>OU342741.1:62047235-62647235 GCA_910589775.1 Avena eriantha
GTCATGTTATGATGTAAAACCATGTTTTGCAACATGTTGTTACAAGATCTACCACCCCGGGTTTCACGCGAAACTTGGATTTACGCCCCTAATATACTACTTCAGATTGCAGACACTTGGTTTAGGAGAGGACAAGCGCATTTCTTCGAAGTGGGGTCCCCACTTGGAACACAGGTTTTTTTTAGGATTTTTGAGAATGCAGCCACAACTTCATCACATTCTAGGGTCACATGCATGGTTTGGAGGTGTATTTCCGATGCCCAGAAGCGCTTCTCTTTTCCTGCTAAAACCTGATACGCAGGCCCTCGATCGTCTACCCCCATAGACTTTCTTCTGACAGGGGTAGCCCGGTGTATCCCTCTCTACTTTAGGCTTGGTTAGGTCCATGTGATGATGTAAAACCATGTTTGGGCAACAATGTTTTGACAAGATCTAGCCCGGTTCACCGAAACGATGGAAGTTCTCCCCTAATACTAGATTGTAGACACTTGGTTTTTAGGAGAGACAGCGCATGTCTGCGAATGGGGTCACACTTGGGAACCAGGTTTAGGAGTTTTGAGCATGCCACCACACTTCATTACACATGCTAGGGTCACATGCATGGTTTGGAGGTGTTCCGATGCCCCGAAGCGCTTCTTCCTGCGGAACCCTGATCCGCGGGCCTCGGATCGTCTACCCCCCTAGACTTTCTTCTGACAGGGGTAGCCCGGTGTATCCCTCTCTTGTTTTAGGCTTGGTTAGGTCATGTGATGATGTAAAACCATGTTTGGCAACATGTTGTGACAAGATCTACCCCGGTTTCACCGAAACGGGGAGTTTCCCCCTAATACTCAGATTGCAGACACTTTGTTTTTAGGAGAGACAAGCGCATGTCTGCGAAGGGGGTCACACTTGGGAACCAGGTTTAGGAGTTTTGAGCATGCCACCACACTTCATTACACATGCTAGGGTCACATGCATGGTTTGGAGGTGTTCCGATGCCCCGAAGCGCTTCTTCCTGCGGAACCCTGATCCAGCGGGCCTCGGATCGTCTACCCCCCTAGACTTTCTTCTGACAGGGGTAGCCCGGTGTATCCCTCTCTTGTTTTAGGCTTGGTTAGGTCATGTGATGATGTAAAACCATGTTTGGCAACATGTTGTGACAAGATCTACCCCGGTTTCACCGAAACGGGGAGTTTCCCCCCTAATACTCAGATTGCAGACACTTTGTTTTTAGGAGAGACAGCGCATGTCTGCGAAGGGGGTCACACTTGGGAACCAGGTTTAAGGAGTTTTGAGCATGCCACCACACTTCATTACACATGCTAGGGTCACATGCATGGTTTGGAGGTGTTCCGATGCCCCGAAGCGCTTCTTCCTTGCGGAACCCTGATCCGCGGGCCTCGGATCGTCTACCCCCCTAGACTTTCTTCTGACAGGGGTAGCCCGGTGTATCCCTCTCTTGTTTTAGGCTTGGTTAGGTCATGTGATGATGTAAAACCATGTTTGGCAACATGTTGTGACAAGATCTACCCCGGTTTCACCGAAACGGGGAGTTTCCCCCTAATACTCAGATTGCAGACACTTTGTTTTTAGGAGAGACAGCGCATGTCTGCGAAGGGGGTCACACTTGGGAACCAGGTTTAGGAGTTTTGAGCATGCCACCACACTTCATTACACATGCTAGGGTCACATGCATGGTTTGGAGGTGTTCCGATGCCCCGAAGCGCTTCTTCCTGCGGAACCCTGATCCGCGGGCCTCGGATCGTCTACCCCCTAGACTTTCTTCTGACAGGGGTAGCCCGGTGTATCCCTCTCTTGTTTTAGGCTTGGTTAGGTCATGTGATGATGTAAAACCATGTTTGGCAACATGTTGTGACAAGATCTACCCCGGTTTCACCGAAACGGGGAGTTTCCCCCTAATACTCAGATTGCAGACACTTTGTTTTTAGGAGAGACAAGCGCATGTCTGCGAAGGGGGTCACACTTGGGAACCAGGTTTAGGAGTTTTGAGCATGCCACCACACTTCATTACACATGCTAGGGTCACATGCATGGTTTGGAGGTGTTCCGATGCCCCGAAGCGCTTCTTCCTGCGGAACCCTGATCCGCGGGCCTCGGATCGTCTACCCCCTAGACTTTCTTCTGACAGGGGTAGCCCGGTGTATCCCTCTCTTGTTTTAGGCTTGGTTAGGTCATGTGATGATGTAAAACCATGTTTGGCAACATGTTGTGACAAGATCTACCCCGGTTTCACCGAAACGGGGAGTTTCCCCCTAATACTCAGATTGCAGACACTTTGTTTTTAGGAGAGACAGCGCATGTCTGCGAAGGGGGTCACACTTGGGAACCAGGTTTAGGAGTTTTGAGCATGCCACCACACTTCATTACACATGCTAGGGTCACATGCATGGTTTGGAGGTGTTCCGATGCCCCGAAGCGCTTCTTCCTGCGGAACCCTGATCCGCGGGCCTCGGATCGTCTACCCCCCTAGACTTTCTTCTGACAGGGGTAGCCCGGTGTATCCCTCTCTTGTTTTAGGCTTGGTTAGGTCATGTGATGATGTAAAACCATGTTTGGCAACATGTTGTGACAAGATCTACCCCGGTTTCACCGAAACGGGGAGTTTCCCCCTAATACTCAGATTGCAGACACTTTGTTTTAGGAGAGACAGCGCATGTCTGCGAAGGGGGTCACACTTGGGAACCAGGTTTAGGAGTTTTGAGCATGCCACCACACTTCATTACACATGCTAGGGTCACATGCATGGTTTGGAGGTGTTCCGATGCCCCGAAGCGCTTCTTCCTGCGGAACCCTGATCCGCGGGCCTCGGATCGTCTACCCCCTAGACTTTCTTCTGACAGGGGTAGCCCGGTGTATCCCTCTCTTGTTTTAGGCTTGGTTAGGTCATGTGATGATGTAAAACCATGTTTGGCAACATGTTGTGACAAGATCTACCCCGGTTTCACCGAAACGGGGAGTTTCCCCCTAATACTCAGATTGCAGACACTTTGTTTTTAGGAGAGACAAGCGCATGTCTGCGAAGGGGGTCACACTTGGGAACCAGGTTTAGGAGTTTTGAGCATGCCACCACACTTCATTACACATGCTAGGGTCACATGCATGGTTTGGAGGTGTTCCGATGCCCCGAAGCGCTTCTTCCTGCGGAACCCTGATCCGCGGGCCTCGGATCGTCTACCCCCCTAGACTTTCTTCTGACAGGGGTAGCCCGGTGTATCCCTCTCTTGTTTTAGGCTTGGTTAGGTCATGTGATGATGTAAAACCATGTTTGGCAACATGTTGTGACAAGATCTACCCCGGTTTCACCGAAACGGGGAGTTTCCCCCTAATACTCAGATTGCAGACACTTTGTTTTTAGGAGAGACAGCGCATGTCTGCGAAGGGGGTCACACTTGGGAACCAGGTTTAGGAGTTTTGAGCATGCCACCACACTTCATTACACATGCTAGGGTCACATGCATGGTTTGGAGGTGTTCCGATGCCCCGAAGCGCTTCTTCCCTGCGGAACCCTGATCCGCGGGCCTCGGATCGTCTACCCCCCTAGACTTTCTTCTGACAGGGGTAGCCCGGTGTATCCCTCTCTTGTTTTAGGCTTGGTTAGGTCATGTGATGATGTAAAACCATGTTTGGCAACATGTTGTGACAAGATCTACCCCGGTTTCACCGAAACGGGGAGTTTCCCCCTAATACTCAGATTGCAGACACTTTGTTTTTAGGAGAGACAGCGCATGTCTGCGAAGGGGGTCACACTTGGGAACCAGGTTTAGGAGTTTTGAGCATGCCACCACACTTCATTACACATGCTAGGGTCACATGCATGGTTTGGAGGTGTTCCGATGCCCCGAAGCGCTTCTTCCTGCGGAACCCTGATCCGCGGGCCTCAGATCGTCTACCCCCTAGACTTTCTTCTGACAGGGGTAGCCCGGTGTATCCCTCTCTTGTTTTAGGCTTGGTTAGGTCATGTGATGATGTAAAACCATGTTTGGCAACATGTTGTGACAAGATCTACCCCGGTTTCACCGAAACGGGGAGTTTCCCCCTAATACTCAGATTGCAGACACTTTGTTTTTAGGAGAGACAGCGCATGTCTGCGAAGGGGGTCACACTTGGGAACCAGGTTTAGGAGTTTTGAGCATGCCACCACACTTCATTACACATGCTAGGGTCACATGCATGGTTTGGAGGTGTTCCGATGCCCCGAAGCGCTTCTTCCCTTGGAACCCTGATCCACGGGCCTCGGATCGTCTACCCCCCTAGACTTTCTTCTGACAGGGGTAGCCCGGTGTATCCCTCTCTTGTTTTAGGCTTGGTTAGGTCATGTGATGATGTAAAACCATGTTTGGCAACATGTTGTGACAAGATCTACCCCGGTTTCACCGAAACGGGGAGTTTCCCCCTAATACTCAGATTGCAGACACTTTGTTTTTAGGAGAGACAGCGCATGTCTGCGAAGGGGGTCACACTTGGGAACCAGGTTTAGGAGTTTTGAGCATGCCACCACACTTCATTACACATGCTAGGGTCACATGCATGGTTTGGAGGTGTTCCGATGCCCCGAAGCGCTTCTTCCTGCGGAACCCTGATCCGCGGGCCTCGGATCGTCTACCCCCTAGACTTTCTTCTGACAGGGGTAGCCCGGTGTATCCCTCTCTTGTTTTAGGCTTGTTTAGGTCATGTGATGATGTAAAACCATGTTTGGCAACATGTTGTGACAAGATCTACCCCGGTTTCACCGAAACGGGGAGTTTCCCCCTAATACTCAGATTGCAGACACTTTGTTT
The DNA here is from genome assembly GCA_910589775.1 of Avena eriantha. Taxonomy (NCBI): domain Eukaryota; kingdom Viridiplantae; phylum Streptophyta; class Magnoliopsida; order Poales; family Poaceae; genus Avena; species Avena eriantha. Next base: position 62,052,017 of record OU342741.1, read on the forward strand.
TTAGGAGAGACAGCGCATGTCTGCGAAGGGGGTCACACTTGGGAACCAGGTTTAGGAGTTTTGAGCATGCCACCACACTTCATTACACATGCTAGGGTCACATGCATGGTTTGGAGGTGTTCCGATGCCCCGAAGCGCTTCTTCCTGCGGAACCCTGATCCGCGGGCCTCGGATCGTCTACCCCCCTAGACTTTCTTCTGACAGGGGTAGCCCGGTGTATCCCTCTCTTGTTTTAGGCTTGGTTAGGTCATGTGATGATGTAAAACCATGTTTGGCAACATGTTGTGACAAGATCTACCCCGGTTTCACCGAAACGGGGAGTTTCCCCCTAATACTCAGATTGCAGACACTTTGTTTTTAGGAGAGACAGCGCATGTCTGCGAAGGGGGTCACACTTGGGAACCAGGTTTAGGAGTTTTGAGCATGCCACCACACTTCATTACACATGCTAGGGTCACATGCATGGTTTGGAGGTGTTCCGATGCCCCGAAGCGCTTCTTCCTGCGGAACCCTGATCCGCGGGCCTCGGATCGTCTACCCCCCTAGACTTTCTTCTGACAGGGGTAGCCCGGTGTATCCCTCTCTTGTTTTAGGCTTGTTTAGGTCATGTGATGATGTAAAACCATGTTTGGCAACATGTTGTGACAAGATCTACCCCGGTTTCACCGAAACGGGGAGTTTCCCCCTAATACTCAGATTGCAGACACTTTGTTTTTAGGAGAGACAGCGCATGTCTGCGAAGGGGGTCACACTTGGGAACCAGGTTTAGGAGTTTTGAGCATGCCACCACACTTCATTACACATGCTAGGGTCACATGCATGGTTTGGAGGTGTTCCGATGCCCCGAAGCGCTTCTTCCTGCGGAACCCTGATCCGCGGGCCTCGGATCGTCTACCCCCTAGACTTTCTTCTGACAGGGGTAGCCCGGTGTATCCCTCTCTTGTTTTAGGCTTGGTTAGGTCATGTGATGATGTAAAACCATGTTTGGCAACATGTTGTGACAAGATCTACCCCGGTTTCACCGAAACGGGGAGTTTCCCCCTAATACTCAGATTGCAGACACTTTGTTTTTAGGAGAGACAGCGCATGTCTGCGAAGGGGGTCACACTTGGGAACCAGGTTTAGGAGTTTTGAGCATGCCACCACACTTCATTACACATTCTAGGGTCACATGCATGGTTTGGAGGTGTTCCGATGCCCCGAAGCGCTTCTTCCTGCGGAACCCTGATCCGCGGGCCTCGGATCGTCTACCCCCCTAGACTTTCTTCTGACAGGGGTAGCCCGGTGTATCCCTCTCTTGTTTTAGGCTTGGTTAGGTCATGTGATGATGTAAAACCATGTTTGGCAACATGTTGTGACAAGATCTACCCCGGTTTCACCGAAACGGGGAGTTTCCCCCTAATACTCAGATTGCAGACACTTTGTTTTTAGGAGAGACAGCGCATGTCTGCGAAGGGGGTCACACTTGGGAACCAGGTTTAGGAGTTTTGAGCATGCCACCACACTTCATTACACATGCTAGGGTCACATGCATGGTTTGGAGGTGTTCCGATGCCCCGAAGCGCTTCTTCCTACGGAACCCTGATCCGCGGGCCTCGGATCGTCTACCCCCCTAGACTTTCTTCTGACAGGGGTAGCCCGGTGTATCCCTCTCTTGTTTTAGGCTTGTTTAGGTCATGTGATGATGTAAAACCATGTTTGGCAACATGTTGTGACAAGATCTACCCCGGTTTCACCGAAACGGGGAGTTTCCCCCTAATACTCAGATTGCAGACACTTTGTTTTTAGGAGAGACAGCGCATGTCTACGAAGGGGGTCACACTTGGTAACCAGGTTTAGGAGTTTTGAGCATGCCACCACACTTCATTACACATGCTAGGGTCACATGCATGGTTTAGAGGTGTTCCGATGCCCCGAAGCGCTTCTTCCAGCGGAACCCTGATCCGCGGGCCTCGAATCGTCTACCCCCCTAGACTTTCTTCTGACACGGGTAACCTGGTGTATCCCTCTCTTGTTTTAGCCTTGGTTAGGTCATGTGATGATGTAAAACCATGTTTGGCAACATGTTGTGACAAGATCTTCCCCGGTTTCACCGAAACGGGGAGTTTCCCCCTAATACTCAGATTGCAGACACTTTGTTTTTAGTAGAGACAGTGCATGTCTACGAAGGGGTCATACTTGGGAACGAGGTTTAGGAGTTTTGAGCATGCCACCACACTTCATTACACATGCTAGGGTCACATGCATGGTTTGGAGGTGTTCCGATGCCCCGAAGCGCTTCTTCCTGCGGAACCCTGATCCGCGAGCCTCGGATCTTCTACCCCCCTAGACTTTCTTCTGACAGTGGTAGACCGGTGTATCCCTCTCTTGTTTTAGGCTTGGTTAGGTCATGTGATGATGTAAAACCATGTTTGGGAACATGTTGTGACAAGATCTTCCCCGGTTTCACCGAAACGGGGAGTTTCCCCCTAATACTCAGATTGCAGACACTTTGTTTTTAGGAGAGACGGCGCATGTCTGCGAAGGGGGTCACACTTGGGAACCAGGTTTAGGAGTTTTGAGCATGCCACCACACTTCATTACGCATGCTAGGGTCACATGCATGGTTTGGAGGTGTTCCGATGCCCCGAAGCGCTTCTTCCCTTGGAACCCTGATCCACGGGCCTCGGATCGTCTACCCCCTAGACTTTCTTCTGACAGGGGTAGCCCGGTGCATCCCTCTCTTGTTTTAGGTTTGGTTAGGTCATGTGATGATGTAAAACCATGTTTGGCAACATGTTGTGACAAGATCTACCCCGGTTTCACCGAAACGGGGAGTTTCCCCCTAATACTCAGATTGCAGACACTTTGTTTTTAGGAGAGACAGCGCATTTCAGCGAATGGGGTCACACTTGGGAACCAGGTTTAGGAGTTTTCAGCATGCCACCACACTTCATTACACATGCTAGGGTCACATGCATGGTTTGGAGGTGTACCGATGCCCCGAAACGCTTCTTCCTGCGGAACCCCTATCCGCGGGCCTCCGATCGTCTACCCCCTAGACTTTCTTCTGACAGGGGTAGCCCGGTGTATCCCTCTCTTGTTTTACGCTTGGTTAGGTCATGTGATGATGTAAAACCATGTTTGGCAAGATGTTGTGAGAAGATCTACCCCGGTTTCACCGAAACGGGGAGTTTCCCCCTAATACTCAGATTGCAGACACTTTGTTTTTAGGAGAGACATCGCATGTCTGCGAAGGGGGTCACAGTTGGGAACCAGGTTTAGGAGTTTTGTGTTGGAGATATGCCCAAGAGGCAATAATAAAAGTGATTATTATTATATCTTTGTGTTTATGATGAATGTTTACATCCCATGCTATAATCGTATTATTAGGAAACACTAACACATTGTGTGTTTTGTAAACATATAAGAGTCCGTAGTAAGCCTCTTGTTAAACTAGCTTGTTGATTAATTGATGATCATGGTTTCCTGATCATGGACATTAGGATGTTATTAATAACAAGGTTATATCATTAGGAGAATGATGTGATGGACACACACCCCTAGTAAGCGTAGCATAAGATCAAGTCATTAAGTTCGTATTGCTGTAAGCTTTCAAATACATAGTAACCTATTCCTTCGACCATGAGGTTATGTTAATCACCATCACCGGATGGATACTTTCATGACATCAAACGCCGCTTCGTAACTGGGTGGTTATAAAAGTGTCATTGGGTATTCTGAAAGTATGTGTTGAAGCGCATGAACCAAGATTGGGATTTGTCCATCCATATGACGGATAGATATGCTCTGGGCCCTCTCGGTGGAATGTCATCTAGTTAGCTTGCAAGCATGTGACTGGATCACAAGGGATGACATATCACGGAACGAGTAAAGAGTACTTATCAGTAACGAGGTAGAACTAGGTATGGAGATACCGACGATCAAACTTCGGATAAGTGTAGTGTCGCGAGACAAAGGGAATTAGTTTCATATGTAAGTGGTTCAATCGATCGCGAAGTCATCGTTGAGTATGTGGGAGCCATTATGGATCTCCAGGTCCCGCTGATGGTTATTGATAGGAGATGTGTCTCTATCATGTCTACATATTCACGAACCGTAGGGTGACACACTTAAGGTTCGAAGTTGTTTTAAGTAGATATGGAATGTGCGTTGGAGACCGAATGTTGTTCGGAGTCTCGGATTGGATTCGGGACATCACGAGGAGATCCAGAATGGTCCGGAGAATAAGATTCATATATAGGGGATCATTTTCTGAGTTAGGAAATGTTCCGGAGTGTTTGTATGAGGATTCTAGAAGGTTTCGGAATGTTCCGGAAGGTTCTAGAAGATATCTTGGAGTTTGCTTGAAAATCAAGATAGGGATCAAGGAGTCCTGGTGGGTCAAGATACGAAGTCGTGGGGGAGGAGGACTCCTCCCCCCACCTCCAATCCGCCGGCCTACAAGGGAGGGGAGTCCTACAAGGACTCCCCCTCCCTAAGCGCCTCCCTTCTTTAAATAGAGGGGCAGGGGCGCCCCCTCCTCCCCTGCTCCTATAACACCCAATCTATGCCGCCTCTCTCCTCCACCATCTTCTGCACAGGCATAGGCGAAGCCCTGCAGAATTCTCTACTCCACCACCACCACCACGCCGTCGTGCTACTGGGATTCCGTGGAGAAGATCTACTACCTCCGCTGCTCGCTGGAACGGGGAGAGGAAGGTCTGCTTCGACTCCGCACGTGTGACCGACTGCGGAAGCGCTGCCGAAACGCGGCGCCGGAAGGATCGTCTACTTGACCGACGGCGGAAGCGCTGCTGGAACGCGACGCCGGAAGGATCGTCCACACGATCTTGAGATCGGCAAGTGATCGACTACATCAACCACGAGATCTAATCTCGTTAACGCTTTCGGATCTACGAGGGTTAGTTCCTATATATCTCGTTGCTCATGTCTAATAGATTAGACCTTGGCTTTTATCTAGATTAGATCTAGGTTTTGTTCGTTCTTGCGGTAGAAATTTTTTGTTTTCCATGCTACGAACCCATCATTTTGAGCATGCCACCACACTTCATTACACATGCTAGGGTCACATGCATGGTATGGAGGTGTTCCGATGCCCCGAAGCGCTTCTTCCCTTGGAACCCTGATCAACGGGCCTCGGATCATCTACCCCCTAGACTTTCTTCTGACAAGGGTAGCCCGGTGTATCCCTCTCTTGTTTTAGGCTTGGCTAGGTCATGTGATGATGTAAAACCATGTTTGGCAACATGTTGTGACAAGATCTACCCCGGTTTCACCGAAATAGGGAGTTTCCCCCTAATACTTAGATTGTAGACACTTTGTTTTTAGGAGAGATAGCGCATGTCTGCGAAGGGGTTCACACTTGGGAGCCAGGTTTAGGAGTTTTGAGCATGCCACCACACTTCATTACACATGCTAGGGTCACATGCATGGTTTGGAGGTGTTCCGATGCCCCGAAGCGCTTCTTCCTGCGGAACCCTGATCCGTGGGCCTCAGATCGTCTACCCCCCTAGACTTTCTTCTGACAGGGGTAGCCTGGTGTATCCATCTCTTGTTTTTGGCTTGTTTAGGTCATGTGATGATGTAAAACCATGTTTGGGAACATGTTGTGACAAGATCTACCCCGGTTTCACCGAAACGGGGAGTTTCCCCCTAATACTCAGATTGCAGATACTTTGTTTTTAGGAGAGACAGCGCATGTCTGCGAAGGGGGTCACACTTGGGAACCAGTTTTAGGAGTTTTGAGCATGCCAACAAACTTCATTACACATGCTAGGGTCACATGCATGGTTTGGAGGTGTTCTGATGCCCCGAAGCGCTTCTTCCCTTGGAACCCTGATCCGCGGGCCTCGGATTGTCTACCCCCCTAGACTTTCTTTTGACAGGGGTGGCCTGGTGTATCCCTCTCTTGTTTTAGGCTTGGTTAGGTCATGTGATGATGTAAAACCATGTTTGGCAACATGTTGTGACAAGATCTACCCCGGTTTCACCGAAACGGGGAGTTTTCCCCTAATACTCAGATTGCAGACACTTTGTTTTTAGGTGAGACAGCGCATGTCTGCGAAGGGGGTCACACTTGGGAACCAGGTTTAGGAGTTTTGAGCATGCCACCACACTTCATTACACATGCTAGGGTCACATGCATGGTTTGGAGGTGTTCCGATGCCCAGAAGCGGTTCTTCCCGCCGAACCCTGATCCGCGGGCCTCGAATCGTCTACCCCCCTAGACTTTCTTCTAACAGGGGTAGCCCGGTGTATCTCTCTCTTGTTTTAGGCTTGGTTAGGTCATGTGATGATGTAAAACCATGTTTGGCAACATGTTGTGACAAGATCTACCCCGGTTTCACCGAAACGGGGAGTTTCCCCCTAATACTTAGATTGCAGACACTTAGTTTTTAGGAGAGACAGTGCATGTCTGCGAATGGGGTCACACTTGGGAACCAGGTTTAGGAGTTTTGAGCATGCCACCACACTTCATTACACATGCTAGGGTCACATGCATGGTTTGGAGGTGTTCCGATGCCGCGAAGCGCTTCTTCTCTTGGAACCCTGATCCGCGGGCCTCGGATCGTTTACCCCCTTAGACTTTCTTCTGACAGGGGTAGCCCGGTGTATCCCTCTCTTGTTTTAGGCTTGGTTAGGTTATGTGATGATGTAAAACCATGTTTGCAACATGTTGTGACAAGATCTACCCTAGTTTCACCGAAACGGGTAGTTTCCCCCTAATACTTAGATTGCAAACACTTTGTTTTTAGGAGAGACAGCGCATTCTGCGTATGGGGTCACACATGGGAACCAGGTTTAGGAGTTTTGAGCAAGCCACCACACTTCATTACACATGCTAGGGTCACATGCATGGTTTGGAGGTTTTCCGATGCCCCGAAGTGCTTCTTCCCTTGGAACCCTGATCCAGGGGCCTCAGATCGTTTACCCCCCTAGACTTTCTTCTGACAGGGGTAGCCCGGTGTATCCCTCTCTTGTTTTAGGCTTGGTTAGGTCATGTGATGATGTAAAACCATGTTTGGCAACATGTTGTGACAAGATCTACCCCGGTTTCACCGAAACGGGGAGTTTCCCCCTAATACTCAGATTGCAGACACTTTGTTTTTAGTCAAGACAGCGCATGTCTGCGAAGGGGGTCACACTTGGGAACCAAGTTTAGGAGTTTTGAGCATGCCTCGACACTTCATTACGAAACCCTGATCCGTGGGCCTCGGGTCGTCTACCCCCTAGACTTTCTTCGCACACATTGTCATATCGCAAAAAGTATGTGTAAACACATTGTCACAACTAATACTAACAAATAGTCAACAAAAAGTACTCTAAAAAATTAATACAATTGAAAGAAAAAAGGAAAGAAAATAAGAAATTACTAAAAGCACATGGCAAAGGGAAAAACTCACCGCAAAGCCTCCTTTGCCGTGTGTTTTGCGGCAGTACACGGCAAAGCCTCCGTTGCCGTGTGTGTTGTGGAGGTACACGGTAAAGCCTCCTTTGCTGTGTGTGTTGCGGCGGCACACAGCAAAGACACCTTTGCCGTGTGTTTTTTTCTGGTACACGGCAAAGGGGCCCGTCCACCACTACCGCATGTGGTCCGATCCCCCGTCTAACCCTATCCACACCCCGCTGCGAGCTCGTCCTCACCCTGTCGCCTCCTCTCACCCGCCGCCACCCCGCACCCCTCCGCCTCATCTCACCCACCGCCGCCACCCCGCACCCCGCCGCCGGCCCCTCCCCCATCTCAGCCGGCCCCAAGCCTTGAGCCGGCCCCGCGTGTCTACCCCCTGCCCGTGGCCGACCGCGCTGCCCCGACCCCGTGCTTTGGCTGCGCCGCCCCGGCCGCCGTGCTGGTCGCCCTTGCTCGGCAGAGGGCCGGCCGGCTCGCGTGGGCGGGCGGAGCTCCGGCTGCGGCTCCCCTCCTCCACCTCGTCGTCGCCCCCATCTCCTCCACCGGTGTACCGAACAAGGTAAGTCTTTTTTTTCTTTTTTTTAGTTCGTTGCTAATTCACGTCCATTTCGGTAAATGTGACAGACATTCAGTGACATTCCGGTAGATGTTTCAAAAATAAATGATTCCACTATTGAAAACATGAACAGATCCATGGATAAATTTGAGGGAATTTTGCAAATAGGGGTAATTCATACCATGAATATTTGCTAAAGGCAGTGTGCAGGCTGCCATGTTATCTACCTCCAATTCGTGGGAAAAAATTTAGAAAGGGTTTGGGGATTTTTACCTATTGCCTACTAGGCATTGGCTCTCGCTGGCTGCTCCTGTTTGATCAGGCCGAGCGACGAGGAGTGACGGGCGAGCGGTGAGCAACGATGGGCGACTAGCGAGGCTACGTGGGCACGCAAGGGATGGCGTGTGCCAGCCTGTAAGGGGCCATAGGAGGGAGGACGTAGTGCGACTGACAAGGGGCCGCGGGGAGGAGGCGGGCGGGGGTCGATGCTATGCAGGGGATGACTTGTGTGGGTGGTGCCAGCGGCTGCTGGTGCCCGTAGGTTGACGCGTTGAAGTGGGGATCGATTAATTAGTGATCAACCGATTGTGTTTTGCTACTCCCTCCGGTCTATATTATTGTTTCAACTTTGTCTAGATACAAATAAACCTAGTCTAAATGGTTAACTAAATACATACGAATCTAGACAAAATTGAAAACGTTAATATGAATCGGAGGGAGTAGCTATGTTTTTTCTTGCCTATTGAACCTGTACCTGAGGCTGAGTGGAGACCGAGTAGTAGTAGGTAAACAAGATATCCATGCATATATGAATACATGTGTATGTTAGTAATTCTTTTTTTCGTGCAGGATATCTATTGAGTTTGAGGGTGGGGCTGTCGACGGCATAGGGAATTTTGCGGGAGGGTCGCTGATCTTCTTCACCTCTCGATCACGCTTCGAGGGTAAAAATCTGTTCTCCTCTCTTGTACCTAGGGTTATTTTCATGTCTAGATCACCAAGTCTTTCGCGTTACCTAGGCGTCTCTTCCCGGTCGTAAGGGTTACACAGATAAATATGCATTAGTGGTCTCGCATATTATGAACTGTAACTCTTATGGCATTTATCGGGACAGCCGGCGGATGCGTAGTTGGGTTTGTTTTTCCTGTTCTACTTTGGTCCAAGACAGGATTTCGGCAGCGCCTCCCCGTTGTTCTCCGGATGCACATCCCTCTCGGCTTTTTGTCGAGACGTGTATCGGGAGAGCAGCGGGGAGGTGCTACCGAAATTCTGTCTCGGATCGGGGTAGAGCAGGGAGAACATACTCAATCTACGGATCCGGCAGTTGCTAGGACCATCTTTACCTATTAGAGAGATAGGTGGATATATGCATGACGTAAAATTTATGTTTGCTAAAATTAAGCGAACTAATACTAGATTTATTTATATGGCATGATTAATTGAAAGAGTCTATTTTGGTACTGATTAAAGGATGGAGAATCGTGACTGGATGTATGAGGGCTATGTCAGTACGTGGGACTTTACCATGGAATGGAAAGAAAAGGCCGAGGACTTCGTGAACCGGGCGTTTGCTGTCCCCACCAGACCCAGAAAAATTTTCTGCCCCTGTACAAGATGCAAGAACCTGAATACACATTCGAAGGATGATGTTAGTAGGCACCTGGTCAATTATGGGTGCACACCTTCCTACAAGACTTGGACTTTCCATGGTGAAAAGTTAGCGAAACGTGCTAGGAGGGAGTCACGGAGAGTCAGCAGCAAAGTCAGCCAAGGGGGGAATTTGATGCTGGTTTTGATAGGTGCATAGACAACTTTGTGAATGCTAATGCGCCTGAAAGCCCTCATGTAGAGGCGGAGACACCTCAGGAGGCAGAGACAAGTGAGGAGCCGGAGGAAAACACGGCAAAGTACTACGAGACTTTGTTTGCCTCGCAGAGACCCCTTCATGCACATATAGATGTTAGCCAACTGGACGCCATCGCTCGCCTTTTGGCCTTCAAGAGCCACAGGAACTTGACCAGAGATGACTTCGATGATTTGCTGGCCATTGTTGGCAGCATTCTGCCAAAAGGGCACCTCTTGCCGGAGAACTTCTACTATTCAACAAAACTCCTCCGTGACCTTAAGATGTCATATGAGCCGATACATGCTTGTCCGAAGGGATGCATGCTATTCAGAAAGGAGCATGCTAATACAAATTATTGTATCCACTGTAAATCCTCTAGATACTTTGAGGTCGATCCCAATGGTGATGGTCAGAAGAGGCAGACCGGGGTTGCCCAAAACATCCTCCGGTATCTTCTAGTGCTACCGAGGATCCAACGACTCTTCATGACCGAGGATACTGCCCAGCAGATGCAGTGGGCAGTAGAAGGTAATAGATACACCGACAAGATGATACATCCGTCGGATGGTAGTGCATGGAAGAACTTTGTCAAGAAATATCCTAAGAAAGCCGGTGACAAGAGGAGCGTATCAGTTGCCATATCAACCGATGGATTCAATCCATATGGTATGTCAGCTACAGTATACAGCTATTGGCCAGTGTTTGTTATTCCCCTGACCCCCCTGGCGTCTGCATGAGATCAGAGAAAATGTTTGTGTCGAGGATAATCCCCGGACCGAAATACCCTGGTAAGAACATGAATGTGTATCTAGAACCGCTGGTGGATGACTTGTTTTGTGGCTAGGAAGGTCGCGGGATCCAAACATACGACGCCGCAAACAAGGAGCACTTCGATATGTATGTCTGGTACCACACCTCCCTGCATGACCTACCAACACGTGCGTTGTTCTGCGGCTGGTGTACGCATGGGAAGTGGCCTTGCCCAGTGTGCATGCAGGCTCTGACTTTCTTTTGGCTGTCGAAGGGAGGCAAGTATTCCTGCTTTGATGAACATCGAAAGTTCCTTGAGCCGAATCATCCATATAGGAATGATAAAAAGAGGTTCAAGAAAGGTCGTGTTGTCCATGATCCAAAGCCACGACTGAAGACGGGAAAGGAAATCAAGGCTAAGTTAGAAGCTCTCCAGCCTAAGCCTGATGGGAATGGTTTCGTGGGATATGGGGACACGCACCAGTGGACCCACATTCCATGCTTATGGAAGCTCCCTTACTTTGAGGATCTCGAGCTCCCGTATAACATTGATGTAATGCACACCGAAAAGAATATCGGCGAGGCCCTTTGGAGCCCCATAATGCAAACTGAAAAGTCGAAGGATAACATCAAGGCTCGAATTGATCAAGAACAATGGTGCGATAGGCCAAAGATGAAAATGCAGCCACCTGGAACCAACGGCAGAAAAGGGTGGTCTAAGCCAAAGGCTCCGTTCTGCCCAACAAAGCCCCAAAAAGGGAGATCTTCCAGTGGATCACGCAAAGTTTGTTTTTCCCTGATGGGTACGCAGCCAACTGGATGAGGGGTGCAAACATGCAAACATTGCGAGTACAAGGGCTCAAGAGTCATGACTACCACGTGTGGCTTGAGCGAATAATGCCAGTGATGATTCGAGGCTATGTCGATGAGGAGACTTGGCGAGTGCTGTCGAGGTTGAGCTTTTTCTTCCGCCAGATTTGTGCTAGGGAGTTAGACCGTAAAGTGGTTGAGAAGCTACATGAACAGGCACCCGAGTTGCTTTGTGATCTAGAGATGCTCCTTCCACCAGGGTTCTTCAATCCGATGCAACATATGATCTTGCATCTCGCGGATGAGGCTTTGGAGGGGGGACCTGTGTGGGCCCGTTGGCAGTATCCACCGGAGAGAGTAACACAGAGGCTTCGTACAAAAACATGCAATAAATGCAAGATCGAGGCATCCATAGCTGAGTCAGTCCTTAATGAGGAGGTTGCAAACTTCACCACCAAGCACTATGATGCCAACATTCCCACCAAGCACAAACCAGTCTCCCGTTACAATGCCGCCAACCCTGAGGATGTACCCAAGCTTAGCATCTTCAAAGGGCTTGGTGGAAAATCAAGTGGCACGAAGAAGTTCATAATGAAAAAACCTGAGCGGGAGTTGATCCAGTCGTATGTCTTGAACACCATGGAGGAAGTGAAGCCTTACATCGAGTAAGTGCTCACCCTTTAGATTTTCACAAACATTTGCTCCTACATTCGTGCCTAACTCTTCTTCTTTAAATTGGTATAGACAGTTCAAGCGTGCATATTGGAAGAATCCAGTTAGGGATCCTAACCCGAAAGAGGAGCAGGATCTATTTGATAAGGGTGGTGGTTTCGGTTTCATCAGCTGGTTCTGTGGTTTGGTACTATTCCGTCCAACTTCTTGTGCTAAACTTCTCGTGCTAAACTTCTCATGCTAAACTTCTCATTCTAACTTGTAGGCAAATACTGACAAAGATATGCAACCCGACCTAAGAAATATTGCCAGGGGCTTTAACCATTCACTCGACATGTTCAATGCTTATGACGTGAATGGGTATCGCTTCCATACCCATGAATACACAACTCTCCGGCCCAACCGGAAGACAACAAATAGCGGGGTCTTTTGTGAAGGCTCAGATGGCCTCCAGTATTATGGAAGAGTCGAGGGTATATATGAGTTGAATTACGGTTTTGGCAAAGGCTAAATCCCATTGTATTCAAATGCCATTGGTTTGACCCACATCAGGTGAAACAGGATCCTGAAATTGGACTGGTCGAACTTAAGAGAAGTTCCGTTTATGCGGGAGATGATGTCTATATTTTGGCTACTCAGGCCTTCCAAGTATTCTATCTTCCGTACCCATGCCAAAACCCTACAAAACGTCTAAAGGACTGGGATGTTGTGATGAAGGTACCGACACGCAATAGGCCGCCCTTGCCAAACAAGGATGATTACCGCCGCCTAGACCCTTCAACAAATGATGGCGAGTTTTATCAGGAAGAAGGGCTCCCCGGGCAATTCACTATCAACTTGTCCGTCGATAGTGACATGGTCGTAGACGATGACCAAGAAGCCGAGGAGGAAAACACTGTGCAAGATGAAGTTGAGGAGGTTCACAACTAACAAGATGTGAGTTTGCTCGAGGCGTTCCGTGCAGGCCATGACATCAACGCTCCACAGGGACCACCTCCAGGTTTCGTGGATGATTATTGGTGGCCCGAGAATGATAGCGATGATGAAACCTGTGTTCCAATTCGTAATCCCGACACAGGCTTTTGATGTATGTAGTAGTAATAATATGAGACTAATGTATGTAGTACTGTTTGTCGGGATGTTGTATTTATAAGAACTCTATGCTATGTAATAATTTTTGTTGCTTTTACTAATATCCATCGATTTTCATCGTTGTTGCTTTTACTAATATTCGTCTATTTTCATCGGTGTTGCTTTTACTATTATTCATCTGATTATGTTCATTGTTTCTTTTAATGTGTACTAATAAACTACTCTTTTCATTCTGTTTTGCAGGTGATTGAAAGATGCCGGGGGGAAAGGGCGTTACAAAAAAGCTGAAAAGCTTGGTTGACCTTGTGAGTGGTGGTTCAAAAAAGGGTGGTTCGAAAAAGGGTGGTTCGAAAGCGTCAACATCGGCTTCGAGAGAGCGTGCTAGTCCTCCACCGCGCACTTCACAGCGCCGGGGGCGTGGGAGGCGTAGGAGGAATCCTAGTCCCCCCCGGCCGTGGTGGACCAAGACGAGGAGGAGGAGGACCAGGAGGAGGAGGAGGAGGACCAGGACCAGGAGGAAGAGGACCAGGAGGAGGAGGAGCAGGAGGATGATGATGATGCGCAGTCGTAGCAGTCGGAGGACGAGGGGTTGGGCTCTTTACCCTACGAGCTTGACATGACCTTGAGGTGGGATCCTCCGGAGGATGAGACGTCGTACCTTGAGGCGTACGCGGCCATGGACCCGCGGCTTACGGCACAGAGCAAGGCTCCATATTGGCGTGGGGTTGCAAGACTCCCTGATCTACCTTATGCCTATGCGGATAAGGTTCTCTTACCCGCTGGGAAGAGGTACATTATTTGACCCGCTAACCATATATTGGAATTTTCATCACATACTGATTATGATTTTTCATTTTGCAGTTCCTTTCTATATGAGGATGGAATGAAGCCGTATCGTGGCTACTCGAGCATCCTTGGAGCCCTGGTTCGAGCGTATTTTCCTGGGATTGTCACTCTCCCAAATGGTCAGGAGGATGTAGCTTGGACTTGGAAGCATTACCACTACGCCCCGGATCCGACTAAAAAGTACAACCACATGGCAGAGAAGATTCAAGTTCTGTTCTGGGTAAGTTTGTTTCACTTGTCATAATTAAATCATCGTGGCTTTGACTCGTGGCTTTGACTCCTTTTTTTCCTGTGTGCATACTTGTATAATTACTTCGACATGCACAGGGAGAACTCAACGGAGTGCATGGCGATCGTGAACGAGCTTGCCAAGAGGAAGGTGAAAGACATGCACTACGAGGCACACGTGAACTCTGTCCGCAACTGGTTTGGTGATCGTAAGATCTGGATGAACAAGAGTCAAGCCGGGGACATGCTCTTCGAGCCATGGCAGTACCTGTAGGTAGTTGTGTTTCTGTTTTACTGATTTCTTGACCTTCATCTATTTCATGTTGTATTAATACCTGTACCTTGTGGATGTAGAACCCTCCTCAGTTTGTCGGTAATGACACGAGGTGCTACACGGCGATGGTAGCATGGTGGACACACGCCGAGTACCTCAAGAGACACGAGGCCGCAAAGAAGCGGCGAGAGGAGATGAAGGGTGGATCACACCGTCAAGGAAGCATCCCCCTCGCCCTTGTCAGGCAAAAAGAGGTGAGCAAATGCTTTCTTTATTTTTGCTTCTCATGTTATTATTTACTCCGCAAGGGAGTCCCCCTTCACTTATCTTTGTCCTCTCATTTGCAGAAAGTAAAGACAGGTGTGGAGCCGTCCATGTTTGCCATTTGGAAGAAGATGCGCACCTTGGACGAGCCTGTGAACGGCTCCCCGTGGATCAATGAGGGAGCCAAGATCTGGGGTACGAAGTACCCCGAGAAGTACAAGAAGGTGCACGACAAAGATTCCAACCCTTACACCGCCCCCTTCGATCCTGAGGTTGTCGTGCTGGCGGGACAGGGCCAGAGGAATGGCCGCCTATGGATTGCTGACAGGTCCATCGATCCTAGGACCGTTCCATCTATGCGCCAGATCCGGTGTGGCAGGACGAGCTCCATGCCTACCATAGAGACTCGTCCACGGCCTTCGGTTATAGCTGTCGACCAGTTACATGTATGTTCTTCTTCCTCAATCATCTTTATTTTACTACATGTTTTACATTGCAATGTTCATAACATCGCGGCTACACGACGTAGGAGGAGATGGCCGCTGAGAGGGCAAGCAGAGAGGCGGCCGAGCAGCGGCAGCTATAGCTAGAGCAACAGCTTAGGCAGTTGCAGGCGATGCTGGAGCAGCAACAACAGATGACGCAGTGGATGGCAAACCAAATGCTCATGACTGCTAGGGTCTCTTCCTACTCCTCCTTTCGCCTTCCCGTGGGTAAGTGATCACATGTCTTTATTGTCTAATGCTCGTAATTTTCAATATTTTCTTATTGTCTAATGCTCACAATTTCCCATCGTGTAGTTGACCAATTTGATACCGCCTGGTGGGTTGAACAACCAGGCGCCGCCTGGTGGGTCAGACGGTGGATCGAACAACCAGTCGCCTTTCACCGTCAATAATCTGTCGGTTATCTGTAGGCTGGATCAGAGTCCTCCTCGTTAGTTCTCCTACACTTGACCTTGTGCATCACTCGATATCGGTACTCGATACACTTGGAGAGTTTCATCATTGTGCTTTTGACCTTGTAGGAGGGCTTTGAGGTTGTGGCTATCATGTGTGCATCACGGTTAGTTCTCCTACACTTGTCAAATTTATCCATGCCATAACACTTGTAGAAAATTTAGCCATGCCATGATACTTGTAGAAAATTTAGCCTTGCCATGACAGTTGTCAAAATTTACTTGTCATTTTCATCAACTTGCCATGAGACTTGTCAAAATCACATGTAATTGTCATTTCCATCAACTTGCCTTAAAAGTTGATCAATACTAGTTTTGTATGCTATTGCCAAGTTGTATATTTCTATGTTGCTACATTGCCACTACCACACTTGTAAAAATTTAGCCATATAATTTGTCATGCGAATCTCACTATTTTGCTTTCGACCGTGTAGGATATGGATATGTTGTGGCCATCGAGTGCATCAAGGACATGTGATGTGTATGTGGTGGCCATCGAGTGGATATGTGGTTTGGATCATATATTTGCTTGGATCATATGTTTGGATCATGTGATGTGTATGAGTGCTTGGATCATATGTTTGTGATGTGTATGAGTGCTTGGATCATGTGTATGTTTGCTTGGAGCATAGTTGCTTGTTTGGATCATATATTTGATGTCATATATATCAACTGTTGTTTTAAATGCAGGGATGTAGAAAAAAACAAATAAAAAGGGAAATAAAAGGGCCTTTGCTGTGTGCGTGTGTACACACACGGCAAAGGCGATAGGTGGCAGGAGCCTTTGTGCTCCTAGGTTGGCTCGAAGGGCCTTTGCCGTGTGCCTTCTAGAAAGACACACGTCAAAGGTGGCTGCGTTGCCGTGTTGCGTATCCCACGGGCACACGGCAAAGGAGGCGTTTGTGCCGTGTGTTTCCTCCCAGAGGCACACGGCAAAGGGTGCTACTGTGCCGTGTGTGTATCCTTTGAGGCACACGGCAAAGCCTCACTACACGGTAACCAAAGGACACACGACAACGAGTTACCACACGGCAAAGCGTGAAAAGCACACGGCAAAGAAGGAACACGGCAAAGGCTTGCTGGCTCCGTTAAATGGACGGAGGCATCAAGTCGCTTTACTGTGCCGTGTCTACGTATAAGACACACGGCAAAGGCTTTGCCGTGTATTATTCTCGGTACACACGGCAAAGAGCCTTTGCCGTCGCTTACTCTGCCGTGTGGCTTTTGCCGTGTGTATACACACGACAAAGCCTTTGCCGTGTTCCACGTTCCCTTTGCCGTGTGTGTTTGACCACACGGCAAAGAACTTCTTTCCCGTAATGGAGCATTTCACAAGGTCTATTGCACAGGCAAAGAATGTCTCGGGATAAGATCGAGTAGGTAAAACTGTGGCACTTGTTGATACTGAAGTTTTTCTAGAGCCCGAAAGTTGCACTGTGGCACTTCGTACCGCTATCCTAATTTTTTTTATAAAAGGAAATATATTAATGTCAAGTTAATATCAACTACACATGGTATGTGCAACTACATGACCTCAATAGTTATTCGAGACACCAACGATACACACAACCAATTAATTTAAAGAATATAACACATGACGTCCAACTGAATTAATCAAGAAAGCCTAAGTATCAACAAGAAATCTTGCACCACATGCATCACGAGAAAGTTTCTCCAACAAGCGGTGACTCTCGGAAGTGAACGAACGTCAGTCAGGACCACCATTGGGTGATCCAACCACCGAAGGCTAGATCATGATCTTTCACCGGGAGAACAAGTTCAGGAAATCTTGGCAATGCCTTCAAGAAGGCCGGTGCATGCACTCCATCATTGATACAGCCTCGCATATGGTCATCATCATGCTACACATTAGACGGAGATATCCAAGTCATACTACTCCAACAAATGCACCCAAGGTGAATCTTTCTATCCCATGGCATCTTTTTGTCTCAATTCGAACAGAATGTTACTTGAGCCAAACTCCCATTGTGTAACTAGGGTTACACCCATGAACACGGTGCCAAAGGTATATGCAAAGGATTCCCAAGGAGCCAAGACCCCCAAGCAAGAAGCATGAAAGAGTATAAAGAAGAAAATATCGGAATCTATAGAATTGGTACCAGATCTGGTGGCCATCGAGTTCACCACCGAACTTGTTGGCCCCTGATCCAGTCCACCGAATTTGCCACTGATTTCCATCCAGATTCCATGCCAGATCCGATACCGCCAAAGTGCCACAGATCCTGCCACCGACTCCTACGAAATGAGTACACTAAAGAGAATCAACGCTAGATCTGGTGGCCACCGAATTCACACAAAACAAGTTGGTCTACGATCTGGTCCCACTGACTTACCATCGAAATCGCATGTTTATGCATAGATTTGGGTTTGATATCGCAGAATATTCTCTAATTGTATCACTTCGCCTCTAGTACTATAAATATCGCCTTGTGGCTCAGATCTGAGATTATAGATGATGATGAATGAGAGAGGGATTTGCTCCTCCACCCTCCCCCTCTGTGTGTGGAATTTCTATGGAGATGATTCCAGTTCTTCACATAGCTACTATTTTCCCTTGTGGATTCTAGTATGCATGAGTCAACATTCACTATCAAGGTTCTAGTAGTGCCAATCTTTCATAGTGTTCTATTGGCTGCTATTTTTTTCTTGTCAGGGTTCTATTGGGTCGATGGACCGGTCGGTAAGAAGGAATCAGTTTCAATTAGAGTGATTGTTAGCTCGAGATTTGGAGGTTTCTTCGTTGGGGGTTTATCGTCGGTATCGATTCTACGGGGGTTTGCTTTGCTATTTATCTCCACGTGTGTGTGTGTGTGTGTGTGTGTGTGTGTGTGTGTTCTTCGCTCTTTCCATCAAATCCCCATGAATCCGTGAAGATCGGGCCAACACTAGGGGCCAAGGCCTTATTAACCTTTTTAGGTATAACAAACGAATGTGAGACCTCAAGGTTTTCACCGCAAACATCTTGAAGAGAACCACTAAACCCAGTCAACTTGTGTCACCTCTTTCACTTGGCAAACATAACAATTCCTTCTAGACTTGGTAATACCAAACACAATATGCGCGCGGACAACAAATCACATGTATAATCGTGACGTGAACATGGCCACACATCTATGTAACCATATCCCCATAAGGGCAATGTCGCCCTCCATAATGTGTGACACCTCACACGCTAAGCAACGGAAATCACATACCAGCCAATGTCGCGCCACAATAAAGCAACTAAGGAGCTATGCAGACCTCATGTGAATGCACGTGAGGACCCGCCTCCACCACCATCTCCTGGAGTATTGGGGGAAACGCAAGGTACGCTATTAGGCTTTCCTATTGATTTTGCATGGCTAGGGCTGCAATGTTCTCATGAGATTTGTCTCACGGTGATTCAGCACGAATGATTTTGCATAGTTAGGGCAGCAGATTTTTCTGAGAAGTTTAATTTTTCACCAATATTTGAATTTTTTTTTGGACAGAACTTAAAATATATTTTTACATCAAAAGGCCTCAGTCCCATTTGAAAATGAAATGCACAGTTCATCATTTAAATCTGCAGAATAAACTTTGTCTAATGAATAGGCTAAATTTCAACCCTGCGAGCTAAAGCTAGACTACCAACAACTCGACATAAGCATGAAATTAACCATCTCGATCTTGTATACTAGTCGATCAATAGGCCACATAGCCCGCCACCCTTTTCAAAATCCAGGAGTTGTAGATCAGAAGTAAGCCAGCCACTAGGGTTACACTGGAGCATAGCTTCTAGAATTAGTCCCATCTATCATTGCCGTCCTTCTCTTCTCTAGTTGTGTGTTATTGCTGGGACTTCCACCATCTTTATCTTCAACTGATTGATGCAACACTTCAGGAAGCCTGCATACTTTGTAGGACACAGTGGTAGCAACATTTTTAGGATTTTCGCCAATATCAGCCATGGAACTTGCAAGCCGGACCATAAGAAACGCTGAAAGAAGATATCATTTCTTTTTTCCACATTCTCTAAATAAAAGCATATACACCACCATGTTAACCACACTAATCTTATTATTAATGATCCACAGCCTACTATGTTTTCATAACTACCAGCAATGTCCTTGTTTAGTATGATAGATAGAGCTCCCCATAAATCTTGACAATATCACAAGAGAAAAAATAAGGTATGTATGATTTGCTTCTTAGATCATAGAACACAAGTTCCATAAGGAATTGTTTGCTTTTTCAACAAAGCGCCTCTAGTAAGCAACTTTGTGGGATAATAACCAACGGAACACATGTACCCTAGGAGGCACATATATTCCATAATGCGGGTATATCAACAAGAGTAATTCCCCTAAAATTCAGTTAGACATAAAGATATTGTGAGGTATAAACCCCTCAACTGTGAAGTTCCCAAATCATAGAGTCTTCTACATTACCAAAGCTAATCGAGGTAGCAATTTGGTCAATCTGTCGCCTCTTTTCCATGATACGAGCACTAAAAATCCTCCTAATGGTGAGATTTAGTTCTTGACCATCCAAAACCTTCCTAATGGTGCAAAAAGGTAAATATCCCAGAAAACTATCGAAAATTAGTGTTTCCAATCCATTGGTCCTCCCAATATATGATTTTATTTCCATTTCCAATTTTAAACTTATACACAAGCTTAGTTCCATTAGCCGCCCACATAACCCATTTCCTAAAAGGAGATGCTTCATTCGTTTTACTACAAAGAATGTTTGGATTTTCAGTATTATATTTCAGGTCCACTGTTTGTTCTAAAGTTTGTTTTCGTCCATATTATATCTTCTTATCTAGGAGGCTAGTAATCTCATGTTTAACTCTGATATATTTGGTATCCCCAGTCTTCCATACTCTTTTTTTAGAGTTGCCAACTCCTAGTTTGCTAGATAGTACTTGATGTTCCCTTCATAGTTATCCCAGAGACAGTGGGCTATTTTGGAGTTGATGGCTCTAATGGCCCAATCAGGAGAGAGTAAAATATATTAGTATGCAAGCCAGACATGATTCTATTAAGGTAATCCTAACTGCATAAGGCAGTCTGCCCTCTAGCCCCGTGCGGAACTTAAAGTAACAGTTTGGGGTCTATATGTGCATAGAAATGGCTCATATGTGAACATTAGACTCATAGTAGTGTTTTTGCTTTTTCGTAAAAGAAAATTAGATTTTTCTGAGAAGTCCAAATGTTGGCCAAATTTTGAAATTTTTCGCGCCTGGAAGACCCCAAAATGCTATCAAAAGTTTGAGACTGGGTGGTGTGGTGTTCTTGACTCACGTTGGCTGCAATGTTTAGTGTTAATCTTGTAACACAAAATTTCTCTATAAAACTAAGGTACGCAATTGCCTACTCTTGAGGAAAAAAACATTGAAATACGTGTATTTTTTTTAACAGTTCAATGGAGAAAATGTCCTAGATAGAACTATGAAAAGTTGTAGTGGCATATCTCAAAGCATGATTTTTACAATGGCATTTTTCCAAATGGTGAAATTGAAGTGTAATAAATCGAATTAACCTTTAATATTAAAACGCTATTGGAAATAGCTTCTGTAATAACTAGTGATGATAACACTATGTTACCCTTGTCATCACGGATGATCAATCCCGCTCTAGGATCTCCAGCTGCACCCAATCTATATTGAGGAGGAGGTACCCATCCATGAGGAGGAGGTACCCATCCGTAGAAAAATCTAACAGAGTTAGCACAAGCAGCCCTAGCAGCGGCCAGCGAGAAACAACGCGTGGAAGCAAGAAACGATGCTTCTACTTCGCATACCAACCTTGCCAAGCCCCAAAGGAGCAGTAAAGGTGTGACGATTGCCACTCTGCTCAGACCTAGCTCTAACATGCGAAAACTACCTGCCCGCCAAGCACGGGCATCTAGCGAACATCGCAAATGAGAGCATTAGGATGGAACATTAGAAAAATTTATTGTGTTGATTCTATCCAATAACAGCATCCAAAAGAAAAATTTATGCTTCTGCTGACATGAAGATTCCTAGGTCCAGGCAAAATGGGGAGGTGCTGAGTTGTGGCCAGTCATTACCTTGTATGATTTCTGTGTGCTAAATTCATTAGATCCCCAAATATAACTCCAAGCATCTTGATTTCCCTCTGCAATTTTTAATGTGACTTGCTCACATATCTATTCTAACTAAAGGAACTTGATATATCCATTTTGCATCACCATTTTATACCATAATTTACTATTATTCATTGATATATTTCATATTAAGAGATGATACTTATGTTATTTCATCTATTTTTGCATGATTGATGACGTTTGGAAGATGAACCACCGGAGACACGATTCAGATGGAAAGAGCACTGTCCAGATGCAATATTGGCGAAGATCAGAAAATCCCAGAAAATATACAGAAATTTCTATTTTTCCAGAAGATGAAGAACACTAGAAGGGAAGTGGAGATAGGCCACAAGGGGGCCACACCACCCCCTGGCGTGGGCCACCCCTGGCCGCGCCACCAGGTGGTGTGGCCACCCTGGCCCACCTCTGGAATCGCCCTTTGGCATATATAATCCCCTCGAAACCCTAAGACTCGGGGAGCAACGACAGAAAGGTTCCGTCGCCTCTGTGGGGCGCAAACTACACAGAGAGAAAGAGCTCTCTGGCAGGCAGAAATCTACCAGGGAAATTCTTTCACTACTGCAAAAAGGGCTATCAGTGACAGGCTCAAAAGGCCTATTAGTGACAGGCAAACTGCCTATCATTGATGACTAGTCACTAGTATAAGGCTACTAGTGACAGGCACTTTGTACTAGTGACAGACATTTACGCGTGCCAGCCACTACTATGTGTATACTAGTGACAGGCAAAAGAGATGCATGTCACTAGGTGCGATCAAATGCCACCCTGTGGCGTTTTGTAGTGACAGGCTCGTTGTCTTGCCTGTCACTATTTTTAATTTCGGTAATAAAAAAATTAAATACGTTTTCCACGCATATTCCAGATAGCACAATTAGATGCTATAAGAATATAAAATGCATATTTCACAAATATTTCAGATAACACAATAAGATGTTGTAACAATGATACTCACATAACCCAGTATGACATAATGTTTGCACAGCTAACACACTGGCATAAGAACTTGCAATCTATCATAGGCTAAGGAAAAATAGTGTCTTGAGTTATCTAGCAACCACAATACATGTATTATGGTCACATGCATAGTTGCAAGTTCCTTTCACTGTTATACATTTCGATCATCTGGTTGAGATGCAAATTCTTTCATTATGTCTTCCTTGTATGGAACTGAATCCTGCATGACGTGCTTAACCTAACCTGATAGAAACAAGGGAATGGGCATATAATATATTAGGTCTGCTTTCATGGTACACAATGTACTGCAATTGAAGCTTCACATTTTCCATAAAAGTTCAAAGGAACAAGCATACATAGATCGACTAGAGACAAATAACAAGGACATATCAAGAAACAAGAGACTGTCAATTATTGAATCACCGAGCTAATATATGCCCTAGAAGAATGTCAAGGTAAAAGGCATCAGGGTTATAACTGTCACATGGTTGTATCAGATCCTTCAAAAGGTGAAGGCCACATATGACCTTCCAGTGGTCACTCGCGTGCATGAAAACTGCCAAGTATCCATTGCGAATTTCTAAGGCACAAAAGAAATTCATCAGATGTGCTTCGCTTAGAGCTACTACCACTAGTGGCACAGAATATGTTGTAAATCTACAATTCATAATTCAAAAATTCACCAAATACGACACTAGGTTTGTACCGGAATGCAAAAGACCCCCAAAAAATGCATTATTGGCCATTGCTCCTTCATATTCATCTTCAAGTGTAAGCTAGCAGCCCCATGCCTATAATCCTCTAGTATCCAAAGGAAGCAACAAACTATGGGGGCAAAAAGAAGCAAGAGCACAATTAGGACATACTAGACACTAGGTTGCATAATTACATGTGGTTAGTTGACTTATAACGACACACAATTACCTCTTCCCATGAATCTGAGAACTAAATTTATAGTTTGCTAAACTCCCCTATGAACACTAGGACAATTAAAACAGTAGAAAACTATTGGTTTGGTAGTAGAAGAACTGAACCCATACTAAACATGTACTACCAGTGCTAATTAATACTGTATCTTGGAACTCACAAGCTACATGCGTAATTGACATACAAAGAAAACAAGCCAGAAAGTCACACTATTGCTGCAAACAAGGTGATACAGTGACATACAAAGAAAACAAACGACCAAGTAATATTATTGCTACAAGAAAGGTGACACAGCCTAGGCACTCGTTACCTTGAATTTAAACTCTTAACAAGAATAGTTTCCCATGCAGTTGTATTTTCATTAGGTCATAAGGTCACCTCAGGTGATGCTGAAGATACAACCCATCATTTTCCCCAATATATTGATTACGAATGAATTTGCAGCCAAGGATCTCAGAATGGATGCCATATACACATTTTGCATTTTCAGTACTAACAATAAGACGAAATCTTCATTAATATGGTTGCACCAAGGAGCACACGTTGGTAAAAACATGAAAATAACATATGGATTCAGATTCCGTGCTTCACAAAAAACTGAACCGAGAACACGCACCAGATGCGATAAACTATTCATGAGAGAGAAAGAAGTCATGGGACAGTTCACCTCTCTGGAGTTGCTCTGCCCACTGGGATACTACGATCGGTTGTGAGCTTGGTGTGTTCTCGGCAAGATAGATTCATATGGACAAAATCTGCAAAAGAAATTAGCAGAGAATGAGAGAAATTGGATAAATCAAGATTAGGGAATGACCGGTCTCATACATGTCGCCGGAGGATCACAGTAGTTTGGGGAGGCATGCCACAAGGTTTGCGATGGAGATTGGAACAGGCAAACTATCAAACATAGGGGCTGCCCTGCAGAGCGCCGCTTTGTGTGTCTAGCCAGTGAGAAGTCGTCCGCTAGAGCCGAGTGACTTAAGGTTTTCGAGGCAGGGAATTTGTTCAGATGCCGAAGATTGGGAGAACTAAAATGCGACCATGCAAAACGTTGCAAAGGATGGTAAATGCCGCTCTCACCGAAAAGGAGTCAATTAGGAGATTCGTGGCTTTGATTGAGCCTTTGGTTACAACTTCTCAAGTGCATGGGTGCCAGACTCGTATTTGCTATTTGGGGTGATGGCTGCATAGAGTTGCAGAGAATTTCACTAGTGGGGGCTTCCTATTTAGATATAGAAGATTGCATTAACTGACTCCACTGACTCGAGAACCATCTCTCTAGCAATAATAATTTTATAATCAGCTACAACTGTGTTAGAACAAAAAGTACAAGAAATAATCTAACACAAAAAATACAAGAATAATCTTATCCCAAAAAATACAAAACTATAGCCGTTGAGAGCAATGAAATATAGCTCTATAATGACTAACAAAATTTCCATGTATTGTTGAATGCCATGATACTCTTGCTAGCTATCCAAAATCCTGGTGAATGAAAACTAACCCATCAACATTTATTTCCCAAATCTGAATATAACAATCAACCGAGTGAAATAGCATGAATCTGCATCTTACCTGAGAAGAACTAACATGAGATACTATCCTTTTTTTTGCTCTAGATCCACTACGCACAATGCATCTCCGTCTTTGAATTCATGGCTAATGTCTGGAACAATATACAGACAAAATTACATGAATTAAAGGCCACTGAACCAAGAAATCTTCAAATTAAGAAGGCGGCGAATGATAAGCATGAAGAAGCTGCGGGAGGGATGACCTGACTTGGCGGCTGCATCGTTAAGGACGTGTCTCCGCTAGAATAGGGCTGTTTGTAGCGGCCAAAGAGAGTGGTGGCTTCGAGCTGTAAGACGACGCGGGTGTCAGCATCGCTACTGGAGTACAGGGGATCTTCAGGGCAGCGCGGATGTCCGGCATGCAGACCGGTCTCCCTTCCCGACGCTGTTGCAGGATGGATCTGAGAGGCGCGACGGGAGGGCATTGGCGGCGCGCCGCCCTAGGGAGGCGGCGGCCCGGTCTAGGAGGTGGGGGTGTGGAGAGGTCGCCGGCAGAGCGCGGGTGGCCGGGAGTGGAGGGCATCATGGTCGATGCCGAGATAGAGCATGATGCCGTAGAGGAGGAGAGATCGGGGGAGATATTTTCTCCGGGCTGGTTGGCAAGAGAAATTTATGCCAAATAATCTTTTTTTCTACTAGGGAAATTACAAGGATCAGTTAACGTAATGATGATTACGTGGGCATGACTCAAGTGGGATGGCATTATTGGGAGGTTGTGGATAGACGACCAATATTATTTGGCCCAAAGGCGCGGCTGGCACCAGACCGCACGTCGGGATTTGTAATTTCGGTTCGGGGGAAAATTTAGACCTTCACATGTGGCCCTTTCAACTGTTTCCGCAAAAATCACAGTGACTGGTTTGTCTTCGGTCTGTCGCTAATCATAACGTTAGCAGTGATAGATATTTATAATGCTCGCCACTGAACAATTTTTCCATTCCGTCGGTGTCTGCAAAAAATACTAGTGACAGTCATTTTTGTGTGTCTAGTACTAGTGACAGGCTTATTCCTGCCCGTCGCTAGTAATACTTACTAGTGACAGACACAATTTTGCTGTCACTAACCACCTAGAGGTTATAAGCCTATTTGCAGTAGTGTTTCCCGGAGGGGGGAGATCGTCGCCATCAACACCGTCATCAAGCTAGATATCTTCGGGATCATCATCATCATCTCCACCATCATCATCACCAGCACCATCACCACCACTCCGTACCATTGTAATAGTTGGGTTGAATCTTGCATAGTTCTTAGGAGAAACTTTCTCGGTGTTGATTACTTGTTGTAGTTGATGCTATTGAGTGGAACCATTGAATTATTGTTCATATTCAGATTGTTACTTATCATTATTTCATCTCTGATCTTGATCCATACGATGTCTCGTGAGTAGTTCGTTTAGTTCTTGAGGAAATGGGATAAGTCATGTTGTTAGTAGTGGAATTGTCTTGAGAAAGATTTAATGGTTTGATATTTAAGTTGTGGTGCTATTCTTTTAGTGGTGTCATTTGAATGTCGACTACATGATACTTCACCTTTATGGGCCTAGGGGCATGTATTGTGTATTTGGCTACTAATCATGGGGTTGCCGGAGTGACAGAAACCTAAAACCCCGTTAGGAAACCTTTGTATAAGGGAGTGTAGGATCTCAGAGTTTAAGGCTATGGTTAGGTTTTTATCTTAATTACTTTCTTGTAGTTGCGGATGCTTGCAAGGGGTATAATCACAAGTATGTATTAGTCCTAGTAAGGTCGGTACATTAGCATAGGTTCACCTACACAACACTTATCCAACCAGAGAAGATTAATCAACTATATGAAGCGAAAGCACTTGACAATATTCTTATGTGTTCTCGAGAACGTTTGGTCATCTAAAGTAATACAACCGGCTTGTCCTTTGCTAAAGAAAGGATTGGGTCACTTGCTGCAATTATTATTATTCTCTTTTATTTACCCGCACTTTATTTATCTGCATTATCAAAAACCCCTAAAAATCCGTTTGCTAAGTATTTACAGAGAATTCCTGATCCAAACCACTTGTCAACACCTTCTGCTCCTCGTTGGGTTCGACACTCTTATTTATCGAAAATACTACGATACACCCCCTATACTTGTGGGTCATCAAGACTATTTTCTAGCGCCGTTGCCGGGGAGTGAAGCGCTATTGAAGAGTGGAACTGGTAAAGGAAACTTCTACTATGAGTATTTTTTTTATGTTTGTTACTTTATTTTCAGTATGGATAGTTCACTTACTTTCTTATTTCGGAATGCTACTACCACTGCTAAGGTAGTAGATGAACCACCACCTGCTGAAATTGATACCTTTAAAATACCTACAAAAATTGTTGATCGTGTTATGGATAACTACTATTTTGGAGATGGAACTGTCCATCCCGGTGATCATTTGCTTTTTATACATGAATTATGTGGATTGTTCAAGTGTGCAGGTATTACAACAGATCAAGTTAAGAAAAATTTATTCTCTGTATCATTGAAAGGCAGAGCTGAGGAATGGTATAAGTTGCTGAAGAATGGCCAGTCTCTTGAATGGGAGGAAATTGTACCTCTCTTTTATTCCAAATTTTATCATCCTAGTGAGATTCATAAAGATCAGAATCAAATATATAACTTTTGGCCTCGTGATGGAGAGAGTACCGCCCAAGCTTGGAGGAGATCGAAATTACTAATGCTCAAATGCCCTATTCATGAGCTCCCTAATAATATTATTATCAATAACTTTTATGCAAGGCTTTCTCTTCATGATAAGGATCCATTGGATGCTTCTTGTGCTGGATCATTTACACGTATGAAAGAAGAAGCTAAATGGGATCTTCTAGACCATATTCAAAACAATGCTAAAGCATGGAAGAATGATAAAGGAAGAAAGTCAGATATAAATTATGATTATGAATGCATTAAATCTTTTATGGAAACTGATGAATTTCATAATATTAGTGTTTCTTATGGTCTTGATTCTCAAAGTATTGCAAATTGTTTTAAGGCCTTTGCCTCTTATATTGAAATTCCTAAAAAGAAATGGAACAAGTATCATGAGTCATATAAAGATATTGTTAATTATGTTTCTGCTAGCAATACTGAAGTTCATATTGCTGATTGTATTTACCTGAACCTTACATCGAGAAAATACATTTCCCTGTTAAGGTAAAGGAACATTCTATGATAGCTAGTATGGTTAACAAAAGTACAAAGAAAGCTAGAGAACTTGATGAACAAATAGATGTTGAACCTGCAGTAGCAAATGTAAAAGACCTTGTCACTAAAAATGTAAAAGATGGGCACATTATCCTTTGTAAGGATACTTCTAATATTGTTTCACATCCTAGTAGAACTAGGAAAGCTAGTGTCCATGTGTTTTCTGTCAAAATAAGTGATCATTGCTACTATGGTTCATGTGATAGTTATATCGTTAAATTTATTCATGATACTGAAAGTTATTATGAGAGAGGGAAAAATGTCTTTATGCATCTCAATAATATTAAGTTTACTTGTTTTATGCTGAAAGTCTTTATGTTGCACTTGTTTTGCCTTCCTATGCTAGTAGCCTCTGGTTCCAATAATTTATTTTCTTAAAAAAATTCCTTGCATAGGAAGTGGGTTAGACTTAAAAATGTATATATTTGCTTCTTGATGCTCTCTTTTACTTCAATTCATATTTTTATGTGAGCATCATTGAAATTATCCTGCCTATCTTAATGGTTATAAAGGAAGAGCTTTTTGGGAGACAGCCCATTATATTTTTGCTTTTAGTTTATTTTTGTTCATTTGAGTCTTGGAAGTTATTGCTTCTGTAATAACCTATCCTTATCCTTTTTGTTTGGTTTTTGTGTCAAGATTAGCCACTAATGAGAGAGAAGTAAGATTTGGGAAAGTTGTTGTCCCGAAACAGATTTTTGTGCTTCACTCTAAAAAATCATGAAAAATCCCAGAACGTCGTACTGATCTGTAATTTTTTGTGTGCATGCCCCAGGTTATTATTTAACTTTCGGCAGTTTTGCACTTTTTGATTTGAGAAACAAAAGATTTTCGAAAAAAATTGATCTTTACATGCTGGTCTGTTTTGACAGATTTCTGCCATTTTTGCATTTGCCTCTTAAATCGATTTTATTTTTGAATTCTTTTGGGCTTTTGAAAGGAGTTGCTACAGTAGCTTATGTTTTGATGGATTTCAGTTGAAATTGAACCCAAAGGTTTATTATCGTGCCTGCACTAATGTTGCTAATGAATATTGTGTGAAGTTTTATATGAAAGAAATTTTCAAGTGTAAGGAGAGAATGATGTAATGAGTGGTGAATGGTCAAAGACTCAAGCACTATATTTCTGGATATTCTTACAATAAAGATATTGATATTATTCAAGTGGTGACTCCAGAAGAATTTATTAAAGACCAAATTCAGAAACCTGCAGAGTCTGTTTTCGAATAGGTAACAGTTCTGGTAAGAAAAGGTCCACGAAAAACTTTTCAATTTATATTTTTCCAGTTTTTATATAACATTGAAGATAATGAGTCGAAAAAGGGACAAAAACGGTGCCCGGGGGGCTCACACCACCCCGTGGCATGGGCCCACTTGGCCGCGCCACCAAGGGTGTGGCCAACCCGGAGCCCGTCTCTGACCCGTTTTCTCCCAGTACCTTCCTTTTATTGTTAAACTTCGCAGTATATAATCCCCCGGATCCCCTGAGGTCCGTATATCGTGTTCTCGTCATGTTTTTGTTTCGATCTGTTTCTGTCAGGAACTATTCTCAAGTTTAGAAGCACGACGGTCTCCACCAACGATAAGGGCAAGAAGCTTATGGAAGATAATCTCCAAGACCCCAAGCAGGAGGAGGAGATCAAGGGTGAAGTTGAATAGGAAGGGAAGGAAGACCAGCATCTGCGCACCAGCACCACCATTGCAAGCATTGGAGTGGTGGCACGTCCTGTCAAGCTCAAAAGGACTGCATGGATGTCCACTAGAGGGATGGTTTCGCGCCTTTGCTTAGCTTCACGGTCACTTCCTCCACGCATCAAGAATCCCTTCCATACCCTTATACATGAGCAGCAATTCCAAAAGATGCCTAAGGAAAAATTACCCTCCAATTGGGATATGCCTCGTTCTCACCATGAGGGAAAAGAACACTTTAAGGAGGAAGAGTGGGGAAAGAATCACAAGGACTGGGATTCACAGCCCAACATGATCATGAACCGCATTGATCACAATTCGGAGTTGATTCGTACTCTCACCTTCGACATTGAGGATTTGAAGAAATTGATTGAAAAGCTTATCGAGAGAACACCACCACCTCCGAAGGAGTAATTCGTCATCAGGTTTTGGCATCCCCTTGGTTTGTTCCAAGCTTGGGGGAGTGTCGCGGTATCACACCATTATATTTTATCTTTTTACCTTTTTAGTAGATTCATATTTGTAATAGAGAAGTTATCATATAGGATGGTTTGCATTGTGGAAGTATCTCTCCTCTAGTTAGTTATCTATGTATCCCTTGGTGTGAGTTGCCGTTATGGAATATTAATGAGAAGTTCTATCATTTACTTTTTGCACATCTTATTTTAGTTTGGAATTTCTGTTATATGATTGATCTTGTTGTTAGTATCGGTATCACTTTGGGATCATTAAGTAAATTTAGTTGGTTTTGGCAAACCTAGCTCTGGTCAGTAGCAACACTATTTGAGGATTCAATGGAAAAGAGAAAAGTACTTTTATAAATATAGTTTCATTATCTTTCTTTCTTGTTTGGCTCATAAGCTTAGTATTCTCTAGTTAAGATCTTTTGTGGCTCCAAGGAAGATTGCATGATTGTTTCTATCACTTGTATGTTTGTTTGTTTCCTTCAACTCTTATGCTTGCTACCCAGCCTTTCTAGCCAAAAACATGTACTGAGAGGGAATGCTTCTCGTGCATCCAATCCTTAAACTAAAACCTATGCCATTTGTGTCCACCATACCTACCTATTAGCATTATTGCTATTTCAAGTAAATTCTCGAGCTTTATCTATCTTCCAAATTAAACTTGTTATGTGAAAATTAGTGATTAAAGCTCTCACAAACTTGATGGCACACTTTATTTTCTTGCACTTAATAAACTTGAACCATTTTATCCATCTATATTGCTTATATGCTTGTACTTTATAAGTTGTGAATTAGCAGAACCATGTTACCATGGGGAACGCTTTCAACATTGCACTTATTATTCAGTTGATATCATGTTCTTTTGTTTATGGATCCTAGCGGTGTGAAATAAAAGGGGAGCTTATAAGCTCATGGAGTTTGTATATGTGTTAGAGAAACGCCTGGGCGGCTAGCCTAAGCCATGCCTAATCATGGTGGAAACTTGCAGCAGAACCATAGTGAGCATTCTATGAAGCATCCTCAATAAAAACCTATGCAAATAGCAAATAAAAAGATCGCTGAGATGCTCATTATCTGTTGCCTTGTCATTTTGATATGGGAAAGCTCCTGTGTCATGGGGCAAGGGGTACCTCGTTGACGGTTCTCTATGATACACATGTACTTACAATGACAAGAACTTACTTGTGACTAAAGTTGAGTAGCATGAGGTTTGGTACTCGTAAGCAAGGGGCATGCGATTTTCAACTTATAACTTGTCAAGCATATCCTCATATTTGTGTCACTTTAACCTTAATTACTTCAAGATGCCTATGATAGGGGCAATGAGAGCTGAAAGCTAATAAGTACCATAATTTTTGGAAGCTCTTTATGAAACTTGAAATCCCTGCTTCCCTCTGTGTAGGGCCTATATTTTACTTTTTAGTTGAGTCAGTAAATGTATTCTTTTCTATCTTAAGCAAGCATTTGAGTTGTTGTAATTCAATCATCCATATGATGATTTATTCAATCATGTTTCTTATGTTCCTTGTTTTGCACACTACTCTTATCTGAGTGAATATTACTTTGAAATCTATCATTGAAAACCCCATTATGTTTGACTCCTGCAATTTGTTAACCGTTCTCTGACCAAGAACAAAGTTTGCCATTACCAATTATGATTTACTTTATGTATCTTTATTGTGTTTCCCTTACTCATTACAAGTTAAGTTATATAATAGTGAGTTGTTTTCTATTATGATTTGTGTATTGATGAATGTGATGCTTCTTGTCCGTATTCTCTTTATCGACACTTCACTCCATAAACCCGTGGTCATGTTTATTGATCTCAGTTTTCACTTGGGGACAAGCGAGGTCTAAGCTTGGGGGGAGTTGATCGTCCATTTTTCATCACCATTTTATATCATAATTTACTATTATTCATTGATATATTTCATATCAAAAAATGATACTTATGTTATTTCATCTATTTTTGCATGATTGATGACTTTTGGAGGATGAACCACCGGAGATAGGATTCTAATGGAAAAAGCACTATCTAGATGCAATATTGGCGAAGATCAGAAAATCCCAGAAAATATACGGAAATTCCTATTTTTCCAGAAGATGAAGAACACCATAAGGGGAAGTGGAAGTGGGCCATAGGGGGCCCACACCACCCCCTGGCGCGGGCCACCCCTGGCCGCGCCACCAGCTGGTGTGGCCACCCTGGCCCACCTCTAGCATCGCCCTTTGGCGTATATAATCCCCTCGAAACCCTAAGACTTGGGGAGCAATGACAGAAAGGTTCCGCCGCCTCTGTGGGGCAGAAACTACAGAGAGAGAAAGAGCCCTCCGGCAGGAAGAAATCTGCCAGGGAAATTCCTTCCCGGAGAGGGGAGATTCTTGCCATCAACACCGTCATCAAGCTAGACTTCATTAGGATCATCATCATCATCTCCACCACCATCATCACCAGCACCATCACCACCACTCTGTACCGCTGTAACAATTGGGTCGAATCTTGGATAGTTCTTAGGGGAAACTTTCCCGGTGTTGATTACTTGTTGTAGTTGATGCTATTGAGCGGAACCATTGAATTATTGCTCATGTCAGATTGTTACTTATCATTATTTCATTTCTAGTCTTGATCCATATGATGTCTCGTGAGTAGTTCGTTTAGTTCTTGAGGACATGGGAGAAGTCATGTTGTTAGTAGTGGGATTGTGTTGAGAAAGTGGTTTGATATTTGAGTTGTGGTGCTATTCTTCTATTGGTGTCATGTGAACATCGACTACATGATACTTCACCTTTATGGGCCTAGGGGAATGCATTGTGTATTTGGCTACTAATCATGGGGTTGCCAGAGTGACAGAAACCTAAACCCCCATTAGGAAACCTTTGCATAAGGGAGTGTAGGATCTCAGAGTTTAAGGTTGTGGTTAGGTTTTATCTTAATTACTTTCTTGTAGTTGTGATGCTTGCAAGGGGTATAATCACAAGTATGTATTAGTCCTAGTAAGGTCAGTACATTAGCATAGGTTCACCCACACAACACTTATCTAACCAGAGAAGATTAATCAACTATATGAAGTGAAATCACTTGACAATATTCCTATGTGTTCTCAAGAACGTTTGGTCATCTTAAGTAATACTGATACGTCCATTTTGCATCACTATTCTATATAATAATTTACTGTTATTCATTGCTATATTTCATATTAAGAGATGATACTTATGTTATTTCATCTGTTTTTGCATGGTTGATGACTTTTGGAGCATGGACCGCTGTAGTCAGGATTCTGATGTAAAAGGGGTTGTTTGGAGGCGAAATTCGTTAA
The DNA here is from genome assembly GCA_910589775.1 of Avena eriantha. Taxonomy (NCBI): domain Eukaryota; kingdom Viridiplantae; phylum Streptophyta; class Magnoliopsida; order Poales; family Poaceae; genus Avena; species Avena eriantha. Next base: position 62,085,971 of record OU342741.1, read on the forward strand.
GATCATCAAATCCGGGAAAATACATAGAAAATTCTATTTTTCCAGAAGACGAAGATTGCCAGAAGGGGAAGTGGAGATGGGCCACAGGGGGCCCACACGACCCCCTAGCACGAGCATCCCTAGGCCACGCCAGCAGGTGGTGTGGCCACCCTGGCCCACTCCAGGATCTCCGCTCTGGCGTACATTACCCTCTCGAAACCCTAAGACTGGGGGAGCAACCACAAAAAGATTCCGCCGCCTCTACAGGGCGGAAAACACCGAGAGAGAAAGATCTCTTCGCCAGACAGAATTCTGCCGGGGGAATTCCTTCCCGGGGAGGGGAGATCGTTGCCATCAACACCACCATCAAGCTAGACTTCATCGGGATCATCATCATCATCACCACCATCATCTCCACCAGCACCATCATCACCACTTCATACCACGGTAACAATTGGGTTGAATTTTTCATAGTTCTTAGGGGAAACTTTCCCGGTGTTGATTACTCCTTGTAGTTGATGCTATTGAGTGAACCATTGAATTATCATTTATGTTCAGATTGTTATATATCATTATATCATCTATGATCTTGATCCATATGATGCCTTTTGTGTAGTTCGTTTTGTTCTTAAGGATATGGGAGAAGTCATGTTGTTAGTAGTGGAATTTTGTTGAGAAAGATTCAATGGTTTGATATTTAAGTTGTGGTGTATTTCTTCTAGTGGTGTCATGTGAACGTCGACTACATGATACTTCACCTTTATGGGCCTAGGGGAATGCATTGTGTATTTGGCTACTAATCGTAGGGGTTGCCGGAGTGACAGAAACCTGAACCCCCATTAGGAAACCTTTGCACAAGGGATGTCAGGGTCTTAGAGTTTAAAGTTGTGGTTAGGTTTCTACCTTAATTACTTTCTTGTACTTCCGGATGCTTGCAAGGGGTATAACCACAAGTATGTATTAGTCCTAGGAAGGTCGGTACATTAGCACAGGTTCACCCACACAACACTTAGCAAACTAAAGAAGATTAATCAACTATATGAAGCGAAAGAACTTGATGATATTCTCGTGTGTCCTCGAGAATGTTTGGTCATCTTAAGAAATACAACCGGCTTGTCCTTTGCTAAGAAAGGATTGGGCCACTTGGTGCATTTATTATTATTGTCTTTTATTTACTCGTACTTTATTTACCTACATTATCAAAACCCCCTAAAATTCTGTTTGCTAAGTATTTACAGAGAATTCCTACTCCAAGCCATTCACTAACAGCTTCTGCTCCTTGTTGTGTTCGACACTCTTACTTATCGAAAATACTGCGATACACCCCCTATACTTGTGGGTCATCAATACTATTTTCTGGCGCCGTTGCCGGGGAGTGAAGCGCTATTGGAGAGTGGAACTGGTAAAGGAAACTTCTACTGTGAGTATTGTTTACTTCTATTAGTTTCTTTATTTCAATATGGAAAATTCGCTGAGTTTCTTATTTCGTAGTGCTACTACCACTGCTAAGGTAGTAGATGAACCACCACCTGTTGAGAATGATACTTTTAAAATACCTACAAGAATTATTGATCGTGTTATGGATAGCTATTATGTTGGAGATGGAATTGTCCATCCCGCTGATCATTTGCACTTTATACACGAATTGTGCGGGTTGTTTAAGTGAGCAGGTATTACAACAGATCAAGTCAAGAAGAAGTTATTCTCATTATCACTGAAAGGAAGAGCTGAGGAATGGTATAAGCTGCTGAACAATGGTCAAGCTCTTGAATGGTAGGAAATAGTGCCTCTCTTTTAGTCAAAATTTTATCATCCTAGTGAGATTCATAAAGATCGGAATCAAATATACAACTTTTGGACTCTTGATGGAGAGAGTACCGCTCATGCTTGGCGGATATTAAAGTTACTAATGCTCAAATGTCCTATTCGTGAGCTCCCTCGCAATATTATTATCAATAACTTTTATGCAAGGCTTTCTCTTCATGATAAGGATTTATTGGATGCTTCTTGTGTTGGATCATTTACACGCATGGAAGAAGAAGCTAAATGGGATCTTATAGACTGTATTCAAGACAATGTTAAAGAATGGGAGAATGACAAAGGAAGAAAGTCAGGTATAAATTATGATTATGAATGCATTGAATCTTTTATGGGAACTGATGACTTTCATAATATTAGTAATGCTTATGGTCTTGATTCTAAAGTTATTACAAATTGCTTTAAGGCTTTTTCCTCCTATATTGAAATTCCGAAAAAGGGATGGAACAAGTATCATGCACCATAAAGATATTGTTGATTATGTTCCTGATAGAGGTACTAAATTTTGCACTGTTGATCACATCTTACCTGAACCTTATATTGAGAAAATACCCTTCCTATATAAGGTAAAGGAACATCCTATGATAACTAGTGTAATCAATAAAGTTACAAAGAGAAATGTAAAACCTGATGAACAAATAAACATTGAACCTGCTATAGCCATTGTGAAAGACCTTGCCACTAAAAGTGTAGAAGATGGACACATTGTATTCTGTGAGGATGCTTCTAATATTGTCTCACATCCTAATAGAACTAAAAAGGCTATTGTCCCTGTGCTTTCTGTTAGAATTGGTGATCATTGCTATTATGGTCTTTGTGATATTGGTACAAGTTCAAGTGTTATTCCTTATGAGCTTTACAAAGAAATTATGATGAAATCAGTCCTTGCGAACTAGAAGAGATTGATGTTGTTATTCACCTTGCTAATAGGGAGACCATCTCTCCAATTTGTATTGTAAGAGATGTGGAAGTTCTTTGTGGTAAGATTAAATATCCTACTGGCTTTCTAGTACTTGGTTCAGCTGCTAGTCAAACCTATCCTATCATTTTTGGTAGACCTTTCTTGAGTACTTGTGGAGCCATTATAGATTGCAAAAGGGAGAAAATTTTAACCAAATTTGATGGGGAATCTTACGAGTTTATTTTTTCTAAATTTACTAAAGAACCTTGTGAAAATGAAACCCATAATGAGGATTTTAGAGTTGAAAAACTTGCTTCTATTTCTCTTGCTCCTAACAATGCTTTGCAGCAATTTATGGAAGACCACGAAAGTGAAATATTCATGGAAGAAAGAAATGAGATTGCCGAGATTCTCCGTCGTCAACCTAAGATGCTTAAGCATAACTTGCCTTTGGAAGATTTGGGTACCACATTGCCACCTAAACAGGATCCGGTCTTTGATCTAAAACCTCTACCTGACGATCTTAAATATGCTTACATTGATGATAATAAAATATATCCTTTTATTATTAGTTCTAAACTTTCAGGGAATGAAGAGGAAAGTTTATTGGAGGTATTAAAGAAACACCGAGGAGCTAAGGGCTATACTCTAGATGATTTGAAGGGGATTTCTCCTACTATATGTTAGCATGCTATCAATATAGAACCAGATGCAAAGACAGTAGTAGAGCATCAACGTCATTTAAATCCCAAGATGAAGGAAGTGGTAAGAAACGAGGTATTAAAACTCCTTGATGCTAGTATTATTTACCCTATTGCTGATAGTGAATGGGTTAGTCATGTTCATTGTGTCCCTAAAAAGGGGGAATTACCGTTGTGCCTAATGATAATGATGAGCTTATTCCCCAAAGAATAGTAGTAGGTTATAGGATGTGCATTGATTTCAGAAAATTTAACAAAGTTAGTAAGAAAGATCATTACCTACTTCCTTTTATTGATCAAATGTTAGAAAGGTTGTCTAAAAAGACCCATTTTTGTTTTCTTGATGGGTACTCTGGGTTCTCTCAAATTGCTGTAAACAACAAGATCAAGAATAAACTACTTTTACATGCCTTTATGGAACCTATGCTTATAGACGGATGCCTTTCGGTTTGTGTAATGCTCCTACTACTTTTCAAAGATGCATGTCTGCTATCTTTCATGGTTTTTGTGAGGAAATTGTGGAAGTATTCATGGATGATTTTTCCATCTATGGGACTTCTTTTGATAATTGTCTTCACAACCTTGATTAAGTTTTGTAGAGATGTGAAGAAACTAATCTTGTTCTTAATTGGGAGAAATGCCACTTCATGGTTAATGAAGGGATTATCCTTGGACATAAGATTTCTGAAAGAGGCATAGAAGTTGATAGAGCTAAAGTTGAGGCAATTGAGAAAATGCCCTATCCAAGAGACATCAAAGGTATTGGTAGTATCCTTGGTCATGCTGGTTTCTATAGAAGGTTTATTAAAGATTTCTCTAAGATATCAAAACCCCTCACTAATCTTCTTCAAAAGGATGTTGCCTTTTTTTTGATGATGATTGTAAGGAAGCTTTTGAAACTCTAAAGAAGGCTTTAACTACTGCTCGTTCAACCACCTAATTGGAGCCTACCCTTTGAAATCATGTGTGACGCTAGTGATTTTGCTGTAGGTGCTATTCTTGGTCAACAAATCGATAAAAAGTTAAATGTTATCCATTATGCTAGTAAGACTCTTGACGCTTCTCAAAAGAATTATGCTACTACCGAAAAATAATTCTTTGCAGTTATCTTTGCTTGTGATAAGTTTAGACCTTATATTGTTGACTCAAAAGTTACCATTCATACTGATCATGCTGCTATTAAGTACCTTATGACAAAGAAAGATGCCAAGCCTAGACTCATTAGATGGGTGCTACTCTTACAATAGTTTGACCTACATATTGTAGATAGGAAAGGTGCTGAAAATCCTGTTGGTGATAATTTATCTCGATTGGAAGACATCTCTTTTGATACTATGCCTGTTAATGATAGTTTCCCAAATGAACAATTGGCTACAGTAGGGATAAGCTCGCGATGGATCCCTTGGTATGCTGATTATGCTAACTTTATTGTTTCCAAGTATTTGCCTCCAACTTTTACAGCTCATCAAAGAAGGAAGTTCTTTTACGATTTGAGACATTATTTTTGGGATGACCCACATTTATATAAAGAAGGAGTAGATGGTATTATGTGAAGATGTGTTCCAGAATATGAACAAAAGGAGAAATTATGGAAATATCATGGTAGTGCCTATGGAGGATATCATGCGGGAGATAGAACCACACAGAAGGTGCTACAATCAGGTTTTTACTGGCCTGCCCTTTTTAAAGATGCAAGAAAATTGTCTTATCATGTGATGAGTGCCAATGTGTTGGGAACATTTCTAGACGCAATGAGATGCCTATAAATTACTCTCTGGTTATTGAACCATTTGATTGTTGGGGATTCAACTTTATGGGTCCTTTTCCCCCTTCAAAAGGTTACACCCATATTCTTGTTGCTATTGACTATGTTACTAAGTGGGTAGAAGCCATACCTACAAAAATTGATGATGGGGAAACCTCTTTAAAAATTCTTAAGGATATTATCTTTCCTAGGTTTGGAGTGCCTAGATATCTTATGACTGACGGAGGGTCTCATTTCATTCATGGTGGTTTTAGAAAGACTCTTGCTAAATATGATGTTAATCATAGAATTTCTTCAGCTTATCATCCCCAAACTAGTGGGAAAGTAGAGCTATCAAATAGAGAAATTAAATCCATCTTGCAAAAGACTGTTAATAGATCTAGAAAAAATTGGGCTAAAAAGTTGAACGACGCTTTATGGGCTTATAGGACTGCCTACAAAAATCCTATGGGAATGTCTCCTTAAAAAATGGTTTATGGGAAGGCTTGCCACTTGCCTTTAGAATTAGAACACAAAGCTTATTGGGCAGTGAAAGAACTTAATAGAGAATGTAAGCTTGCTGGTGAGAAAAGGTTATTTGACTTAAGTTCGTTGGATGAATGGAGGAGTGAAGCATATGAGAATGCTAGACTCTTTAAGGAAAAAAGTTAAAAGATGGCATGCCAGGAGAATTCTTAAGAGGGAGTTCCATGTTGGTGAGAAAGTTCTATTGTATAGGTCTCGTCTCAGATTTTTTTGCAGGGAAACTACTTTCAAAATAGGAAGGACCTTTTGTTATCGAAGAAGTATATCGTTGAGGTGCAATAAAAAATTCCTATTTAAAAGATAAGACTATATAAGTGGTGAATGGTCAGCGACTCAAGCACTATATTGCTGGAGATTCTTACAATGAAGATAAAGATACTATTCAAGTAGTAACTCTGGAAAAATTTATCAAAGACCAAGTTCAAAGACCTGTAGAGTCCATTTTCGAATAGGTAACGGTTCTAGTAAGAAAAGTTCCATGAAAATTCTGTCAAATTATATTTTTTGAGTTTTTATCCAATAAGGAAAGCAACGAAGCGAAAGAGGGACAGAAACGGAGCAAGGGTGGCTCACACCACCCCCTTGCGCGCCCCCTGGCCGCGCCAGTAGGTGGTGTGGCCACCTCGGACTCCGTCTTCGACCCGTTTTCTCCCAATACTTTCCTTTTGTTGTAAAAAATCGTAATATATAATCCCCTGGATCCTCCAAGGTTCGTATATCGTGTTCTTGTCGTGTTTTCGTTTTGATCTGTTTCTGACAGGTAGAGTCCCAGTTTTGGAGCAAAAATGTCTTCCTCTGGATCAGCCAAGGAAGATTCCTCAGCGGATATCATCAACCCATACATGCGTGAGTTGAAGATTCATCCCAAGGAGTTGTTGCGTGAAGATAGGGAGGTACGGATGAAAGAGGTTCAGGGCCCCAAAGGTGAAGGAAGTCTAGAGGACAGGATGGAAGCACTGGAGCAAGAATGTTTTAGGTACAAGAAGATGGCGGAACGCGAAGTGGACATCATCCATAAGATTTGTTTTGAACTCATCGCTGAGCACCAAAAGGAGACTGCTAAGCTTAAGGATGAAATTCTCTCACTCCACCAAACGAACAACCAACTGCAAGCATAGCTCTAAGACGTGCAAAATCAAAACTGTGAGTATGAGGTTAGGTTTAAACACATAAGTGATGCTGATAGTTTTAGGATGATGGAGACCAAGATGTCTTTTATCGATGGGGATCCCTTACCTTGGAAGTCAGACGATGATGAGAGAACATCACCACCACCGAAGGAGTAATTTGTCATCAGGTTTTGGCATCCCCTTGGTTTGTTCCAAGCTTGGGGGAGTGCTGCAGTATCACATCACTATCTTCTATCTTTTTACCTTTTTAGTAGAGTCATATCATGAATAGAGAAGTTATCATGTAGGATGGTTTGCATTATGGAAGTGTCCCCCCTCTCGTTAGATATCTATGTATCCCTTGGTGTGAGTTGCCGTTATGGATTATTAATGAGAAGTTCTATCATTTACTCTTTTGCATATCTTATATTAGTTTTCAATTTCTATTATATGATTGATCTTGTTGTTAGTATTGGTATCACTTTGGGATCATTGAGTTAATTTAGTTGGTTTTGGAAAACCTGGATCGGTCAGTAGCAGCACTATTTTTGAGAATTGAATGAAAAAGATAAAAGTACTCTAAAGAAATATAATTTCATCATCTTTCTTTCTTGATTTACTCATAAGTCTAGTATTCTCTAGTTGAGATCTTTTGTGCTTCCAAGGAAGATTGCATGTTTGTTTTTATCACTTGTATGTTTGTTTGTTTCCTTCAATTCTTATGCTTGCTACCCAGCCTTGCTAGCCAAAAACCTGTACTGGGAGGGAATGCTTCTCGTGCATCCAATCCTTAAACCAAAACCTATGCCATTTGTGTCCACCATACCTACGTATTAGCACTATTGCTATTCCAAGTAAATTCATCTTTTTATCTACCTTCCAAATTAAACTTGTTATGTGAAAATTAGTGATTAAAGCTCTCACGAACTTGATAACACACTTTACTTTTTTGCACTTAATAAACTTGAACCATTGAGCCCATCTATGCTGCGTATATACTTGCGCTTTGTAAGTTGTAAATTAGCAGAACCATGCTGTCATGGGGAACGCTTTCAACATTGCACCTGTACTTTGTACCTAGTTGATATCATGTTCTTTTGTCTATGGATGTCGTCGGTGTGAAATAAAAGGGGAGATTGTAAGTTCATGGGGTTATGTATATGTGTTAGAGAAATGCCTAGGCCACCGGTCTAATCCATGCCTAATCATGGTGGAAACATGCAGCGTAACCATAATGAGCATCTATCAAGCATTCTTCTTATAAAAAAATAGAGATTGAGAAAAAGAGAAAAAAAGATGAGAAAAGAGGAAAGAGATAAAAGAGAGAAAAAGCACCATATTCCCATGGTAAATAAGAAGATTGATGAGATGCTTGTTGTCTGCTTGCCTTGTCATTTTGATATGGGGATTCTTCCGTATCATCGGGCAAGGGGTACCCCGTTGGCTGTTCTCTATGATACACATATGCTTACGATGACAAGAACTTACCGGTGACTAAACTTTAGTAGCATGAGGAGCGCCCCTCGTATTCAAGGGACATGAGATTATCAACTTACAACTTGTCAATGCATATCCTCATATTTGATCACTTTAACCGTAATCACCTAAAGATCCCTATGATAGGGGCAATGAGAGCTGAAAGCTAGTAAGTATCATAATTTTTGGGAGCTCTTTATGAGACTTTCAATCCCTGCTTCCCTCTGCGAAGGGACTTTCTTTTACTTTGTAGTTGAGTTAGTAAACCTACTCCCTTCTATCTCAGCAAGTATTTTGAGTTGTTGTGTTTCATTCATTCATATGATGATTTATTCAATCATGTTTCTTATGTTCCTTGTTTTGCACATTGCTCTTATCTTGATGTTTACTACTTTGAAAGCTTTCATTGAAAACCAGCTATTTGTGAACTCCAGCAAATTATCAACTATTCTTCGACAAAGAGCTAAGTTTGCCATTACCAATTACGATTCACTTTATGTATCTTTATTGTGTTTCCTTTACTCATTGCAAGTTGAGTTATATAATAGTGAGTTGTCTTCTATTATGATCTATGTATTTGATGAATGTGATGCTTCTTGTCCGTATTCTTTTATCGACTCTTCACTCCATAAACCTGAGGCCATGTTTATTGAGCTCAGTTTTCGCTTGGGGACAAGCGAAGTATAAGCTTGGGGGGAGTTGATACGTCCATTTTGCATCACTATTCTATATCATAATTTACTGTTATTCATTGATATATTTCGTATTAAGAGATGATACTTATGTTATTTCATCTTTTTTTCAGCATGGACCGCTGCAGTCAGGATTCTGATGGAAAAGGGGTTGTTTGGAGGCGAAATCCGCGAAGATCGGAAAATCCAGGAAAATACATGGAAAAATCTATTTTTTCCAGAAGACGAAGATTGCCAGAAGGGGAAGTGGAGATGGGCCACAGGGGGCCCACACAACCCCTTGGCGCGGGCAGTCCTAGGCCGCACCAGAAGGTGGTGTGGCCACCATGTCCAACTCCAGGCTCTCCCCTCTAGCGTATATTACCCTCTCGAAACCCTAAGACTGGGGGAGCGACCACATAAAGATTCCGCCGCCTCTGCGGGGCGGAAAACACCGAGAGAGAAAGATCTCTCCGGCAGACAGAATTCTGCTGGGGCAATTCCTTCCCGGGGAGGGGAGATCGTCGCCATCAACACCACCATCAAGCTGGACTTCATCGGGATCATCATCATCACCACCACAATCATCTCCACCAGCACCATCATCACCACTTCATACCACGGTAACAATCAGATTGAATCTTGCATAGTTCTTAGGGGAAACTTTCCCGATGTTGATTACTCCTTGTAGTTGATGATATTGAGTGAACCATTGAATTATCGTTTATGTTCAGATTGTTATATATCATTATATCATCTCTGATCTTGATCCATATGATGTTTTGTGAGTAGTTCTTGAGGGCATGGTAGAAGTCATGTTGTTAGTAGTGGAATTGCGTTGAGAAAGATTCAATGGTTTGATATTTAAGTTGTGTTGTATTTCTTCTAGTGGTGTCATGTGAACGTCGACTACATGACACTTCACCTTTATGGGCCTAGGGGAATTCATTGTGTATTTGGCTACTAATCGTAGGGGTTACCGAAGTGATAGAAACCTGAACCCCCGTTAGGAAACCTTTGCACAAGGGATGTCAAGGTCTTAGAGTTTAAAGCTGTGGTTAGGTTTCTACCTTAATTACTTTCTTGTACTTGCGGATGCTTGCAAGGGATATAATCGCAAGTATGTATTAGTCCTAGGAAGGTCGGTACATTAGCATGGGTTCACCCACACAACACTTAGAAAACTAAAGAAGATTAATCAACTATATGAAGCGAAAGCACTTGATGTTATTCCCGTGTGTCCTCGAGAACGTTTGGTTATCTTAAGTAATACAACTGGACTGTCTTTTGCTAAAGAAAGGATTGGGCCACTTGCTGCATTTATTATTATTGTCTTTTATTTACTCGTACTTTATTTACCTGCATTATCAAAACCCCCTAAAAATCCGTTTGCTAAGTATTTACAGAGAATTCCTGCTCCAAGCCATTGACCAACACCTTCTGCTCGTTGTTGGGTTCGACACTCTTATTTATCGAAAATACTGCAATACACTCCCTATACTTGTGGGTCATCAAATACAACTGGCTTGTCCTTTGCTAAAGAAAGGATTGGGACACTTGCTACAATTATTATTATTGTCTTTTATTTACTCACACTTTATTTATCTGTATTGTTAAAAACCCCTAAAATTCCGTTTGCTAAGTATTTACAGAGAATTCCTGATCCAAACCACTTGTCAACACCTTCTGCTCCTCGTTGGGTTCGACACTCTTATCTATATAAAATACTACGATACACCCCCTATACTTGTGTGTCATCAGAACTCCTCATAAGCTTGATTGGAAAGAGGTAAGTGGAAAAGATCATGTAGGAATTCTATGTTAACTAGCTCATGTATTATGAGATCAGTTTTTTTTGGCATAGGACAGAAGGTGGGGAAGTTTGTGCTGCATGCAGGAATCTTGCCATAGATCAGTCTAGAATAGAATAATCTTTCCATCACCTAATACTCCTTTTGACATGCCCTTGTGGATGTCTAATAATTTGAGATGTGCTTTCTACCAGAAGGAGCCTTCCATATGATTACCAGGAAAAATACCATTATTGTAATAAGAATGCTTCACCGGCTTAACCCAAGGAACATCATGGTTATTATAGAATTTGTCCAGGTTTTTCAGTAGTAAAGCATTGTTTTGAATGCCTAAGTTTAAGACACCTAGGCCTCCTTTTTCCTTTGGTCTGCATATCTTGGACCAAACCACCATTGTAGAACCTCTAGCCTAAACCTCTGTGTCTTTTTTTCTCCAAAGATAGTGTCTCATGTATTTGATCACTTGATTCTTAATGGTGATTGGAATATCTAGGCAGCACATGAAAAAGATTGATAAAGAAGCCAGAACAGATTTAACCATTTCTAGTTTACCTCCATAATTGAGGAAATTCGCTATTCCACAGAGTCTTTTTTCAACTCGAGAGACCATTGTTAAACAATGTTCTAAGTTTGGTTTTGTGATCCCAAGGGGCAAGCCCAGATAGGTAAAAGGTAATTTTCCTTTCAAACAGTTCATAGTCAGAGCAAAGTGAGTCAGCCTTTCTTCATCCATATTTATGGGCACCAAGCTTAATTTTTTGTAATTCATTTTTAATCCAGTAGACTCAGCAAAAGTGTTCAGAATGGCTTTAAGGGTGTGAAGTTGTCCTCTGCAATGATCACTAATCGTGTGTCATATGCGTACTAAATTACAGAAAAGTCGGGGCAGGCAGAAAAATTTAGTGGAGCAGACAGGAGCCCTCGAACCATAGCTTTGTTGAGTATTTATTGTAGGAGATCAGCAGCAAGAACAAAAAGTAGTGGAGAGAGAGGGTCACCTTGTCTGACCCCTCTTTTGTAGTAAAACTTCTTTCCCTGGACTCCATTGAGTAAAACTGAGGAGGTACCAGAAGTGAGCATTAATTCAATTCATTTAATCCACCTTTCTCAAAAACTTCTAGCCTTGAGAATTTCTAGAATAGTAGTATGTTCAATCTTATCAAAAGATTTTCCAAAGTCTAACTTGAGAATTAGAATTTCCTTCTTTGACTGATGACATTGAAAGAGGTACTGAAAAGCCCATCCTAAACAGTCCTGAATTGACCTTTGTTTGAGGAAACCATAGTGATTTTTGTGTAATAACTTCAGAATAATGCCTGGCAATCGATTTTCCAGGAGTTTGGTCACAATTTTTAGTACACTGTTCAGAAGAGAAATGGGTCTGAAATCTCCAGGGTCCTTAGGGAAATCAACTTTAGGAATAAGAGTGATTAAATATGAGTTTATGCTTTCCAAAACAATGTCCCCATTGTACAAATCCTGAATTAATGCAATAACATCATCTTTAATAATTGACCAACAGTTTTTGATAAACTCGGTATTGAATCCATCTGGTCCAGGGGATTTGTCATTTGGCGGCTCATTAATCACATCTTCAATTTCCTTGATGGTGAATGGTGCCTCTAGATTTTGCTTGTTTCTGGATCCATACCATTGCCATAGAAATCTTGAAGGTTGAAGTGCATGAAAGATTTTTCAGAAGTCCCCATTCTTTCTTTGAAAGCTGTCCACAAAATATCTGCCTTCCCCTCATGATCAGAAACTTCAACATCATTGATATCTTTCAACATAGAGATGAAGTTGTGCCTATAGTTGATGGTTGCTTTTGTATGAAAGAACTTTGTATTTGCATCTCCAAGTTTAACCCAGTTAATCTTCCCTCTTTGTTTCCAATAAGTCTTTTGATTTTGAAGGAGAGTGATAATATGAGTTTTCAGAATATCTCTTAGGTTCTATTCTTGAATACTGAGAGATCTCAACTCTTCCATATTGTCTGACAGATCAATTACAGAACTAACCTTTGCAATGAGCATCTTTAGACAAGGCATGTTTTTAGACCAAAGCTTGATGGCTCTTCTAACATTCTTCAGCTTAGCATTGACTCTCTTTGCACTATCAATATATCCAATACGAATATTCCAAGCATTCTGGACAATTTGTTTGAAATCATAGTGTTGTAACCAATAGTTTGCAAATCTGAATATTTTGGCCTTAGGTATGTTTGTTCCAATAGAGATGATGCAAGGCAGATGATCAGAGGTTGGTTTGACAAGAGAGTAGAAAAATGAATAAGGATAAGATATTGTCCAGGAGCTAGAAGTAAAAAACCAGTCCAATCTTTCAAGAAGGGGTCCTTTTGCATGTTACTCCATGTGAACTTTTTCCCTTTAAGTAGTAGTTCAATAAGACCAAGTTTGCTGATAGCTTCATTGAATAGGAACATGTCATTTATATCTCCACCATCTTTATTTCTGTTAGTCTTTTCTAATTAAATCAAAATCTCCTACTATTAGCCAATCCACATCATCAGCCATATCAATGTTGCCAAACCAATCCAGAAACACAACTTTTCTTTCAGCAATGCATGGGCCATAGATATTAGTTAAAAACCATGTTCTATCAGAAATATTGCAAGTGAATTTGATAGAAATCGCAAAATCATTAGAGAAAGCAAACTCTCCTTCAAATAAGGCTCCATTCCAGATGACAATTATACCTCTAGATGCCCCCACAGTAGGGATACATTCAAATTTACTGAACCTTTTGTGACAAAATTTTCTCAAATATTCCAAATCAAAATGATCTCTTTTTGTTTCCTGTAGACATATTATTTCACAGTCTACTTCTTTTATTTTGTTAGCTAATACTAGCCATTTTTCTCATAATTGATTCGCCTAAGTTCTTTATCTTCCATCTTTTTGTGATATCCATGGGAGACAAAATGATGATTATTGTGTGTATAAAAATAAGCATATGTTTTCCACCCAAATTTAGAGAAGCGGCAGACACAAGCACATATCCAGACTGGAAGCATCCAGTCAGACTGACAACATTCATCCATAATATGAGGTTTAAAAGGGGAATCCATACATCCAAACTGTAGACATTAAAAGTACCATACATAACCATATTGCCAACATGGCAAGCAAAATACTTAGATTGACTAATCATTGGGGGACTTAGGGTTTCTCTTTTTAGCTTGCTGAGCACATGTCCCAGCAACCCCTTTCTTAACAATAGTTTGAGAGGACTTTGTGTTGGCAGCATCTTTTCCTTTCCCCTTCTGCACATCTTTAGGTCTAGGTGCCTTCCTTTCCTTATCCATGATCCTACTTTTCTTTAGGAGCTTATTTTCTAGACCTTCTTCTGCCACCTTGCAGAAAGAAACAGCAAGGTTTTTCACAACACTAGGATTAATGTCATGAGGAGAAGCATGACAAGATAGGCATTTTTTGTCAGAATAGTGAGCATGATTTTTGAAACCCCCACTAAGTTCAATGATTCTAGGACTTCTCCTCACCTCATTTTCTACTAGGGGAGGACCAGTATTTCTTCTTTTTCGTTTTGGGGTAGTGGGGAAGGAGATATCATCATCTTGCTATAAATTCAAATTAGTTGTATTAGAGATCAAGCAAGTAGGGGCCAATGATGAAGCACAATTACCAGGAATCAAAAAAGATATGGTCCCTTCATGTCCAATAGGTTCAATAATCATTTCCCAAAGAGGATATTTTAGAAAATTCTTTGTCCAATCAAATTTCCAGGTGTCAAGAGTATTAAGATTATGAAATAAAACCAACTTACTGGGATATGATAGATGTTGCCATCTTCCAGCTTCTTAGTGTGGGGAGCAAAAAATCTCTTCCATAAGTCCACCCCTTGAGTTGAAAAAGTTTGGAGCATGGCATGTTCCTCTGGAATTTGAAAGAAATGGTTTTGAACCATACCAACTTGCAATTGGACATGTGTCATGTTTGGTGATTCCAGGCCCACATGATCCAACATATGCTCATTGTCTTCAATACTGCCAGTATGTGTTTCCTTAGAACCCACTTCATCTTCCTCCTCATGATAAGCCTGTAGAATGTTATTCAGTCCTTCTCCAAGGTCAACAGGAAAATTCTGCTGCTCAACCAAAACCTCATTATTTAGCTGTATCACTTCATTAATAGAACCAGAACTTTCAAAGTTAGGAGTGACACCACTGTCATCATTGGTGGCAGATTCAGACGGTCAATATGCATATCCACATGTGGTTCTATCTGGGCCCCATCATTTTCCACATTCTCAGGTGCATTTTGCTGCACATCATTCCCTATGGCCCAATGTCCCCAGCCATCATTGGCATTGCCATTAAAAACTTGAGGTGGTGAAGGAGGGTGGAAAGGAGCAGCATTTCTAGGGGCATTAGCAGGCAGAGGGTGAGGATCAACACCCTCATCAGGCATGGGGTCTTCACCAGTAGGCCCACCACCCAACAAGTTATTGAAAAGCACTTCAATAGAAAATGTCCAAGATTTAGCATCAGGACTGTCCCCTTCTATCAGTATGACACTTTTAGGAATATCTATGAGATCAGCTACTCTGAGTTTTGCTAAGATTCTGCCTTTTTGTTCTAGATCTCTTTCCAACAATAACATCTTACCAACATCAGCAAACACTGAATTTAAATCTTTACTATAGCAATGATCCAAGGGAGGTCCAACCAGTAACACCCAGCATTCAGTGTTAAATTGGGCACTCCTCCAATTGGCCCCTTCATTGTGCTTGACAAAAGTGATATGAACATCCTCAAAAGGAATAGGACTCTCCCTAATAAGTCTGTCTCGGTCACTCACATGTGCGAACTGCATGTATGCTTCACCAAAGGGGAAGTCCTGGACCGATATGAATCCTACCCTAGCGGTGTTAAGCAAAAAATCTTGCAGTACATCCCGTACATTGGCAAAGGGAATCTCACCAGGAGGTAGAGGATTGATAGAGGCGATTGCATACTGTTCATGCGAGCGGGAGCGGCGTGGCACAAGCACCCTTTTCACAACAGTTCTTCCCGCCACCTCTTGAATGTCGAAGCCATGTGGGATGAAGAGTCTTGGGTTAATAGGTATATTCGCCATTGTCGCCGACGAGGGTTTTCGAGCAGCAGTTGAAGTGGGGAATGAAGGAGCGGAGTAGTTTAGGGAAGGGGCAAAGGAAGACGAGGAGGCCATTTTAATGTATTAACCTATGGGGTCGGCCCAAGAGCCTTGAACTAGGAATGCATGTTTGTATTGGGCCAAACAATACCAGGAAAGGAAGGGAACTTCCAATTTTTTAAAAGACCCGACAGAAGTGGCGACAGGTGATTAAAGGCAGGTTGATTTTGTCCAATTTGAGAGTTATCCTGATTCTACATAGCATCCGCATAAGAACCGCTATTAAAAGCATTATTGACCGTTCTCCCCTAGATTAGTGCGAATGAATTTCCCTTAAAAAACCAACGACACTAGATTGCTGACCAGGCATTGACAGCCTATTGAAGACCGAGACACGATTAGAAGTCTTGGACTTGCTCTTAGACTTGACCAAATGCCATTCATCATCCTGTTCCTTGTAAAATTTTGATTCTTCAAAACACCAATTTGGACCTCCATAACCCCAAAGGTTAATATAACAATCAAAGGCAGTTTGAGTAAATTCCCCGGTGTTGTAAATTTCAAAACATATAGCCCTTGAAGCCACCGAGAAATGAAAAGTACGGTTTTGCGGGAGGATTACTTTGTACATACAAGCTTTACCACCAAACCAAGCTTGAAACACCAAGCCAACTGTGTGAATATCCAATTTGAAGCTAGTTCATCCAAAAGAAACGACCAAGAAGAATTCCCTTCTACCAAAATCTCCAGTAAAATTAATATGATGTCCAAACGTTTCTTTGACAAAGTTGGAAAATAAAAGACCTCTTTCAAAATCAAGATAGGGGCCTAAATAACACTGCACGATATCAATTCCCTTACTGTTCTTCGGCAAACCATCTTGAGTCAAGCTTTGTGTAAACAAAGAACTTATTTTTTGGGATCAATATTAGCTTCAAAAAATTGATCACCAACAAGCACATTATGAGCAGAGAGATCAATTGATATGCCTTCAGAAATATATTCTCCTTGCAATAGATATCTGGCATCAATAACAATTTCCTTTTGATTCAGGAGAACCAATCACGCTGCCTATGTTCTTAAAATGAGAATTGCATCAAAATGTGAAGATCCAATAGACAAGGATTTACATGAGGCCTTCCATCTCAGAACCTTGGAAATATTGCCATTTTTTGAACCAACGGGAGATCTAGCCAAAGATTTAGAAGGTCCAATAACTTTAACCAGGTGAGAGGGGAACCTCACAACTGATCCACCAAGGATCTTTTCCCCATTTTCAAGTTGGCGCCCTTCTAAAGGAGCACCGTTGCATTTGAGAAGAACCAACCAATCTTTATCAGACCAAAAAGATAGAGAACCATCGAAGAACCTACCACTATCTTTTGGGCTAGAGAAAGAAACCTTCCAACAACTCGTGGGGGGAAGCATGATGGAGGAAAAGTAGGATATCACCTTGATGAGAAGCGAACGCCGGAGAAGATGGTTCGATTGGAAAGGGTGGATCACCAAAGATCAGGGAGATCGCAGGCGATGGAGTCCCCACCTTATTTTTTTAGACAAAGCCTACACAAACAGAAAACATATAGTTAGTCATGTTTAAACAATTCAAATAGGAGGGAAGTTGAGTAAACAATACATGACCTGGTTCTTCCGGTCTGAGCAAAAATTGATAAGGCTGCAGCAGTCATGATTGCTCATGTGTTCCACGGGAGATATCCTTGTAACTTCATTCGCTAGGAAGGGGTCAAAAAATATCTTCAGAAAAAACCCGTTGATTTCTTGCGTGCCTCATGAACTGCTTGCTGCAAGAAAATAGTATATTGGGTAGAGAGGGGTCCATGACAAACTTTTGATGAAACAAAATAAGGATCATCATCATTTGGATTAACAACAATAGAAGAAAGGGACAACTGAGTGTAACAGGACATAAATGAACTTTGTCGTAGAAGTCTGCTCTGACATTCGGCCTCTCCTCGTACTCTTTCCACTTGGGGAATATAGGCATTTTACTCCCGAGTGTTACTACACACTTAGTGGAAAACATGGCAGCAATCATTGGTGACACTGGTTTAGTTCTTTCTGTAGGAATGACAAGTTGAAGTTTTGCTTATGTGGGCATCTTGTCAACCACCAATAGACTATCATCATGCATAAAAGTGTCTTCGGAATGATTGTGGCCAAATTCATCTACAAAAATATAATGAGTATTAGTTAGTGTTCTACAATAGTAAAATGCAATAAGAATGATTCACAAAATATAATAAAAAAGGGATACTGTAGAGCAAGCAATTTGTTTAACACGTTACCTTCTTGATCCCAATCTAAACGGTGAAAGAACTATCCATCACGACAAGCATTTGACCCCTCACCTTGGGAAGCTGACCCTCGCCTTGGGTAGCTGAAACCTCAGGTGCACGGTCTCTTCGGAGAGGCGCTTGTGCATGGCCGGGCAGGGGATGTTGCTAGCCATGGGGAGGTGCCCGCAAACGGAAAGGATCAGGATGTTCGTCTTGGAGAGGTGCCCGTGGACAGCATTGAGCGGGATGCTGGCCTTGGGAAGGTGCCCGCGGATGGTAGGCACCTGGCTGCTAGCCTTGGGGAGGTGTGTGCTCGTCTTGGGGGGCTGCCCGACCGTCTTGGGAAGCTGGTTGCTTCCCCTTGGACCTTGTTTTTCTCGAATTTTCTGTGTCGGCACCTAGGCCTGCCAAGATGCATTTCCGAGCAGTTTCTACACTAACGGGAGCCAACTTTGTCCTGACGGTAGATGTCTTCTTTCATTTCATCTTCTCAAGCTACAAATTTCATATGTACCAATCAATTAGGGATAATAAAGAAGCAACAGATATATGGAAAAAACAGTTAGCAAACAATTCAACACAAGATGAGTAAGAAGGTAAGGAGTCAACCTGCAGCTCATTCTCCTCACTAACATCATATATGTCACCTTTAGTGCTATATTTCTCCTCTTCCGGAACATAGTCATATCGAGAGCATTAATTTTTTTAGGAGAGAATAAAATTGGCGATGGAAAAGACTTGCAAAGGTTCTAGCACCAAATTGTTGCAGTCGCTCATTCTTTCTCATGATATTTTTTAGCCGACTTTTTTCATGGGATGTATTTGAGCTTCTAACATTAATAAAAAATCCAAGTAAGCTACGAATTAATCAGGAAATTAAACAAAATATAACTTATGATGTTGATTATCCTGTAGCAATCACCATGTGAAAGAGTTTACTATGATAAATTTATACTATGATAATGCAAAGTTTATCAAACGCATAATGATCATATGCCGAATAGTATAGAAGCTGGGAAAAAATCATGGATTTTTTGTAATAATAAGAAGGGCAGGACAATTAAACATAAGCAGGATAAGCATCAATCATGCAAATTAACAGACAACTAAACAAACATGAGAAGGATAATGTATAGCCTCTCAAACAAGCAATTTCACATGCAATGAAATTATTGCCTCAAACAGGCATACACAAAGCGTCGAGCGGGCTTAAAAGAGCAGAAAAACCTTTGTCAAATTTTATTATCTTTTACGTTTTCATGTAATAAATTAGCATCGCAAGCTCGCCATGTCTATCGCCTAGGGAAACATGTTCGTCTACCCCTTGCTCAGCCAAACACAATTTCAGCTTTTTCGTTTCAACTACTACATTGTGATATTTGGACGTCTCCCGTTTCTATAAATTATGGTTTCCAATATTACCTTGTTGTGCTTGATGATCACACCCATTATGTTTGGATCTTCCCTCTTCTACTACATTGTGCTTGATGATCACACAATTTCACGCCTTTGTTCGTATTTAGTTTGGTCGCTCATCCTCTCTTTCCAGACCGATAATTGTTGTGAAGTTGACAACCATGCTTTTCACTCTTTTATCGCCTCTCACGGCATCGTACTTTGTCTCACGTGTCCATACACTTCTCAACAAAACGGCCGGGCCAAACGCATACTTCGCACACTTAACGATAGTGTTCGCACCATGATATTCCACTCTTCCCTACCACCAAAGTTTTGGCCCGACGCACTCCCCACGGCAACTCACCTTCTAAAATGTCATCCCTGTCGTTCATGCCAGAACCTCTCTCCCTTCCAACTCTTATTTGAATCTGCACCATCTTATGTTGACCTGCGTGTTTTTAGGTGCCTTTGTTACCCCAACACGCAAGGGATGGCTCCTCATAAACTCGCTCCTCGCTATGTTGCGTGTGTATTTCTTGGCTACCCACCCAACACCAAAGGCTACCGGTGTTACGATCATGTTTGTTGGCGTGTACTAACCTCATGACACGTCTAATTTGACAATCATGTGTTTCCCTTTCAGCGGGCATCGTCATCATCATTGACATCGTCACCGTATTCGAACGTCCCCAGCGACGACATCCTGCCTCTCATCCGGTGGGACCCCTCCCGCCGGCCTCCGCCGCGGTCAACCCCGCCTTCTACCTCGCTAGCCTGGACCACTACCGAGCCTGCCACGACGATTGCAGCAAGTCCTGCCGCAGCAGCTGTTTCTCCTGCCACGCCTTCCGCGACAGCGTGTTCTCCTACAACGTCTGTCGTGACGCCCGTTTCGGACACCCTTTCTGCCACAGCAGTCGGGTCTCCTGCCTCCTCGTCTTCGATGTCACCAGCGGCCCTGGCTCTTCCTGTTCCACCTATCCGTGCGGTGACCCGCGCTATGCGTGGGATCGTGCGACCCAACACACGCTACAACGACTACGTTGCCATGTCTATGTTAAGCTCGCCATCATTGTTGCTCTTCCTGACGACCGATGGCGCCTCTCCATGTAGGATGAATTTGACACTCTTCAGTCTAACAAGACTTGGGAGCTTGTGCCTCATCCTCCACGGGCCAATGTCATCTCCGGCAAATGGGTTCTTCGTCACAAGCTTCAACCAGATGGTACTCTTGATCCTTACAAGGCGCGCTGGGTTGTCTGTGGATTTCATCAATGACAAGGAACTGACTACGACCAGACGTTATCCCCGGTTGTTAAACCGGTCACCATATGTGTCGTTCTCCACCTGGCCGCTTATCGCAATTGGCTCGTTCATCAGGTTGATGTCAAGAATGTTTTTCTTCATGGTGAGCTTCAGGAACTTGTTTATGCAGAGCAGCCCTGTGGTTTTATTGATGACACGCGACCTGATCATGTCTGTAACTTGTTGAAGTCTCTGTACGGCCGCAAGCACAGCCCCCCCTCCCCCCACGCGCCTGGTTCTAGCGGTTTCATGCCTATGTTCGCTCTATTGGGTTCACTGCCACTGGCTTTGATTCCTCTTTGTTCACGCTTCATCATGGAAACGACATGGCCTACCCGCTGCTCTACATCAATGATATTGTTCTCACGGCTTCCTCGACACCGCTCCTTCGGCACATCATTGAGAGTCTTCACCGTGCGTTCACTATGAAGGATCTTGGTCTGCTGCACTTCTTCCTTGGCATCTAAGTGCAGCGTACCCTGGCTAGCTTCTTCCTCTCTCAGGAACACTACGTGGAAGACCTTCTTGAGCGTGCTGGCATGCAGAATTGCAGGCCTGCTACTACTCATGTTGACACAAAGCCCAAGACCTCTACCACCACTGGTGCTATTGCTGAAGACGCCACTCACTACCGCAACATTATTGAAGCTCTTCAGTAGTTAACATTGACTCGTCCGGACCTTGCTTATGTTGTTCATCAAGTATGCCTACACATGCATGCTCCTCGCGATGCCCATTGGGCCTTGGTTAAGTATATTCTTCGCTATATCAAGGGCACTACTGGTCACGGTCTTGGTGTTATGGCTTCTTCTTCAGCGGATCTCCTCGGCTACTCTTACGTGGATTGGGCTGGCTGCCCTGACACATGACAGTCTACTTCCAGCTACTGTGCCTATCTTGGTGATTATCTTATCTCTTGGTATTCCAAGAGACTGCCCACTGTCTCTCGCTCGAGCGCGGAAACGGAGTACCGCGTTGTTGCTGAATGTTGTTGGCTTCGTCAACTTCTTGGTGAGCTGCACTTCGAGATACCCAAGGCTACTATGGTGTATTGTGACAACATATCTGCTGTCTACCTTACTCAGAACCCCGTTCATCATTGCCGCACTAAGCATATTGAACTGGATATTCATTTTGTCTGCGAAAAGGTTACTCTCGGTAGCTTCGTGTTCTACATATGCCGACCTCTCAACAGTTTGCTGACATCATGACGAAAGGACTTCCCACAGCGACGTTTGAAGCTTTTCGGTCTAGTTTGTGCGTCTCCGGCGACGCTCAGACTGTAGGAGGGGGTGTTGAATAACTGATACGTGTCTGACCCATACACGTGCGTGTGTATACCAAAACCCAAGTATATCTCTTTGTATGGAGTTTGTATAGAATACTCTAGGGTTTCAGTCATGCCTGTACCCCTATATATGTACTCCCTCTGTCCAGAAATAAGTGACTTTCATTTGTCTAGATTTGTATGTATCTATACAATAAACATGTCTCTAGATATATCTAAATCTAAACAAATCTAAGTCAGTTATTTTTGGACGAAGAGGGTACATCACATGAGATGAATGAAATCATCTTGTATCTCAATCTATTATTTCTAGTTTACAATATTGACTGATAACCCTTCGGCTCCGAATGCATGAAAAGGTATCGGCCAAATCTGACCGTCCTTATGTTTTTAGTTTCATACTCCCCTGTTTAAAAATAACTGACTTCTATTTGTCTAGATTCATATGTATCTAGATATATTTTAGTGTATAGATACATACGAATCTAGCAAATTCAACTCACTTGTTTCTTGACAGAGGGAGTACAAGTTTGGGTGAGAGCGCGACACCGAAGCACACTCATTTTTAGTAGGTGACCTCCGCTGCCGGCGGCATCCTAGCTACCCGGATTTATGAGACGCCGTGTTAGATGATGGCATGTCCCGGAACAACATCCGCTCGAAGCCTCCGCCAAGCAGCTCCGCGCCGAGCTCCGGCGCGAAGCTCCTGTTCTTCCCAGTATTCTTCGTCCCCGCCGACGCAGCGGCGCCGCCACTGCCGGCAGGCCTGAGCGCCGGCGGCACGCGAACACCCGCTGGAGGATACCGTGGCACCGCCGCCTGCTGGCCCTCCTGCATGTAAATATACGTCGGTGGATAGCAGTCCCACTCCCACGGCGGCAGCGGGTAAGGGTCGTCCCAGCAGCCGGTCTCCGGGAGCAGCGGCACCATCACGGGGCCGAGACGGTACGAAACGCTGAGCATGCCGCGGCGCTTGTTGTTGTTGTTGCGTTGCACCTTCCGGACCGGGTACGATGTGCACCGTGGCGGTGTAGCTCCGGCGCAGGCACCGGCGAGCAGGTCGGCGAGGGAGATGAACACCTCGCCGACGTCGCGATCGTCGCCGAACAAGCGCTCGGTGCGGAGGATCACGTGGAGGTAGGCGCCCGAGGCAGAGGCCGCGGCAGCCGTGGGCGGGACGGCGAACACCAGCGTCTCGTCCCACGTTGGGTCCGTCTCTCCCTCGTAATCGGTCTGGGTCTGGTGGCGGGTGCGAGGGTCGCCGTTGAGGGACACGACGGCGTACACCTCCATGTCGCTGAAGAAGTTAACATCCTTCAGGTTGCTTGCCGAGACGAGCGTTAGCTCCAGAATCCTCTGCGCCATGACTAACCGTCTCTCAGCTTAGGCGAAGTAAGCTACGTGGCTAGTAGCTATAGCAAGCTTAGAGCTTACTAAGCTCGTACGGGCTTAAGGGCGGCCACGAGCACAGGGTTATGTATAGTGGAAAGGCGGGGCCCACTGTCAGAAAATTAAAATCGGCTCCATGTTTGGCGCGAACGGGCATGATGGATGTGGACGAATCTGATGCAAGGGGAATGAATTGCAAATGCAACGTATTCTAGCTAGGTTGGAAACCCTAAAGATCTTAACATCTTGATCATCACTGGTAGAATTACTGAATTGTATAAGACGGTACGGTCCAGTTGCTTCTCTTGGAAGATTGCCAATGAAGAAAAACTGAACGTGCGTGAACCTTTCCACTAGATGGAATAGAATTCACATCATAGCTGTTTGCCAGCTCCGTGCCCGATTGCCAATGAAGATTTGACAGAAAGAAATGCAGCGTGCATACTGTATGCCTTGTTGGAATCCTATCATTTGAAATGAGAGCTTTTTGTAATAGCCATACAACCAACATAGAATTAAGGTACAGAACCAAACTGTGGTTGGATGATTGGTATGGTGGTTAACCCTCTCACTAGAAGTCAAAACTCCACGTTTTGACGCATATGTTTCCCACCAAAATAGACCATTCATCAAGCACAAAGCACATTCCAGTCGATAGCATGCAAGACGCCTATGATGACTTCATAATCTTGAAGGTTCGTGTCTCTGTTTTTCAGAAGGATTTGTTAAAAATCGGTCACCGTTTTGTATACGTGTTGTATTATGTAACGTATACACACTTGTTTTTGTACATCTGCCAAGTATATAAATAGAAAAGGTGGAGGCACGTTGCCTATCACGAAACCTTAATCATTGTTTTTATCTTGGTATCAGAGCCAAAACCGAGTCCGCTGCCGCCGCCTCTCGTGATCGCGATTGCATCGTCCTCAAGCACGGCCTCGTCGACAACTCCGCGTGTAGCTTCTTCTTCCACGCGATGACCAACGCGGCGTCCTCGGCGTCCACGGGCCTGGAGCTCGTCGGCCCCATCATCTCTTCGTTCTCTGCTTCCGCTTCCGCGGGACCCTCCACCTCGACGGTGGTGGTGACTCCTCCCGCCGTCCACCTCAACAGCGCTAATTTCATGTTGTGGCGAGGACTGGTGCTGCCGCCCATCTACACGGCTTCCTCGACAACCCCGTGCCCGCTCCGGCGAAGACGATCACCGAAGGTACCGATGATGCTGCCACGACCGTCCCCAACCCTGAGTATGTGCGTTGGTGGGGGCTGGATCAGAAAGTGCTCGGCATTCTGCTCTCTTCCATGGAGGAGAACATCGCCACGCAACTCATCGGCTGCAAGACCTCGGCAGCGGTGTGGTCGGCTGTCCACACCATGTTTGGTGCTCAGAACCGTGCCAACGTGAGGCACATCCGTCGTCAACTACAGACGACAAGGAAGGGGGACATGTCGGTCGCGGCGTATATGCATGTCATGAAGGGCTTCCCGACGCCATGGACACTACTGGCGCCCCTATCACCGACGACGAGCTCGTCGACTACATCATCACCGGCCTCGACCCCGCCTACAACTCCATCGACGGCGCCCTCACCGTCGGTAACGTGTTCGTTCCGTATGTAGACTTTTACTCTCACGTCCTCTCCTTTGAGGCGCTTCAAGCACAACAGGCCGAGACCGTGGAGTGGTCTTCCTCGGCGAATGCTGCCTCTCGTCTTGGTGGTTTTGGTGGCAGTACTTCATGGCCGCGTGCGCCCACTTTCCCGTCGGCCCCTGCAGCACCCCCGGTTGGTGCCTACCAGCCTAGATATGGAGGCGGCAATGGAGGCCGTTCAAACTCTGGTAGCGGCGGTTATGGCCAGCATCCGGGCGGCTATGGCCAGCCCTATGGCCAGTACTCGGGTGGCTACGGCCAGCCCTATGGCCAGCACTCGGGCAGCTACAGCCATCCCACAGGCGGTGGCGGCCACGGTCGCCCTAACTACAACAACGGCAACGGTGGCAACGGCGGAGGCAACCACGACCGTCGTCGTCAACGTCCTCAGTGCCAAATATGTGGGTACTAGGGGCACGCCGCGTCAGAATGTCGGAATCGCTTCAACCCCTACTTTGTACGTGCCAACAACAAGCGCTCCGGGAACTCTGCTTCGACGGGTTCTCATGCTCCTTTGGCCTGGATCATGGATACCGGGGCTACGGATCATCTGACAAACAATCTTCAGCGACTTCACCTGCAAGAGCGCTATGGCAGGACGGATCAGGTCCAAGTGGCCAATGGGGCAGGTTTGTCTATTGCATACATTGATCATTCCTCTTTAGCCGGTTCATCTTTGCAACTGAAATATTCTCCACATCCCGCACATTAATCAGCATCTCCTTTCAGTGTATCATCTTTTCTCTGATAATGATGTCTTTGTTGAGTTTCATCGTCATTTTTCTGTGTTAAAGACAAGGCCACCCGGAGAACTCTACTTCACGGTAGAAGCAATGGCGGACTCTACCCCATCCCTTTTAGTCGCGCGTCGACGTCGTCATCATCTCATCATGCTTTGTCCGGTGCTAAAACTACATCGTCTCAGTGGCACCAGCGTCTAGGTCATCCTACAAATAATGTAGTGCATACCATTGTTAAGAACCATGATTTATCATGTGTTCCAGTTGACACTTCTTCGATTTGTGATGCATGTCAGCGTGCCAAAAGTCATCAATTATCATATAATTTGTCTTAGTGTGGTACCACTATGCCTCTTGAGCTTGTTCATTCTGATGTGTGGGGTCCCGTCGTGGCCTCCTCTGGTGGTTTTAAGTACTATGTTAGCTTTGTTGATGACTACTCTCATTTTTGCTGGATTTATCTTCTTACGCACAAATCTGATGTTGAACAAGTGTTCTATGTCTTTCACGCTCATGTTGAGCTTCTCCTCAACACCAAAATCAAGGTCGTCCAGTCTGATTGGGGCGGTGAATACCATCGTCTACATCAGTATTTTCAGCGCACCGGCGTGTCTCACCGTGTGTCTTGCCCGCACACTTTCCCAGCAAAACGGCATTGTCGAACGCAAGCACCGTCACATAGTTGAGACCGGTCTCGCTTTACTTGCTCACTCATCTCTTCCTTTGCGTTTTTGGGACGAAGCTTTCTTGACAACATGTTATCTAATTAATCGCATGCCTACTCCGGTTCTTAACAAGGATACTCCTGTTTTCTTTCTTCTCAAAATTCAACCGAAATATGAGTTTGTCTGTATCTTTGGTTGCGCATGCTGGCCTAGTCTTCGCAAGTACAACGTGCACAAGCTTGAGTTTCGCTCGAAAATGTGTGTTTTCTTAGGCTATTGCCCTATGCATAAGGGCTATAAGTGTCTCGATCGTTCTACCGGTCACATTTATATATCTCGAGACGTTGTGTTTGATGAGTCGGTCTTTCCGTTTGCCACTCCCGGAGTTACCATAGATATTCCTACCCTTCGGAACGCCATCACTTTTCCTGAGTCTGAACCTCCTACGAGTGATCATGTGTGGCAATACGAACTTTCCTATTTGTCTACTAACCTACTGTCTCCAGATGATGCTTTGCATGTGCAGGTTCCTGGCGCGATCGACGTGCATATGCATGCACCTACCCGGGATCTTCTACAGTGGCGCCTGACGCGGGCGCCACACGTTCTGGGTCACCCGAGCCTACTGCTCGCCCGAGCCAACTGCTTCCTCGTCGCTGCATAGGTCAGCCACTCCTGGCCGATCACCGTCGCCACACATCGGGTCGCATGACTCGGCCCGTGCGTCTCCGCTCCAGCATAGAGCCGACGCGCCTTCGCCCGCACCTCCTCCTGGTCATGGCATGGTGACGCGTCTTCGTGACAATACTCATCGCGAGAAGACCTACACTGACGGCACCGTATAGTATGATTCGCGCCGGTGTGCTCTCTTTGTAGCCCTAGTCTCTCATCAGGATGCTCTTTAGGAGCCGGAGTGGCGTGCAGCGATGTCAGAGGAATTTTCTGCTCTTTCTCAGACACAAACATGGACACTAGTTCCTCGTCCTCCTGGCACAAATATTGTTGGCAGCAAGTGGATTTTCAAGACCAAGCATCGTCCTGATGGTTCTGTTGAGAAGTATAAGGCTTGTCTCGTTGCCCGCGGATTTACGCAGCAACATGGCATTGACTATGGTGATACTTTCAGCCCAGTTGTGAAGCCTGCAACTATTCGCTTGGTTCTCTCCCTTGCGGTCTCTCGAGGATGGACTCTTCGCCAAATTGATGTGAGTAATGCCTTTCTCCATGGCTTCCTGCCTGAGGATGTCTATATGCAGCAGCCCCCTGGTTTTGAGGATGCTCGATATCCGACACACGTATGCAAGTTGTAGCGTGCTATCTATGGCCTTAAGAAGTCTCCTCGAGCTTCGTATGCTTGCTTGAGTGCTCGGTTGCTTCAGCTAGGTTTTGTTCCCTCGAAAGGCGATACGTCCTTGTTCATCTTTAATCAGGCTGGTGTCCAAGTGTTCATGGTGGTATATGTGCACGACATTGTTATTGTTGGATCTACTTCCGTGGCAGTTGAGGGTCTGGTTCGTTCCCTCTCGGACACCTTTCCTATCAAGGATTTGGGCACTCTGGAATATTTCCTTGGATTGGAAGCGTCGTACAATTTAGGGGGCATGACACTTATGCAGCGCAAATATGCACTTGATTTGTTGCATCGGGTAAACATGGAGAATTTTAACCCCACTTCCACTCCTATGGTCACCACCGAGCGACTTTCTCGGGATACAGGTGCTCTACTCGGAATAGAAGATTCTTTCCGGTAGTTATGTTAATTCCTCTCTCAACCAACTGAAGTTCATTGGGAGGCTGTCAAACGTATTATGTGTTATGTGAAAGGGACATTGGATACTGGTCTGCGCATTCGCAAGTCATCACAGCAGAATATTAGCATATTCATTGATGCTGATTGGGCTGGTTGTGTTGATGATAGACGCTCTACGAGTGGTTTTGCAGTTTTCGTGGGTCTGAATCTTGTTTCATGGAATTTGAAGAAGCAGCCCACGGTTTCGATGTCCAGCACTGAGGCTGAATACATGGCACTCGCAAACGGAGCAGCTGAAGCTATGTGGGTCAGTTCTTTGCTTACAGAAGTAGGTGTTTTCCAACAACAAACTCCAGTTTCGTGGTGTGATAATCTAGGGGCAACTTACATCACGGCGAATCCAGTCGTTCACGCTTGAACCAAGCACATTGAGATTGATTTTCATTTTGTGCGAGAGAAAGTTGTTGATGGTGCTCTGGAGGTGAGGTTTATCTCTTCTAGTGATATAGTTGGCTGATGTCTTCACCAAGCCAGCTACACGGCAGATGTTAGACTGTTTTAGAACCAATCTAAATCTTGTATGTAATAGCGGTTTAGATTGGGGGGTAGTGTTAAGAATCGGTCACCGTGTTGTATACGTGTTGTATTATGTAACATATACACACTTGTATTTGTACATCTGCCAAGTATATAAATAGAAGAGGTGGAGGCACGTTGCCTATTACGAAACCCTAATTATTGTTTTTATCTGGATTATGTGTGCTGTGTTGTGATGATCTTGATATTTGTGTGTACGTGTGTGTTTCACGGTTTTCTGTACGCGGGTGTGCGCCAATGAATGGTGTATTTGGCAATGCTTCTGAAGCCTCATGTGGAGAAAGTTGAACAGTACTTGCCTATATACCACTGGTGAGTATACCTAGACTCTTAGTGCATAAATGAGCCCCACAACATGAACTTTTATTTGGTGTACCTACATGAGACATCAACTCTAGCACTAAAGAAATAAGCATAGTTCCCATGTTATATTACATGAGGTTTGCGCGAAATAAAATCTCAAAACATGTGCTTTCCAGAAAAGTTAGGTGATACCCATTTCATATATAGAATCAATTAATCTACTTTACTTACCAACCATATCATAAATAACCGCCTAGGTAAGTTATATTATTCAGTTTAAAACATTAAAAATAAATTTCATTTTCCAAGTTTCAAAAGGTTAAATATGTTGGAAATATGCCCTAGAGACAAATAATAATAAGGATTATCAACACATTTCATAAAGTTTATGATTAAGTTTTATATCATGCTATAATTGTATTAACAGGAAACATCAATACACGTGTGATATATAAACAACCAGGGGTTCCCAGTGAAACTCTAGTCACTGGTTCGTTGGTCAACAAATGATCAAGGTTTCCTGATCATGTGGCATTTATGCCAGTTGGAAATGGAGTCAACTCATTATGAGAATGAGATGATGAACCAATACCCAACCTAAACATCGTGACCCGATCATGTCACAAAGTTCAAGTTACGATGATTAGAAATGGATCCTCGTAAACTATTCCTTAGACTGTGAGGCTATATCAATCACTATCTCCCGAGAGTGCTTAGATAGCATCAAGCGTCACTTGGTAATACAATGATTATAAATGTGTGTTCGGGTACTCGGAGGAACCGTAGAGGCAATATATGTCAATAGCGGGATTTGTCCGTCCACGTGACGGAAAGATACTCTAGGGCCCACTCGGAGAAGTTATATCCAATAACTGCGCAACGTGTGATTTGATCACAGGGATATCACTTGTCGGAACGACTCAAGTAGAATTGTTCGGTAACGATATTGAACACGACATGGTGATGTCATTGATCAGGTCCTCGGGCAATGCAAGTATCGAGAGACAAAGGGAATAAGACACTAATGGCTCAGCGTTGATGTAGATATCTTTGGGGAACCCCAAGAGGAAGGTATGATGAGCACAGCGGCAAGTTTCCCTCAGTTATGAAACCAAGGTTCAATCAAACCAGTAGGAGCAAGGAAACACCCCAAAGGTGTTGCTAGCTGAGCCTTGGCAGGGCGCACTACCGGTGCTAGTAGCAACATGGAGACCTGCACAACACAACCACAGAACTTTGTCCCCGACTTGCGATGAGGTTGTCAATCTCACCGGTTTTGCTGAAAACAAAGGATTAAACGTATCGAATGGAAGGAAGTAATAGTTCGCATAAAGTAAACACAAAGTAGTAAATAGTTTGTAGATTGTATGTAAAAGAAAGGACCGGGGTCCATAGTTCACTAGAGGTGGCTCTCCTTAAGATAGATAACATGCTGGGTGAACAAATTACAGCGGGGCAATTGACAAACATCGAGAAAGCAATACATGCATATACTAATCAGCTTGACTCCTTTGGAACTTGATTGGGCATTACAACATTATACATAGACCGCCATCCAACTGCATCTATGACTAATATTCCACCTTCAGGTTATCATCCGAACCCCCTCTAGTATTAAGTTGCAAGCAACAGATTATTGCTTTACGAATTTCGTGTAATGTAAACAATACGATTGTTCTATGAACAAAGGATTGTTGTTTTCTCCCTAGTAGCAACAACACATCTAGTACCTTAGAGATTTCTGTCACTTCCCCAGATTACCAGAGGCATGAACCCACTATCGAGCATAAATACTAACTCTTGGAGTTGCTAGCATCTACTTGGCCAAGATAGCTACTAACAACGGAAAGCATGCAAGATCACAAAATAACAAAGAAATGATAGAATCAGTAATCAATCTGAAATAGCATCTCAATATCCATTGGATCCCCGCAAACACAACATGCAGAATTACAAATAGATGATCTTGATCATGAACGGAGCTCACAAGATCTAGACATGAAAGCACAAAGGAGGAGAACCAGCCATCTAGCTACTACATGGACCCGTAGTCCAGAGATGAACTACTCACGCATCACACCGGGGGCTTGCATGATGATGAAGAAGGCCTCCAGGGTGAATTCCCCTCTCCGGCAGGATGCCGGGAAGAGCTTTGGATCCATCCCGATCTAGGGATGGAGATGACGGTGGCTACAAACTCTTTCGTGGATTTTTGATCGGGTACTTAGGGTTTTGGTCCCGAGGGAAATATATAGGCGGAAGGAGAGGCCGAGGGGGTGCTGGGGTCGGCCAGACCACCCCTGGCACGGGCCAGGCCTGGCCGAGCGGCCCGGGGGTGTGGCCGGCCCCCAGACCTTCTCTATATCGTATTCTGGCACCAGATGTCTTCCGGAAAAATAGGCACTTTGGCTTTTGTCCTGTCCAATTCCGAGAATATCATTTTCTGACTTTCCTGGAACCAAAAACAGCAGAAAACAGGCAGCTGGCACTGTGGCTCTTGTTAATAGGTTAGTCCTGGAAATCATATGAAAAGTACTCCAAAGTCTGGGCAAAACACAAGAAAGTAGATAAAACCAAGCGTGGAACATCAAAAATTATAGATACATTTGAAATGTATCAACATCCCCAAGCTTAACTCCTGCTCATCCTCGAGTAGGTAAGTGATAAAAAGAAAGAATAATTTTTGAGGTGACATGCACCATCAAAGACTTGATCAAAGTATTTGTAAAACATTCAAAGCTGGGATCATAGTACTTCAATCATAACATGAAAGACAAAGTTCTAGCAATAAGACAAAGAAACTATGATGCAACATGAAAAGGCACAAACAAAAGATTCATGAATAACAACGCTTTGCAAGACGTTTGTTTGTTTCACATAAAGAAAACATAGCATAATAGTATTCAGTATTGGCAGAAATGATAACCCTTTGGGGTCTCGTGTTACGTGTTTATATAGGGTAGAAAGAGCATCTACCGTGGCATATACATGTAGGAATACATCGTATAAGAGTGGTGTACTACAGGATATCCATACATGTACAACTTGTCTAACACCCCCCCTTAATCTAAACTTCTTTGAAGATTTAGATTACGCCTAAACTCATGTAAATTTACAACTGGAAGTGCTTTGGTAAAGCCATCAGCTATCTAATCCTTGCTTGATATAAACCTGATCTGTAACTGTTTATTAGCCACTCGTTCACGGACAAAGTGAAAATCAATCTCAATATGTTTTGTGCAAGCATGGAACACTGGATTTGTAGATAAATAAGTAGCACCTAGATTGTCACACCAAAGACATGGTCTTTCCTGTAACTGAACACCAAGTTCTCTAAGAAGGGCTTCAACCCAAATGAGCTCAGTAGTAGCACTGGCAAGGGCCTTAATTCAACTTCAGTACTTGATCTAGAGACAGTGGGCTATTTGCGAGAGCTCCATGATACCAAATTTGGTCCAACAAATATAGCAAAACCTCCTGTGGAACGTCTTTCATCTAGGCAGCCAGCCCAATCTGCATCTGAAAAAGCACTCAACAAAGTAGAGGTAGACTTCTGAAAAGTAATACCTAGATTGATAGTATCAGCAACGTATCGTAATATCCTTTTTACTGCAGTCCAATGAGTGGTGGTAGGAGCATGGAGATATTGGCAAACCTTGTTGACCGAAAAGGACAAATCTGGACGAGTCAAGGTGAGATACTGTTGTGCTCCAACAATACTGCGATAGCGTGTGTTGTCTTCTGTACCAAGTGGTTCTCCCCCGGTCAGAGACAGCTTGTCAACCGAGGACAAAGGTGTAGGTGTAGACTTGCAACCGTTCATACCGACTTTTGCAAGAAGATCAGATGCATATTTCTCTTGTGTCAAAATAATACCATTGGGATGTTTCTTTACCTCAATACCAAGAAAGTAGTGTAAATCTCCAAGATCCTTGATAGCAAAAGGAATGTTGAGATCCTTGAGCAATGCCGAAATAGCTGTATCTAGGGAGCTGGTAACAATGATATCATCAACATATATGAGAACATACATAACAATACTAGACTTGTGGTAGAGAAACAACGATGTATCAGCTTGTGAGGAAATGAAACCAAGAGCATGAAGTTTCGAACTAAGGTGAGAAAACCATGCACGAGGAGCTTGTTTGAGACCATATAAAGCTTTGTCAAGTTTGCAGAAGTGATGGGGTGCATTGGGATCTTCAAAACCTGGTGGTTGTAGCATATACACTTCCTCTTCCAGAACACCATGTAAGAACGCGTTCTTGACATCTAGCTGCCGAAGACTCTAGCCTCGAGAAAAAGAAACTGCAAGAACTGTACAAATAGTAGTAGCTTTTACTACTGGACTGAATGTATCCTCATAGTCAATACCATACCTTTGCTTGAAGCCTTTTGCAACAAGACGAGCTTTGAACCTGTCAATTGTACCACTAGCTCGTTTCTTGATTCGATAAACCCACTTTTAGTCAATCGGGTTTTTATTGGAGCTAGGAGGAACAAGATGCCATGTCTGGTTTTGTTGAAGAGCCATGTATTATTCTTCCATAGCACTACGCCATTGAGGATGATCAAGTGCCTCAGAAAGAGTTCGTGGTTCACCTGTGGAGGCAAGAAGACCATATCTTATAGTACCATCAGTACGAATTTTTGGTTGTCGAATACCTTGCTGCAAGCGAGTGCGAACAGCGGGCGGAGGAGGTGCTGCAGCTGGCGCTGTCGGAGGAGAGCCGACAGTAGGTGTCGGAGGGAAGGCTGATCCCAAGGCAAATTCAGGGGAAGATTCCCCATCAGCCTCACGCTCCGTGCCGACGCGGTCCGGGGAACAGGTAGGCTCCAGCGAGCGGGGCGCCGCCTGGGGCGCGACACATGGTGGCGCAGGAGGGGAGGCGGGCGTCGACGGGTGGGAGTCCACCAGGGCGGCGACACGTGGCGACATGATAGTGGACGCATGCGATGATGGCGCATCGTGCGATGTAGGGGACAGGGGCGCACGATCTGAGACTGATGGAGGATCAGTGTTGGATGGCGTATTGCTGTCAGCATCAGAATGTTCTTCAGCTTGATCATTAAAAATGGTTGCATCATCATTGTGCGAGGATTCTGCACCACTTGACTCATGTAGAGAAGCAGCCGGTGATGTTTCATGCTCATTGTTAGTCACAACTGGTATAATAGGCAAAGGCATGAGATCATTAGTTTGTGCATCCCCAATAGTAGATGTGTCAGGAGATGTATCATGTGGTAGTAAAAGAACATCATGACGAAGGCGACGACCTGCATTAGGATGGAGGTCGGTAAAGGGAAAAACATTCTCATCAAAAACAACATCACGGGAGACATAAACACGATCAGTAGATACATCAAGACATTTGACTCCTTTGTGAAGGAGACTATACCCAAGAAACACGCATCGAGTCGATCAAAAGGCAAGTTTACGTTTGTTGTATGGTCGAAGGTTTGGCCAACAGGCACAACCAAAAACTCGAAGGGATTCATAATTCGGTGTAGTATGCATGAGACGTTCTACTGGAGTATCAAAATTGATGACTTTGCTTGGGAGAAGATTTATGAGGAAGGTGGCTGTAAGAAAAGCTTCATCCCAAAATTTTAGAGGCATGGACGCATTTCCAAGATGAGACAAACCGACCTCAACAATGTGACGATGTTTTCTTTCAGCGGAGCCATTTTGTTGATGAGCATGGGGACAAGACACATGATGAGTTATCCCAACTTTTTGAAAAAAGCTATTTAATTTTTCATATTCACCACTCCAGTCAGTTTGCATGGTTTTGATCTTTCTTTCAAACTTGCGTTCAACAAATTGCTGGAAGTTAAGAAAGACTTGATACACTTCAGATCATTTCTTGAGCAAATAGATCCAAGTGAATTTACTAAAATCATCGATAAAGCTTACATAGTATGCATGTTTGCCCACAGAAAGAGGAGCAGGACCCCAAACATCAGATAAAACTTGTTCCAGAGGAACAGTAGAAACACTAGTAGAAACTGGATAGGGCAACTGATGACTCTTTGCTAACTGACAAGCATCACAAACATATGGATTTATTTCTGGCGAATGCGAGAGTTCATTTTTCCTAATTATTTGCCGCACCACAAAAGAGGAGGGGTGGCCTAGACGATGATGCCATGTGGAGGATGCGGGCTTTATGCCTCCACTAGAAGTAGGAATAAGAGGATAAAGACCATCATGGCACGGACCCTTAAACAGAACCTCCCTGGTTTCCTAATCCTTGATCAAAAAGAAGAAGGGGTGAAACTCAAGAAAAACGCCGTTGTCAAGGGTGAGTTTATGAACAGATAGTAAGTTTTTGGATGCACTAGGTACATGTAATATGTTGTTTAGATGTAAGGAACTAT
This sequence comes from Avena eriantha, assembly GCA_910589775.1. Classification (NCBI taxonomy): domain Eukaryota; kingdom Viridiplantae; phylum Streptophyta; class Magnoliopsida; order Poales; family Poaceae; genus Avena; species Avena eriantha. The sequence goes on from OU342741.1 coordinate 62,121,626, forward strand.
GTGGGGTATGCAAAACTGAATGACCAACATGGGAAATTTGCATACCGTGACCATTTGCCGTGTGGACGTGATCGCGACCAGTCTACTTCTCATGGACGGAGAGTTTTCTCAATTCACAAGCAACATGATTGGTAGCACCAGTGTCAGGGTACCAATTGGTGTCGACTCCATAGGAGGCAACATGCACAGCCTTATCCTTGCGATCTCTATCATCATCAGAATCCTCCTTGTCCTTGTCCTGGTACCTCCACCAGCAATCACTAGCAGGGTGCCCATGAATCTTGCAGATTTGGCAGTGAACATCAACAAATCGTGTCGGAGCACGATCGCGGCGGCAGCCATCGTCATGCTTGCCACCATCACGGCGGGCGCTGTCATCACGCCGACGGTAGTCGTCGCGACGTGCATCATCCCGGCAGCGCACGTAGCCACCGTCATCACGGCGATCATCACCGCGTGGACGAGGTGCCCGGTCATCGTCACGGCGGTAGCCGCGGTCATCATCATGGCGGTTGCCGCAATCATCATCGCGTCATGGTGGCCGGTCATCGTGAGGTCGAGGTGGCGGTTGACGGCGTGCAAGGTTGACCAAAGATGTAAAGGAATCCCAGTGTCCTGTAACATAGTCTGACGAAGATCATGAGCAGAAATTTGATCATAGAGATCATCAAGAGTAGTGTTAGGGTTTCCATTGACAGTCACGATGAGATCGTTGTTGGAGCCGTCGAGTCCGTTCAGAACGTAGCTAATCAGCTCACTCTCATCGAGATTTTTGCCGAGAGCCACAAGTTCCAAGGCGAACCCCTTCATCTTGGCGAAGTATTACACGGTGGTGAGGGAGTGCTTCTTGGTGTTGTTGAGGGCACCGCGGATGGCATTTATCTTGGACAGAGACTGAGTCAAGAACATGCGGTTGATACCGGCCCAGATGGCTACAGACGTCTCAAGGCCGAACACATGGGGCAGTAACTCCGGCGACAGGGAGTTCAGCAGGTAGCCGAGGACTGCCTGGTCGCACGCCACCCAGGCGGCATAGGCGGGGTTTACCACGGTGGATTTCTTTTGAGCTTCATCGACCACCTCCATGACTTGAGGAGGCGCCGCATCAGTGCCATCTAGGAGCCCAAGGGCGAGAGCTCCACGGATAGGAGGGAGGACCAGCGTCTTCCAGAACAAGAAGTTCGAGCGCGTGAGTTTTGTCATTGGGGGAGCACCCAGAGCGCTGCCGATGGGAACCATCGAGGCAACGACGGATGAGGAGGCGACGACGGTGAAGAGGGCCATCGGCGAGGAGATGTGGCAGCGGCCGTAGACGATCTAGGGCGGCGACGATGTACAGTTCCGGCGGTAGAATAGTTTTACGGCGGGAGGTTTTGTGGCGGCGGCCGAAGGCAAGCTAGGGTGGCGGCGATTTTGATGTAGGTCGTAGGGGCGACCGAAGACAGGCTAGGGCGGCGGCGGTTTTGTTGTGCTTGTTGTCGTGGTAGCGGCCGAAGTGAAGAACTAGGGCAGCGGTGTGGTTGTATTTGTCATGGTGGCGGTGGCCGAAGGCGAGCTAAGGTGGCGGCGATGTGTTTTGCGGCGGCGGCCAGATGGTCTGGCAGTGGCGGTGGCGGGTGTAGATGGTTTCAGCGGCTAGGGTTGGAAGAGAGTTGGCTCTGATACCATATTGGCGGAAACGATAACCCTTTGGGGTTATATAGGGTAGAAAGAGCCTCTACTGTGGCATATACATGTAGGAATACATCGTATAAGAGTGGTGTACTACACCATATCCATACGTGTACAACTTGTCTAACATTCAGCTTGCCCCTCATAGAGTAGCAAATATAAATGCATAGGACACCTTCAAAGTCCATAAGAGTGACTAGATACAAATAGTTTAAAACAAGCAATATCAAGTTATGCATCAGTCAACTAGTCTTGGGACAATGCACATAGAACTAAGAATGGCCACTATGCTCTCAAAGTAGGTGCATAAAGGTAGAAGGTGGAGACTCAATGTAATGGTAGAAGAAAGGCCTTCATAGAAGGAAGTAGGGATTCAAGTCTCATAAAGAGCTTCCAAAAATTATGGTACTTATAGCTTTCAGCTCTCATTGCCCCTATCATAAGCATCTTGAAGGTGATTAAGGTTAAAGTGACACAACTAAGAGGATATGCTTGACAAGTTATAAACCGAAATCTCATGCCCCTTACTTACGAAGACCGAACCTCATGCTACTCAACTTTATTCACGAGTAAGCTCTTGTCATTGTAAGTACATATGTATCATAAAGAACTGCCAATGGGGTACCCCTTGCACATGATACATGAGCTATCCCATAATCAAAATGACAAGGCAAGCAGACAATGAGCATCTCAGCGATCTTTTTATTTGCTATTTGCATAGGTTTTTATTGAGGATGCTTCATAGAGTGCTCATTATGGTGATGCTGCAAGTTTCCACCATGATTAGGCATGGCTTAGGCTAGCGGCCCACGTGTTTCTCTAACACACATACAAACTCCATGATCTTACAATTTCCACTTTTATTTCACACCGCCGGGATCCATAAGCAAAAGAACATGATATCAACGGGGTACAAAGTACAAGTGCAATGTTGAAAGCGTTCCCCATAATACATGGTTATGCTAATTTCAACTTATAAACCGCAAGCATATACGCAACAAAGAAGGACCCAATGGTTCAAGTTTATTAGATGCAAAAAAGTAAAGTGTGCCATCAAGTTCGTGAGAGCTTTAATCGCTAGTTTTCTCATAACAAGTTTAATTTGGAAGATAAACAAAAGCATGAATATACTTGGAATAGCATATGCTAGTAGGTAGGTATGGTGGACTCTTTGGAATAACTTGGTTTAGGGAGTTGGATGCATGAGTGGAACTCATACTTGGTTGTGGAGGCTAGCAAAAGACTGGGAGCGACAAACTAAGAGAGCAATAATGGCCATAATCATGCAGAGCAACAAAACATCATTGATCAAAGCATAAAGTGATACTTCAAGTTGAAAACTAAAGGATCATAAAGGCTATGGTGACTTGAGATAGTCATAATATGGTGTGAGCATGTCCCAAGTCAACCCAAATAAAGCATCAAAGGAGAATACCACTATACTATGCTTTAATATGCTAAAACAACGCATGGTTCATCCAAGGCACATTAAGAAATCTCAATTGTTTATGACAAGTCATGCTATAGCAAAGAATACTAAGCATAAAGCCAAAACAATATCAAGCATGGCATGAAAAAGCATAGGCCACAGTCAAAACAAGCTCTTTTTACCACTTAAGTAAGAACTTTCCTACTCTTTTCCAAACCAAACCAAACTATTTGAAAACCAATGTATGAAAAAGGGGTCCAACCAATTTATTCAGCAAACTAAGCAAACAAAGCAAACGAAAACGAAAAAGAAGACGCTCCAAGAACAACACAACTGTGCATGAAACAATAAAAATGAAGCGTTTGGAAGAAACCTGGGATTTTTATTGATGAAGAGGGGGATGCCTTGGGCATCCCCAAGCTTTGACGCTTGTACTTCTTGGATATTTCTTGGGGACATCCCCAAGCTTGAGCTTTAGTCCATCTTTCATCTCATTACTCATTCCTTCCATACACTTGAAATTTTTCCTTCATACAAAACTTCACACAATCTTTATTAGCAACATTAGTGCACTCAATATAATAGGTCTTAATGTTCAGTTCTAACAACAATAAACTTCCATTAGAACACTTGCTACTGAAGCACTTCCCTCAAAAAGATCAATTCCCCAAAAGAACTCAAAAAGGAACCAACAAGAAGCAAATGTAGAAAATGGCAGAAATCTGTCAAAACAGACCAGCAGGTAAAGACGAATTTTTTCGAAGACCTTATGTTGCTCAAATCAAAAAGTGTTGAACTAACGAAAGTTAGATAATAACCTGGGGACAAAACTTCACGCCTCAAAAGGACGTGTAGAGATTTTACACGAATTTTTACGGTGAAGCACATAAATCTGTTTCGGGACAGCAACTTTCCCAATCATTACTTCTCTCTCATTAGAGGTTACTCTTGGCACAAAAAGCAAATAAAAAGGATAAGGAGAGGTTATTACTAAAGTAATAACTGCAAGACTCATCTAAAACTTTTGGGTTATCTCCCAATAAGTACTTTTCTTTAACGCCTTTAAGTTAGGCATAAGAAGCAAGAAAAAGAATTAAGTGTTCTCGAATGAAGAAGCATTAAGACCAAATTTTGTTTTCATAGGAGAGGCAAAAGAAATCTTCTCTCTCTTCTTGGGGAAGTGTTCTATAACTTTCTTGAGTGGGAGTTTATATTTAATGGTGCCTTCTTTCATATCAATAATGGCACCAACAGTTCTAAAAAAAGGTCTTCCCAAAGTAATAGGACAAGAAGCATTATACTCAACATCCAAAACATAGAAATCAATAGGGACATAGGCATTGTTAACCATAATAAGAACATCATTAAGACTCCCCATGAGTTTCTTATTAGCATTATCATCAAGTGGGACATTCAAATAACAATCTTCAAGTGGAGGCAAATCAAGCATATCATAAATCCTTCTAGGCATAATAGAAACACTACTATCAAGATCACATAAAGCTTTGAAACCAAAGTCATTCACTTTCATATTAATGATGGGTTCCGAACCATCTTCTCGTTTTATAGGAAGCTTTATGTTTCATCTTTTCTTCTTTAATCTTTATGTGAGCATCAGTAATGTGTTTTGTAAAGGCCATGTTCATAGCACTAGTATTAGGACTTTTAGCAAGCTTTTGTAGGAACTTAATAACTTCAGAGATGTTTCAACCATCAAGATCAAAATCATAATTATCAGTTAAAGTAGTAGAACTATTACTAGCCTCAACACTAGTGGTGGTGATAGTAGAAACACTAACATTTCTAGCAATTTCATCTTCTCTTTCCCACTTAGCATGTAATTCAGCTAATAGTCTAACATTTTCATCAATTCTTACTTGTATGGCATTAGTAGCTGCAAAGGGATTATCATTAGTTTCGGGTCTAGCAGCCATTTAATTCAAAAAAGATTGAGCTTCAGCCAAAGATGCTATATTTCTTTCAGCATTAGAGAGTTTTTCCTCGATAGTTTTATTGAAAGCAGTTTGTTTACTAATAAAGTCCTTAAGCATAACTTCAAGTTCAGAGGGAGCACTCCTATTATTGTTGTAGGAACTTCCATAAGCATTACCATTGTTGGGAGGATATGGCTTATAATTGTTGTTACCAAAATTACTCATATAAGCATTATTGCCAAAATTGTTATTTCTTATGAAGTTCACATCAACTTGCTCTTGTTGAGCAACCAAAGAAGCTAAAGGAACATTATTTGGATCAATATGGGATTTCCCATTCACAAGCATAGACATAATAATATCAAACTTATCACTCAAGGAAGAGGTTTCCTCAACAGAATTTACCTTCTTACCTTGTGGAGCTCTCTCAGTATGCCATTCAGAATAGTTAACCATCATATTATCTAGAAGCTTTGTTGCAGCACCCAAAGTAATGGTCATAAAGGTACCTCCAGCAGCAGAATCCAATAGGTTCCTTGAAGAATAGTTCAATCCTGCATAAATTTTTTGGATGATCATCCAAGCAGTCAGTCCATGAGTGGGACAATTCTTTATCAAATATTTCATTCTTTCCCAAGCTTGAGCAACATGTTCATTATCAGATTGTTTAAACTTCATTATTTCACTTCTCATAGATATAATCTTAGCAGGTGGATAGTATTTTCCAATAAAAGCATCTTTGCACTTAGTCCAAGAATCAATACTATTCCTAGTTAAGGAATTCAACCATTCTTTAGCTTTTCCTCTCAAAGAGAAAGGAAACAATTTCAGCTTAACAATATCACCATCTATATCCCTATGCTTTTGCATCTCACAAAGTTCAACAAAGTTATTTAGATGGGCAGCAACATCTTCATTACTAATACCAGAAAATTGTTCTCTCATAACAAGATTGAGTAAAGAAGGTTTTATCTCAAAGAAAGTAGCTTCAGGCACAGGTGGAGCAATAGGTGTGCTCATAAAATCATCGTTGTTGGTGCTAGTGAAATCACACAACTTAGTGTTTTCAAGAGTAGTCATTTTTTGTGTTTTTGATAAAGAAAGCAAACTTGTAGAACTAATTTTTGTGTGTTTTTGATAAAGAAACAAGCAAACAAAACAAAAGTAAACTAAGCAAAACAAAAATAACAAAGTAAAGAGATTGGTTATGAGGGACTCCCCTTGTGAAGATGTCCTTGACTCCCCGGCAACGGCGCCAGAAAAGTGCTTGATGGCATAGTGTTGATGTAGAGCTCGTTGGGGAACCCCATTGAGGAAGGTATGATGAGCACAGCAGCAAGTTTCCCTCAATTATGAAACTAAGGTTTAATCGAACCAGTCGGAGCAAGGAAACACCCCAAAGGTGTTGCTAGCTGAGCCTTGGCAGGGCGCACTACCGGTGCTAGTAGCAACATGGAGACCTGCACAACACAACCACAGAACTTTGTCCCCAACTTGCGATGAGGTTGTCAATCTCACCGGTTTTGCTGAAAACAAAGGATTAAATGTATCGAATGGAAGGAAGTAATAGTTTGCAGAAAGTAAACACAAAGCAGTAAACAGTTTGTAGATTGTATGGAAAATAAAGGACCGGGGTCCATAGTTCACTAGAGGTGGCTCTCCTTAAGATAGATAACATGCTGGGTGAACAAATTACAGCGGGGCAATTGACAAACATCGAGAAAGCAATACATGCATATACTAATCATCTTGAATCCTTTGGAACTTGATTGGGCATTACAACATTATACATAGACCGTCATCCAACTACATCTATGACTAATAATCCACCTTCAGGTTATCATCCGAACCCCCTCCAGTATTAAGTTGCAAGCAACAGATTATTACTTTACGAATTGCATGTAATGTAAACAATACGATTGTTCTATGAACAAAGGATTGTTGTTTTCTCCCTAGTAGCAACAGCACATCTAGTACCTTAGAGATTTCTGTCACTTCCCCAGATTACCAGAGGCATGAACCCACTATCGAGCATAAATACTAACTCTTGGAGTTGCTAGCATCTACTTGGCCAAGATAGCTACTAACAACGGAAAGCATGCAAGATCACAAATAACAAAGACATGATAGAATCAATAATCAATCTTAAATAGCATCTCAATATCCATCGGATCCCCACAAACACAACATGATGAATTACAAATAGATGATCTTGATCATGAATGGAGCTCACAAGATCTAGACATGAAAGCACAAAGGAGGAGAACCATCCATCTAGCTACTACATGGACCCGTAGTCTAGAGATGAACTACTCACGCATCACACCGGAGGCTTGCATGATGATGAAGAAGGCCTCCAGGGTGGATTCCCCTCTCCAGCAGGGTGCCGGGAAGAGCTTCGGATCCCTCCCAATCTAGGGATGGAGATGACGGCGGCTACAGACTCTTTCGTGGATTTTTGATCGGGTACTTAGGGTTTTGGTCCCGAGGGCAATATATAGGCGGAAGGAGAGGCCGAGGGGGTGCTGGGGTCGGCCAGACCACCCCCTGGCACGGGCCAAGCCTGGCCGTGCGGCCAGGTGGTGTGGCCGGCCCCCAGCCCTTCTCAATCTCGTATTCTGGCACCAGATGTCTTCTGGAAAAATATGCACTTTGGCTTTTGTCCCGTCCAATTCCAAGAATATTCTTTTTTTGACTTTCCTGGAACCAAAAATAGCAGAAAACAGGCAGCTGGCACTTTGGCTCTTGTTAATAGGTTAGTCCTAGAAATCATATGAAAAGTACTCTAAAGTGTGGGAAAAACACAAGAAAGTAGATAAAACCAAGCGTGGAACATCAAAAATTATAGATACATTTGCAATGTATCAGATACGACTGTCCCGGTTCAAATGATGAAAAATCTTCATGGAATGCATATGGGTCACATGGTCATCCAGGTCCCTCTGTCGATCATTGGTCCGGGAGTGTCCTGACCATGTCTGGAGTGTTCCCGGACCGTGGGGTATCACGCTTAAGGGCTTGATGATGCTTAGAGAGTGTTTAGAGGATCGGTAGAATCACCAAAGAAGAGAAGAGATAAAACCGGAAGGGTTACGGTAAGTCCGGAGGATGTCCGGAGTGGAGGTGGAAGGTGTTCCATAGCCATAGAGATTGAATAATATGTGAATGAATGTTAAATATTGATTTAATCATTTATTCATAATTAATTAATAAAAGAGAAAATCAATTAAATGGTCAAAGGGCTTAATGGGCCAAATCCTGGAGGGGAAAGGGCCCATGAGGGGAGAATATCATTTTGTGGCCCGAAAGTTGGGGTGTCCAGGCAACGCGGTACCCGAGTTCCCTGATATCATCCGCGATGACTATAGTTGGCGTGTCAAATACTTAGAGGGTCTCTTTCGGCACGAATTCAACTTTATGTTTCAATACAAAAAATCAGGCTAACGGCCGTCAAGTTGGGCCCCCTGTCAGTTCTCGCCGTTATGTCGCTCCTGCCGCTCCCGCCGCTTAGGTGTCAATTAGGCTTACAGCGTTGGCGCCTGCATCCATTACGCGTCTTCTTCTTCCTCGGAGCGGCAATCTGTGGGGCGTCGCAGCCATGGCGCGGAGCTGGGACATGGACGAACCTGCTCGTCCCAGCTCTCCTCCCTGTAGGCTTGCAGCGTTGGCGCCTCCATTACTCGTCTTCTTCCCCGGAGCGGAAATCTGTGGTCGCTGCCAAGGCGCAGAGCTGGGAAGTGACGAAGCTGCTCGGCCCCGCTCTCCTCCCCATCCCGAGTCGGAGCTCGCCCTAACCGTGGACGCACCCATGGCACGGTTGGGGACGAGAATTAGTTCCCGGTGAGATCTATCACCTTGTCGACCATGCTCGGTTCTGTTTTCCTCCTCTAGAATCTGAGCTCACCGTCACCGTGGTTGCACCCGCACCAATTCTGCCACCTCTGCCGAGGTCTCTGTGGTAGCTCAAGTTCTAGGGCTCTCCAAGTTCTGCCATGTTGGGCTTGTAAGTGTTGTTGTATGTTAAACTAGCAAATCTCTTTTGTTCAAATCTCTTGGGCTGTACCAACTTCATTGTGTTTAATTATGAAAGACAAAATATAAATGACTTCTCTCAATTTCTCGCATATAAAAATGCACAGCTAATTTCATATTCTCGTAGGAACTGGCCCCACTTGTTGAACCGGCGGCACTGCCACGATCTCCACGTAACCACGGTGAGTTCTCGAACCGAAAGTTGCAGTTACCACGTTTCTTCTACAGTCATTCCTCTTCCTCAGTCATTCCTCTGCAGTTTTTCCTGGGCGCTTCTTCTTCCTCTATTCTGGAACCGTCGGTTCATCTTCTTCTTCCTCTCGAAGGCAGTTCCTTGCAGGCAGTTCCTTTCACCCATTTCCTTGCAGGCATGGACGATGGGAAACGCACAACAGAGACCCACTTGGTCCCTACCCATGGCACCACGAATTTGACAGTGGTGTACACAAATGATGAAGCGACTGTGGAGACAACTCTCGCCAGGTTTGAGCAATTGCTTGAGAAAGAGAAGCACAAGTTTGTGGCGCTAGACTTGGAGTACACCCGTGCAAATAAGCAAAAAAATCCCCCACAAGAGATCGCTGTCGTGCAACTCGCCATACATGAGGAGGTCCTCGTTTACCACTTCTGCAGGTATGTGAAATTTAAATTTGAGATCACCACTTCTGCATCCCTTGTTCCCTTACATCCCTAGAACCATCTAAGTGCAGGAGTAAAAAAACTGAGATGCGTTGTCCGGCTCTGGTCGAGTTCTTGTGTAGGAAAGGGATAACTTTCACTAGCGTGGATATCACAAATGACACAATTATGCTTTCTTGTGCGTTGATAAAAATCCCAGAGGGGCATCACATCGACATCCAAAATCTGTACAAGATCAAACCATACCCAGCGAAGGATGGCATGGGTGATCTGGCAGCGGAAATCATCGATAAATCCTATGAAAAACTGAAGAAATTGAAGCGCCTCGATCACGACTACTGGGAGTGGAAGCCGATGAGCCAGGTGCGCCTCGAGTATGCAACCAGAGACGCCTACATGGCGTACGAGTTGTACAGTAAGCTCATTACCATGAAAGATGGGATGGTTAAGGCGGGGTTTTTCGCTAGAGAGCTATGCCCTGGTTGCAAGCTAGCCCAGGAGAAGAAGCGCAAGGAGGAAAGAAAGTGGTTTCAGGACAAGCAGGGATCTTGGGACGGTGGCGACATCAAGCGGCTGAAGGGGAAGCAAGTCAAGGACGACAACAAGTGGTGGTGATACATTATGTGTTTGAACTAGATTTTAGTTTCTATTTTATTATGTGTGTGATACATTTAGTTACTTCGATACAAAATTTCGACCAATTTAACTTATTGATGTATTTCTTGACAATTATAATATAATCGAGCACTAGAAATATTTTGTAGTGTGCATGAGCATGATCAGTAAATATAATTGAATACTAGAAACTTTAAGGCACTCCATATAAAGGAGTAGATTAATATATAAGGTTCACTAGAGACACCACGGATATATTGCCTTACATGCCACACACAGGTAATAATTAACTAGAACAAAATAAAAGCAGGGGCTGCAGCAAGAGGCCGAGACACGGAGACGCCTAGCAGGGCAGGGGTTTATCAGCAGGAGGCACCGACAGCCTAGTCGATGGGATACAGGCCAGTCCTGACATACTCCCGGAGGAATTTTCCATAGGCTGCGTGTCGCGCCAAGGTAATCGGCCTATGGCTTCTGCCTCCGCCTCTGCCAATGCCCTCCGCGTGCTGGATCATGCTGTTGAGGTCCACGTTGATTGCTCTGCCACAGAATGGGCAAAACAGTCTCCCCCTACGGTGGAAACGGATTAGCCCACACAGTAACCACCTCAGCATGTAGTGGCTCTTGTTGTCCCTGGATTCCTTGCTAGCGTCTACTTCATCATCATCCTCTTGTTGATTTTTAAGAACATAACTTAGAACTCATACATATGATTGAATTGTATTACAACTCAAGAATTGACAACATGTATATGTAAGACAATATATCCGTGGATATCAAAGATAAAGCATCTTAGCAATAGTTTGATCGGTTCATATATCATTTCATCTCAACACAATGACAAATAATTGCATCAGAATGAATGTAGGATAAATCTAGGGGCCTCATAAGTTTCTTCAGGAATGGAGTAGGTGAACCAAGTAACAATTGCACAACCTGTAATGTTGTTGTACATCGCCCCAGGTTCACTAACTCATCCCTGAAAAAATCTGACACAAATGTGTCTGCCTCTCTTTTGGGGCAAATTTGAATCATTGGTCACGATAAGATATTGAAATGTAATCGTACAAAACATTATTCAGGGATATACATAGTCAGGTACAAAAACAAGCCTCAGTATTGTAATTATAAATAAAAACCCAAACAATTAATCTTCAAGTGCATGTTAAAAATACTTATGATCAAAACCATTCATATACATATGCATCATACCAATCATTAAAAGATCAGAAATAATTCAAGGATCATATATGTAGTTCCATATGAGAATATGAAATTGGGCCAAAGTACCAATAGCACAACCTATATTTTTTGTGTGCATTGCTTCCTCAGGTTCACCAACCCATCCCTAAAACACGACACCGTCGTACGTGTCTCCCCTTGAACTTTTTTGGGGCAAATTTCAATCATCGGCCTCGGTGACAAACTAAAATGTAATTCTTATACACTGAATGCATTGAATAGGTAATTCGAATATCATAGTTCTATGAATGCAGATTAAAGATTAAGGCCTCATAAGTTTCTATAGGGACGGCGTAAGTGCACCAAGTAACAATTGCACAGCCTATATTGTTTGTGTACATCGCCCCAGGTTCACTAACTCGTCCCTGAAAAAATCTGACACCGATGTGTCTGCCTCTCTTTTGGGGCTAATTTGAATCATTGGCCACAATAAGAAATTGAAATGTAATCGTACAAAACATTATTCAGGGATATACATAGTCAGGTACAAAAACAAGCCTAAATATTGTAATTATAAATAAAAAAACCAAACAATTAATCTTCAGGTGCATGTCAAAAATACTTATGATCAAAACCATTCATATACATATGCATCATACCAATCATTAAAATATCAGAAACAATTCAAGGATCATATATGTAGTTCCATATGAGAATATGAAATTGGGTCAAAGTACCAACAACACAACCTATATTGTTTGTGTGCATTGCTGCCTCATGTCCACCAACCCATCCCTAAAACACGACACCGTCGTACTTGTCTCCCCTTGAACTTTTTTGGGGCAAATTTCAATCATCGGCCTCGGTGACAAACTAAAATGTAATTCTTATACACTGAATGCATTGAATAGGTAATTCGAATATCATAGTTCTGTGAATGCAGATTAAAGATTAAGGCCTCATAAGTTTCTACAGGGACGGGGTAAGTGAACCAAGTAACAATTGCACATCCTATATTGTTCGTGTACATCGCCCCAGGTTCACTAACTCGTCCCTGAAAAAATCTGACACCGATGTGTCTGCCTCTCTTTTGGGGCAAATTTGAATCATTGGCCACAATAAGAAATTGAAATGTAATCGTACAAAACATTATTCAGGGATATACATAGTCAGGTCCAAAAACAAGCCTAAATATTGTAATTATAAATAAAAAACCAAACAATTAATCTTCAGGTACATGTTAAAAATACTTATGATCAAAACCATTCATATACATATGCATCATACCAATCATTAAAAGATCAGAGACAATTCAAGGATCATATATGTAGTTCCATATGAGAATAAATCAAGGGCCTCATAATTTGTTTCAGAGATGGAGTTGGGGAACCAAAGTACCAACAACACAACCTATATTGTTTGTGTGCATTGCTGCCTCAGGTTCACCAACCCATCCCTAAAACACGACACTGTCATACGTGTCTCCCCTTGAACTCTTTTGGGGAAAATTTCAATCATCGGCCTCGGTGACAAACTAAAATGTAATTCTTATACACTATGAATGTAGAATAAAGATTGCAGCCTCATAAGTTTCTATAGAGATGGCGTAAGCGAACCAAGTAACAATTACACAGCTTATATTGATCGTGTACATGGCCCCAGGTTCGCTCACTCATCCCTGTAAAAATTTGACACCAATGTGTCTGCCTCTCTTTGGGGCAAATTTGAATCATTGGCCACAATAAGAAATTAAAATGTAATCATACCAAACAATATTCAGGGATATAAAAATGCATCATACAACGCATTTATAGATCAGAAACAATACAAATATTATATATTTAGGTTCCATATGAGAGAAAAAAATTAGGGCCTCATTTTTTTCAGCGGTGGAGTCGGAGAACCAAAATACCAACAACACAACCTGTATTGTTTATGTGCATTGCTGCCTCAGGGCCACTAACCATCCCTAAGAAAACGACACCATCAGATGCCCTTGCACTATTTTGGGGCAAAATTGAATCATTGGGCTCAGTGAGGAATAGAAATGTAATGTTATAGGCCTACTGTGTATCGAAATCAACACTTAACTAGCAAACTCAACTAGATGGCAGATTAGCAGATTGGAGTTTTGTGACTAGATGGATTGGGGTTTTGTGACTAGATGGCAGATGCATCAATCAACCAATCGAATCATATATATACTACCCTACTTCAAGAGCAAAAGAATTTGTACACGATTGAGCAAATCCTATGTATGAACAGTGAAAACTGTGGCTACGACTAGAGAAGCTAGCAATATAGTACCTCGGACTCCTCGTCAGGGACCTCCTCCTCGAACTCATCATTCTCCGCGGTTGCGTCAAAGAATGCTTGAACGGCGATGAGGTCGTCGATGTAGATCACCGGATTGCCTCTGCCTGCCGCCTGGCCCGTCTCCAGATCTGCCGCTGGCACCACGACGTTGTCGGCCACCTGCTGCTCAGCGGCGACGGCTACTAGCGGCTGCTCGGCGGTGATGGCTACTACCTGCTGCTCGGCGGCGACGGCTACCAACTGCTGCTCGGCGGCGATGGCTACCACCTGCTGCTCGGCGGCGACGGCTACTGGCTGGACGGATGAGTTCACACCCTCGACGGCGCAGCGACGAGCGGCGTTCGTGCCCGGAGAAGACGCCTCCGTCTGCTTGGCGACGACCGAGCCATCTGTTGCTTCGCCTTCAACTGGCTTCACCTCTGGATCTTCTCCACGCGTACGCTTCATGGCGCACCAAGGGAAGGAGGTAGTGCAAACGAGGAAGATTCGGCGCGCGCGGCAGGTGTAGATTGGGGTCTTGGGACTAGACAGACTGGGGGAAATGACACGGTCTCATGGAAGAAGAAGGTCGAGGGGGTTATAAACACCGGACCGTTCGTAGTCCTCGAGTGGACACGTGTGGTGGGCGGGAGGCGGGGGGCTACCACGATCTCCACCCTTTTTTTCGGTTCCCTTTTTTTTGACATAGCCACGATCTCCACTTTAGAGCTGCATTGAAAACATGCTCATGGCAGACCTCGATTCCACTGCATGCAAGTGGCGCGGAACTAATTTCTAGCAACGTTAGATCTACTCGAGGGGGGCCCTTGACTCATGGAATTTACTAGCGGTAGGGCCTAGTTGGAAGTGAGATTGAGAGCGCTGCGTATAAATGGGATATGTCTGATTAAAATCAAGTGGCAATAAAATTGCAGCGTCCCGTCGACAACTGTGCACTCGATGACCCTATTGCCCTATGCATGAGTTGTAGTAGCAGTAGTAGGCTTTTCAGACTTGATGAAACTTGACATGACCGCTCGACGAATTTTTCCATGGACGGCATCGTGTTCCTTCCTGTAGAAGTCTCGCGGAGGGAGACGTCTATGCTGTCTCACGCTGTACTGTGAAGGGCACGAGGTATGCAACGATCATCGTTGGATCGGACAAAATCAATGGTTGGTGCGCACGATCCGCGTGACAACTGTGACAACCAATCAGGGAGTAGCAGACAGAGTGAACACTGTTTTGGGCTTCTACGAAAGATAGAGAGAGGGGGTGGGCAAAATTAAGTAGTACCACATAAAAACCAAGAGCAAAACTGAGTAGTATAAAAATGGAAAGTGTCTTGTACAATGAAATAAATCATGGAATACATCAAATTATGCCAAGATAGATCCACTAGAGTTCATTGGATGTGTGTTCTTCTCATAAACCAGGCATGGATCCACCAGTGGCATTGCATGTCCGTTCCATTCCATGTCTGTTCTTTTCATGAACCACACCTAGTGTCAGTGCATGTCTGTTCTATTCCTGAACCACACCCAGTTTCACTGCATGCCTGTTCTTTTCATGAACCACATAAGGATCTACCAGTGTCATTGCATGTCTTTTACTTCCATAAAACACATGTGGATCCACCGGTGTCATTGCATGTGTGTTATTCTAAACAAACCACATAAGGATCCACCAGTGTCATTGCATGTCTGTTCTTTTCATGAACCACATAAGGATGGGCCACCAGTGTCATTGCATGTCTGTTCCTTTCATGAACCACACTCGATGTCAGTGCATGTCTGTTCTATTCATGAACCACACCCAGTGTCATTGCATGTGTGTTCCTCTAAACAAACCACATAAGGATCCACCAGTGTCATTGGATGTGTGTTCTTCTCATGAACCACACGTGGATCCACCGGTGTCATTGCACGTCTGTTCCTTTCATGAACCACATAAGGATCTACCAGTGTCATTGCATGTCTTTTCTTTTCATGAACCACACCCAGTGTCATTGCATGTGTGTTACTTTGATAAACCACATATGGATCCACCTAGTGTGATTGCATGTTTGTTCCTTCCATAAACCACATAAGGATCCACCAGTGTCATTGCATGTCTGTTCTTTTCATGAACCACTCCTAGTGTCAGTGCATGTCTATTCTTTTCATGAACCACACCCAGTGTCACTGAATGTCAGTGCTTTTCATGAACCACATAAGGATCTACCAGAGTCATTGGATGTGTGTTCTTCTCATGAATCACACGTGGATCCACCGGTGTCATTGCATGTCTGTTCCTCTAAACAAACCACATAAGGATCCACCAGTGTCATTGCGTGTGTGTTCTTTTCATGAACCACACCCAGTGGCATTGCATGTGTGTTCTTCTAAACAAACCACATAAGGATCCACCAGTGTCATTGCATGTCTGTTCTTTTCATGAACCACATAAGGATGGGCCCACCAGTGTCATTGCATGTTTGTTCTTTTCATGAACCACACCTAGTGTCAGTGCATGTCTGTTCTATTCATGAACCACACCCAGTTTCACTGCATGTCTGTTCTTTTCATGAACCACATAAGGATCTACCAGTGTCATTGCATGTCTTTTACCGCCATAAACCACATGTGGATCCACCGGTGTCATTGCATGTGTGTTCTTCTAAACAAACCACATAAGGATCCACCAGTGTCATTGCATGTCTGTTCTTTTCATGAACCACATAAGGATGGGCCCACCAGTGTCATTGCATGTCTGTTCTTTTCATGAACCACACCCAGTGTCAGTGCATGTCTGTTCTATTCATGAACCACACCCAGTTTCACTGCATGTCTGTTCTTTTCATGAACCACATAAGGATCTACCAGTGTCATTGCATGTCTTTTACTTCCATAAACCACATGTGGATCCACCGGTGTTATTGCATGTGTGTTCTTCTAAACAAACCACATAAGGATCCACCAGTGTCATTGCCTGTCTGTTCTTTTCATGAACCACATAAGGATGGGCCCACCAGTGTTATTGCATGTCCGTTCCTTTCATGAACCACACCCATTTTCAGTGCATGTCTGTTCTATTCATGAACCACACCCAGTGTCACTGCATCTGTGTTCTTTTCATGAACCACATAAGGATCTACCAGAGTCCTTGGATGTGTGTTCTTCTCATGAACCACAAGTGGATCCACTGGTGTCATTGCATGTCTGTTCTTTTCATGAACCACATAAGGATCTACCAGTGTCATTGCATGTCTGTTCTTTTCATGAACCACATCTAGAGTCACTGCATGTCTTTTCTTTTCATGAACCACATAAGGATCCACCAGTGTCATTGTACGTCTGTTCTTTTCATGAACCACATACGGATCTACAAGTGTCATTGCATGTATGTTCTTTTCATTAACCACAGCTAGAGTCATTGCATGTCTTTTCTTTTCATGAACCACATAAGGATCCACCAGTGTCATTGCATGTATGTTCTTTTCATGAACCACATAAGGATCTACCAGTGTCATTGCATGTTTGTTCTTTTCATGAATCACATCTAGAGTCATTGCATGTCTTTTACTTCCATAAACCACATATGGATCCACCTAGTGTGATTGCATGTTTGTTCCTCTAAACAAACCACATAAGGATCCACTAGTGTCATTGCATGTCTGTTCTTTTCATGAACCACACCAAGTGTCCTTGCATGCATGTTCTTCTAAACAAACCACATAGGGATCCACCTGTGTCATTGCCTGTGTGTTCTTCTAAACAAACCACATATGGATCCACTTGGTGTGATTGCATGTGTGTTCCTTCCATAAACCACATCAGGATCTACCAGAGTCATTGGATGTGTGTTCTTCTCATGAACCACACGTGGATCCACCGGTGTCATTGCATGTCTATTCCACTAAACAAACCACATAAGGATCCACCAGTGTCATTGCGTGTGTGTTCTTTTCATGAACCATACCGACTGTCATTGCATGTTTGTTCCTTCCATAAACCACATAAGGATGGTCCCACCAGTGTCATGCATGTCTGTTATTTTCATGAACCACACCTAGTGTCAGTGCATGTCTGTTCTATTCATGAACCACACCCAGTTTCACTGCATGTCTGTTCTTTTCATGAACCACATAAGGATCTACCAGTGTCGTAGCATGTCTTTACTTCCATAAACCACATGTGGATCCACCGGTGTCACTTCATGTGTGTTCTTCTAAACAAACCACATAAGGATCCACCAGTGTCATTGCCTGTATGTTGTTTTCATGAACCACATAAGGATGGGCCCAACAGTGTCATTGCATGTCTGTTCTTTTCATGAACCACACCCAGTGTCAGTGCATGTCTGTTCTATTCATGAACCACACCCAGTTTCAATGCTTGTGTATTCCTCTAAACAAACCACATAAGGATCCACCAGTGTCATTGCATGTCTATTGTTTTCGTGAACCAGACCCAATGTCATTGCATGTGTGTTCTTCTAAACAAACCACATAAGGATCCACCAGTGTCATTGCATGTCTGTTCTTTTCATGAACCACATAAGGATCCACCAGTGTCACTGCATGTCTGTTCTTTTGATGAACCACACCCAGTGTCATTGCATGTGTGTTCTTCTAAACAAACCACATAAGGATCCACCAGTGTCATTGCATGTGTGTTCTTTTCATGAACCACATAAGGATCCACCAGTGTCATTTCATGTTTGTTCTTTTCATGAACCACATAAGGATCTACCAGTGTCATTGCATGTCTGTTCTTTTCATGAACCACACCCAGTGTCATTGCATGTGTGTTACTTCCATCAACCACACATGGATCCACCTAGTGTGATTGCATGTTTGTTCCTTCCATAAACCACATAAGGATCCACCAGTGTCATTGCATGTCTGTTCTTTTCATGAACCACATAAGGATGGGCCCACCAGTGTCATTGCATGTATGTTCTTTTCCTGAACCACACCCAGTGTCATTGCATGTGTGTTCTTCTAAACAAACCACATAAGGATCCACCAGTGTCATTGCATGTGTGTTCTTTGCATGAACCACATAAGGATCCACCAGTGTCATTGCATGTCTGTTCTTTTCATGAACCACATAAGGATCTACTAGTGTCATTGCATGTATGTTCTTTCCATGAACCACACCCAGTGTCATTGCATGTGTGTTACTTCCATAAACCACATATGGATCCACCGAGTGTGATTGCATGTTTGTTCCTTCCATAAACCACATAAGGATACACAAGTGTCATTGCATGTCTGTTCTTTTCATGAACCACATAAGGATGGGCCCACCAGTGTCACTGCATGTCTGTTCTTTTCATGAACCACACCCGGTGTAATTGCATGTCTGTTCTATTCATGAGCCACACCTAGTTTCACTGCATGTCTGATCTTTTCATGAACCACATAAGGATCTACCAGTGTCATTGCATGTCTTTTACTTCCATAAACCAAATGTGTCTCCATCGTTGTCACTCCATGTGTGTTCTTCTAAACAAACCACATAAGGATCCACCAGTGTCATTGCCTGTCTGTTCTTTTCATGAACCACATAAGGATGGGCCCACCAGTGTCATTGCATGTCTGTTCCTTTCATGAACCACGCCCGGTGTCAGTGCATGTCTATTCTATTCATGAACCACACCCAGTGTCACTGCATGCGTGTTCTTCTAAACAAACCACATAAGGATCCACCAGTGTCATTGCATGTCTGTTCTTTTCATGAACCACAACCAGTGTCAGTGCATGTCTATTCTATTCATGAACCACACCCAGTTTCACTGCATGTCTGTTCTTTTCATGAACCACATAAGGATCTACCAGTGTCATTGCATGTCTTTTACTTCCATAAACCACATGTGGATGCACCGCTGTCATTGCATGTGTGTTCTTTTAAACAAACCACATAAGGATCCACCAGTGTCATTGCCTATCTGTTCTTTTCATTAACCACATAAGGATGGGCCCACCAGTGTCATTGCATGTCTGTTCCTTTCATGAACCACGCCCGGTGTCAGTGCATGTCTGTTCTATTCATGAACCACACCCAGTATCATTGCATGTGTGTTCCTCTAAACAAACCACATAAGGATCCACCAGTGTCATTGCCTGTCTGTTGTTTTCATGAACCACATAAGGATGGGCCCAAGAGTGTCATTGCATGTTTGTTCTTTTCATGAACCACACCTAGTGTCAGTGCATGTCTGTTCTATTCATGAACCACACCCAGTTTCAATGCTTGTGTGTTCCTCTAAACAAACCACATAAGGATCCACCAGTGTCATTGCATGTCTGTTCTTTTCATGAACCACATAAAGATCCACCAGTCTCACTGCATGTCTGTTCTTTTCAAGAACCACACCCAGTGTCATTGCATGTGTGTTCTTATAAACAAACCACATAAGGATCCACCAGTGTCATTGCATGTGTGTTCTTTTCATGAACCACATAAGGATCCACCAGTGTCATTTCATGTCTGTTCTTTTCATGAACCACATAAGGATCTACCAGTGTCATTGCATGTCTGTTCTTTTCATGAACCACACCCAGTGTCATTGCATGTCTGTTCTTTTCATGAACCACACCCAGTGTCATCGCATGTGTGTTACTTCCATAAACCACATATGGATCCACCTAGTGTGATTGCATGTTTGTTTCTTCCATAAACCACATAAGGATCCACCAGTGTCATTGCATGTCTGTTCTTTTCATGAACCACATAAGGATCGGCCCACCAGTGTCATTGCATGTGTGTTCTTCTAAACAAACCACATAAGGATCCACCAGTGTCATTGCATGTGTGTTCTTTTCATGAACCACATAAGGATCCACCAGTGTCATTTCATGTCTGTTCTTTTCATGAACCACATAAGGATCTACCAGTGTCATTGCATGTCTGTTCTTTTCATGAACCACACCCAGTGTCATTGCATGTGTGTTACTTCCATAAACCACATATGGATCCACCTAGTGTGATTGCATGTTTGTTCCTTCCATAAACCACATAAGGATCCACCAGTGTCATTGCATGTCTGTTCTTCTCATGAACGACTCCAAGTGTCAGTGCATGTGTATTCTTTTCATGAACCACACAGTGTCACTGCATGTCAGTTCTTTTCAGGAACCACATAAGGATCTACCAGAGTCATTGGATGTGTGTTCTTCTCATGAACCACACGTGGATCCACCTGTGTCATTGCATGTCGATTGCTCTAAACAAACCACATAAGGATCCACAAGTGTTATTGCGTGTGTGTTCTTTTCATGAACCACACCTAGTATCATTGCATGTGTGTTCTTCTAAACAAACCACATAAGGATCCACCAGTGTTATTGCATGTCTGTTCTTTTCATGAACCACATAAGGATGGGCCCACCAGTGTCATTGCATGTTTGTTCTTTTCATGAACCACACGCTGTGTCAGTGCATGTCTGTTCTATTCATGAACCACACCTAGTTTCACTGCATGTATGTTCTTTTCATGAACCACATAAGGATCTACTGGTGTCATTGGATGTCTTTTACTTCCATAAACCACATGTGGATCCACCGGTGTCATTGCATGTCTGTTCTTCTGAACAAACCACATAAGGATCCACCAGTGTCATTGCATGTCTGTTCTTTTCATGAACCACATAAGGATAGGCCCACCAGTGTCATTGCATGTCTATTCTTTTCATGAACCACACCAAGTGTCAGTGCATGTCTGTTCTATTCATGAACCACACCCAGTTTCACTTCATGTTTGTTCTTTTCATAAACCACATAAGGATCTACGAGTGTCATTGCATGTCTTTTACTTCCATAAACCACATGTGGATCCACCGGTGTCATTGCATGTGTGTTCTTCTAAACAAACCACATAAGGATCCACCAGTGTCATTGCCTGTCTGTTCTTTTCATGAACCACATAAGGATGGGCCCACCAGTGTCATTGCATGTTTGTTCCTTTCATTAACAACACCCAGAGTCAGTGCATGTCTGTTCTATTCATGAACCACACCCAGTGTCACTGCATGTGTGTTCTTTCCATGAACCACATAAGGATCTACCAGAGTCATTGGATGTGTGTTCTTCTCATGAACCACACGTGGATCCACCGGTGTAATTGCATGTCTGTTCTTTTCATGAACCACATAAGGATCTACCAGTGTCATTGCATGTCTATTCTTTTCATGAACCACTGCTAGAGTCATTGCATGTCTTATATTTTCATGAACCACATAAGGATCCACCAGTGTCATTGTATGTCTATTCTTTTCATGAACCACATAAGGATCTACCAGTGTCATTGCATGTCTGTTCTTTTCATGAACCACAACTAGTGTCATTGCATGTCTTTTCTTTTCATGAACCACATAAGGATCCACAAGTGTCATTGCATGTCTGTTCTTTTCATGAACCACATAAGGATCTACCAGTGTCATTGCATGTCTGTTCTTTTCATGAATCACAGCTAGAGTCAGTGCATGTCTTTTACTTCCATAAACCACATATGGATCCACCTAGTGTGATTTCATGTATGTTCCTCTAAACAAACCACATAAGGATCCACCAGTGTCATTGCGTGTCTGTTCTTTTCATGAACCACACCAAGTGTCATTGCATGCATGTTCTTCTAAACAAACCACATAAGGATCCACCAGTGCCATTGCCTATCTTTTCTTTTCATGAACCAAACCCAGTGTCATTTCCTGTGTGTTCTTCTAAACAAACCACATATGGATCCACCTAATGTGATTGCATGTGTGTTCCTTCCATAAACCACATAAGGATGCACGAGTGTCACTGCATGTCTGTTCTTTTCATAAACCACATAAGGATCTACCAGTGTCATTGCATGTCTTTTACTTCCATAAACCACATGTGGATCCACCGGTGTCATTGCATGTGTGTTCTTCTAAACAAACCACATAAGGATCCACCAGTGTTATTGCCTGTCTGTTCTTTTCATGAACCACATAAGGATGGGCCCACCAGTGTCATTGCATGTTTGTTCCTTTCATGAACCACACTCGGTGTCAGTACATGTCTGTTCTATTCATGAACCACACCCAGTGTCACTGCATGTGTGTTCTTCTAAACAAACCACATAAGGATCCACCAGTGTCATTGCATGTCTATTCTTTTCATGAACCACACCCAGTGTCAGTGCATGTCTGTTCTATTCATGAACCACACCCGGTTTCACTGCATGTCTGTTCTTTTCATGAACGACATAAGGATCTACCAGTGTCATTGCATGTCTTTTACTTCCATAAACCACATGTGGATCCACCGGTGTCACTGCATGTGTGTTTTTCTAAACAAACCACATAAGCATCCACCAGTGTCATTGCCTGTCTGTTCTTTTCATGAACCACATAAGGATGGGCCCACCAGTGTCATTGCATGTCTGTTCTATTCATGAACCACACCCAGTGTCAGTGCATGTATGTTCTATTCATGAACCACACCCAGTTTCAATGCATGTCTGTTCCTCTAAACAAACCACATAAGGAACCACCAGTGTCATTGCATGTCTGTTCTTTTCATGCACCACACCCAGTGTCATTGCATGTGTGTTCTTCTAAACAAACCATAGAAGGATCCACCAGTGTCTTTGCATGTATGTTCCTTTCATGAACCACATAAGGATCCACCAGTGTCATTGCATGTCTTTCTTTTCATGAAACACACCCAGTGTCATTGCATGTGTGTTCTTCTAAACAAACCACATAACGATCCACCAGTGTCATTGCATGTGTGTTCTTTTCATGAACCACATAAGGATCTACAGTGTCATTGCATGTCTGTTCTTTTCATGAACCACATAAGGATCTACTGGTGTGATTGCATGTCTGTTCTTTTCATGAACCACACCCAGTGTCATTGCATGTGTGTTACTTCCATAAACCAAATATGGATCCACCTAATGTGATTGCATGCTTGTTCCTTCCATAAACCACATAAGGATCAACCAGTGTCATTGCATGTATGTTCTTTTCATGAACCACATAAGGATCTACTAGTGTCATTGCATGTCTGTTCTTCTCATGAACGACTCCAAGTGTCAGTGCATGTCTATTCTTTTCATGAACCACACCCAGTGTCACTGCATGTCAGTTCTTTTCAGGAACCACATAAGGATCTACCAGAGTCATTGGATGTGTGTTCTTCTCATGAACCACACGTGGATCCACCTGTGTCATTGCATGTCGATTCCTCTAAACAAACCACATAAGGATCCAAAAGTGTTATTGCGTGTGTGTTCTTTTCATGAACCACACCTAGTATCATTGCATGTGTGTTCTTCTAAACAAACCACATAAGGATCCACCAGTGTCATTGCATGTCTGTTCTTTTCATGAACCACATAAGGATGGGCCCACCAGTGTCATTGCATGTTTGTTCTTTTCATGAACCACACCCTGTGTCAGTGCATGTCTGTTCTATTCATGAACCACACCTAGTTTCACTGCATGTATGTTATTTTCATGAACCACATAAGGATCTACTAGTGTCATTGGATGTCTTTTACTTCCATAAACCACATGTGGATCCACCGGTGTCATTGCATGTGTGTTCTTCTAAACAAACCACATAAGGATCCACCAGTGTCATTGCATGTCTGTTCTTTTCATGAACCACATAAGGATAGGCCCACCAGTGTCATTGCATGTCTGTTCTTTTCATGAACCACACCAAGTGTCAGTGCATGTCTGTTCTATTCATGAACCACACCCAGTTTCACTTCATGTTTGTTCTTTTCATAAACCACATAAGGATCTACGAGTGTCATTGCATGTCTTTTACTTCCATAAACCACATATGGATCCACCGGTGTCATTGAATGTGTGTTCTTCTAAACAAACCACATAAGGATCCACCAGTGTCATTGCCTATCTGTTCTTTTCATGAACCACATAAGGATGGGCCCACTAGTGTCATTGCATGTTTGTTCCTTTCATGAACAACACCAGAGTCAGTGCATGTCTGTTCTATTCATGAACCACACCCAGTGTCACTGCATGTGTGTTCTTTTCATGAACCACATAAGGATCTACCAGAGTCATTGGATGTGTGTTCTTCTCATGAACCACACGTGGATCCACCGGTGTAATTGCATGTCTGTTCTTTTCATGAACCACATAAGGATCTACCAGTGTCATTGCATGTCTATTCTTTTCATGAACCACAGCTAGAGTCATTGCATGTCTTATATTTTCATGAACCACATAAGGATCCACCAGTGTCATTGTATGTCTGTTCTTTTCATGAACCACATAAGGATCTACCAGTGTCATTGCATGTCTGTTCTTTTCATGAACCACAACTAGTGTCATTGCATGTCTTTTCTTTTCATGAACCACATAAGGATCCACCAGTGTCATTGCATGTCTGTTCTTTTCATGAACCACCCCCAGTGTCACTGCATGTCAGTTATTTTCATGAACCACATAAGGATCTACCAGAGTCATTGGATGTGTGTTCTTCTCATGAACCACACATGGATCCACCGGTGTCATTGCATGTCTGTTCCTCTAAACAAACCACATAAGGATCCACCAGTGTCATTGCGCGTGTGTTCTTTTCATGAGCCACACCTAGTGTCATTGCATGTGTGTTCTTCTAAAAAGACCACATAAGGATCCACCAGTGTCATTGCATGTATGTTCTTTTTATGAACCACATAAGGATGGGCCCACGAGTGTCATTGCATGTTTGTTCTTTTCATGAACCACCACTACAAGGAATCTGGCCTTCTATGACCCTCCATTTTCGTCACAGAATCGTCATAGTAGTCTCTTTATGACGATTTTGAGATAGTCGAAAGCTGGGCGTCGCAAATGAACTATAATGACGTTTTTAGTAAAATCGCCATAATCGTCTATGACGATATTGGATCGTCATAACCGTTATAACGATCCAATGTCGTCACGGACCACCTACCCAAGCCAGGTCAGATCCTACGTGGCTGATCCTATGTGGCAAAATTATGACGAAATAAAATCATTGTAATGTGAATTTAGCTCGGTCCGTTCGATCGTCTATTTAGGCCAAGCCCAACAATTCTAGCCTTTTTCATTTGATTTAGATGGGCCGAACCCAATATTTCTAGCCTTTATTTTCTTAGACATGGCCTTTTTAACGTTAATTTTTTTTGGCCCTAGCCCTTACAGGTCTTTTTATTTCTATGGGCTTCAGCCTTTCTACAGGCCCTTCTTTTTTTATTCAGTCATTTAATTGTGTTTTCTTCAAATTTGAATTTTATTCCAGTCCAATACATTTTAGAGATCCAGTTACGCACAACTTCAATAAGTTACAGCAATATTTCAGAACATACACAGGAATAGAACATCAATTTTTCAATATTGTAATATTTCAAATCATACACAGGAACAGAATAGTCTAAACTCTATTACACTACGATCACATCCACAATGTCCAGGGCCAAGCTCCGCCACCTCTTTCCCACTTCACTGGATCGACGGAATCAACGCCGTCTCCTCCCATTCTGGCGCATCAACACTAAAAATAAGATGGAGCATGATTATGAACGAAAATTATGATTCATGAAAATATGTGAATGTGCAAATAATTGATGTACGTGTTTTAGTATACAATATGGTTTTGAAACCTAAAAGAATGTTTCTAGCACAACAGAAAAAATCTTCCTCGAATTAAACAGTAGCAAAAAACAAACTACAGAAAATGGGAACATCAAAGAAATAAAAAGGGCTTATTACATTGAGCTATGCATGACACAGAAATGCAGACGTCCATGGGTTCCAAGGGATGAGCATAGTATCAGAAGAGCTACATAGCATGTCTCCTTTCACTCTTTTGTTCATAAAAAGAGACATGAGCAGACTGTGTGTGTCTATCAATCTAATAATCCAAGGTTAGTTTTAGGTGCACCACAAGATTCTAATAATATTCAACAGGTTCTAGTTCAAACAACAGTGCACTACTAATAATATTCAACAGGTTCTAGTTCAAACAACATAGTGCACTACTGTTACTAGGAGTAGTTGCAAAGTTTCAGTAAATTGTTACTTATGTGGAGTAGAAGAAGCATAAACCTTGGAAATGTTTTCAAGATGTATTTTCTTCTATAGATGTGTAGTAGAAGATGCACCGTCGATGTTGTCAGGATTTATAGCCTCATATGCTACACCAGATATCATACCTGCCACAAAGATGAATACATCTAAACTTTTGAGTTGCAAGACACAAGGAGATAAGATCACAGTCCACTAAAGCTGATAGTGTAGATTATAAGAAGCATTATACTTGAACAAGAAAAGAAGTCACAAATACTAGAAATAGCCCATAAGCTCAGCACAGCACAAAATAAATTTGTAAAACTTCTATGAATATTTGTAAGAATAAGAAATTAGAATATGTCCTCAGTATAACTAACAACAAAAAGAAATTAGAATCAATGACAACCTCGTTCCAGCAATTATCTTGGTTATGGTTCACAACAGAGCAATCATACTTGGTGTTCACAACACCATGGTAGTATCAAGAATAACACCATGCCTAAATTTTAGAATGTTGTACCCCTAACACCATGGTAGTATCAAGAATCACAGGCAATAACATTAATACATGTTCAGACCTACAACCAGTAGCAAAAGAAATGTAGCAAAAAGATATCACAATTCGAATGCTAAATATGGACAGAGCAGCATCGAATTTAAACCATTTTTCTTATTCTTAGTAGTGCTAAAAGTTCATCATTCCTCATCCTCTCCTGCTCCTGTTGCATATCATCCACACGATGCCAGCGCTTGTAGTCAAAGTAGAAGTTCCAGAGCACCTCCATGCCAATTCTGACTGTCGATTGAGGCGCCATCCTTATAGTTAATCAACAACAGAAGTGATAAGTTAAAGCCTTTATTTAAACAGTAAGTCTACTGAAACTATTATGTAGGTAAAAGATGAAAAGCAGCAGCACCCAAATAGTAGCACAACATATGAGGGATAGAAAGGTAGGTAAAGGTATCATGAGGTTGTGTTTTTTTAAGGTTGTGTTTTAGTAAAGATCTGCAAATGACTCTTAAACCTAAATAAAATAGACATTGCAGAACATCTAACACTTGGTAGAGGTCATTTGCTAGTTTACTACTACTGCTACTGTTTTGTCATCATATATGAGATGATCAACTCCTCAACGGCCCAAGATATATACACTGTGATGGTCATCATGTCAAAACTAAATAAATTGGGATGCAGACACAACCTTAAAAAAATTAACACAGCAGATAAGTTTCATATACACAAGCCCATCAACATTAAACCAAGGATGACAAGTTTTCTCGTGAGAATGAAAACAATACAACCATACTGATTTCTCACTACATAAAAACACATACAACCTATGCTGGTTCTAATCTAATTGAACCTATGCCATGTTCATTTCAGTTTAAAGATAATAGAACCAACTTAAACAAACTCACGGTGTGATTAACAGCATACATGATTTACAAGTTGCTGACGTTAAAAAATAAGATCCAGGTTAGGAAATAAAGGAGCTAGGAAACAGAGTCTTACGCCTTTCAGCAGGGAACCCTCGAGTGCAGCCCATCGATCTCCTCGTCAAGATCGCCATGCACCAGGTCGATCAGCAGCTGGATCTCGTTGGAGCTCGACGCGTTCCTGCGACCCTCGAAAGAACCACCGAATCAAGGAGCTTGATTGATGAAGGTGTGGGTGTTGGCGACCCTCGTGGTCTCCTCCATCTCCACCTGCGTCGCCTTCTCCCTCCCGATCTGAGACCTCCTACAGCACCGACTCCTGGCTCAATAGCTCGATCTGCGACCTCGAATTCGGTGAGGGGGCTGTAGCTGAGCACCCCCCATGGGGGCCATCCCCCATGTCATCAGCAGGCTCATCCATATCATAATCATCCTCCATGTCTTCGACGTGATGGTCGTGATAATTGGACATTGATCCTCTCCTAAGAGAGAAGCGTCCCAAACCTGTAAACAGAACACCACAAACCGTCAGCAACCATGCTCTCACCAAAACCAAGCACATGCAGTTCACAGGTAAAATAGCAGTTGGTAAACACAACATCAATTTCTAATAATTCAGAAGCTCTTCGCCATTTGTATTAGAACCTCATCATACTTCTAGCGATAACATGACGTTTGCATATGCTAGGTTCTGAGCACTTGAGGATTATGACGGAAAAAATCCGCAGTGAATAGAACAAAGTCAACACGGGGTGGAATTCGCAAGCATACCATAGGGAGAAAATGAATCGAGCCCAGAGTCAATAGTCACATATTAACAGCAGACAAAGCATCCTAGAGAACCAAAAAAATTGTCCCATGAATCCTTGTAATAGCGCTCTTTTCCACTCAAATCGAGCACGCGCATAGAGCCTATTTTCCCATGCCACCC
This sequence comes from Avena eriantha, assembly GCA_910589775.1. Lineage (NCBI taxonomy): Eukaryota > Viridiplantae > Streptophyta > Magnoliopsida > Poales > Poaceae > Avena > Avena eriantha. Next base: position 62,150,821 of record OU342741.1, read on the forward strand.
CGGTCCTCTCAACCACCAAGGGAAAGCGAATCGACAACCCCGGTCCTCTCACCCATGGAGGTGAGGCGAATCGACAACCGCCGGGGTAGAGCGGAGGGGGGAAAGCATGCGCCTCAGAAGATGCCACCCAAGCCGAACGGAGAGCCCCTCCCCCATCTTCTCCTCCCCTTCTTCCTCTCAACCGCCATGCGAATCACTGCTCCCTCCGAAACGACCGCTCCTAGATCCCACGCTGCCGCCATCCAATCCACCACCGCCGAGCTTGGGCTACTTGGCCGCGACTGCTGCGAGGAGGCGGATTTCGGGGGCACCAGAGCGGAACGAGAGGAGGTCAGGGGCACGAGGGCCGCCCAGGTAGAGGAGGGAGCACTGGGAGGCGGAGATCTGCCAGAGGAGAGGGTGAGAGCCGCCAACAGTGGGGTCATGGTGAGGGCCGAGGTTTTGTTAGGGGGTCAAACCATCACCGTCGTCATCCGCTTCAGCCATCATTTGAGTCGTCGTCGGTGGCCTTATAGAAGAGGCTCTCGAACAGAGGGTAGTTGCGGTGCAATCTAGAGTTAGGGAGGGGGTGTAGATCTCAGTAGAGAAGGAGGGGACCGGCTGGAGCGAGCGGGGAAGAGTGTCTCGAACAGAGGGCGGTGGCGGCACGCAGATCTCGCTGGAGAAGGAGGGGCGGCAGCGATAGGATTAGGGCTGGGGAGCAGAGTTCGCTAGGAGGATGGGGACGTGGCGGTTTTGGCTCGGCTCAGCTGGCGCGCGATGGTAAAAAATTTGGTACGCGCACGATGGGAACCATGCCATGTCATCGATCCATGTCAAGTTCCCGCATATAAGCATCCTACCTGTCCATCTTGTTCGCATCCAACGATCCATATTGCTATTCTCTATATTTAGATCTGCCTAGCTATTATGGCGATTTCATTTAAAAGAATTACGACATTTTTGAGCAAAATTGTCATAGTTTACTAAGGCTTTGGCGCTCTCAAGAAGCTTGAGACCATTCGGTGCGGAATCTTCATAAATCTAAGACGATTTTGTAGATGGTCACTACCAAAACGTCACAAGTTGACACATTTCTTATAGTGCACACCCAGTGCCAGTGCATGTCTGTTCTATTCATGAACCACACCCAGTTTCACTACATGTCTGTTCTTTTCATGAACCACATAAGGATCTACCAGTGTCATTGCATGTCTGTTACTTCCATAAACCACGCATGGATCCACCGATGTCATTGCATGTCTGTTCTTTTCATGAACCACACCCAGTGTCATTGCATGGGTAGCCGTTAGACCGAGTCTTCTAGAAGGCACGCCCTAACATAGTTGTTCTGCTTGACGATTATTACATACCGTTCGATTGGGTCGCTTGGACGATTGGGATGGTCTTCGTGAGAGTGATCCGCGAGTAGGCTGTTCTGCGGCATGATTGGCCACGCTTGCTTTGGACAAACTGGCAACACCAGGCGCTCCCCTATTTCGAGTGTCACATCTCACCAGTTCAGTGGGCCACATCCCAGTGTCACGTCCCCTTTACTTCTCTTCCTCCCCGTACTTCTCTTGCTTACACTCTAAGCCACTTTCCCCACTTCACTCCCATCCTGCCGTAGCCACTAGCCGAAGGCGCCTCCATCCCAATCCCCTCTCCGGCAGCCACCCCCCACCCCTCTCGCCATGGGTTCAAGGGGAGAAGGCGAGGAAACGCGTCGTGACGATAGGGACGATGATTTCGATGTGAGTCATCTCATCTCATCTCTACTGGTGGCACCCAGCCAACGGTCAGAAAACAGCGAGGCAAAGATCAAAAATGCGAGCTTGGCCGGAACTACCGCTGCTTCGCCGGAACTACCGATGGCAAGAATATCCTAGCGGTACTACCGCCTGAAAATCTGATCCAAGTTCCGTCAAATAGCGCTAACCAGGCAGAGAGGGTACTGAACCAAAATTTGGGTTGCCGGAAGTTGGGCCGGAATTAACAACGGTACTACCGGCGGCATTTCTGCCCGAGCGGTACTTCCGGCGTCTGGCCGGTACTACCGGTGGCCCACCGGAACTACCGGTCAGGCAAAAACTTCAGAACCAGAACTGCCACAACTTTTGCATCCGAACTCCAAACGAGATGAAACCAATTTTATTGGAAAGATAATGACGTGTAGAATCCAACAAAAGTCGAAATATTGGGTATCACCAAGGGAGAAAATACCATGAATATATATGTGAGATACCTCCCAAGGTGTGGAGCCGGAAAACCCGCAAGATCAAAAACACACTAAGATATGCAAGGGAAATCCGTTTTTGATGAACTAGAGCTTGTTATGAAGATAACCACAAGCTCTAGAACCTCACATGGACAAGAACCAAACAACAACCAAGAAAGATGATGCTATGCATGCAAAGGTTTGAGCTCTCTTCGAAAGATACAAACGAGTCACCCACTCGAGAGCCCCTCTTGATAGTACGGCTATCTATCCTAAACCTGGTCTCCCAACACTATAAGAGACCGGTAAAATAGAAACCCTATCAAGATCATACCTTTGCCTTGAGCATCCCACTTGAGCTTGATGTAGACGATCTTGTCACCTTCAAGATGGAACACCTTTCTTGATTGATCTTGCTTGCTCTTGCTTGACGAAGACTTGCGAATGGCTCCCCCATACTCCATGGGGAAACCACTTCATTGACCTTGTCTTCATCACTCCATGAATGCCGAGGATGACAAGCTCCAAGCATGAGGTCTTCTAGAGATGGTGCATATTGAGCTTGCACTTCAATTCTTGATGATGTCTTGAAGATAGCCATGAGGAACTCCATCTTCTTATTCTTCTTCAAGACAAACTTGATCTTCTTCTTCTTCTACTTGATTCCAATAGGCACAAAGCCCTTGGTCGATGCTTATTCTTTTTCATCCTTGAAACCAACACATGGTCCAAGCGATGCCAATGGACAAACCTACAAGTGAAACTCAATTTGCACATTAGTCCATAGGGATTGTCATTAATTACCAAAACCACACACGGGGGCATACATGCCCTTTCAATCTCCCCCATTTTGGTAATTGATGACAATCCCCTAGAGAGGGTTTAAATATGGAATTTAACGAACAAAATGGTTGCCCCAACATCAAATACTACACAAGTATGTGATGTTGGTACAACCACAATATATAGAGCAAACTCCCCCACAATATATGCATATGTGATGAACTAGAATTTCATTGCATAGATTGTCGACCATTACGGGTGGTTGAGTTTCCTCTATATATTAAACATGCAAAGCAACAACAAAGATGCAAGAGCATGCAAGGCTAATGCTTAAGAACCAACTCAAAGCATAAACCAACTTCCCTTAAAACCTCCAAAACTTCTCCCCCATTGGCATCGATTGCCAAAATGGGTGAAAAGTTCTATATGGCCAATATAGTGAGAATTCCTCCAAAGGTGTGCATATGCACATATCCAATGATGGATCCTTGGGAGGAAGTAAAACTATATTGAGGACCCAAAGATTGCAAAAAAAAATATAAAAGAAAACGAAAGAAGCTTCAACAAATGAAGCAAGCAAACAAAAGATCCAAAAATACCAATTGACAACATCAATTGATACCAAAACAACAGAAGACAAAATGATACGAACAAATGAGTGTTTAGATGTAATAGGGAAGCTCCCCAATCTTTGTGCAGAAATTAGAATCAACTAATTTGAATACATCTTGCACAAATATGGAATCCTCACTCCCCATAAACAACTAAGACACAAAAGATGAGAAAAAATACCAATTGAAAGGGAAATGAGCATTCTTAAATGAATTGAAGAAGCTCCCCAAGGATTATGCACCAATTATAATAATCGTATTTGGAAACAAAGTGCACAATCATGGAATCCTCACTCCCACAAACTCATTTAACAATAAACGGCAAGAGAGATCAAAAACATGAGTGCCCGGAGATGCAAACAAATGGGACAAGCACTCATAGAAAAATAAATTTGGTAGCCACCGAAGAATCAACAAGAACTAAAAGGTGGTCTCCAAGGAAAACACAAACAACCAAAGATTTATCTTCTCTTATGTGTATAAGTTTCTTGGGGGAAAATATCACAAAGACATATGCCCACAAAGAAACATGCACACGCAAAATAGATACACACGAAAGCACATGAACAACAAAATGAAGTCATATAACATACCAATAGGATTTTTGCATGAAAGCATGGCCAAAGGCTCAAATATATCTTATTGTACATCAATGAGCTTGAAACACCAACACACTACATACATTACAACTATTACCAAGGGAAAAAGGGAATGGTTGGAATATATGGAGAAAGACAACAAGTATCACAAATAGAAAATAACTGTGCAAATTACTCACTATTGCACATGAGAGTGAATGAGGAAAAGATATGCAATAAAATTGCTAGATTGACATATTTGGGATAAGTGAATCATGATCATGATTTTTCATAGTCCCTATTATATGCACTCATCTCAACATACTCACATTTGCAATAGAGAGCACTCGAACACAATAAACAAAGAACCACAACATTACGAACACACAAATTCATGCCAACAAACAACCCACAAAAGGTTGGAAACAAGAAGTGTATGCATGAGAGAGATACTTGTTACCGAGATATAATAGGTAGGATGTAGAGGATAAGAATTTTTGATCATCCTAGCTTGCCTCCAATTTAACATGTAAGCACCACTTCTTCCCAATTGATGAGACAAGCATCCAATATATCCCCAATGTACCTACACAAAAATAAGTACACTATGTCCCCAAACAAATTGGGTCCAAAGTAGTTAGCGCAACTACAATACATAGGAGAAGCTCCACATAAATATGTGCATATTAATATGAAATTGAATTTCATGCACATCTTAGCCAAAAGGATTTGGTGGAGTTTCCCCTATACATTGGATCATAGAAAGACAACATGCCATAATATATACACGCAGTAAATAAGCATGCACGAGACTCTCAAGAACCAAAAATGAGATACAATTTGAACTAAAACACCAAGTAAACCACGAAGTAGCACACAAGAGTGTGACACGACAAAAGGTGTCCACATTGTATCAAAGAGCCATATCAACACATGAAAGGACACAAATTCAACAAATGAACAAGGCAAAAGCCAAAGGGCGAAAGATGCACAAAACACACAATGCTCAAGGATTTATCTCATTCTAAAATATCAAAACAAGTAACAAAGAATGAGACAAAGCCAACTCCCAAATAGAGCAAGGTTACAACACACAAACCAAACTCTCTACACTTTTCATGATGGCACAAAGTACCAAAAGAAAAGATCAAGCATCCAAGCACAAGAAACACTATGTGGATCAACACAAGAAGCATAAAAGGAGTGTTCTAGATAATATAAGAGAGCTCCCCCATGAATGGTGCATTATATTGAATTTTGCTTTTGAATGCAAAATTCACACAAAAGAGATCATCACTACTACCTACATTAAATAAAACACAATGGAATACCAATAAACTAAAGGGATCCACAAGAGGCAAGGAAGACATGGGAGTAAAAGGAACCAATCTCATGGCCAAAGATGGGACAAAGAAAAGCAAAGGCCAAAGTGAACATGATCAATAAATCCTACCATATATGGAGTGTCACTTGTCCAAGGACAAGAATTATTTGGAAAAATTTCCCGAGGTAGTTTGCAAGGAAATCATGACCATATTCACACAAAGAAGCATGTAACAAGATATAACAATTATGCTTGATGCTTCGATAGAGATTTCTTGATGGCTCCAAATAGTCACACAATCACTAGTGATTAGTGTAACTTGAAGCAAATGGGTTCCATGTAGGGTATGGAGGTCCAAATATGAGGAAACACATATAAAGAAAAGCTCTCACAAACAAGATCCAACAGATGAGCATTAAAATAAATCCAAAGGAATTGGAAGTTGTTTGAGTTAAATGTGCCACTTAGGAGCTAGATAAAATCAATATCAATTCTAAGTGACACAACCTAAAATGTCCACATTTTCTAGGTTTGTAATATGCACAAAGCATATGTCTCCCCCATAATGTGATAAACCAAGAAATCTCGACAAGAGGCAAAAAGATCAAAAAGGAGATGATTAATGGACATTATGGAATTCAAATTCTTCATGAGAAAGACATACCACATTGAGACAAGATAAACATGTAATGTCAACACTAAGTGGTATTCCTCATGTACACACATTTTAGGATTGTGGAATTCCCAAGCATAACACTCCCCCAAAATGGGATAGACCATTAATCACTCCCAAGAGCCAAGAAATATATCAAATAGATTCAACAAGGCTCAAACAGAAGAACACAAATACATGATGTGCCAACCAACATACACAAATATACAATACACCACAATATAGGTATGAGGGAAGCACAACATGTATAAACACATATAATGGTACACAACCACACATGCACAAGGGAGCAAGTAACTTTCAATGTAAAGAGTTGAGCACATGTTACCGCAAAGAGGATCATTGGATATGAGATAGAGGCAAGATAATCCAATTGGCTTGACTTGACAAAATAAATGATGAAGATCCCTCAATTCTTCATAATGTAGCCAAGCCTCCAATGCCCTCCAATCAACACCTATTGATCAAGTTTTAGCTTGTTGGTCCCCAACCAAGTTGGGTCCTAAGAAGTTAGTCACAATAGGCTTGACCACCCAAATGGTTCTTTTCTTGACACCACTTTGGGCACCAACATATTTGGCAAACACATTGCCCATCTCATCCTTACCAAGAGAATATGCATCATATATCAAGATAGGATTGGATGAGGAGTTACCCATGGTGCATGAGGAAGAGAGGTGCCCCTTGTCGCGGCATATGTAGCAAGTTCTTCTCTTGCCATCTTTCTTCTTGGAAGAAGCCACCCCGTGAGGAAGAGCTTGAGTCTTGGGAGGAGGCCCGCTTCTAGCTTGAGGTGGAGCTTGAGGCCGCTTCCCTTGTTGCTTCTTGTTCAATGGACAACATCTCACATGATGTCCTTCTTCCTTGCACTTGAAGGACACAATGTTGGCCGCATTCTTCACTTGACCTTGGCCATTCTTCTTGTTGCCCTTGTGCTTCAACATGTTGGTGGGCTTGTTCTTGATGTTGGAGTTGTATCCAAGCCCACTCTTGTCATTTGGGGATCTTCGCACACCCAAGATGTTCTTGAGAGTGGTCTTCCCTTCATGACACTTCTTCAAGTCATTCTTCATAGAATTGACTTGAGCCTTGAGATTCTTGTTTTCCTCTACATAGTTAGTATCAACAATAATACTAGAGGAAGTAGATGCTACGTTGTTAGAGCAACAAGGCAAGGGATGCAATTCATCACAAGATATAGAAATAGCATGAGTGGATGAATTATAAGGACTAGCACATGGCAATACTAAACTAGGAGTAGATGTAGTGCTAATGTCCACATGAGGCATACTAGATGTTACCTTTGACATAATAGCCTCATGAGCCAACTTTAGCCTACCATGGGAAACTAGAAGATCCTCATGCGAGCTTGAGAGCTTAGCATGGCTCTCTTCCAATTTCCCATAGTTGCTAGTTAGCAAAGCAAGTTGAGCACGAAGCTCAACATTCTCCTTCACACTAGATGCTTCACAAGAAATAGAGTTAGTAGCACAAGCATCATCAATACTAGTGAGAGGTGAGTGCAACTTGGAAAGCTCTTTAGTGTGTGAGGCTTTAAGTTGCTCATGTGACTCGGTGAGTTTGATGAGCTCTCCCTTAATAACCCTAGAGCCATTGTTGAGGTGCTCAAAATCCTCAAGGAGTTTAGCATAGGCAACTTTAAGCTCATCATTTTTAATTTGGAGGTCACTTGCCACCTCAAGATCTCTATAATGAGATTTCTTCACCCTAGATAGCTCTAGGGCAAAGGTCTCCTCAAGAGATTCCTTGGTGGTTTGTTCCTCTTCAAGAGCTTCATTTAAGTTTGCAATGTCATTAGCATACTCACGCTCAAGACTACCCATTTTTTCAATTGTGTCCTCATGCTCATAAATTAGTTGCTTACTTTTAATGGCAAAGTTCAAAATTTCAATGAAAGTAGAGCAAGCATTTTTATCATTGTGAAGAGCACGAAGGACTAGCTCCCCCTTCTCTTTTAGAGAAGCAACATCATCATCTACTTCATCTAAGTCAACATTCACACTATCAAGAGGTGCATTGGGGTCCAAAGGAGAAGTTACCTTTGATTCCTTAGCCATGAGGCATAAATGAATGTTGGAAGAAGGTGATGATGGGGGAACACATGAAGCTCCAATAACAACCTTGCCTTGGCCCACACAATCTTCGATTTCCTCTACATGGTTAGCAACACAAGTACTAGAGGAAATAGAAGCACATTTATCATGGCAACAAGGCAAAGAAAGCATATCATCATGAGATATATTCAAACCATGTCTACATGATATGCAAGGGCAATCAACACTAGGATGTAAATCACATATAGACCTACAAGTGTTCATGCCCAAAGATACAACATTGCAATGAGATGGATATGGAGGATCATGAATGGCAATACCACTATCCACATTGCAAGTTCTATCACCACTCACCATATCATTACCTTGTGACGAATCACATGTTGGTGTAGTGGAAGAAGATGAGAACTCATCACGGCCGGAGGTGGAGGGAACACAATCATCCTCATTAAGCTTGGACACATCATATTTTGCTTGAAGCTTGGTCCAAATATCATGAGCATTCCGAAAAGGCATGATTGAGGAAGGAACTACAAAGCTCACAACATTAACAAGCACATTAGATGATTGAGCTTCGAGATAAGAGTTTGTATCCTCCTCTAAAGATAGATTTTGAGGATCCATAGGAGGAGACAATCCCATATCTAGAATTCGCTCAATATTTGGGTCAATGACCCGGGAATGACTAAGTATGCGAATACACAAAACATCATAATTTGTGCCATCAAAAGTAAATGTGTGAGAGTGCACTAAACCCCTAGGAGACATCCTTACTCTCGAGGCGGTGAAGCCTAAGAAGCGAGAGACCTCGCTCTGATACCAATTGAAAGGGAAATGGACGTCACCTAGAGGGGGGGTGAATAGGCGTTTTAAAATTATTACGGTTTAGGCTCTAATAAATGCGGAATAAAACTTAACGTTTAATTTATCAAGCCAAAACCTATATCCACTAGTTTCACTAAGTGCACCAACAACCTATGCTAAGCAAGACTAGCAACAGGGTGATAGCAAGATATAGTACTTCAAGCACGAAGGCTATCACAATGTAAATTGCATAGGTAAAGGGCTCGGTTGAGAGATAACCGATGGACGTGGAGACAATGATTTGTTTCCCGAAGTTCACTTCCAAAGAAGCTACGTCTCCGTTGGAGAGGTGCGGGGGCGCAATGAACTTCGAACGCCACAAATGGCTCACCTCGAGGTGTGGTGGCTCGATGCTCACCCAACGCCACACAAGGCCTCACGAAGGATGCGAAGTCACGCAACTCACTGACGCCACAAAAGGCTCACCCTATTCTCCCGTGAGCTCGCCACAAAGTCCTACTCACGTTCCACTATGGGACACTTGAGGGCGGTCACCGAACCCGTACAAGGCTTGGGGCAATCTCCACAACTCAATTGGAGGGCTCCCAAGAAACGCCACAAAGGCTCTACAATGCCACAAAAGGCCAACAACCTTGGGGAACCTCCACAACTCAATTGGAGCCCCAAGAACAATGCCACAAAGGCTACAAAGCCACAAAAGGCAACAAGGCCACAAAAGGCTACAAGACCACAAAAGATCAACTATCCAACCACACAACCGTCTAGGGTTCTAAGAACCCAAGAGAAACAAGCCCAAGGGCTTGAACTCGCCGAATCTCCGAGGAGAACTCAAACCTATGCACCAAATGCAAGAGGCAAGGCCTTCTCTCTCAAATTCCACCAAAGCTACAAAAGCTATTGGTGGAATAAGGGAGGAAGAACACAAGAGGAGAACACAAAACTCTCCAAGATCTAGATCCCAAGGATTCCTTCACAAAGAAGGGATTTTTCTTGGTGGGGCTTGTAGATCTAGATCACCTCTCTCAAATCCCTCAAAAAGATGCAAGAATCATAGGAGGGGGAAGGGGAGAGGGCAAGCTCTTCAAGGTCAACAATGGAGGAGAGAGAAAGCCAAAAACCAAGAAGAACAAGTGATAGGGCCGAAGGGGAAAGGGGAGCTCCTTTTAAAGGGCTCCCCGATCTGCCCGTTACTCACAGATCGCGCACGGCCGGTAGTACCGGTGGCACCCAGCCAACGGTCAGAAAACAGCGAGGCAAAGATCAAAAACGTGAGCTTGGCCGGAACTACCGCTGCTTCGCCGGAACTACCGGTGGCAAGAATATCCTAGCGGTACTACCGCCTGAAAATCCGATCCAAGTTCCGTCAAATAGCTCTAACCAGGCAGAGAGGGTACTGAACCAAAATTTGGGTTACCGGAAGTTGGGCCGGAATTAACACCGGTACTACCGGCAGCATTTCTGCCCGAGCGGTACTTCCGGCGTCTGGCCGGTACTACCGGTGGCCCACCGGAACTACCGGTTAGGCAAAAACTTCAGAACCAGAACTGCCACAACTTTTGCATCTGAACTCCAAACGAGATGAAACCAATTTTGTTGGAAAGATAACGATGTGTAGAATCCAACAAAATTCGAAATATTGGGTATCACCAAGGGAGAAAATACCATGAATATATATGTGAGATACCTCCCAAGGTGTGGAGCCGGAAAACCCGCAAGATCAAAAACACACTAAGATATGTAAGGGAAATCTGTTTTTGATGAACTAGAGCTTGTTATGAAGATACCCACAAGCTCTAGAACCTCACATGGACAAGAACCAAACAACAACCAAGAAACATGATGCTATGTATGCAAAGGTTTGAGCTCTCTTCGAAAGATACAAACAAGTCACCCACTCGAGAGCCCCTCTTGATAGTACGGCTATCTATCCTAAACCTGGTCTCCCAACACTACAAGAGACCGGTAAAATAGAAATCCTATCAAGATCATACCTTTGCCTTGAGCATCCCACTTGAGCTTGATGTAGACGATCTTGTCACCTTCAAGATGGAACACCTTTCTTGATTGCTCTTTCTTGCTCTTGCTTGACGAAGACTTGCAAATGGCGTCCCCATACTCCATGGGGAAACCACTTCATTGACCTTGTCTTCATCACTCCATGAACGCCGAGGATGGCAAGCTCCAAGCATGAGGTCTTGTAGAGATTGTGCATCTTGAGCTTGCACTTGAATTCTTGATGATGTCTTGAAGATAGCCATGAGGAACTCCATCTTCTTCTTCTTCTTCAAGACAAACTTGATATTCTTCTTCTTCTACTTGATTCCAATAGGCACAAAGCCCTTGGACGATGCTTATTATTTTTCATCCTTGAAACCAACACATGGTCCAAGCGATGCCAATGGACAAACCTACAAGTGAAACTCAATTTGCACATTAGTCCATAGGGATTGTCATTAATTACCAAAACCACACATGGGGGCATACATGCCCTTTCACACGACCAAGCATAAGCGAGATCTCAGGTGGGTGCAAGACAAGGTTATCAAAGTCGAGAAGGAGAGGGACGCGGCGTTGGCCCTGAAGGCTGAAGCAGAGCAAGAACTGACTCAAGCAAGGAACGATCTCCACCATGCCAAAGTCCTGCAGTACACAACTACGAGTATTGACAAGTGCATGAGGAAAAATGCAGAGAAACAATTGAAGATATGCAAGGAAGATGCTAAAAGGAAGGAGCAGATAATTCGATTCTTGCTCTCGCAGGAAGATGCGCATCAGGCCAAGATTAGGAAGATCAAGGAGATGTGTGATAACTAGTTCTATTTAGCTTAAGCTCCGTGCCTTTTTAAGTTGTAATATTTGTACTTGTTGACCTAGCGGTCTGAACTATTGGTCCTGGATTCCAGGGAGGAAAAAATTGCTTTGACCCCGCATTAATTTGTGGATGAATTTGTGATTTAGATCAATTTCTGCCTCGATTTAGATCTCTGTCCCAGATTGGGAACCTAACCGTGGACCAAAGACACCTTTTCTACTAGTGTATTCTGACACTGGTGGTTTGTTTAAACGTAATCTACGTGTATTGTGCCGCATGCAAATGGCACAACCACAATTTAGAAAGTGGAAGCACGTACACCCGGTTACTGGAGATCTGGGAGCTTCGCCAGATGCAGGGGATGCAGGAGCAGAGAGGCGGTGAGATAGACGGGCTCAAGATTAGGCCATAAAGTGGTACCCATTTCCTCCTCATCTGGGCATTATCGGTGAGAACATTGCTGTTTATGTTGCCACATCGTTGTGCAGCATCTGAAATAAGTTGCTGCTTCGTGGAGTGTGGCAGCTTAAATAATTTATTTATGTGCCACTTACATTCCGTCGTATTTGGAGACCTCCTGCCCCTCAGCAATCGTGGAACCGGTGGATCATTGTTTTCAGATAGCAGTGGCACAATCACAATTTCGGATTCAACTACTGACTCGGGCGTTTCCAAACCCTAAGTCGCGGTACATTTACTCAGAGAACGTGGGTAGATTGTTTTGCTCAGCAACGTGCCACACACAGAGCAATCAGAATATAACAGAATTACGTATATAGGTTCAAGTTCAACACATTACTATGCATCTTCATTGCCAACAGCCTTCTTCCGCAGCATGGGTGCCAAGCCTTCACGTCCAATGGCTTCTTCATTTCCTACCTTCTTCCTCTTCCTCGGTGCCAATTTTCTTAGCTTCACGTACTCTGCATTGCCGGGACAATGGGCACCAGAATCGTGTCCAGCATCATCTTTCCACTCGTTTTTAATTTCATCGGGCAGCAAAATGACATCTTTCCACTCGTTTTTAATTTCTTCCATCGTGAAACAATGGTGTCCATACCTGTTGCCCTTAGAGTCGTACCTATAGAGGACTACCGTAACCAGGTAAGGTGGGTCCGCGCAGATCCCACTTGACAGAAAACAGTGGACAAAATATGTTTTTCAGCGATGGGCTAACAAACAATTTGAGGTTTAGTAGCCAGCTAGGAGTTGTAACTAGTGCGAATAGCAAAGAGAAGGGTAGATCACCCACTTGTAGACAAAACTTCTTCTTTCTTGATAGTAGGATCTGCCATCCTCCGAGTTGCTCGACTCGTCGGTGGTAGAGGCGGGCTAGAGCCTCGCAACGGCGGCTACGGCATGCACCACTAGAGCTTGGTATCAGCGACTAGGCGCAGCAACTTGGCCCTGGAAGTCAGATGTCCGAAGCGATCGTCCTGCCTGGAGGGTGGATTCCGACACCGCCGGTGCTAGGGGAAAGCTGGGAATGGATTTGTGAAATTGGTCAACGCATCCAATCCACTTAGCTGCTCGATTTTCCTAAGAGGTTGCCGCATTGGTGCCCGCGTCACGGACAGATAACCGACATGTGGGTCCCGACCGTCTACTTCATGGGGCGGTTTAACAGAATGTTCGTATTTGGCAGCGGTGAGATGAGTTTGCCTTGAAATGGCCCCTCTCAGTAGTTGGCGGCCCAACTTTTCGAAACGCGGTAATTTCAGGCAACTTAGGTACCGCCATGCGTTGGCCTACCAACTTTGGTACCACAGACGAACAAGCCCCCATGAGGGAAAGGTAAGAGGGGAGAAGGGCAAGGGGGTGGCCGGCTAGGCCAATCCCCCTCCCATGCGGGGCCCACTAGGGCCAGCCCCCCTCCCTCTCCTTTAGTCCCACCCCAAGACTTTAAGGGAGGTAGTACCTCCCCTCCCCCTATATAGTGGGGGTATTTGGCCAGATAAATATACACAATATTCAATAAAAAGTTTCCTCTCTTTTGGGGAGACCTCCAATTGATATTATCTGTCTCTCTATCCCGTGACCATGCTCCCAAGTTCCGACTGCGCAAACGAGAGACATCTTCACTGCGGAGCATCGTCGCGCTGCGAGATTCAGATCTAGGAGCTCTACTTCCATAAATGTTGCTGGATCGGGGAAGCGGGATTCATTGTCAGGCACCGGACGTGTGTAACTCCCTGCGAGGTGTCACACTTGAGGCACTCAAGTCGTTGGAGCCACATGAGCGCAAGGACTTCATCATGACCTTGAGGTCGGCTTTGGCTCGTCTACATCAACCACGCTCTCCTGAGCGTTGACAACGCTTTTCGGTCTTCAAGGGTAAGTTCACGAAAAGCCCCTCCCGTTACTACATTACTAATAGAGAGGTCCTGGCATCATCAGGGGTTCAGGTGCATAGGGTAAAATTTTATTGTTTTCATATGTGGAACCCCTTCAGTGGTATCAGAGCTACATCTCTGCGTAGTAATGCTAGTACGGTTATAACACACGAGATGTAGCATGTGGGTGTTGATCTTTTAGTTGTTACCCTCCCACGTGTACTTGTGTATACCACAGTAATGCTTGATGAAGCGGCCCCTAACCGACTTTACGCGTTCATTCGCGAGACTAGTCCACGCTTGACATACGGCTTGTACCGTATAAAGTGGCTTTGGGAGTGTCTGTCTCTCTCGCATTAGTTGGTATGCCATTTGCAACGGAGGGCCCCGAAAGGGGTACAGTATAGACAACTACTTGATCGTAGGTAAGAACGGTTCTTGTACGAAAGTTCGTAGGTAAGAACGGTTCTTGTAAAAAAGCCCATTCAGCCACGTAAAGCATGCAAAGATAAAGTAGAGGCATCTAACTTTGTTTTGAAGGGGGGTTGATTTGTGATATGGTTGTGGAAAAGGTAAAGTGATTACCTTATGTTACGTAGTAGTAGATAGTCACGGAGGTGATGGACTACCATGCCGGAAAGACACCAGTACCCTGGTGTCTATGGCGCTAGAACCCTGGCGCCGGAATCCGGTGACGACGGATGGAGATCACGACGTGAAGGACCATATCATATCGCATTTACATTCAATGTTATTGTTTGTATATCTTATTGTGTGCTAGTATGACATACTCGAAGGCAGCCTAATAAGATTATCCCTGTTTAAAAATTACAATGCTTGTGTTCTCCCTTAGTGTGCACCACCAAGAAAGTTCTTCGGTATGAGGCAGGCCGTGATGAGCGGGTGTGATACGTCCAAAACGTATCTACTTTCCCGAACACTTTTGCTATTATTTGCCCTCTAAACTTGTGTGATTTGGATACAACTAACACGGACTGACGCTGTTTTCAGCAGAATTACCTTGGTGTCTAGTTTTTGTGCAGAAAATCAACTATCACGAAAAATCCCGAAAATATGCCAAAAATCCTATTTCACCAGAAGACTCACGAAGCCAGAAGATGAGACGGAGGAGGGCCACGAGGGGCCCACACCACCTGGTCGTGCGGGCCAGGCCAGGTCGTGCCAAGGGGTGGTGTGGCCGCCTCGGTCACCCCCTCGACCTCCCTCTTCGCCTATAAGATGCCTCCTGACCTAAAAACGCACGGGGGTTTGATGTTTTTCCATAAAGAGTTCCGCTGCGCCGCCACCACCAGATTCCGCGATTCAGAACCAAAAACTCTGTTCTGGCACCCTGCCGGGATGGGGAATTGGAGGAGATCATCGCCATCATCATCACCATCGCTTCTCCATCAACAATCCATGATTCCCCCATCCATGAGTGAGTAATCCCCCACTGTAGGCTATGGGGATGGTAGGGATTGGATGAGATCGTTCACGTAATGGCATCATATTGTTAGGGCATGGTTCCTAGTATCTATTATTAGTGCTTTTTGACTTTGTTGCAACTTGTTATGCTTAATGCTTGTCACTAGGGCCCGAGTGCCATGATTTCACATGTGAACATGTTATTGATTCATTATGACAGTATTGTTTATGGTCTTACCTGCAAGTGGTATACACATATTATTGTCCGGAACCAAAGGCCCCGAAGTGACAATAATCGTGATAACCGAAGGGAATGGCTTTGATGTGAGGATCACATGTGTTCACAGAGTGTTAATGCTTTGCTCCGGTGCTCTATTAAAAGGAGCACCTTAATTGCCAGTAGTTCCCTTGAGGCCTCGCTGCAAACGGGCTGGCAGGACAAAAGATGTTGTGCAAGTTCTCATTGCGAGCACGTATGACTATATGGAACACGTGCCTATGATTATTTAGTACTTGGATGCTTTATCTTATTTATCTGCAAATGCCCTATGTCTTGATTGCTATATGAATTGTCTTGTCCGTGCAACGCCCGTCCATCCATCCATATGCCTACCACGCTTTAATCCTACTGTTTACTGCAATTGTTACTATTGTATTTACTTTTACTACTACTATTACTTTGCTATTGCTATTACAAAACTATTGCTACTGATAAACTGTTGTGAGCAAGATTGTTTCTAGGTGCAGCTTAATTGATAACTCAGTTGTCAAGGCTTATAAATATTATTCGGATCCCCTTGTGTCGAATCAATAAATTGGGTTTCACTTCCCTCGAAAATACTATGATACACCCCCTATACTTGTGGGTCATCAAGACTATTTTCTGGCACCGTTGCCAGGGAGCATAGCTCTATTTATCAAGTTCACTTGGAATCACTATTGTTCGCTACCATTCATCCATCATGGGTAAGTCTCGTGATGGCCATATTTTACCATCCACTACAAGGAGAGGTACGGTTCTGAACACCTATGTTGCTCTTGATTCACCATCTGTTATGAGTAAGCTCCTTACACCACCGCATACACATGCTAGACACACTGCTACTACTGCTGAATCTGAAACTTCTGATACTTATGATGCCGCTTCTACTATGCTTGATAAAAGTGGTTCATTAGGTCCTTTCCTAGATGCTACGATTGCTAGAACTATAGATGGAAATACTGAAACTCCTAATGAAGACACTACTACACCTGTCAGTTCACTTGAGTCTAGAGAGAGATATGATATTGAAGATGGTTATTGACACATTGCAAATGTATCTATAATTTTTGATGTTCCATGCTTAGTTTTATCCACTTTCTTGTGTTTTGTTCCAACTTGGGAGTACTTTTATTATGATTTCTTGGACTAACCTATTAACAAGAGCCATAGTGCCAGCTGCCTGTTTTCTGTTGTTTTTGGTTCGAGGAAAGTCAGAAAATGAATATTCTTGGAATTGGACGGGACAAAAGTCAAAGTGCCTATTTTTTCGGAAGGGATCAAGTGCCAAAATACGAGACGGAGAAGGGCTGGGGGCCGGCCAGACCACCTGGCCGTGCGGCCAGGCCTGGCCCACGCCAGGGGTGGTCTGGCCGACCCCAGCACCCCCTCGGCCTCTCCTTCCGCCTATAAGTTGCCCTCGGGATGAAAACCCTAAGTACCCGATAAAAAATCCACGAAAGAGTCTATAGCCGTTGTCGTCTCTGTCCCTAGATCGGGGGGATCTGAAGCTCTTCCCGGCACCCTGCCGGAGACGGGAATTCACCCTGGAGGCCTTCTTCATCACCATGCAAGCCTCCGGTGTGATGTGTGAGTAGTTCATCCTTGAACTACGGATCCATGTAGTAGCTAGATGGCTGGTTTCTCCTCCTTTGTGTTTTCATGTTTAGATCTTGTGAGCTCCGTTCATGATCAAGATCATCTATTTGTAATTCATACATGTTGTGTTTGCAGGGATCCGATGGATATTGAGATGCTATTTCAGATTGATTATTGATTCTATCATGTCTTTGTTATTTGAAATCTTGCATGCTTTCCGTTGTTAGTAGCTATCTTGGCCAAGTAGATGCTAGCAACTCCAAGAGTTAGTATTTATGCTCGATAGTGGGTTCATGCCTTTGGTAATCTGGGGAAGTGACAGAAATCTCTAAGGTACTAGATGTGTTGTTGCTACTAGGGAGAAAACAACGATCCTTTGTTCATAGAAAAATCGTATTGTTTACTTTACACGCAGTTCGTAAAGCAATAATCTATTGCTTGCAACTTAATACTGGAGGGGGTTCGGATGATTACCTGAAGGTGGATTATTAGTCATAGATGCAGTTGGATGGCGGTCTATGTATTATGTTGTAATGCCCAATCAAGTCTCAAAGGAGTCAAGATGATTAGTATATGCATGTATTGCTTTCTCAGAACTATGGATCCCGGTTCTTTTACTTTACATACAATATACAACTGTTTACTGCTTTGTGTTTACTTTCTGCAAACTTTTACTTCTTTCCATTCGATACGTTTAATCCTTTGTTTTCCACAAAACACGGTGAGATTGACAACCTCATCGCAAGTTGGGGACAAAGTTCTGTGGTTGTGTTGTGCAGGTCTCCACGTTGCTACTAGCACCGGTAGTGCACCCTGCCAAAGCTCAGCTAGTAACACCTTTGAGGTGTTTCCTTTCTCCTACTGGTTCGATTAAACCTTTGTTTCATAACTGAGGGAAACTTGCTGCTGTGCTCATCATACCTTCCTCTTGGGGTTCCCAACGAGCTCTACATCAACACCACGCACCAAGCAATTTTCTGGGCGCCGTGCATTGAGCCATCAAGCGATTTTCTGGCGCCGTTGCCGGGGAGTCAAGGACATCTTCACAAGGGGAGTCCCTCATAACCAATATCTTTACTTTGTTGTTTTTGTTTTGCTTAGTTTTCTTTTTTCTTTGTTTGCTTGTTTTGTTCTTCAAAAAACACAAAAAAATTAGTTTTACTTGTTTGCTTTCTTAATTGAAAAACACAAAAAAATTAAGTCTCCTTTAGTTGTCACCCCTTCCCTGGCTCACCATGTTGATCCCCAAATTCACCATGAAAGACCTTTCAATTGGTAGTGGTTCTATAATTTGGAAAGATAACATTGAAGAATTCTTTAATCATGTTAGCAAACATGAAGATACTGAGGATAAATCCCTTGTAGAACTTGCTCCAAATTATGAGATTGCTGTAGCTTCTTTAATTCACATGTTAGAAGCTAGGTTTGTTAACCTCAACTCCTTAATGCAAGTGATGTTTCTTAAGCTTAAAGAAATTGAGGATCCTGAAAAGAGGGATTTTATTCTAGAAACTTTGTTTAAGGAGTTCTATGATGTTGCCAAGGAAGCTAGAAAAGTTTTTGAATGTTTCAATATTCTAGGCTCATGTGTAGATGTCGTTGGTACACGAGAAAAGATGAACAAAACCGAACCTAATGGGGAGGAACCTAAGATACCAATACCCTTTAACCTAGTAGCAATACATGATGCCATAGAAAATAATCTTGATTGGACTGTTCCTGCAAACCCTTTTGATGAGAATAGTGAACCCAAGACCATTGAGAAAGAATCCTCTAGAACTTACTTGGATGATATACCTTGCCTTGTTGAAAATATTTCTGGTATTGATCTTAATGCTTCTTCATTTGAGAATACTTGATTCTTTCTTTGCTTCTTATGCCTAACTTAAAGGCGTTAAAGAAAAGTACTTGTTGGGAGATAACCCAAGAGTTTTAGTTGAGTCTTGGAAGTTATTACCTCTGTAATAACCTCTCCTTATCATTTTTATTTGCTTTTTGTGCCAAGAGTAACCTCTAATGAGAGTGAAGTAATGATTGGGAAAGTTGCTGTCCCGAAACAGATTTTTGTGCTTCACCGTAAAACTTCCTGAGAGAGCTCTGTATGTCGGATTGAGCTGTAATTTTTTGTGTTATGCCCCAGGTTGTTATCTAACTTTCGTTAGTTCAACACTTTTTTATTTGAGCAACAGAAGGTCTTAGACAAAATTCGTCTTTACCTGCTGGTCTGTTTTGACAGATTTCTGCCATTTTCTGCATTTGCTTCTTGTTAGTTCCTTCTTGAGTTCCTTTGGGGAATTGAGCTTTTTGAGGGAAGTGCTACAGTATCTAGTGTTCTAATGGAAATTTATTTGGTGTTATAACTGAACCTTGAGACTTATTTATCTTAAGTGCACTAATGTTGCTAATGAGATTGTGTGAAGTTTTGTATGAAGGAAAAATTTCAGGTGTATGGAAGGAATGAGTAATAAGATGACGGATGGACTAAAGCTCAAGCTTGGGGATGCCACGCGTGTCACCCCGAGAAATATCCAAGAAGTACAAGCGTCAAAGCTTGGGGATGCCATGTGGCATCCCCTTCTTCATCAATAAAAATCCCAGGTTTCTTCCAAACTCTTCATTTTTATTGTTTCATGCACAGTTGTGTTTTTCTTGGAGCGTCTTATTTTTTGTTTTGGTTTTTAGTTTTCTTGGTTTTCTTAGTTTTCTGAATAAGTTGGTTGGACCCCCTCTTTCATACTTTGGTTTGCAAATAGTTTGGTTTGGTTTGGAAAAGAGCTCGTTTTTGACTGTGGCCTATGCTTTGTCATGCCATGCTTGATATTGTTTTGGTTTTATGCTTAGTATTCTTTGCTATAGCATGACTTGTTATAAACAATTGAGATTGCTTAATGTGCCTTGGATGAATCATGCGTTGTTTTAGCATATTAAAGCATAGTATAGTGGTATTATCCTTTGATGCTTTATTTGGGTTGACTTGGCACATGCTCACACCATGTTATGACTATCTCAAGTCACCCTAGCCTTTATGATCCTTTAGTTTTCAACTTGTAGTATCACTTTATGCTTTGATCAATAATGTTTCATCGCTCTGCATGATTATGGCCATTATTTCTCTCTTAGTTTGTTGCTCCCAGTCTTTTGCTAGCCTCCACAACAAAGTATGAGTTCCACTCATGCATCCAACTCCCTAAACCAAGTTATTCCAAAGATTCCACCATACCTACCTACTAGTTTATGCTATTCCAAGTATATTCATGCTTTTGTTTACCTTTCACTTGTTATGAGAAAACAAGTGATTAAAGCTCTCACGAACTTGATGGCACACTTTACTTTACTTGCCCTTAATAAACTTGAACCATTGTGTCGTCTATGTTGTATATGCTTGCACTTATTTGTTGGGAATTAGCAGAACCATGCTTTCATAGGTAACGCTTTCAACATTGCACTTGGTACTTGTACCTAGTTGATATCATGCTCTTTTGTATATGGATGTCGTCGGTGTGAAATGAAAGGGGAGCTTGTAAGTCCATGGAGTTATATATATATATGTGTTAGAGAAACGCCTGGGCCGCTGGTCTAATCCATGCTGACATGGTGGAAACCTGCAGCGTAACCATAATGAGCTGTCTATGAAGCATTCTTCTTATAAAAAAAGAGTCCTATATTGAAAAAAAAAAAGAGAAAAGAGAAAAAAAAGAGATACTATGAAAAGAGGAAAGAGAGAAAAAAGCACCATATTCCCATGGTAAATAAGAAGAATGCTGAGATGCTCGTTGTCTGCTTGCCTTGTCATTTTGATATGGGGATTCTTCCGTATCATTGCGCAAGGGGTACCCCATTGGCGGTTCTCAATGATACACATGTACTTACGATGACAAGAACTTACCGGTGACTAAACTTGAGTAGCATGAGGAGCGGCCCTCGTATACAAGGGACATGAGATTTCTGACTTATACTTTGTCAAGCATATACACCATAGTTTGTTCACTTTAACCTTAATCACTTCAAGATGCTTATGATAGGGGCAATGAGAGCTGAAAGCTATAAGTACCATAATTTTTGGAAGCTCTTTATGAGACTTGAATCCCTACTTCCTTTTTACAAAAGGCCTTTCTTCCACCATTATATTGAGTCTCCACCTTCTATCTTTATGCACTACTTTGAGAGCATAGTGGCCATTCTTAGTTCTATGTGCATTGTCCCAAGACTAGTTGATTGATGCATAACTTGTTATTGCTTGTTTGAAACTATTGTATCTAGTCACTCTTATGAACTTTGAAGGTGTCCTATGCATTTATATTTTCTACTCTATTGAGGGACAAGCTGAATACTTTTATGCTATGTTTTCTTTATGTGAAAAAAACAAACGTCTTGCAAAGAATGTTATTCATGAATCTTTTGTTTGTGCCTTTTCATGTTGCATCATAGTTTCTTTGCTTATTGCTAGAACTTTGTCTTTCATGTTATGATTGAAGTACTATGATCCCAGCTTTGAGTGTTTTGCAAATACTTTGATCAAGTATTTGATGGTGCATGTCACCTCAAAAATTCTTTCTTTTTATCACTTACCTACTCGAGGACAAGCAGGAGTTAAGCTTGGGGATGTTGATACATTGCAAATGTATCTATAATTTTTTATGTTCCATGCTTAGTTTTATCCACTTTCTTGTGTTTTGTTCCAACTTTGGAGTACTTTTATTATGATTTCTTGGACTAACCTATTAACAAGAGCCACAGTGCCAGCTGCCTGTTTTCTGTTGTTTTTGGTTCCAGGAAAGTCAGAAAATGAATATTCTCGGAATTGGATAGGACAAAAGCCAAAGTGCCTATTTTTCTGGAAGGGATCAAGTGCCAGAATACGAGACGGAGAAGGGCTGGGGGTCAGCCACACCACCTGGCCGCGCGGCCAGGCCTGGCCCGTGCCAGGGGGTGGTCTGGCCGACCCCAGCACCCCCTCGGCCTCTCCTTCTGCCTATAAGTTGCCCTTGGGACGAAAACCCTATGTCTTGATTGCTATATGTATTGTCTTGTCCGTGCAACGCCCGTCCATCCATCCCTATGCCTACCGCGCTTTGATCCTACTGTTTACTTCAATTGTTACTATTGTATTTACTTTTACTACTACTATTACTTTGCTATTGCTATTACAAAACTGTTGCTACTGATAAACTGTTGTGAGCAAGATTGTTTCCAGGTGCAGCTTAATTGATAACTCAGTTGTTAAGGCTTATAAATATTATTCGGATCCCCTTGTGTCGATTCAATAAATTGGGTTTCACTTCCCTCAAAAATACTGCGATACACCCCCTATACTTGTGGGTCATCAAGACTATTTTCTGGCACCGTTACCGGGGAGCATAGCTCTATTTATCAAGTTCACTTGGAATCACTATTTTTCGCTACCATCCATCCATCATGGGTAAGTCTCGTGATGGCCATATTATACCATCCACTACAAGGAGAGGTATGGTTCTGAACACCTATGTTGCTCTTGATTCACCATCTGTTATGAGTAAGCTCCTTACACCACCACATACACATGCTAGACACACTGCTACTACTGCTGAATCTAAAACTTCTGATACTTATGATGCCGCTTCTACTATGCTTGATAAAAGTGGTTCATTAGGTCATTTCCTAGATGCTATGATTGCTAGAACTATAGATGGAAATACTGAAACTCCTAATGAAGACACTACTACACCTGTCAGTTCACTTGAGTCTAGAGAGAGATATGATATTGAAGATGGTTATTGATACATTGCAAATGTAACTATAATTTTTGATGTTCCATCCTTAGTTTTTTCTTGTGTTTTATTCCAACTTTGGAGTAATTTTATTATGATTTCTTGGACTAACCTATTAACAAGAGCCACAGTGCCAGCTGCCTGTTTTCTGTTGTTTTTGGTTCCAGGAAAGTCAGAAAATGAATATTCTCGGAATTGGACAGGACAAAAGCCAAAGTGCCTATTTTTCTAGAAGGGATCAAGTGCCAGAATACGAGACGGAGAAGGGCTGGGGGCCGGCCACACAACCTGGCCGCGCGGCCAGGCCTGGCCCGTGCCAGGGGGTGGTCTGGCCGACCCCAGCACCCCCTCGGCCTCTCCTTCCGCCTAGAAGTTGCCCTCGGGACGAAAACTCTAAGTACCCGATCAAAAATCCACGAAAGAGTCTGTAGCCGCCGTCGTCTCTGTCCCTAGATTGAGGGATCTGAAGCTCTTCCCGGCACCCTGCCGGAGACGGGAATTCACCCTGGAGGCCTTCTTCATCACCATGCAAGCCTTCGGTGTGATGCGTGAGTAGTTCATCCTTGGACTACGGATCCATGTAGTAGCTAGATGGCTGGTTTCTCCTCCTTTGTGCTTTCATGTTTAGATCTTGTGAGCTCCGTTCATGATCAAGATCATCTATTTGTAATTCATACATGTTGTGTTTGCGAGTATCTGATGGATATTGAGATGCTATTTCAGATTGATTATTGATTCTATCATGCCTTTGTTATTTGAGATCTTGCATGCTTTCCGTTGTTAGTAGCTATCTTAGCCAAGTAGATGCTAGCAACTCCAAGAGTTAGTATTTATGCTCGATAGTGGGTTCATGCCTCTGGTAATCTGGGGAAGTGACAGAAATCTCTAAGGTACTAGATGTGTTGTTGCTACTAGGGAGAAAACAACGATCCTTTGTTCATAGAACAATCGTAAAGTTTACTTTACAACCAGTTCGTAAAGCAATAATCTGTTGCTTGCAACTTAATACTGGAGGGGGTTCGGATGATAACCTGAAAGTGGATTATTAGTCGTAGATGCAGTTGGATGGCGGTCTATGTATTATGTTGTAATGCCCAATCAAGTCTCAAAGGAGTCAAGATGATTAGTATATGCATGTATTGCTTTCTCGGTGTTTGTCAATTGCCCCGCTGTAATTTGTTCACCCAGCATGCTATCTATCTAAGGAGAGCCACCTCTAGTGAACAATGGATCCCGGTTCTTTTACTTTACATACAACCTACAACTGTTTACTGCCTTGTGTTTACTTTCTGCAAACTTTTACTTCTTTCCATTCGATACGTTTAATCCTTTGTTTTCTGCAAAACACGGTGAGATTGACAACATCATCGCAAGTTGGGGACAAAGTTCTGTGGTTGTGTTGTGCAGGTCTCCACGTTGCTACTATCACCGGTAGTGCGCCCTGCCAAAGCTCAGCTAGTAACACCTTTGAGGTGTTTCCTTGCTCCTACTGGTTCGATTAAACCTTGGTTTCATAACTGAGGGAAATTTGCTACTGTGCTCATCATACCTTCCTCTTGGGGTTCTCAACGAGCTCTACATCAACACCGCACACCAAGCACTTTTCTGGGTGCCGCGCATTGAGCCATCAGTTATATAGAGATGATCGATGAATTTATTAGAGAATGTCAAAACACCCATGATAAAAGTGCTATTAAGAGTCTCCTTGAGAGGCGTACTATAAACCCAAATTATCTCCTAATGAAAAGTTTGCTACATCTCCCATAAACATTAAAGATAAGGATTATGATTTCTCTCTTGATTTATCTTACATAACCATTGTTGAGAAAGAACCTTTTTGTGGGACTAAGAATGAAAGTGCAGTAGCACATATGACTGAGCTTTCTACCATGAGTGGTCTATTTTCTGATGATATTAATATGCGCACCAACTTTGTTGCTAAAATTTTCCCTTTTTCACTGAAAGGAGAAGCTAAAACTTGGTTTAATAATTTACCTCCTGGATCTATTGACAGCCCTGATTGCTTGATTAGTACCTTCCTTCAAAAATATTTCCCTCCTAGTGCTAGACATGCTATTTTGAAGGAACTTTTTGATTTTAAACAGGGAGAGAAAGAGATATTGCCTGAATCATGGGCAAGGTTTTGTGCTTTGAATCATGCACAGGCTGGATGTCCATTACCTAAAAATGAGCTTCTTGATATATATTATAATGGACTAACTGAAGAATCTAGGACATACCTCGATAGTTGTGCTGATTGTGTTTTCAGGAATATGACTCCCAAGGAAGTTGAGGAATTAATGGCTAAAATAAGCAAGAATTATGAAGATTAGACTCCTCCTGAACCAACTATACCTGAAACAACTACACCTGAGTTAACTATTCCTGCGCCTACACCAACAACAAAGGAGAGGGGAGTTATTGAACTAAATGATGAAGTGATGAAGGAAGCTAAGAAATGTCTTAAGGAGAAGGGAATTAAAGCTGCATATGTGAAGAATTTACCTCCTATAGAAGAATTATGTAAGACAATCTCCCACTCATCCACTATTGAGGTACACTCTTTCCAACATTTTGATGAAGGTGATATTCCTTACTCTAAACCTCCTGATCAATGCTTAGAAGAATTTGATATTTTTATTGTTAAGCAAGATAATTTTAATAAAAGGGTGCAAAATCATCTAATGGAAAACTCTAGATCTATTGTTGAGTTGAAGGATATTGTGGAAAGAACCTCTAATGATGTTAAAATGCTTGTTAAACATTTTCAAATGGTTCAAACTCAAATTGATCAGCTTATTAAAGTACAAAAAGACTTGCTAGTTAATGCTGCTAAAGAAAAACATGCTTATGAAATTAGAACTAGAAGTGGTGATGCTACCCAGGATCCTCTATATCCTGAGGGGCATCCTAAAAGAATTGAGTAGGATTTTCAACAAACTGAAAATAGTGGTACCACTCCTAAGAAAAGGAAAAATAAACATAAAACTATTATAGAACCTTCTGAACCTGCTAAAGATCCTAATAGTATATATGTCTCTGATGCTGAAACTGAAAGTGGTAATGAAGAAAATGATGCTCCTGATAAAGAAAAAGTCGAAGAAGAACCTGAAGGCACACTAAGAATACTAAATACACTAAAGAAGATTTTGTTGGTAAGAAACATGGTAGTGAAAGAGAGCCTTGGGTCCAAAAACCTATGCCTTTCCCTGATAAGAAACACAAGTCAAAGGAACATGAACACTATAATAAACTTTGTGAGTGGATGAAACCTTTATTTTTGCAAATACCTTTGACTGATACTATTAAATTGCCTCCTTATTCAAAGTATATGAAGGATATTGTCTCTAATAAAAGGAAGATCCCTAATGAAGAAATTTTTATTTTGCTTGCTAATTATTCCTTTAATGGTAAGGTTCCAAAGAAACTTGGAGACCCTGGGATTCCAACTATTCCATGCTCTATTAAAAATAGTTATGTTAGAACTGCTTTGTGTGATTTAGGAGCAGGAGTTAGTGTTATGCCTTTTTCTCTCTATAAGAGACTTCAATTGGAAAAACTAATACCAACTGGTATATCTTTGAAAATGGCTGATAAATCTACTACTATTCATGTTGGTATATGCGAGGATGTACTTGTTCAAGTGGCTCATAATTGCTTGATATTAACTGATTCTGTTGTGCTTGAAATGCCTGAAGATGACAATATGTCTATTATTCTTGGGAGACCTTTTCTTAATACTGCAGGAGCTGTTATTAATTGTAATCAATGAAAGGTGACTTTTAATGTTAATGGCAAGGAGCATACTATCTATTTCCCCAAGAAGATTGATAGGACTTATGGTTTAAATTCAATTGAACATGTTTAGGGGATCCAAGTTGGAGAAATATATTGTCCCATACCACGAGAAATATATGAAACTATTATGATTGGGACCATTGCTATCAATGTTGAGGTAACATAATCATTTAGTGGAATACAAAGTTTTGTTTCATATAAAATTGTTTTGGTAACAAGACCTGATCAACCTTGTTAACAAAGGGATTTTAATGAACAAAACAATGTTTTCACCATGATTATCTTTGCTTACTTTTATTTTATCCATTTTAGTTTTTGCTTAGTTTACTTTTTAGTTGCTAGTTGCTTGCTTATTCAAGTGTCTTGGAACTTCTGAAGTTTCAGTTTTGTTTTGTTTTTGCATCTCTCCGAAAGAATCTTTCTGTCAGAAAATCATTCATCAATACCTAAAAATTGCTAAAAAAATAAAGTGTCTCAAAAAATTCTAGAAATTTCATATTAAATTTTTACGTGAAAAAAGGGGCAGAGAAGTGCGTGGAGAGTACCAGGGGGCCCACCAGGTAGGCACACCACCTGGTGGCGCGGCCACCCCAGGGGCGCGCTTAGCCATGGTGTGGGCCACCCCTGGCCCTCCACTCACTCTCTCACTTGCCACTTCCTTCTCTCTCCCAAGAAAACACCAGTTCATTGCTCGAAATCGCGTTCTGCTGTTCTTGTCCACGATTTTTCGATCTCCTTGCTCAGCCCATCTTTTCTGCTGAAATTTGGAGCATTTGTTCTCCGGTATGTGACTCCTCCGCTTGTCCAAGTAGATTTGTGCTTAGTGGTTTATATCTTGAGTATTTTGCTGCTGTAGGTGACAGGTTATGTAAGCTTTCAAGCTTGTTCAATGCTTAGAAAATTTGTTTTGATGCATGCTTAGGCCTCTTACAAGTCCCTATGAGTAGTTCCCTTCATTATGTAATCACTTTGCAATCACTTGTATGATGGTTGTCCTAAATTTCAGAAAAGAAGATGAATGAACACCAACTCAACCAACATGAACTAAGGGTGCCTGAGGTTATGAAGGTTCATCGAGAGGAGGAAGTTTTTCCTTCCATCTATCCATGCCCCGAATTCATGAGGGCTGCAGGGATTTCTCAGGACTTCCATACTTTAATTGCTAATGTAGGATTGGAGCATTTTCTGGGAGATGAACCTTACCAATTTGTGAAACTAACTATGTCTGTGGTGTAGTACTTTCAATTTAGTTGCTCTTTGCCTAACCCCATGGTTCACTACAAAATTTACAATATAGCTGTCAACCTTCCTTTTGATGACTTTTGTGCAGCTATTAAAGTACCCCAGTGGGGATCGTGTGAAAGGATTAAAGAGCGACCTTCACCACTCATGGACTTGTATGCGGAGATTTGCCAAGGGAGCAGCTTCTCGAAGGAGAGTGGGAAAATTCGTAATATTCATCTCCCATCTATTCACTACTTTGCTTACTTTATTGCCAAGTGTGTTCTCGCTAGGAAAACTGCTAATAAGTTATCCTCATATGATCTAGCATTTATCTCAGCTGATTTAAAACGAGATAGGACTTACAATTTGGGTGCCTTGATAGCTTTCCGTCTTGCTGCTAACCGCGAGAAAGGTGGAATTTGTGGAGGCCTCATCGCCTCTCATTTATTAGCTTTGCATGGTGTAGTGCCTCATCGTCTAGACCTACAGTTTCCCATAGAGAGGCTTGACCTTAATTCCATGATACAACATAAATTTGTTTCTTCTTGGGCTAATTTGAGCGATTTGTCTTATGAAATAACCTTTCTCAAGGCTGGTTGGAGAAGGAGTAAGTCCGAGCATGTTGTTCTTTTGCCTGCACCTGTTTTGTTTAACCTTGAAACTAGGGTAGGATGGTCACTCACTGAGAAAGATCTCGATACGTATCTGGGGAGCTCTCCCAGCAGGAGCAGGGGACTGGAAGGGAGGCCACAGATGATTCGGTCCAGCCCTCGAATGAGGGGGAGTCCTCGTACCAGCATACTACCTATGATTGGGGAGCTTCTTCTTCTTCCCAAGGGCCTAACCACGATCATTCTTATGATGACCCGCCGGCTTGGAACACTTACCCGCGTTGGGGTTAATACCCACTTAGGCCAAAGCCTAAGCTTGGGGGGAGGTACACCGACATCACACTATCTACATATCATGTTTAGTCGGCACTTTGTATATCCATGTTTCGCTTTCTTTTTCTTTCCAAAACACAAAAAGACAAAAAATATTTTTGTTGTTTCTCTTTGTTTGCTTCTTTTTCTTTTTTGCCTTGGTTTGCTTCTTCCTTTTTCTTTATTTAGACTATTTGAAAAACCCAAAAAGATTGTGCTTTGCTTGTTCCTCCTTTTTGCTCTTGCCTTTAAAAATCAAAAACACCAAAAATATTTTCTGTTCTTCTTTGGTTTTGTGAAGTTCATTGCAGGGTTCAGCAGTCCTCAGTGGAGTTTGGTTTCATGTTATTATTCAAGCCACACAAGTGAAGGGCAATAATGAGGAGCAATGACAACTTTAGGTGTGGTAAGAGGCTGGTAACAAACTCTATTTGTTTTCATTTTTGTACATATACTCATCATTGTGGGCATGCTTAGTCTGTTCATGTAAGGTGTATGTTATTTATGGATGCTAAGTAGTTCTTGCTTTCTTATGATTAGCTCCATCTTGCTAATGGTTTGTAGCATGTCATATGAATGTTTGCTTGCATTGTTCTATTCATAACTTGGTATGACATTGTGGTATCCTCCTCTGAATGTTTCACTTGAATTGACTTGGCACATGCTCATGCATGCATATGACTGAAACAATAAATCGGTTAAGCCTCGATGAATTATTTTTCCTCAGGGGTCTTGAATCACTTTCATGCCATGATTAGTCCTCTTTAGTTGCAAGCATGATTATGACAGTTATTGCTCTCTCGTTTGTCGCTCCCTTACTATTGCTAGCCGTCACGTGCACTGAGTATGAGCTCTACTCGTGTTTCCAACTTCCCAAAACCAATATTGCCAAAAGTGTCCACCATACCTACCTATTAGCATCATTTGCTATTTCGTGCATATTTTAGTATGCCTTGTTTTTTTCCAAATAAAATGTTTGCTTGTTATGAGAAAGTTAGTTAGTAAAGCTCTCACGAACTTGATGGCACACTTTATTTCTTGCACTTAATAAACCTGAACCATTGTGACTATCCATGAAAGTTATATGCTTGCAAATTATAGGCTCGGGATTAGCAGAACCGTGCTGTCAGGGGGAATGCTTTCAACACATGTAAATATATACCTAGTTGATATCATGCTCTTTTGTTTACGGATGTCGTCGGTGTGAAATAAAAGGGGAGCTTGTAAGTCCATGGAGTTATGTATGTGTGTTAGAGAAACGCCTAGGCGGCTGGTCTAATCCATGCCTAATCATGGTGGAAACCTGCAGCGTAACCATAATGAGCAATCTAGGAAGCATTCTTCTTATAAAAAAAGAGAGAGATAGTTATTGAGAAAAATAAAAAAAGAGATGAGAAAAGAGGAAAGACAGAAAAAAGCACCATTTTCTCATGGTAAATAAGAAGATTATTGAGATGCTCATTGTCTGCTTGCCTTGTCATTTTGATATGGGGATTCTTCCGTATCATCGGGCAAGGGGTACCTCGTTGGTGGTTCTCTATGATACGCATGTATTTACTATGACAAGAACTTACTGGTAACTAAAGTTGAGTAGCATGAGGAGTGACCCTCGTACTCAAGGGACATGAGATTTCCAGTTTATGGTCTATCAAGCATATAACTCGTATTGGACCTCACTTTCAACTTAACCATTTAAAGATGCTTATGATAGGGGCAATGAGAGCTCAAAGCTAACGAGTACCATACTTTCAGCATTTGGAAGCCTTTCAAACTTTTCAAAACCTTTTTCACTTCCTTGTTGAGTCACCACATATTCTATGAGCACTTTCTTGAGAGCATACGTGTTATTCTTAGTGTAATATGCTTGTCTCAAAACTTGATTAATTGTGTCATGAATTTGATGCTTGTATCTTTGATATCTTTACTTCTAGTCTTCACTTGAACTTCAGAGGTGCCTTGGCATTTATGTTTGCTCTATAATCAAAGGCAAGCGAGATACCACTCTATCATACCTCTTTATGAGCATTGCAATGTTGCTCATGTTTATGCTTCATGCCATTTATTATTTTTGAGTTGGAATCTCTTCATAGCTTGCAATGACTATTAAGTGAACTTATTTGCATACCCTTTATTATGAATTGCCTAAGTAGTTGATCAAAAGCTGAGAATATATAAATCTTATGAAACAAATGTGTTCGTGAAAGTTTCTTTTATCGCACTCAGTTTTCAACTGAATTGCTTGAGGACAAGCAATAAGCTAAGCTTGGGGGAGTTCATACGTCCAAAACGTATCTACTTTCCCGAACACTTTTGCTATTGTTTTTCCTCTAAACTTGTGTGATTTGGATACAACTAACACGGACTGACACTGTTTTCAGCAAAATTACCTTGGTGTTTAGTTTTTGTGCAGAAAATGAACTATTAGGAAAAATCCTGGAAAATATGGCAAAAATCCTATTTCACTAGAAGACTAACGGAGCCAGAAGACGAGATGGAGGAGGGCCACGAGGGGCCCACACCACCTAGCCGCGCCAAGGAGTGGTGTGGCCGCCTCGGTCACCCCCTCAGCCTCCCTCTTCGCATATAAGATGCCTCCTGACCTAAAAACCCACGAGGGTTCGACGTTTTTCCAGAAAGAGTTCCGTTGTGCCGCCACCACCAGATTCCACGATTCAGAACCAGAAACTCCGTTCTGCACCCTGCCGGGACGGCGAATTGGAGGAGATCATCACCATCATCATCACCATCGCTTCTCCATCAACCATCCATGATTCCCCCATCCATGAGTGAGTACTCCCCCGCTATAGGCTATGGGGATGGTAGGGATTGGATGAGATTATTCATGTAATGGCATCGAATTGTTAGGGCATGGTGCCTAGTATCTATTTATTAGTGCTTTTTGACTTTATTGCAACTTGTTATGCTTAATGCTTGTCACTAGGGCCCGAGTGCCATGATTTCAGATCTGAACATGTTATTGATCCATTATGATAGTATCGTTTATGGTCTTACCTGCAAGTTGTATACACATATTATTGTCCGGAACCAAAGGCCCCGAAGTGATAATAATCGGGATAACCGGAGGGAATGGCTTTGATATGAGGATCACATGTGTTCATGGAGTGTTAATGCTTTGCTCTGGTGCTCTACTAAAAGGAGCACCTTAATTGCCAGTAGTTCCCTTGAGTCCCCGCTGCAAACGGGCTGGCAGGACAAAAGATGTTGTGCAAGTTCTCATTGCGAGCACGTATGACTATATATGGAACACATGCCTATGATTATTTAGTACTTGGATGCTTTATCTTATTTATCTGCAGATTCCCTATGTCTTGATTGCTATATGAATTGTCTTGTCCATGAAACGCCTGTCCATCCATCCCTATGCCTACCGCACTTTAATCCTACTGTTTACTGTAATTGTTACTATTGTCTTTACTTTTACTACTGCTATTGCTATTACAAAACTGTTGCTACTCATAAACTGCAGTGAGAAAGATTGTTTCTAGGTGCAGCTGAATTGACAACTTAGTTGTTAATGCTTATAAATATTCTTTGGCTCCCCTTGTGTCGAATCAATAAATTGGATTTCACTTCCCTCGAAAATACTGCGATACATCCCCTATACTTTTGGGTCATGAGGGTGTCAGACATATCTACGTTCGCATACAGTGGGTGTAAGGCATGTTGCACAGCAAATACACTAAGGTTGAGTTGGCGAGCCTAGCATGTAGCAGACATGTCCTCAGAACGCTGATGGTCGAAAGATCGAGCACGAGTCGCATGAATGATGTGATCAACGTTTAACATCCACCCTAGAACCCACATTGATGGCCGTGATGATCGGGGGAGATGTGGGGAAAAGGGATCGTGTTATCACTAGAACCCTTCAGGGGATAGGTGTTTCTTAGTGGAGTTATTATTAACTCATTTAGTTATAAACTTAGTCTAAATTCCTTTTTGCAATTATAAGTGTAGAGATGGCTCACCGTAAAGCTTACTTTGTCATTAAGGACTGGGTAGTTGGTGAGAAACTTAGACTTGATGGATCCAACTTCCCTAGTTGGCTTGTGCGCCTGAATGATCTCCTTACTAGGAATCATGTGGTAGACTACATACGTCGCACGATGGATTTGACTGAGCCAGACCACTATGAGACCCCACAAGAGCTGGCAGACTGCTACTATCATCAAGAGATGTCCACCTACATTCACATAATAATGCGTTACGAGATGGTGGATGAACTCCATCCGCTCATGGGTGATCTTGATCCATATTCGATGGTGGATCAGCTGAGAGCAGAGTTCATAAGCCATGTGTGCATGTGGAAGCACGAGCTGCTTGGAGAGTTCCTTTCCATACATATGGAGGAGCACACATGTCTAAAGAGTCACTTGGAGCGCATGCTTGATGCACACATGAGACGGGTTCACTTTGTGAACTATTGGATGGATGATCCGTTTGCAATAGGCGTACTACTTCGATCATTGCCTCCTAGCTACGAAGGACATGTCCGGAGTAGCATCATGAGTGGTGATACGGAAACATTGGATTTCCAAGAGTTCATATTATGTTTCAGGAACGTAAAGGTTGAACCAATCACCGGTGAGGTCATCGATGACAAAGGTATATATTTGATATACAATTTTATAAATGTTATAATCTTGAAAAAACATGTTGCAGTGTTAAGTATATTTGATACTTATTCTGTTTTGCTGAAAACAGGTCCTTCTGCATAGAGGTGCTTGCTGGAGAGGAGGTGACGTTGCGTGTTGATGGCGAGCATAATGATGATGGCCAACGACACTTTCCCTCAACATTTATCACTTACTTTATGTTTTAGGATGATTATTGTAATCAAAAGATTGTGAACCTGTTTAGTGTGTCTCACACTCTTTGAGATGGTTATTCATATGAGCTTGTAACAAACAGTTGTGCCACTTTTATGAATGATCTCTATTTGTGTTCATATCTTGTTCGATTATGTGTGAATTATCCTAGTTTTGAAACTAATTGATAATACATGAACATTTGTAAAATATTGAAATGCCTTAAAATACCCAACTTAATGATATATTCATTAATGAATGAAACCATTGTTTCAATTCAAAGTTATGTGATAATATGTGAAAGACATTCGATTTCTTGTCACATATAAATCATGCCAAAGTCTGGCAAAATAACTTGAACACGGTGTATTACATGAATACAAAGTGTTTGATGAATTGTTGAAAGTAAATACATATTCGATGTATTGTGTTTTGACAAAATGGTAATTATCATTATATGATTGTTTAAATGTGTAAATAAGTTTACCAAAGGAAACATAAGTATGAGACTATTTGATATGATCAAAGTGTTTCATCAACAAAGGGTATTAAATATGAAAGAGAATCTAATTACTATGATTTGATCAATAGTTATGAAATTCAAATTTATAAGAATGGCATGAAAAGAATTGTGGAATGCAAAGTGTTTTGAAACATCAAAATGCAAAGCATCGCACAGTGATATTAGATATCAAAGTGGGTGAATATGAAAACTTTGGAAAACTTTGAATATGAAAATCCATAGCTGGAACCAAAAGGAAAGCAAAATTTGTATTGCTTGGATTTTGGTGCATTCTCG
Organism: Avena eriantha; assembly: GCA_910589775.1. NCBI lineage: Eukaryota > Viridiplantae > Streptophyta > Magnoliopsida > Poales > Poaceae > Avena > Avena eriantha. Next base: position 62,185,632 of record OU342741.1, read on the forward strand.
AGAAAGTTCACATTCAGTGATATTTCTCGATTATGGAGCAAATGGAAGATAGTGTGAAACACGATGAGGATTCAAAACCCTGCATCATAGTGTTGAAAAGCGCAACGGAAAGTGTTCCTAAACGATACTCTTCACAAAGGAAAGAATCAATGATAGTGATCATTGTGTTTTCACCACTGGTGTTTTCACTACATGAAGTAGGATTCAAAATGTAGCCCATATCTTGTATGGGTACATTTGTGAATCATTTGTCATGATTACCAGAATATGACATACCTACGAACTACTAAGGAAATAATGGTAAACTAGAATTATGAAAAATCCTAGAAGCAAAATTCCCTTGAGATTAGAAAGCAATTCGTTGCTGAATCTTACAAAGTAAAGGAGTTACTTGAATTTTCCCAAATGACTGCAAAGCCCTAGTGGAAAAGGGGGTGAATGACAAAAATCACAATTTGTCAAGTATTGGACAAATTCAAATGAATTTGATTCAAGTGTGCTGAAAGTCTGGTGGATTTAAAACTAGTAAAATATCATAGTAAATCTCCAAGTTTGATATTTGATCAAAGGATTTTGAAATCATTCAAAATAGTGAGTGGATATGAAATTTGCATGAAATTGAGTGGGAGCTATAAAAGTCTTCCTAAAACAATATGTGTACCGCATATTTTTAAGTAGGAGCAATATAAGTCTCAAATTCAAATATGTAGGAACATAGTTTGAGTAAGAGTAGTGACTCATACCCAAATATGTTAGGAACATATTTTGAGTGGGCGCTTAAACGAGTGATTCTTAAGTGTGTATACGACACATTAAGAATAAAAGCGCAAGTACCGATAAATAAATATTTATAGGGAGTAGAAGTTGATAATAAGAATATTACGATATTATGTAGTATTCCTTAAAGGATTCTAAAAAGAGTTTCGGAATAGAAGTTAATTAAGGAACTGGTCCTTAATAACTCAAGTTAGGAATAGTATTAAGTTTAACATCGATGGTTGAAAGAAAGAAAAGGATGATCATCATCCACAATGTTGAGACATAGGTTCTATCTTAGAAAACCATGATAGTAACTTAATATAATATATGATCCAAGAAGGAACGTTTGAAAAGTGATTAAGTTTGAATCACTGAACGTTGAGCTAAGTTTGTCCGCAGTGTCTAATCGAGAACTGTAGATATGTTTTCCAAATAGATAAAGGATGGCATATCTTAAAGCATAAAGACTTATGTTATAAGGGAATATATTGGAAACTCCTATAATACCGACTAAAGTCAAGTAGGAAACGAGGTGAACAAAACATCGAAAGTTGCACAGAGTGCACTCGTGTTTCGATGACTACATTTATAATAATAGATAAGGGTACCATCTAAAGTGTTGTATAATGTTATGGTGGGGCTAGTTCGCTTTTAACGTAGAATGATGTGTCCCAGGGCACAGTGCCCATGAGAAAGCCCTCGAGGTTGATCTAAAGTCACTGTAGGCTCCTGGAATCCGGCCTCGTTCTGCTGCCATAACGACGATGCATACACAAAGATGTTATCATGTGATGATAAAGTATTAATGTCAATCTAGGTGACATTAGTAAGTTGCAAAGGATTTGGGACTGTAAAGTACAGGCCCAAGACTCAACCTCTTCCATGAGCAAGCATGTTCAGGGTACCGGGATATATGGTGCCAATGATTAAGAACAAATGCAGCTAGTTTATTTGTACTCTAGTGCAAGTGGGATACTGTTGGAAATATGCCCTAGAGAGTAGAGACAAATAATAATAAGGATTATTATCATATTTCCTAAAGTTTATGATTAAGTTTTATATCATGCTATAACTGTATTGAGAGGAAATATCAATACACGTGTGATATATAAACAACCAGGGGTTCCCAGTGAAACTTTAGTCACTGGTTTGTTGGTCAACAAATGATCAAGGTTTCCTGATCATGTGGCATTTATGCCAGTTGGAAATGGAGTCAACTCATTCTGAGAATGAGATGATGAACCAATACACAACCTAAACATTTTGGCCCGACCATGTCATGAAGTTCAAGTTACAATGATTAGAAATGGATCCTCGTAGACTATTCCTTAGACCGTGAGGCTATATCAATCACTGTCTCCCAAGAGTTCTTAGATATCATCAAGCGTCACTTGGTAATATAGTGATTATAAAGGTGCATTCGGGTACTCGGAGGAACCGTAGAGGCAATATATGTCAAGAGCGGGATTTGTCCGTCCACGTGACGAAAAGATACTCTAGGGCCCACTCGAAGAAGTTATATCCATTAGCTGCGCAGTGTGTGATTTGATCACAGGGATATCACTTGTCAGAACGAGTCAAGTAGTATTGTTCAGTAACAAGCTTGAACACGACATGGTGATGTCATTTATCAGATCTCGGGCAATGCAAGTATCGGGAGACAAAGGGAATAAGACACGACTGTCCCGGTTCAAACGACGAAAGATCTTCGTGGAATGCACAGGGGTCACATGGTCATCTAGGTCCCTCTGTCGATCATTGGTCCGGGAGTGTCCCGACCATGTCTAGAATGTTCCTGAACCGTGGGGTATCACGCTTAAGGGCTTGATGATGCTTAGAGAGTGTTTATAGGATTGGTAGAATCACCAAAGAAGAGAAGAGAGAAAACTGGAAGGGTTTCGGTAAGTCCGGAGGATGTCTAGAGTGGAGGTGGAAGGTGTTCCATAGCCACAGAGATTGAATAATATGTGGATGAATGTTAAATATTGATTTAATCATTTATTAATAATTAATTAATTAAAGAGAAAATCAATTAAACGGTCAAAGGGCTTAAATGGCCAAATCCCGGAGGGGACAGGGCCCATGAGGGAAAGGCAAGAGGGGAGAAGGGGCAAGGGGGTGGCCGGTTAGGCCAATCCCCCCCCCCCCCCCCCCACGTGGGGCCCACTAGGGCCGGCCGGTGGCTGCCCCCCCCCCCCCCCCCCCCCCTCTCCCTCTCCTTTAGTCCCACCCCCGGACTTTGAGGGAGGTAGTACCTCCCCTCCCCCTATATATAGTGGGGGTATTTGGCCAGATAAATACATACAATATTCAATAAAAGTTTTCCTCTCTTTTGGGGAGACCTCCAATTGATATTCTCTCTCTCTCTCCCATGACCATGGTCCCAAGTTCGGACTGCGCAAACGAGAGACATCTTCACCGCGGAGCGCCGTCGCGCTGCGGGATTTGGATCCAGGAGCTCTACTTCCGCAACCGTTGCTGGATCGGGGAAGCGGGAGCCATCGTCAGGCACTGGACATGTGTAACTCCCCACGAGGTGTCACACTTGAGGCACTCAAGTCGTTGGAGCCACAGGAGCGCAAGGACTTCATCACGACCTTGAGGTCAGCTTCGGCTCGTCTACATCAACCACGCTCTCCTAAGCATTGACAACGCATTTCGGTCTTCAAGGGTAAGTTCGCGAAAATCCCCTTCCGTTACTGCATTACTAATATATAGGTCCTCGCAATATCAGGGGTTCAGGGGCGTAGGGTAAAAATTTATTGTTTTCATACGCGGAACCCCTTCAAAATAGTATATAGCAAGCTAATACTTGGGCGTCCAACACAAGGCAACTATCAAATGCTTTGGCTGGTAAGACATAATATACAATAAAATCCAAAAAAAGGAAAAATATTAAGTTGTGTGACAGTGACACGACACAGCATATCCTCTTCAACATAGTGCAGACACTCTTATTGCATGTTCTAAGGAGGAGGCACAAGTTAATGGGGTTAATCCCCACCTTGTAGAGGACAAGTTATCTATATACTACAATATTTCAATGATATGCTCTCGTTTAGGAGAAATGATATTGAGCAAACCAAAAAATGAATCTGCCACTTATTCTTATTGACCAACTAATTGGTCTCGAGATAGATTTTCACAAGATTTTCCTACGACAAAGCTGCGGACCTAGAGGATCACTATCACATCTTTTGGACTGCAACACAGGCACATACATATCTGGTACCTATATATTCTAATCCATTATGCAAATGCATTACACATATACGAAAGGTTTGAGAACTAATTCAAAAAGAAGCTAAGCAATTGGAAAAGAAAGTTGTTGTCCTATTACGAGTGGCCCTTCCTTATGACAAAAACCATCATTAGCTTGCCAATGTTTGTGATATCTATCTTTAAAATGCCCAAAGGGTTATGAAGCAAGGATTTACTTTATTGATAAAGGTTCATAAGCACACAAAAATATAGTCTGACATATATTCTACCGGCCAAGAGCCTCTTGGGGTGTGGATAAATTAGAAATGGAAAAATAAATGCTTGTTGGGCAAGTGGATGGTTATTTTGATGAATTGGTATGGGATTTGAGAGGGGTAACTGCGTAAGAAAATGAGTCAGCTCCAAGATGCCCTCTTAGGGTGAAGAAAACCCACACATTCATCATTTAGGAAGGGTGTAATGCCGGTCAAAAGCACATTTTGTTATTAATACACTGTACATTATTATTGTCGTAAATTGGAACGCTACCATGGAAGATGTTGACCTCACGATACCGATGGATATCATCTTTCAAAGGGCTAATATGGCTACAAACCGGTTTCTTGGAGCAACCTTCCATAAAGCTGTTTCAACTAATATTAACCAAGAGGTTGATGTGTTCCACTAGAATTTGCACTCATATGTACAGTTTGTGGTGAAGTATATATTTGGGGTTTCTGGAAAACCAATATCCTATTCCATGATAAGATTGTTTTGAACAAATGAAAAGTCTACATTAATATTAAGATTTATGTGTGGTAACCTTTGTAAATGGACCATCCAAACCAGTGGCAACCCGAGAAAGCATAAACGGAATGGTACCAAGCAATGTTGTTTCTTCAATGAGAATGGACTAAGTACGACACTTTCTTACCTTACTTGAGGGTGGAAAGGGGGACATCTTTGGCTATTTTTTTATAAATAATATATTTTTTAATCATTTCAAAATAAATATAATACACAATCTCAGGAATTTCGAAAAATAGCGCATTGTCGCCTTGGCCAACACCGAGTGAGTCAGTCGGTGTGTAGAAATTCAGGGATCCGCGATTGGACATGAAAAATAGAAATACTTTTTCTTGGATCCGAAAAATCAATATATATCGAGGTTAACCAAACCATGAATTTCAAGCTTCCTTTCAACCAATGCCTCAAGGCAAATCTCTAGTATTGGTATCGAGGGCCGGTGTCTAGGGATAGGAGCCGTCAAAAGGAAAGGCGAGAAGCCCTGGCTTTGATGACATCCCGACCTGCGACCCCCTTTTGTGATGGGGCACCCCTTCTCCCGAAGTTACAGGGCTATTTTGCCGAGTTCCTTAGAGAGAGTCCCAAGACGAGCATCAAAGTCGCCTGGCATCCATGGCAGATTAACATGCATGGAGACGCGACGAAGCACGAAACATGCATGCATGCCCCTCACGCAGCTACGGTCCGAGACAGTTTCACAAGGTAGGAGGCCTGGTCAGCACCCTACATGCACTGCTAACACAACTGATGGGGCACCACTGATGGGCTCAGCGCTATCCGTTGCATGTGGGGTCGTGCACTCGTATGGGCAGCCAGCCGCAGGTCTGCAACCGGCTTGGCCACACCGCCTTGGCCAACACCGAGTGAGTAAGTCGTGTGCCCGACACAGACTGAGCCGATCGGTGTGGGTCCAGTCATGTGCTATTTTCGCCCAACACTGGATCAATCAGTTTCGGCCACCCTGACAATGTGCTATTTTTAAAATTTTCTAAAATCGTATATTATATTTCGAAATTAATAAAAAAAGTATTATTAGAAAAAATAGCGACGTCTTTGTGGGTTTTGACCTTCTACCAATCTACCGCCCGTTCTTTTGGTAGCTTAAAAAATAAGTTGGCTCTCCTTAGCTATCGTATCCACGGGATCCAGGGCCCTGATCCACTAAGTGTGGGACCCAAAGCTCTGAGTGCCACGTAGGCCATCCCGCGGCTTGTACGGAAGTAGGCACCCAATCCATCTTGCGGCCCAATCTACGGGAAGGATACATAAGATGTGACATATTCTTCCTGAGGCATGGGGCATGTACCCTTGGGGTGTGAGTTGGCTGGCCTAGCGGGACCCTCAAGAAGGAAGCAGTCAATAAAGGGCCACCAAGGCTCATGTGCAACAGGCCCCACATCTGGGATGCTGCACCGCCTATCTGAGTACAGGTCGGATAAAAGATAAGATGAACAAAGCAAAGAGGTCGGGCAACCTAGGCCCTGGGATGGAGGCGATTGGCTGGCATGCAGACCTGCTAGGAGCCATGACGGGGCCCACCCGAAGAGAGTTCAGACAAAGCTCGGTGCGGCTCGGTATAGGGTATCCAAGGCTAGTGTGGTAACCTCTTGTGATACAAAAGGAGGGTCGGGGCCTTGAGAAAAGAGAAGGGGTGAGGAGAATCATAGAGAGAGAGGAACAGATAGAATAGTATCCCTACAAGTGCAAGAGAAGGACATCAGAAGAAGATAATAGTTAGAAGGGAGCAGCCATGGCCACCAGTAGAGCTCATTTCCACCTCCCGGAGAGGGGGAGACGAAGATCCACCTTGTATTATTTCTCTCCACCTAAGCAATACCATCGGACATGCAGGACGTAGGGATGTTAGCCTCCGGGTGGCCTAAACCTAGGTGAAACTCATGTTTCCTAGAGATCTATGTTCATCGTCAACAACTCCGGAAAGGGACCTAGAACGTGGTTGACACCCCTCTACGAATAACTAAAAGGGGTGTGCCCAGAACCCCTGATGTTCTTCTTCATGCACATGACATTTCGCTCGCCAGGTAGGAGGTGTAGGCATTCTTGCGTTTCTTCGGCAGTCGTTCAGGCCCCACGGTGCCGGGACGGCAGGGGACTCGCTCATAGAGTGTCCCAGAACAAGCGCGACAGTGTTGTTGTCACCCCCACTGAGTGGGGCCTAGGTGCGCAGTGTGTCACGCTGCCACAAAAGAATAACACATCAGCAAAAAAGATAAGTTCACTTCTTTGCATAAGATTCAATTGCATTTTTTTGCAACCAATACTAGGACAGTACAAGAGTGTAGTGGCAAAAGTACATATCTAATACTAACTAGCCTCATATGCTAAGAGATTAGCGTAAAAGATGCGACGAAACACGCAGTCGGGAGAAGCTGCGGGGAGCTTCTCTGTCCTGCCTCCGGTAGCGACCTGGCCAGCCCGGGCACGACGGCTACTAGGGACAATCTCCATGTCCCGCGTCCACCGTGGTTGTTCAACGGTGTCACTAGTTGTCTCCCTCGCCGCAATCGCTTCTCTTGGTTAGGACCCAGGTCAAGGACGGCACAAGATGCCATCGAAGATCTTGACGGAGAGACGTCATCATCCACATAGTGGTACAACAAGATGTGGCCCGACTGTAGATTGCACTCCTCGTCGAAGGAGTGCCAGTTGATCTTGAGGTATAGGTGGCCTTTGCAGTCCATGTGCGTCCCCACCTTCCATATATCATGTCCGCTGTTGGGCTCCCTCAGCAGCATCACCAGTGGCGGGCGTCGACAAACTCCCTGGCAAAGCCGTCAGGAAGCCTCACCATGCCCTCGAAGCCAGGGAGCGGGTGAAGAAGGAACTTGAAGCCATCAAAGTCAGGAAAGATCTCCTCCAGCAAGGATAAGGGAGTATGAGACGGGGACAGGTGCTGCTCATGGCCTCAGCCACGCCCGCTCCCGCATCCACGACTGAACTACGACCATGTCTTTGACCACGTTCGTGCCCGTGCCCCCACGCCCGCGGAACCTCGTCGCTGACTCCAGTGAAGAAGATCTCCTGTTGCCTCTACCCTGACCACATCCTCGCCCCCGGTAGGGAGAAACACTCTCCGGCAAATGTACCAAAATTCTAATGAACCAAAATTGGGGTTAATAAAAGTTTTTAATATTAAACACTATATGAATGCATGTGTGTTTGATAATGAAGTATGAATACTTGTTATGCCATGTTTGATTGTTATCTATGTTGAGAAATAGTTTAAGGACCAAAGCAAGATCATCTAGGTCAATTTCAAACCAAAGCAAACCAAAAGAAAATCAAATAAGAAAGCATATGACCTAATGGTCACTTTTGCCAAAGTTAACCACTAGCCCACTTTGGACATCTCTATTAAATGGTTTCTAACAGAAAAAATTCTATTTCTTTTCTCCCCTTGCAAGATCAAGTGAAAATGAACCCAAGTGAACTTTCAAAACTTACAGAAACATTTTTCAAATGCATTTGAGGGAATTTCCAAAATTGAAACATTTTCTAATCATCGTAGAGCTGGCCAGTGGTTGCCCCTATTATACCTTTAGATTTTGATTTCTCCAAAAGAATCAAGCACGCGTGGAACATACTAGCAAAGAGCGTAAAGTGACGTCTCAATACAAACTATAGTACTGTCAGAAAAGAGTATTATTCATTTATTCAAGTGTGATTTGTACTCGTGAAGCAATGCGACAAAGTATAGTAAATGTGATTTTCTTTAGAAGGCCACCCCGCCGGCGTCAGTGGTCTCGTACCCGGCATTTTCATAAGCCCACGTCTCCGACTCCGACGACATCATGTTGCCAAACAGTAAACCCCCGAAGCCTCCGCCAAGCGCCAGCGCGAAGCTTCCCTTCTTCTTTTTCACGTTCTTCTGCACCAGCGTGCGAACATAGGGCACAGGACAGTGCGGCGCCACCGACTGGTACGCCGGCGCGTATGCATAGGACGGTGGATAGCACGGCTGCCACCGCGTCACCGGGTACCCCACCGCGTCGCCGCAGCGCTTGGTGTCCCGACGCGCCGGCGCCATGACGGGGCCGAGACGGTACGACACGCTGAGCACGCCATGGTGCTCGGCGCATTGCACCTTGCGCACCTGGTACGACGCGCACCGCCGCTGCTGGGCGCCGGAGCCGCAGGCACCAGTGAGCAGGTCGGCGACCGGTACGAGCGCCTCGCCGACGTCGCGGTCTTCGAAGCCGAAGGCGCGCTCGGTGCGGAGGAGCACGTGGAGGTAGCTGCCCTCGGCGGAGGCCGCAGCGGCCGTGGGCGGGACGGCGAAACGGAGCGTCTCGTGCCACTCCGGGTACCTGCCGCCGTAGCGGTCGGTGTGGGTGCACTGCCGCGTGAGCGGGTCGCCGTAGACCGACGCGACAGCGTACACCTCCATGTGGCTTAACGTGTTCACATCCTTCAGGTCGCTCGCCGAGACGAGCGTCAGCTCCAGGACCCTGTGCGCCATTACTGACCCTGTCTCAAGCTTGCGTTGCGATCTCGCCGTACGCCCCGGAGGGGGTATGTATAGAAGACGAGTGGGGCCCGCTGCCAGCGAAAAATCGGCTCCAAGTTTGGCGCCCGCGCTACATGCATATGCATGGATGTGGAAGCATCTGATGCCAAGCGAAATTAGAAATGCAACAGCTTGTTCTTGACATTTGATCTACTACTCCGTACAAAATTCCAAGTTGCACACCCTAATAAAGATCTTAACATCTAGAACATCTTTCGTTCAAATAATTGAATTGTATATGCCTATCAAGTTCCTTCTCATGAAAGTTTCTGCTAGTACTGCCCCCACTGAACAGCGTTTATCTATGTGCAAGTCGGAACGTGCGTGAACTTTTGCCATAAAAGGAATAGAATTCACAATCATAACTGTGGACCAGGTGCGTGCCCATTTGCCAATGAAGAACTGACAGAAAGAAGTGCATGCAAACTGTACGTATGCTTTTATTCGTATCTGATGATCACTTGCCATCCATACCTTCTCTAATTGGCACCAAACATATCAGACGGGGATCCATATGCCTAAAATATCCTTTCAGATATTTCATATTTTCAATTTGGCGAAATCATCAAATTCATGCTTGAGTTTGACTAAATCCCAACCGAGATATGACTAATAGGTAAAATTTAGCGAAATATGTGTGTCAGAAAAATATAACTATTTTGATACTCACTGAAACAAGGCATATTTCTTCGTTTTTGTGAAACTTTCAAGACTAGAGCGTTGCAATTGGCTAGTAATTCTTAAAGGACCCTAGAGAGCGAATGTGTGCTCCCAAGCTTATTAGCATGATGAATGTTGAGCGACTCCGGAGGCGCCTCTGAAACCCTAGCCTAGGCCACCCTTTTACCATCCCCCATGTATGTTGCCGCCACCACCGTCGCCGGTGGTGGCGGCACCCGTTTCATCCAAGGTGGTGGGTACAGATGGCGTGCGGTTTCACTGTGCGCTGTTGGGGGTGGCATGGCGTCGGGCGGGCATGCGTCTAGGGAAGAGAAGAGGTCGTGGAAGGAAAGGCGGCAGCATTGAACTATGGTGGAACGGACATGGCGATAGACCGCGGTGACGCTCTCCGGCGCGCTGCTGCCGGGAACGGGCGACGATGACGCGGGCCATTATGGGCCCGATCTGAGCCTACATTGTGGTCACAGTATGTGTCGCCCGATGGTCGCTATCGGCCAGCGAAATGCGGCACAGCGGCGCTTGGGAGGTGGTGGCGAGGGCCCGATGTGGGCCTGATCTGGGATCTGCATGTGCTGACTGCTACTCACGTCCGATGGTTCCACTACAAGAATCTGTACCATACATGACGTTCTGATTTTTTCATGGGCGCGAGGCAAAATGTCATAGATGCCCATATGTGACGAATTATGTGACGAAAAAAATTTCATGAAACTCAAGTCATAATGGGATCCGTGACATTTTTCTGTCTAGAAACATCAAGGCCTTTTGTGACGTTCCTGCAATTTTGCCGCTGCCAAGGGGACCGGCCAGCTCAGACCCAATCAGTCGTGATGTTTCTTTTCATCACGGGTGGACACCACGTGGCAGATGGCACCGCGAGGAGCCATTAGCGATGTCTACTGACGTCACGTTGGTCCTATGTGACGTCATCAATATCAAGACCTTTTTTGTCACGGCAAGATTCCGTTATCGACGCTTGCTGATGTCATCGCGTTGTCTATGACATCATCTCAGTCGTCACGAATTTTCTTTTGTCACGGCCTGGCTTCGTCAGATAGACACGTGATCCATTAAAATGATAACACGTGGGTTACTGGTATGACAACGCGTGGACCGATCAGAGCGAGACACTTATACGATCATATATCGTCTAGGCAGAAGTGATGACATATCATTTTCATGACATTATTATTTTGTCATGGCGGTTGACCATCCTACACGCGGCACGTAGATGACTACGCATGACGAAAATATTTTGTAAAGAAACAATCACGATGTTTACGCTTAGAATACATAATTTGATCGAAAATTTCAAGGAAAATGTTTCACTTCACATAAATGAATACCAACCTCAAAGAATCTCACATAAAATGTTCAACATCATAAGATTGCTGAACTATTCAGAGCAGTTTCTTAGCCAAATGGCTGAGAAAATTCCAAAGATTCACCACAAGTTTCACACTACCAGTTCACTTACCAAATTGCATATTATAGTTCAGACATCTGAGATAACACTTGTTGAATTAACGCATTTACCTCTTCATGTTTCTTCCTCATCTCTTCTTATTTTTTCCGCATTGCTTGTAGGTCTTCCAAATACTTCACCTCTCTATCTCGCCAAATTCATTCGCCTTCTACAACTCCTCAATGGTAGAGCACAGTTCCACACTACCTACTCTCTGAGCCTTGAGTTGTGCTTCTAGTTGAGACTTGGTTGGTCTTAAAGTACTGATACCTTCGATACGGATTACTGATATAGTGTAGCTTCTTTTTCCCTAGTAGACCTAGGTTATCGAATCCTCGAAAAACGAATGCGCAGTGAAGTTACTTTAACGGACCTTCGAGAGTTTTACAATTCCTTTTGTGTTTTTACCGGACCAATAGCTTGCGTCTTTTTGTTGTTGTCAATGATGGAGAGAGAGGGTCTAGGGCGTTCGGTTTCACCTATAGCTGTGCAAAACATTTGATGTGAATAAAAGATAGAAATAAAGTATGCATGTACTTGTTAGAGGAAGATAAATTATATGTGGGCAGTGCATCCATAATTGCTATTGCCTCCGCAACCGCTTATAGCAATAACCTACTAGTCTCATCCATAGAAGAAAAAGAACTAATGATATGCATAGTGATATCACCATTAATCTCAAGTAAATCTCTCACATGCAGCCGTACTACCCCTTCTGTCACTAGGATTCCCAACCTGCAGATTAGTCATTACTCATACTCTCTATACCTGGATCAACCCTCGGGGTCTTGGGTACCTGACAAGTCCTTGGATTGAGGTAAGAGAAGATACAATAATCATCATGTCATACAAACTAATACATGATCCCATCTATGATAAATAACATGCACAATTGCTGCATGGATAGGCCGAAGCCCTTAGCCCAAGGAGAATTACTCACACATAGAGATGAGATCAACAATCACAAACATTATAATAAAAATCATAAGATTGATATCAATAGTCTTACAATGTCTCCAATCGAAGAAGAGATCTACTATTACAAGTGGTGGAATATGGCTATGGAGATGGAGAAGGGTTTTGAGATCTGGACGCGGCTGGTGATCTGTGGCAGAGACTTTTTGGCGAGATCTGGCTTATTTTCTCGTCACCCGAGGCTTCTTTATATAGGGGTCCCTTCACGAAAGTTGTTCTGTTTGACCTAATGGTGGCTGCTCCAACTATACGACCGGAGCTATACGGCCAGAATTTTTGCTCCAGTCGTATAGTTGGTCGTTAAAGCGTCTGCCTCCGCTTTACGGCTCCTGGTTTCTTCTGGTTGTTGGAAATCTCATATCTTTGACTTTAATATAGTGATTTCCCATCTTCTAATGACATTATCTGCATAGGAAAAATATAAAAGAAAGGATTGCATACTCCTCTGAATATTAGGCATTAGTGGCAGGGTTTAGAGAGATATTTCATCAAAATTATGAATAATATCCAGTTTAAATGTGGACGTAGATGGCTATATTTCAGAGCCATCGACCTCCCCAAGCTTAAACTTGATTGTCCCCGAGTAAGAAAACCAAAATCAAAAAGGAACTCAGCATTTAAACTGAAATAACGCGATGGTGATCTTACTCATGATTAGTAGACTCATGTTTCCTCCACTTCATAAATCCGAAAAACTTCAGGATAGATAGAGTAATGGCAAGCATGTCATATGGGTTGTATGCATCCTTATAGTGTAGCAAAATTATTGTTAGCATGGATGATTCAAATGAGTAAACTTTATTCCATGTCATGTAATCAACTCATAGGCTTGCCTTTGAATAATAAAGTATAATCATGTAAATTAAGAGTGTGAGAGTTGTCATAAAAAACATATACACTAGAGTATCTCAATTCTCCCACGTTAATAAATTAAGACTTTTCAAGCACTACTTTTCTATTCATTGTCCTTCAAGAATTTCATTTTTAAGTAATTGAGAGCATGCCAAAGATTTTTATTAGTTTATCGGGATGTGATGGACACTTGTGGCATCACTAAGGTTTTTGTTTCTTTTGAATAATGATTACTCATATAGCCAGAGGAGTGATTCTATTATGATTACAGCTACCTAGGAGTGCCAAGAATCTTACCCACTATAGCATTGCTGCTACAAGTGTTTAATCAACTCATAGCAAAAATCTAGGAGTTTCCTCCATGAAGACTGTTCATAGACCAGCGGAGTTGTTGGCATCCCATGAAGTTTGATACGCATAAAGCTATATCATTCTTATGATTAACAAGTCAAACTTTGGCATGCTCACAAAAATCGCTAAACATTAATTCAATCGAACAAATCCTTTCAAAGAGAGCTATCAAGTTGCGGTGACCCAGCATACCAATGCATATGTAGTACACTATAGTCGTTGACATGACACCCATAGAACACCGTTTCGTAAATATCACATCCCTCAGAGTGGTACAACAGAAACATTGCGGGTCCAAATTACAACATACACACTTCATTATTACTACAATTCTAGAAGTTCGAGACTTCAAAAGGTTCAAACTTACAAACCAAATAACTTGTCTCATAAGTTCAGCGGAAGAACGAAAAACACAACGGTAAATAAGACGTGAGCTCAACAGCTTATTCTATAGAGTTCGGGTTGCTCGGCTCAACCTAGGTAACTAGAGTACGGCCTGACAACTACTCTGACTCATTGTCTTTAGCTCCATGTTGTTTCCCGTAGTCCACTCCTTTGATTCCACCAGATAGGTCCGGCTTTTCATAGTAGACGTCATTCTGGACCTCTGTAGCATACACCTGGTCATCCTTTTGGCCCTCAAAGTCTAGAAAGGGGTTCAAAGGAAAGGGTGAGTAACAGCGTTACCCAGCTAGTTCACTATCTACCACCTTGGACGATACGTCCTTGGTACTATGCAGTTTTTGTAAACATTTCTTCAAAGATTGATTTTAATTATCAAAACTATGCCCATCAGCCTTCACAGGTTGACCAGAACTTCATGGAGTTCCTTTCCTGCCACGTGCATAGCTCCTTCCTGGAACAGGGAGTAACATGTCACAATGCTTACACTCTGCAGAGGTGCATTGCTTTACTGATAAGAGACCAACTCCTTGTTGCACAACCGGGCGTACTTTCCCATCCACAATTCCATGATGTGGGGCCCAGTAGATGATCCAAGCCAATCACTGCCCCCTTCGCGACCCCGCATGTCCCCTTGGTGTACGCCATGCCTACATCTTGAATTACGGCAATGGTGAGTACTACCGTCAAATGCCAGAACTATCATGGGACGTTGAGGGCTCACACCCATATGCTGCATATCCTCTACGAATTACTAATAAATGCACGGTACGAGGATAACAACCACGACCTGGCCATCCGGATGCATGCGAGAGGAAGAAGATACAGCTGACTTCTCCGTCCCATTCCAAATCTTATGGTTTACGCGTAATATACGGTGCTAGAATCACTAATGTCATACGTTATTAAGTCCTAGTTGTTTTGCAATTGGAATCTTAGATTCCCCTGCAATTCTTAGTATTTATCATCACTTTGGATGACAATAGCATTTCATTTGTTTGAGAAAATACTTATTTTCTGTCTCCTTTAGAACATAGGTGATAACACACAATTTTCAAATATTTTCATAAGGACTCTTCAAAGGACATTTGCAAGTTATGAACTTGCCTTGTGACTGCAAGGTAGTGAAGTCGGATGCTTCCACCTGACCTTGAGCTCCGGTTTCTACAGAGAACCATTATTTCCTGGTAAGGACAATATTGAAGCAATATGTAATGCATAGTAATGGCATGCAATGGTTTATTATGTGCTTATTTGGGTGTTTTACCCTCTTAGTAAAAAATTGCTATTTTCTTTAATTAAAAGAAAAGTATTACTTAAAGTCTTTAAAATCTTTATAAATACTATATTTAGTATTTTTGTAATGATTAGTATTGTTTTAAGAGTTTAAAATTGAATTTATTTAGTTTTTTACTTTTTTAAATATTTAACTAAAATTCCTTTAAATAAATAAGACTTTATTTTTACACACTTAATTTACTTTGCAAAAATACAAACTAGCATTTTTCTATAATAGCACTCCCTTTAAGAATTGTAAGCGTGAATTTTATTCAATTTTTATGTGTTTGGTATATTCTTATAAAATTCCAAAGGAATATATACCTTAGTAATAATAATTTTTAATTACCTAAAATTCCATTTGTTATTTTTCTTGAATAGAGGACATTTTTATGAGTCCATTGATATTTTATTTATATTTTTAGGATTTTTATTTTATTTCTTATAACTATTTAAGTCCTAGGGGTATTTTAGTCATTTGACAATTTATTTAGGCTTTTTCTTTTTAAACTGGACCTAGCCCATTGGGCTGGCCCAGCCCTGACTCGACCCATCTGGGCTGGTCAAACCCCTCTGTCCTGAGCGGCCCAGTACCACTCGATTTCTCCCCTTATCTCTCTCGTTCACCCTTTGGCTCGTCCCTGCAGAGTCGGCGCGATGCGGACGCTGTCGCCGCTCGATTCCTGCCTCTCTAGGCTATTCCGGCTGCCGTCGTGGTGTGTGGCGAGGTAGCCGATGCTGCTCCGCCATCTGGTCCTGTTCGATTTGTCTGTAGGCGTCCCTCCCGTTCGAGGCTGACTCCACCCCGAACCCTAGGATTTGGGGGTTGCCAGCGATGTGGAGTTTTGCCGCCCCGGTGCTGCTGTGCTAGGCTTCTGGCGGTCCTGTGGTGCCGTCGCTGCTTCCCATGTGGCTGTGGCCGCTGTGCCATGGCTTGGCGCGGGTTGCAGCACCCTCAGGTGCTCCCCATGCCACCGTGTGCGCTCGCCGGTGATTCTGCTTCCTCTTCTAATTTCAGCGAGGACCACGGGTGAGTTCCTCTCCTTTCCCTCTCTTAGTCTCTGGCTGACCCTGCTACTCTCTGAGTGCTTGCCATATATGAACCCTAATTATATCTGTCCACGGCACTAGGTTTCATCCCTTTGTGCTAGGGTTCATTCCTTGATGCTATGTTTATTTGAGATGGTTTCCTACTAAATCTATTTGTGTAGGGTTCACAGCTATATTGTGGTTCTTGGTGTCAACAGTTAATTCTATCAGTAAGTTGTTAACTGAACTTTTACTTACTGTCATGTATTATGGCTATGATCTGGGTTGAGATTAGCTCTCTGGTTATTGTTGATATGCTTTGGTATGAAAGAATTGGAGTTGGATATCTAATCCAATTACTTTCTGACTTGCAGATGATAGAATACAGATATGTCAAATATGATTCCTAATTGTCATGTTAGGAAAATGATTAAGTGTTCTGTCGAAAACAATGAATTATAGTATCCCTAGTAGAACTGCTTGGTTAGGATGACCCTTGTGACACCTTCATTTTGAATGCTACACAGGTTCCATCTAGATACTGGTATGTTTTATACTTTTGTTCTATTGTGCATGAGGGTTGCAGAACCTTCTATTGGATAAATTAGCCTATGATGCTGGTCTGAGGCAAAGCTATGGAAAAATACCTGTTTCCACCTACTGCTTCCTATCTCACATATCCTATGATAGATAATCCCTAAGTATGATTCCTACAGTGTTTAGGAAAAGGATTTGATAGGCTATTGTAAGAATAATAGAGTGGATCCTTACTATTTAAGATGAAGTTTAAAGATACATCATTTCTGAGGTGCTACCATCCATAGGATGTGCCCAGAAATATTTATTCAAGGATGCATGTGTATCTAGTTATGAAACTAGAGATTTCTATCCAAGATCAGTGATGCAAAGGCTGAGATCTTGGTAGTAACTTGTAAAGATTTATCATTGGCTTTTTATCTTTCTTCTAGGATGGATATACACCTCACTTGGGTGTTTTTCTAAGAAGATCATATAAAACAACACATGTTCTATTTAATCTATGATGATTTGATCATGTGAGGGTTTTATGTGTACTCACCACACTACTTGATGGCTAGTGAGGTTGTGGTGTTGCTTACTGGCTTGATCTTGTTAACTTGTGTTTGCTGGCTTGATCTGACTCTGCACCTCCTAGTGCTGCTCATGTGATCTTGTACTTGGCCTTGCTATCCACTTGCTCCACCCCCTCCTTATGTTACCATCTTGTGGTGAATTGGTGGTTGATTTGGTAGACTGACTGGTGGTTTTGTTAAAGCTTTGGCAAGCTCAATGAGCTCTGAGTGTGTGCTCGAGAAGGAGAAATGAGTTCCTGTAACTATGCTTCGACCGAGTGCTCTGTTTGAGTGTGTGTACTGCTGCTGCGGTCTTGATAGCACACTCCATGCATTTTGGTGACTACGATGGCTAGCTGTGTGGTCTGGTTGTGTGGCCTGGCTGTGGATTAGATCAAGTGAAATAATCTTCACATGTTACCCTTTTACTAGTTACTGCCCTAGTGAAACTTGCCCTCTTTTTATTACTCTATGATGTAACATGAACAGTGCATTTCACTGTTCACCACTGAGAGTAAAATTAACTAACTAACCCTTTATTTTCCTTTTAGTTGTTTTATCTTATTTGCAGGAACAAGATCTGGACATACAAGATTTAGTATAGGAGTAGACAAGTAGTATAGGTTTTAATTGTAACCTTCTTTTTATTCTTTTTGTAAAGAATCTTGTAAAGAGATTATTATAAGTTAATAGAGTTTTATTTCTATTCTCTGTATCTTCTGCTTTTGGTGTATTTATCACTAGTTGTAATCTTATTATGGAATAAAGAAATAAGAATTCCTTTCTTATTTAATTTTCCTTGTATTTAATCCATATTGTTGTTTAATATATCTATAATATAATCAAACAATGTTAATAAAGTATTTTGGAAAACAATTTAATATTACTAACTTCTAATTTTCAAATTGATTTAATTTTCAAACTTGAATTCAAAATAACTTCCTCGAAGACTTAGAAGTTCCTAAAGATCATGTCAAAGTTCATAGCAGTCACTATAAAGAGCTATTCCTACCTCTAGTTAGTGAAAATAACTCTGATGTCTTTAGGTTTTTATTTGGCGAAAAATTTACCCTGATTTTTTACAAATGCATGCATGCACAAACTTAGATTCCTATTTCTACCCTTCGTTGGATCCTAATGCTCGGGTGTTACAGACTTCCCCCCTTAAATTAAACTTCGCCCCGAAGTTTGTGGATGAGTACCTGAATAGTTCTGGATATGCTTCTCTTAAGTCATCCTCTTTTTTCCATGTGGCTTCTCGCTCTAGGTGATGTTCCCATTGTACCTTGCATTACTTAATTACCCTGTTTCTCAACCTTTTCCAGTTCTCCTCTAGAATCTTACAGGGTTTCTTGACATAAGTCAAATCTGCTTGTAACTCAATCTCTTGATCTGTGATAGCATCATCTAGAACTTTAAGACATTTTCGGAGTTGTGATACATGGAAAACATTGTGAATCTGGGCTAGCCTTTTTGGTAACTCAATAGCATAAGCTATTGTTCTATTTTGACTCAGTATCTTGAATGGTCCAATAAATCTTGGGCTTAGTTTTCCTTTGACTCCGAATCTCTTCACTCCCTTCATCGGACTTACTTTGAGATATACCATATCCTCCACTTCTGGATGCCATGATCTTTTGCATTGATCAGCATAACTCTTTTGTCGACTCTGAGCTATCTTCAATCGATATCTGATAATATCGATGATATCTTGATTTTCCTTGATATAGTCTGGTGCAAATTCCTTGCTACTACAAGGTTCATACCAACATATAGGTGATCTACACTTTCTCCCGTATAGTACTTGGTATGGTGCTGCCTTCAAACTACTCTGATAGCTATTGTTGTAGGAAAATTCTGCCAACGGTAGATGATCTTCCCACGAACCTCCAAAATCTAATGCACAAGCTCTAAGCATGTCCTCCAAGATTTGATTGGTATTTTCTGTTTGGCCTCCAGTTTCTGGATGATAGGTTGTGCTAAAATCCAACTTTGAGCCAAGTGCTTCATGTAATTGTTTCCAAAATGCTGACATAAATACAGATCTTGTGTCTGATACAATTTTCTTGGGGTACCCCGTGCTTACTCACAATCTCTTTGACATAGATTTCCACTAATTTTTCGGCATGATCCTTTTGGTTTACTGGAACAAAAATGCACACTTTTTGTGAATCTGTCCACAATCACCTATATCATATCCTTCCGCTTCAGTGTCATGGGTAATCCTGTGATAAAATCCATACCAATTTCTTCCCACTTCCATTCTAGAATTTCCAAAGGTTGTAATGGTCATACTGGACTTTGATGTTCTACTTTTACCCTTTGGCAAGTATGGCATTCAGATACATACTGTGCAATATCTCTTTTCATATTGTTCCACCAAAATAATTCTTTTAGATCCATGTACATCTTTGTACTTCCAGGATGTATAAAATATGCTGTTTCATGGGCTTCCTGAAGTATCACTGATAACCCACAAGTATAGGGGGTGTATCGTAGTATTTTCGAGGGAAGTGAAACCCAATTTATTGATTCGACACCAAGGGGAGCCAAAGAATATTTATAAGCCTTACCAACTGAGTTGTCAATTCAGCTGCACCTGGAAACAATCTTGCTCACACCAGTATATCTGTAGCAACAGTTTTGTAGTAGGAATAGTAAAGTAACAGCAGTAGTAAAGTAAAGACAGTAGTAACAATAGTAGTAAATAGTGGGATTAAAGCGCGGTAGGCATAGGGATGGATGGACGGGCGTTGCATGAACAAGACAATTCACATGGCGATCAAGACATAGGGCAATTGCAGATAAATAAGATAAAGCATCCAAGTACTAAATAATCATAGGCATGTGTTCCATATATAGTCATACGTGCTCGCAATGAGAACTTGCACAACATCTTTTGTCCTGCCAGCTCGTTTGCAGCAGGGCCTCAAAGGAACTACTGGCAATTAAGGTGCTCCTTTTAATAGAGCACCGGAGCAAAGCATTAACACTCCATGAACACATGTGATCCTCACATCAAAGCCATTCCCTCCGGTTATCCCGATTGCTGTCACTTCGGGGCCATTGGTTCCGGACAACAACGTGTGTATACAACTTGCAGGTACGATCATAAATAATACTATCATAATGGATCAATAACATGTTCAGATCTGAAATCATGGCACTCGGGCCCTAGTGACAAGCATTAAGGATAACAAGTTGCAACAAAGTCAAAAAGCACTAATAATAGATACTAGGCACCATGCCCTAACAATCCGATGACATTACATGAACGGTCTCATCTAATCCCTACCATCCCCATAGCCTACAGCGAGGGATTACTCACTCATAGATGGGGGAAACATGGATGGATGATGGAGAAGTGATGGTGATGATGATGGCGATGGCGATGATCTCCTCCAATTCCCCGTCCCGGCAGGGTGCTAGAATAGAGTTTCTGGTGCTATATCATGGAATCTGGTGGTGGCGGAGGAGCGGAACTCCTTCTAAAAAACGTCGAACCCTCCTGAGTTTTTAGGTCAGAAGGCAACTTATAGGCGAAGAGGGAGACCGAGGGGGTGTCTGGGGTGGCCATACCACCCCCTGGCGCGGCCAGGCCTGGCCCGCGCGGCGAGGTGGTGTGGCCAGGCCCCAGCCCCATTCCGTCTCGTATTCTGGCTCCGTGAGTCTTCTAGTGAAATAGGATTTTTGGCATATTTTCCGGGATTTTTCCTGATAGTTGATTTTCTGCACAAAAACTAGACACCAAGGTAATTCTGCTGAAAACAGCATCAGTCCGTGTTAGTTGCATCCAATTCACACAAGTTTAGAGGAAAAACAACAGCAAAAGTGTTCGGGAAAGTAGATACATTTTCGACGTATCAACTCCCCCAATCTTAACTTAATGCTTGTCCTCAAGCAATTCAGTTGAAAACTGAGTGCGATAAAAGAAACTTTCACCAACACATTTGCTTCATTTGATGTATATATTCTCCGCATATGATCAACTACTTAGAGAATTCATAATAAGGAGTATGCAACTAAGTTTACTCAATAGGCATTGCAAGCTATGAAGAAATTCCAACTCAAAAATAATAAGTAGCATGAAACATAAACATAAGCAACATTATAATGCTCATAACAAGGTATGATAGAGTGGTATCTCGCTTGCCTTTGATTGTGAACGCCAAGGCACCTCTAAAGTTCGGGTGAAGACTAGAAGTAAAGATATCAAAGATATAAGCATCAAAGTCATAACACAATTAATCCAGTATTGAGACAAGCACATTATACTAAGAATGACAACTATGCTCTCAAGAAAGTGCTCATAGAATAAGTGGTGACTCAACAAGGAAATGAAAAAGGTTTTGAATAGTTTGAAAGGCTTCCAAATGCTGAAAGTATGGTACTCATTAGCTTTGAGCTCTCATTGCCCCTACCATGAGAATCTTTAATATGGTTAAGGTAAAAGTGAGGTCCAATCTGAGTTATATGCTTGACAGACTATAAACTGGAAATATCATGTCCCTTGAGTATGAGGGCCGCTCCTCATGCGACTCAACTTTAGTTACCGGTAAGTTCTTGTAATAGTAAATATGGTGTATCATAGAGAACCGCCAATGGGGTACCCCTTGCCCGATGATACGGAAGAATCCCCATATCAAAATGACAAGGCAAGCAGACAACGAGTATCTCAGCAATCTTCTTATTTACCATGGGAAAATGGTGCTTTTTTCTCTCTTTCCTCTTTTCTCATATCTCTTTTTTTCTTTTCTCAATAGCTATCTCTTTTTTATAAGAAGAATGCTTCATAGATACTCATTATGGTTACTCTGTAGGTTTCCACCATGATTATGCATGGATTAGACCGGCGGCCCAGGCGTTTCTCTAACACACATACATAACTCCATGGACTTACAAGATCCCCTTTTATTTCACACCGACGACATCCACAAACAAAAGAGCATGATATCAACTGGGTATATATTTACAAGTCTTGAAAGCGTTCCCCGTGACAGCATGGTTCTGCTAATCCCCAGCCTATAATTTGCAAGCATATAACTTTCATGGACAGTCACAATGGTTCAGGTTTATTAAATGTAGGAAATAAAGTGTGCCATCAAGTTCGCGAGAGCTGTACTAACTAACTTTCTCATAACAAGAAAACATTTTATTCGGAAGAAAACAAGGCATACTGAATATGCACGGAATAGCAAATGATGCTAATAGGTAGGTATGGTGGACACTTTTGGCAATATTGGTTTTGGGGAGTTGGATGCACGAGTAAAGCTTATACTCGGCGCAAGTGAAGTCTAGCAATAGAGAGGGAGCGACAAACGAGAGAGCAATAACTGTCATAATCATGCTTGCAACAAAACATGACTAATCATGGCATGAAAGTGATTCAAGACCCTCAAGGCAAAATAATTCATCGAGGCTTACCTGATTATTTCAGTCATATGCATACGTGAGCATGTGCCAAGTCATTTCAAGTGAAACATCCAGAGGAGGATACCACGGTGTCATACCAAGTTATGAATAGAGCAATGCAAGCAAACATTCATATAACATGCTACAAACTATTCGCGAGTTGGAGTTGATCATAAGAAAGCAAGAACTACTAAGCATCCATAAATAACATACACCCTACATGAACAGACTAAGCATGCCCACAATGATGAGTATATGTACAAAAATGAAAACAAATAGAGTTCGTTACCAGCCTCTTACCACACCTCAAGTTGTCATTTAATCCTCATTATTGCCCTTCACGTGTGTGGCTTGAATAATAATATGAAACCAAATTCCACTGAGAACTGCTGAACCCTGCAACAAACTCACAAAACCAAAGAAGAACAACAAATATTTTTGGTGTTTTCGATTTTTAAAACAAGAACCAAAAAGGGAGAACAAGCAAAGCAAAGTCTTTTTGGGTTTTTCGAATAGTTCAAAACAAAGCAAAAAGGGAAAAACAAACCAAGGCAAAAAGAAAAGGCAAACAAAGAGAAACAACAGAAATATTTTTGGTCTTTTTGTGTTTTAAGAAAGCAAAAACAAAGAAATAACGAAAACTAAAAAGAGAACAAAACATGAATATACAATGTACCAACGCAAAATGATATGGAGATGAGTGCGATGTTGGTGTACCTCCCCCCAAGCTTAGGCTTTTGGCCTAAGTGGGTATCAATCCAGATACGAGTAAGGGTTCAAAGCAGGCAGATCATTGTAAGGATGATCGTAGTTGGGCCCTTGGGAAGAAGAGGCTCCCCAATCATAGGTAGGCTACTGATATGAAGACTCCCCCTCATTCGAGGGCTGGACCGAATCATCTGTGACCTCCCTTCTAGTATCCTGCTCCTGTTGAGAGAGCTCTCCCAAGTACGTATCAAACTCTTCCTTCGTGAGGGACCATCCTACCATGTTATCAAGGTTAAACAAAACAGGTGTAGGCAAAAGAACAACACGCTCGGACTTGCTCCTTCTCCAACCAGCTTTGAGAAAGGTTATTTCATAAGACAACTCACACAAACTAGCCCACGAGGAAACAAATTTATGTTGTATCATGGAATTAAGATCAAGCCTTTCTATGGGAAACTGTAGGTCTAGATGATGTGGCACTAAACCATGCAATGCTAGTAAACGAGAAGCAATGAGGCCCCCACAAATTCCACCTTTCTCGCGGTTAGCAGCAAGACGGAAAGCTATCAAAGCACCCAAGTTGTAAGACCTATCTCGTTTAAGAGCAGCAGAGATGAATGCTAGATCGTATGAAGATAACTTATTGGCAGTTTTCGTAGCAAGAACACACTTGGCAATAAAGTAGGCAAAGTAGCGAATGGAGGGGAGATGAATGTTACGGATTTTCCCGCTCTCCTTCGAGAAGCTGCTCCCTTGGCAAATCTCCGCATACAAGTCCATGAGTGGTGCAGGACGCTCTTTAATCCTTCCACATGATCCCCACTAAGGTACCTTAATAGCTGCACAAAAGTCATCAAGAGAGAGGTCGACAGCTATATTGTAAATTTTGTAGTGGACCATAGGGTTAGGCAAAGAGTGACTAAATCGAAAATCCTGCACTACAGACATGGTTAGTTTCACAAATTGACAAGGCTAATCTTCCAAAAAGTGCTCCAATCCTGCATTAGCAACCAAAGTATGGAAGTCCTGGGAAATTCCTGCAGCTCTCATTTATTCGGAGCATGGATAGATGGAAGGAAAAACTTCCTCCTCTCAGTGAACCTTCATAAACTCAGGCACCCTCAGTTCATGTTGGTTTAGTTGATGCTCATTCATCTTCTATTCTGAAATTTAAACATCTATTAAACAAGTGATTGCAAAGTGAATATAGAATGAAGGGCACTACTCATAGGGACTTATAGAGGCCTAAACATGCATCAAAACTATATCTCTAAGCATTGAACAAGCTTACAAGCACTCAAAACCTGTCACCTATAGCAGCAAAATACTCAAGATGTAAACCACTAAACACAAATCTACTGGACAAGTGGAGGAGTCACATACCAGAGAACAAATGCTCCAAATTTCAGCAGCAAAGATGGGCTGAGCAAGGAGATCAAAAAATCGAGGGCAAGCACATCAAGAACGCGGTTTCGAGCAATGAACTAGTGTTTACTCGGGAGAGAGAAGAAAGTGGCAAGTGAGAGAGTGAGTGGAGGGCCAGGGGTGGCCCACACCATGGCCAGGCGCGCCCCTAGGTTGGCCGCGCCACCAGGTGGTGTGCCTGCCTGGTGGGCCCCTCTGGTACCTTGTAGGCACTCCTCTGTCCCTTTTTCACGTAAAAATTTAATATGAATTTTCTAGAATTTTTCGAGACACTTTATTTTTGAGCAATTTTCAAGTATAGATAAATGGTTTTCTGACAGATTTTTTTTGGAAAGATGCAATGACAAAACAAGGGTAAAACTTCAGAAGTTCTAAGACACTCTAACATGCAAACAACTAAATGGATAGAATAGAAGTAAACAGAGATAATCATGGTTGAAACATTGTTTTGTTCAATGAAATTCTTTTGTTTACAAGGTTGATTAGGTCTTGTTACCAAAACAATTTTATATGAAACAAAACTTTGTATTCCACTCAATGATTATGTTACCTCAACCTTGATAGCAATGGTCCACATCATAATAGTTTCATATTTTTCTCTTGGTATGGGACAATATATTTCTCCAACTTGAATGCCTTCAACATGTTCAATTGAATTCAAGCCATAAGTCCTTTCAATCTTCTTGGGGAAATAGAAAGTATGTTCCTTGTCATTAACATTGAAGGTCACCTTTCCTTGATTAGAATTAATAACAGCTCCTGCAGTATTAAGAAAAGGTCTCCCAAGAATAATAGACATATTATCATCTTCAGGCATTTCAAGCACAACAAAATCAGTTACTATCAAGCAATTATGACCAACTTGAACAGGTACATCCTCACATATACCAACAGGAACAGTAGTAGATTTATCAGCCATTTTCAAAGAATATGTCAATTGGTATTAGTTTTTCCAATTGAAGTCTCTTGTAGAGAGAAAAAAGCATAACACTAACTCCTACTCCCAAATCACACAAAGCAGTTCTAACATAACTATTTTTAATAGAGCAAGGAATAGTTGGAATCCCTGGGTCTCCAAGTTTCTTTGGAACCTTACCATTAAAGGAATAATTAGCAAGCAAAGTAGAAATTTCTTCATTAGGGATCTTCCTTTTTTCGAGACAATATCCTTCATATACTTTGAGTAAGGAAGCAATTTAATAGCATCAGTCAAAGGAATTTGCAAGAATAAAGCTTTCATCCACTCACAAAACTTATTATAGTGTTCATCTTCCTTTGATTTGTGTTTCTTATTAGGGAAAGGCATAGGTTTTTGGACCCAAGGCTCTCTTTCACTACCATGTTTCTTAGCAACAAAATCTTCTTTAGTGTATTTAGTATTCTTAGTGTGCTTTTTAGGTTCTTCTTCAACTTTTTCTTTATCAGGAACATCATTTTCTTCATTGCCCCTTTTAGTTTCAGCATCAGAGATAGATATACTATTAGGATCTATAGCAGGTTTAGAAGATTCTATAATAGTTTTACGTTTCTTTTTCCTTTTCTTAGGAAAAGTACCACTATTTTCAACTTGTTGAGAATCCTGCTCAATTCTTTTGGGATGCCCCTCAAGATATAGAGGATCCTGGGTAGCAGCACCACTTCTAGTTCTAATTTCATAAGCATGTTTTTCTTTAGCAACATTGACTACTAGTCTTTTTGCACTTTAATAAGTTGATCTATTTGAGTTTGAACCATTTGAAAAAATTTAACAAGCATTTTAACATCATTAGAGGTTCTTTCCACAATATCTTTTAGCTCAACAATAGATCTAGAGTTTTCCATTAAATGATTTTGCACCCTTTTATTAAAATTATCTTGCTTAACAATAAAAATATCAAATTCTTCTAAGCATTGATCAGGAGGTTTAGAGTAAGGAATATCACCTGCATCAAAGTGTTGGAGAGAGTGTACCTCAATAGTAGATGAGTGGGGGATAGGCTTACATAATTCTTCTATAGGAGGTAAATTTTTAACATTTGCAGCTTTAATAGCCTTCTCCTTAAGACATTTCTTAGCTTCCTTCATCACTTCATCATTTAGTTTAATAACTCCCCTCTTCTTTGATGTTGGTATAGGCACATGAATATTTGGTTCAGGTATAGTCCTCTCAGGTATAGTTGGTTCCAGAGGAGTCCAGTCTTCATAGTTCTTGCTTATTTTAGCCATTAATTCCTCAGCTTCTTTGGGAGTCCTGTTCCTGAAAACACAATCAGCACAACCATCCAGGTATGTCCTAGATTCTTCAGTTAGTCCATTATAAAATATATCAATAAGCTCATTCTTAGGTAATGGACATCCAGCCTGTGCATCAATCAAAGCACAAAACCTTGCCCATGATTCAGGCAATATCTCTTTTTCTCCTTGTTTAAAATCAAAAAGTTCCTGCAAAATACCATGTCTAGCACTAGGAGGAAAATATTTCTGCAGGAAAGTACTAATCAAGCAATCAGGGCTATCAATAGATCCAGGAGGCAAATTATTCAACCAAGTTTTAGCTTCTCCTTTCACTGAAAAGGGGAAAATCTTAGCAACAAAGTAGGTGCGCATCTTAATATCATCAGAAAATAAACCACTCATAGTAGATACCTCAGTCATATGTGCTACCGCACTCTCATTCTTAGTCCCACAAAAAGGTTCTTTCTCAACAATAGCTATGTAAGATAGATCAACAGAGAAATCATAATCCTTATGGTAGGCATAGGGATGGATGGACGGGCGTTGCACGAACAAGACAATTCACGTGGCGATCAAGACATATGGCAATTGTAGATAAATAAGATAAAGCATCCAAGTACTAAATAATCATAGGCATGTGTTCCATATATAGTCATACGTGCTCGCAATGAGAACTTGCACAACATCTTTTGTCCTGCCAGCCCGTTTGCAGCGGGGCCTCAAGGGAACTACTGGCAATTAAGGTGCTCCTTTTAATAGAGCACCGGAGCAAAGCATTAACACTCTGTGAACACATGTGATCCTCACATCAAAGCCATTCCCTCCGGTTATCCCGATTGCTGTCACTTCGGGGACATTGGTTCCGGACAACAATGTGTGTATACAACTTGCGGGTAAGATCATAAACAATACTATCATAATGAATAAATAACATGTTCAGATCTGAAATCATGGCACTCGGGCCCTAGTGACAAGCATTGAGCATAACAAGTTGCAACAAAGTCAAAAAGCACTAATAATAGATACTAGGGCACCATGCCCTAACAATCTGATGCCATTACATGAACAATCTCATCCAATCCCTACCATCCCCATAGCCTACAGCGGGGGATTACTCACTCATAGATGGGGGAAACATGGATGGATGATGGAGAAGCGATGGTGATGATGATGGCGATGATCTCCAATTCCCCGTCTCGGTAGGGTGCCAGAACGGAGTTTTTGGTACTGTTTCATGGAATCTGGTGGTGGCGGTGGAGCGGAACTCCTTCTAGAAAAACTTCAAACCCCTCTGAGTTTTTAGGTCAGAAGGCAACTTATAGGCGAAGAGGGAGACCAAGGGGATGTCTGGGGCGGCCAGACCACCCCCTGGCGCGGCCAGGTGGTGTGGCCAGGCCCCAGCCCCACTCCGTCTCGTATTCTGGCTCCGTGAGTCTTATGGTGAAATAGGATTTTGGCATATTTTCCGGGATTTTTCCTGATAGTTGATTTTCTGCACAAAAACTAGACACCAAGGTAATTCTACTGAAAATAGCGTCAGTCCGTGTTAGTTGCATCCAATTCACACAAGTTTAGAGGAAAAACAATAGCAAAAGTGTTTGGGAAAGTAGATACGTTTTGGACGTATCAATCACCTCTCGAATTTCTGGCACATCTGGTACACAAAGATGGTTTTGAAACCATAAAGATCCATAATCTCCTAGGTGAAAAACTGATGTGTGACCTTGAGAGATTCTTCAAACTTCTTCAGCAATGAAAGGGTCTTCAAATTTCATGCCAAAGATCACTACTCCGCTCTTCAACTACTCTCATGGTAGCTACTCCTCCAAGAACTGCTATGCTTATAAATTGTATTTCCAACCTTTCCAAATCCATCTGCAATTATTTTGGCAGTTCTCTATTAGTAGGTTGCGTATCTATGCTTTTCCGACTTAAAGCATCTGCCACAAGATTTGCTTTTCCAGTGGTATAATTGATTACTAGATCATAATATTTAGTTAACTCCAGCCAACGCTTCTGTCTCATATTCAATTCCTTTTGAGTGAAGAAATATTTGAGACTTTTGTGGCAGTGTATAACTCACACCTGGCCCCATAGAGAAAATGCCTCCATCCTTTTAAATCAAAGACTACTTCTGCTAACTCTAAATCATGAGTTGGATAATTTACTTCATGTGGTTTCAGTTGTCTAGATCCATAAGCAATTACCTTACGATCTTGCCTAAGCACACAATCTAATCCTTTCTTAGATGCATCACAATATATTGTGTAATCTTTTCCTATTTCTGGGACTTCTAGGATTGGTGCGGTAGTTAATCTAGTCATCAACTCCTAAAAACTCGCTTCGCACTTCTCATCCCATATGAATGGTGTATTCTTTCATAGCAATTTGTTCATTGGTCCAGCTATCTTGGAAAAACCGTCAATGAATCTCCGATAATAACCGGCCATGCCTAAGAAACCTCGGATTTGCTTCACATTGGTTGGTTCCTTCCATTCTAGCACTGACTGAACTTTGGACGGATTTACAGCAATTCCATCCTTACTGATCACATGACCAGAATTCACACTTGCTGGACTTAGCATAAAGCTTATGTTCTCTTAGGGTTCGCAACGCTATTCTCAAATGCTCTGCATGCTCTTCTTTATCCTTAGAGTATATCAAAATATCGTCAATGAATACTATGACAAACTTGTCCAGGTACGGCATGAAGATTTTGTTCATCAAATTCATGAATATTGCTGGTGCATTGGTCAAACCAAAAGGTACGACGAGATACTCATGATGTCCATACCTTGACACAAATGCTGTTTTAGAAACATCTTCAGGTTTAATTTTTATCTCATGGTATCCTGATCTTAGATCAATCTTGGAAAATACTCCAGCTCCCTTGACTTGGTTAAATAGATCTTGAATTCTTGGTAATGGGTACTTATTCTTGATGGTGACATTGTTGAGATTTCTGTAATCCCCACACATTCTTCGTCCTCCATCTCTTTTATCCACAAAAATTACCGGAGTTCCCCACGGGGATATACTTTCCTGAATAAATCCTTTTCTGGCTAACTCATCGATTTGCTCCTTAAGCTCTTTTAATTCTTTTGGTCCCATCTTATACGGTGCTTGGGATATTGGTGTTGTACTAGGTATCAGGTCAATAGTGAACTCTATTTATCGATCAGGTGGCATTCCTGGTAATTCTGCTGGAAAAACATCTTGGAATTCCTTCACTACAGGAATATCTCCCAACTTAACCTCCTTCATTGAGTTCAACTGCAGATCCACCATGATATGACTATGTTTATTCTCCTGATAGACTATCCATCCTCCACTTGGAGACTTGATTGTAATGGTTTTGTCCTCACAATTGATCTGAGCTCCATAGTCCGTCATCCAATCCATTCCCAACACTACTGCTATTCCCCTTAATGGAATCACCTAAAGATCCGCATAATAGGTTTGACCACATATTTAGATGACTTGGTGTAATTTAATGTTTCTAGCTACCACGATCCCTTCGACGGTAACTACGGTCATGGGTTTTTCTAACGGTGCCCTTCTAATCCCAAATTTACACACAAATTCTTTAGATATGAAAGAAGTAGTTGCACCCGTATCAAATAAAACTTTTCCAGGAATTGTGAGAATATTGAGCTTACCTATCACGCCTGATTCGAGTTATCCACCTCCTCCAAGGTTGCGCAATTTAGCTTTCCAGTAGGCCTACCTCTCTTGCCATTGTCATTTTTGCCATAACTTCCACCTCTATTAGGTTGTCCACCTCTGCCTCTTGCTTGACCAATACCGGTTGTAGGCCATCCACCTGGTGGTTTGCTTGGGCAGTCAGGCTTAATGTGCCCCTTCTGACCACAACCATAACATATGATTACTGGCTTCTTACATTCCCTTTGGAAATGCCCTGGAATACCACAATTGTTGCATATAATATTCCTCTTGGGGTTGGACGGACTTCCACTACTATTCTTATTAGTATTGTTGTTGTTGAATGGTCGATTCCTGGGTTTGAACTCCAAATTTGGTTTAGGATTACTTGGTTGAATCCTCTTGGTTTCCTTCTTTGCTCTCTTCCATTAGTCCTCTTGGACATTCTTATAATCATCCTCAAATGTGATTGCTGCATCTAGTAACTGTTGAAAAGTTGCTTTATTGGCCAACCTCAGCTGCATCTTCACAAATGGATTTAAACCACATAGGAAATGTTTCTTCCTCTTCTCCTCGGTGCTCACTTCATCCTCATCATAACTAGATAGTTAACTAAACTCCCGGATGTACTTCATGACACTGGCATATCCCTGATGAAGCTCTTCAAACTCCCTACGCTTCAACTCCATCACACTTTCTAGAACATGATACTCACGGAATCTCTGCTTAAACTCCTCCCAGGTATACTCCCTTCCTAGAGGTTGCATTGCTAGCTGATTCTCCCACCAAGATGATGTAGGTCTAGTAAAGAGATATGTTGCATACCTCAACTTTTCCTCATCATTGCATCCTACAGTCTTCAACTTTCTCTCCATATCTGCTAGCCAATCCTCTGCATCCATTGGCTCAGGGGCTGATGCAAAAGGTAATGGCCTTGCATTTTGAAAGTCAGAAAGACTCACACCACGTCCTTCAAATTCCCTCTGATGTCCCACTCGACCACTAATCCTTCCATGAACTTGTTCTAGGACTCTTGCATCATTTGCATGTCCTGCATAAAATTATGTTCCATCAATGGCCTCATTGGTGGTGGTGGTAAATTTTCCTGCACTCTAGCATCTTCATCCGCCTTTTCCTTAGTTTCGCGCTCCATGCGCTGCTGTTCAGTCTCATCCTCTACACCCATTCCATACCCCCTAGTCCTATAACATAAAGTGAACACTCATAATTACATTATGCATATGTGTTATGAGCTCAACTTCATGCACAAAACTAGTCACACAATGGGAAAAAATCCAAATAAGAACCAAATATGCATTTCACATATTATACATTACAAACAACATAGTTCAGTACAACATCATTACAATCCCATACCGTTTAGGTATTACAACTTGTGTGGATAATATCCCACTTATTTATTTACATCCAGTGCTCAGACTCTAACTCTCGTATCACCACTGGGATACTCCTCCTCAAGGTCACGCTCTCTAGAAGCTGCGATGTTCATCATACATACCCGAAATACAACTATGCTAACATGTAGTACGACGTACCATCTATGGAACGACTTGCCTCTTCAACGGATGATACTCAGTATCAGAAGTCTCCGCACTTGACACATCATCCAGCTGAAGTGTGTCCATACCTTCCAATTCATCTGAAGTATCTTCAGAATCATCCTCATCACTGTCTTCTTCATCCATCTCCTGCATCCCGACTCTAGAGGAAACAACAGAATATTCCCCTTCCAGTGCTCCCCAAGTACTCTGCTGGGTACGATAGTCCTCAACTATGATTGGATAGTGCATGTTATCTGGAGTAGGATAATATTCTGGTGACTCAAACACCCTTGCTTCAGGATCTTCCTCATCGTACTCTACATCCTCCACATGGACATCTCTTCCATCAACGGAATAAGATCTCACTCCCATGCGACTAGTTTGCCCGGTATCTCCAACTAAATCTTCCACGGGAATAGGATTCCTGGCAGATCCATCCATCGATATGTACCTCCATCCTTTAGAATTTCCAATAGGTAGTTCCAAGTCCTCAGTTCCCCAAGAACTCTGGGGTACAGGATGACTAGTGCCCTCATCAGGATATCTAGTGGTTTCTGGCATAGGTGAATAAGGATATGGTGTAAAAGATGCTGGATCTATAGGTA
Organism: Avena eriantha; assembly: GCA_910589775.1. NCBI lineage: Eukaryota > Viridiplantae > Streptophyta > Magnoliopsida > Poales > Poaceae > Avena > Avena eriantha. The sequence goes on from OU342741.1 coordinate 62,218,640, forward strand.
TACCCTTACAAACTGGGTTACCCCTATCCCCTACTTCATTCTCCAGTTTAGATGCTAACTTCTCCCTTCGTTCAGGATTAGTTAAATCCTCTAACATATCAATCTGATCTTCTACAATAACCTGATGTGTCTTGTACAAAGACCCAAGCATCAGTCGATACAGATCCATAAACTTAGAAGCTAGTTTTGGATGCTTCTTTACTAAAGTAAGATGATCTGGTTCTGGTTCCTCGTCTATAGAGTCATGAGGAATCACAGAATATGTGCTTCCAGCTAACTCTTCTGCTTTGTGCTCCAAAACATTGGTCATCGCCTCCACAATAGCAACATGGTATGCTGCTAGGTGACTTCTACCTTCACCCATAGGTAAATTGTGATATAAACCAAGCTTCTTTGGTAGTTGGATGCTAACATGATATTTGGCTAACATTATCCCATCATGGTATGTCATGGTATTGATTGGAATACTAGTTGTGCAACCAAAAACCCTCATAAGTTCTCGAAGCTGTTCAGTTAAAGCCCCCTGATAATCATCAAGAGTCTCTTCTTTCCTTGCCAAATTCTGTTTTGGAAATTTTGATGTCATTTCCACTATATAGAAAATATTCATAATTAGTATCCATTAGTCATAATGATGCATCATAATAAAGAATTATCGCACTAAAAATACAACAAAATATTCCCAATTGAATATTCATCATATAATCTAGAGAACTCTTTACTGTTGCTCCTAGACTCCTACAGGTAGTTCCCTTTACTAGGTTTCCAACTTAAGGTCAAAGCAATTGCTCTGATACCAGTTGTGGTGACCCAGCATACCACTGCATATGTAGTACACTGTAGTCGTTGACATGACACCCACAGAACACCGTTCTGTAGATATCACATCCCTTAGAGTGGTACAACAGAAACATTGCGGGTCCAAATTACAACATACACACTTCATTATTATTACAATTCCAGAAGTTTGAGACTTCAAAAGGTTCAAACTTACAAACCAAATAACTTATCTCATAAGTTCAGCGGAAGAACGAAAAACACAACAGTAAATAAGACGTGAGCTCAACAGCTTATTCTATAGAGTTTGGGTTGCTCGGCTCAACCTAGGTAACTAGAGTATGGCCTGACAACTACTCTAACTCGTTGTCTTCAGCTCCATACTGTATCCTATAGTCCACTCCTTCGATTCCACCGGATAGGTCTGGCTCTTCATAGTAGACGTCATTCTGGACCTCCGTAGCATACACCTGGTCATCCTTCTGGCCCTCAAAGTCTAGCAAGGGGTTCAAAGGAAATGGTGAGTAACAGTGTTACCTAGCAAGTTCACTATATGCAAGGTGGGAAGTTTGATGCTATATCTACCAACTCGGACGATACGTCCTTGGTACTATGTAGTTTTGGTAAACATTTCTTCAAAGATTGATTTTAATTATCAAAACTATGCACATCACCCTCCATAGGTTGACCAGAACTTCATGGAGTTCCTTTCCTGCCATGTTCGTAGCTCCTTCCCGGAACAGGGAGTAACATGTCACAATTCTTACACTCTGCAGAGGTGCGTTGCTTTACCCATAAGAGACCAACTCCTTGTTTCACAACCGGGCGTACTTTCCCGTCCACAATTCCATGTTGTGGGGCCCAGTAGATGATCCAAGTCAATCACTTCCCCCTTCGCGACCTCGCATGTCCCTTGGTGTACGCCATGCCCACATCTTGAATTATGGAAATGGTTAGTACGGACCGTCAGATGCCAAAACTATCTTGGGATATTAAGGGCTCTCACCCATATGCTACATATCCTCTACGAATTACCAATAAATGCATGCTACGAGGATAACAGCCACGCACTACTAGGAAATAGCTTATCTATGGCACATGGAAATGAGACTTATGTGGCGCATATCCTAGTCGCCACTGTTACCTCGCCACTAATAACTACTTCCTGTGGCGCATATGGATACGCGCCACAGAAGTCTCAGACTTCTATGGCGCATTTCTTCATATGCGCCACAGGAAGAACTTCAGTGGCGCATTTACATATATGCGCCATAGAAAGCCTATGCGCCACTGACTATATAATTATATGTGCCACTGATTGTGTAACACGTATTCGAAGTTAAATACGTTCCTGGTGTATAATCAGGTATTTATACAGGATTTATACAGTATTTATCCAGATGAGTATAAAGTACATTACACAAGTAGTAGATGCATGAAAACCGACATATATATAATACAAACACTTAGAGGTCGATCGAGATACATATATAGTGTCAAGTGCCGAATTTTTACACAAGTGCCGAATACAAAGTTCATATCATCTCACATTACAAATATGAAGTGGCCACCGCCACCTACACTAGGATCAAAAAGAATACAGATGTGATAATGGTGAGCAAGAGCATGAGCCCGACCAATATCTTCATCCGGTTCTTCTTCCACAGGTGGTTCCTCCACTTGGCTACCGCCTCCTCTCTATTCGCGTATCCTTTGTAGATGTTGCTGCTGAACTTGTTCACTTGTTTGTGACAATCCTCCCACTCCTCGTAGACTCCTGGAACCCTACCCATATACACCACATACCACCTCGTCGCCATCTCTATAGACGACAAGGCATATTAGTAAAAATACAACGAAAAGAATTAATAAAGGGTTCACATCCATATATATATATGTTCACAGAATATAAAACAAAGGATCCATAAACCTAAAAGATAGATCATCATAGAAGCAATAAGTTCAACGACAACACGACCACAAGGTAGTTTAAGTCTAACAACAATGTCCATTTCGACCACAAGATAGTAAAGTTTATGACACACACACTAATACAGCAGACGTCCATCAAGAGTATACACACACTGGATCATGCTAGAGGCACACATTGATCATGAAGACTTCTTCTTCTTGCTCGGCTTTGGGAACAGTAGATAGCCCTCTTTCGTCATCCACGTCCTTATGTCACCCTGCTTACAGAGGCGTTCTTCGATCTCCCTCTTACTCAACACTCTGGCTTATTGTAGGGCACCCCTTGTGTTGACATCTTCAATGATGATTTGCCACAACTTCATCTGAATGCGATGGAAGTCTTCTCTAAGATCATCATCATCGATTCGCGCCAAAGTTTCAGCCCATCCTCGGAGACTAGATGGCAGTGTTAGGTTCTGGCAATCCCGAACATAGCCTTTAAGGTGATGGAGGACGTAGAAGGCCTCCTTGGCACCAGTAGTCGACTGCTTGACGCAGGGGAACTCGAGCATGTGCTTGAACACGTGTTTGCCATCCTTGATACATTCCCCCTATCTACGAAGGTGCATCCCTTCTTGGCGTAGCCCTCGAGAGCCTCATTGAGAACACCCCTTATTCTGGTGTAGTCTTTCTTCTTCGTCAAACTCCCCGAGTCGAAATACGTGGCTAGCGAATACCTCGGGGAAAGGAAGATGAATGTGCAGTATTTGTCTTTGCACAAAACAATTGGAACATAATGTTGGAAAAAGAGCAAAGGAGGAAATCTATAAGAAATGCATAAGTTACGGCGGCGATGAGCGAGTGTGTGTACTTACTCGAGAAAGAAAGGCAAAAGAAGTGTGTCCTTCCTCTTGTTGTCCACCATGAACTTCTCGAGGTACGCCGTCGCCTTGGTCTCTGTCTCTGATCCTTCGACCAACTGGTTGTCCCGCATGTAGTAGGGATCCACTATCGCGATTTCCGGGGTACTCTCTCTCTTGATCTTGATTGCCAGATTGAGCGCGTATAGGCGGACCAAGTTATAGTCCAGCCATTTCATGAGAAACAACTTGCATATGTCCTCGAACGCTATGAAGAATATATCCGCGGGGGTTCATCGATGAAGCCCACGCCCAATGGCACCTTGGCCGTGAAAACCGGGTAATTTGGATCTTCGTCTTTAAGAAGGAGGCCCTCTAGTGTCTTGACACCCTCGTGCAAAGTTAACATGGCTCCAACCGCCATGTGGAGCATACCCGGAGTCAATATCGGATCACCAGCTACATGCACTCGGGGTAAGCCATATTGTGTGGATGGTACGACGACGGCGTCCTGACCCCGGATCCTCTTCGGAAGAGGCTGGCTCGCACCCTTCTTATTATTATTACCTCTCTTCCTATAGTGCTTCTTCTTCACAACAATGTCAGCCACTGCCATCTGCTCATCAGTCGCCTTTCGGAGTGTGTTGGGGCTGAAAACCAATCCTGGTTTCTCTTGTGGTGGATCGGCAGCCGGAGGCGTCTCTTGAGAAAGACCATGGAAGACCAGGTGCTGCGTGCATGTATTGGGCCGACCAACTTGATGGTCCCGAGCTGTGAGGGGTTCTTCATCCACAGAAGGCATATACAATCCTTTGTCGGCACCGGTGTTGATGAAGTCGTCAACGTTGACCAATTCATCATCATCTTCATGGCTGCCATCATGTGGTGGTGGTAGCGGGGGTGACGGCGGTTGCGGCACAACGTCTTTGCCATGTGGTGGTACACACGCTGCCAAGAGTTGGTTGGGCGATCGATCGAGAGGTGGCGCCGGTGCTCCCCTCCCCTCCCCCCCCCCCCCCCCCCGCAAGATGAATCTGGGTCTTCGGCCATGTCAAGGGACAATTGTAGCATTGTCCAAGGGTCTGGTGTTCGTCGGCTCCCTGAGGTTGAAAGGGGGGTGCATGTCGTCGCACCCTGGCAACACCCGAGCCAACCTGACCCTCAACACATCATCATCCATTGGATTGTTGTGCATCGTGCGGCTCGCCGGTTGTATGAGAGTGCCCTTGGCAACATCCTTCAACTCACTGCTGACATCTTTAAGCAGGAGTATGCAAGAAGTGTCCTGAGGCAAAACATGTTGTTGGGCGTCATGAGATGGCAGTAGTCATGCATCAAAGGCATAAAGGAGATGACATTCACTAACTAATTAGTTACCTTGGTGATGGCGTGGATCTCGGCTAATGTAGAGACACGGCCGATGCCGGCGGCTGGCCTATCATCATCTGCAATCTCCCGCTTGAGTGCCTCACGAAGCACCACCGCCATCAGCTGCGCCTTATTGGTATCTTTGGTAGGAGGGGGCGCGGTGTGACCAAAACGAGCATCTGCGTCCTGGCATTGACGGCCGGCAGGGTCACCAGGTCCGGCGACACGGTAACATTGATGCCCGAGTTGCTGCCACTTAAGCTGGGCAGATGTATCGGCCCCTGTCGACCTCCCGCATTCCAGGCAGTAAGCCCCTCAAAAAACTCGGGGGTGATCATCGAGCGGATCTTCTCTTCCACTAACTTGTCCACCATTTTCTCGTCCACTGTCTTCTCCTCCAGTGTCTGCACCTTCATCTTCAGCTCTTCAACAACGGCTTTATCCTTAGCCACCAACTAGTTCTTCCTCTCCCTTCTTTTCTTGGCGTCCTCTTTGTAGTACTCCTGGAACTTCATGCTCGTACTGAAGACGGACACACGACCAGCTGAGGACGGTGGCAACCCCTTGTCCCTCTTCTTGTAAGAATTGGTTGCCCTATTGAAAACGTGTCCCACGGCTCCGTCGAATCCTGGGACGACTCTGTGGCAGTAGTATTCAGTTCCTCCTCCTATAGAGACAAGGAAAGGTAAACCCCATTTAGATTCTTGGCTTCATTATTTTAATTAGAACGCAATAGACTTGAGATCGGCGATAAATTCCTTACCAGATTCTTCTCAAAGTCCTTCACCTCTGGATCGTTGGTGATGAACTCCCCTGTTTCCTTGTCCAGGTTGTAGCGGACCCGGACATATTGCCTAAGCTGCAAGTCCATGATTTTAAGCCAAGGGTTATATTTACCAAGGCGTTCAAGCTCGGCGTTCTTCTTGTCCCAAATGGCATGTTTCCCCCTGTAACCGCCGCTTCCAAGGCGGTGGTTACCTATGTTCTGTTCTCGCATACTCCTTCCCCATTTAGTCCATTTTATAGCATCAGCGGTAGCTATATCCGCCTTGAATATCTTAAACTCCTCTTCGTCGAGCATCGGATTTTTCTTACTAATAACCTCCCAGCTTTAACCTTTGTCAATGCTAGTCTTCACCCGGGTTTTCCAGCTGCTCAAGGCATTGCTCATCTTCATGAGGGCTAGTTTGTTCACCGGGTTCTTTCTCTCGAGGTTTCTAAACCGCTCTGGGAATCTGTATCGCTTGTGAAGCTTCTTAAGGAGGTTATCGACCAAAGCTACATTGTCAGCATGTTTGATGTACTTCGTGTTGATCGACATGCTTTCTCAGACGATGCACCCAAGTTGCAGGCTGTACCCTTTAGCAATCGCCTCTGCCGCCATGGGTTGGCCACTTTCTGTGACCTTAGTGAACTCATCGCAGACGGTGGCAAGCACTGGCACCTTCCACTCCTTCTGTTCCTTCTTGTTCTAAGAAGCGGTTGGGTTGCCGCTACCGCCATCCGTGCGGGCGCCGCCATCGGTGGTGTCATCCTCTTCACCGATGCCTTCACTAGTTCCATCGTAGTCATCTTCGTCCCCCTCGTAATCAGGATCTCCTCCCTCATTAGCCCCAGCAGCTCTGGCGATGGTCGCCTCCTCCTCCGGTGGTGGTGTCATCCTCATCGCCTCCTCCTCCTCATATTGGGACCCCCGCCAGAATGACCGGTTGGCCTGTCTAGCTTGTTCTTCGACATTGATCATGTGCTTAGAAAGTCCAGAATGACCGGTTGCCCGACATGTTTGCACTATCTAGTAAAAAGAGGCAAAAAGTTAGAACAAATCTCGGCCAAAAATTCGGCATGTCCTTTGCTAATTTTTTGACCTAGGAGTGCCCATTTCTCAACCAAAACGGAAGTGAATCGACACTTCGAGAGAAATGGGCAACTCAAATGAAACCCTGCAAGACAAAACACCCCATCCCCATCTTGATAGCCCCATGCATTGACCCCAGCATCCATCATATCCATCATCCACATGGAGTATATATATAACAGATATACTAGTCCATCATCACATCACAGCCCCATGTATATATATAACAGATATAGTAGTACTTGTTGAACAGTAGAAGTGTAAAAGCAGTAGTACAGTCTCTGTGGCGCATGGATTTACATATGCGCCACAGATTTACTTGTCTACCTATAGGTTGTTTCCTAGTAGTGACGACCTGGCCATCCGGATGCATGCGAGAGGAATAATATACAGCTGACTTCTCCGTCCCATTCCAAATCTTATGGTTAACGCATAATATACAGCGCTAGAATCACTGATGTCATGGGTTATTAAGTCCTAGTTGTTTTGCAATTGAAATCTTAGATTCCCCCGCAATTCTTAGTATTTATCACTTAGGATGATAATAGCATTTCATTTGTTTGAGAAAATACTTATTTTCTATCTCCTTTAGAACATAGGTGATAACACAGAATTTTCAAATATTTTCATAAGGACTCTTCAAAGGACATGAGCAAGTTATGAACTTGCCTTGTGACTGCAAGGTAGTGAAGTCGGATGCTTCCACCTGACCTTGAGCTCCGGTTTCTACAAAGAACCATTATTGCTCGATAAGGACAATATTTAAAGAAGCAATATGCAATGCATAGTAATGTCATGCAATGGTTTATTATTTGATTATTTGGGTGTTTTACCCTCTTAGTAAAAATTTGCTATTTTCTTTAATTAAAAGAAAAGTATTACTTAAAGTCTTTAAAATCTTTATAAATATTATATTTAGTATGTTTATAATGATTAGTATTATTTTAAGAGTTTAAAATTGATTTAATTTAGTTTTTAAATCTTTTAAATATTTAACTAAAATTCCTTTAAAGAAATAAGACTTTATTTTTATCACACTTAATTTACTTACCAAAAATACAAACTAGCATTTTTCTATAATACCAATCCCTTTAAGAATTGTAAAAATGAATTTTATTCAATTATTATGTATTTGGTATATTCTTATAAAATTCCAAAGGAATATATCCCTTAGTAATAATAATTTTAATTTTTAATTACCTAAAATTCAATTTGTTATTTTTCTTGAATAGAGGACATTTTTATGAGTCCATTGATATTTTATTTATATTTTTAGGATTTTTATTTTATTTCTTAGAACTATTTAAGTCCTAGGGGTATTTTAGTCATTTGACAATTTAATTAGGATTTTTCTTTTTAAACTGGACCTAGCCCATTGGGCTGGCCCAGCCCTGACTCGGCCCATCTGGGCTGTCAAACCCCTCTATCATGAGCGGCCCAGTACCACTTGATTTCTCCCCTTCAATCTCTCATTAACCCTTTGGCTCGTCCCTGTAGAGCCACCGCGATGCCGACGCTGTCGCCGCTCGATTCCTACCTCCCTAGGCTATTCCGGTCGCCGCCATGGTGTGTGGTGAGGTAGCCGATGCCGCTCCGCCATCTGGTCATGTTCGATTTGTCTGTAGGCATCCCTCCCGTCCAGGCTGACTCTACCCCGAACCCTAGGGTTTGGGGGTTGCTGGTGATGTGGAGTTTCGCTGCCCTAGTGGTGCTATGTTGGGCTTCTGGCGATCCTATGGTGTCGTCGCTGCTGCCCGTGTGGTTGTGGCCGCTATGTCATGGCTTGGCGCGGGTTGCAGCGCCCTCCGGTGCTCCCCGTGTCGCCGTATGCGCTCGCCGGTGATTCTGCTTCCTCTACTAATTTCAGCGAGGACCACGGTGAGTTCCTCTCCTTGCCCTCTCTTAGTCTCTTGCTTACCCTACTACTCTCCGAGTGCTTGCCATGTATGAACCCTAATTATATTTGTCCACGGCACTAGGTTTCATCCCTCTGTGCTAGGGTTCATCCCTTGATGCTATGTTTATTTAAGATGGTTTCCTACTAAATCTATTTGTGTAGGGTTCACTGCTATACTGTGGTTCTTGGTGTCGATAGTTAATTATGTCAGTAAGCTATTAACTGAACTTTTACTTACTGTCATGTATTATGGCTATGATCTGGGTTGAGATTAGCTCTCTGGTTATTGTTGATATGCTTTGGTATGAAAGAATTGGAGTTGGATATCTAATCCAATTACTTTCGGATACTTGTAGATGATAGAATACAGATATGTCAAATATGATTCCTAATTGTCATGTTAGGAAAATGATTAAGTGTTTTGTCGAAAACATTGAATTATAGTATCCCTGGTAGAACTGCTTGGTTAGGATGACCCTTGTGACACCTTCATTTTGAATGGTACATAGGTTCCATCCAGATACTGGTATGTTTTCTACTTGTGTTCTATTGTGCCTAAGGGTTGCAGAACCTTCTATTGGATAAATTAGCGTGTGATGCTGGTCTGAGGAAAAGCTATGGAAAAATAGCTATTTCCACCTGTTACTTCCTATCTAACATATCCTATGATAGATACTCCCTAAGTATGATTCCTACAGTGTTTAGGAAAGCATTTGATAGGCTGTTGTAAGAATAATAGAGTGGATCCTTACTATTTAAGATGAAGTTTAAAGATACATTATTTCTGAGGTGCTACCATCCATAGGATGTGCCCAGACATGTTTATTCAAGGAAGCTTGTGTATCTAGTTATGAAACTAGAGATTTCTATCCAAGATCAGTGAGAAAAGGTTGAGATCTTGGTAGTAACTTGTAAAGATTTATCATTGGCTTTTTATCTTTCTTCTAGGATGGATATACACCTCACTTGGGTGTTTTTCTGAGAAGATCATATAAAACAACACATGTTCTATTTAATCTATGATGATTTGATCATGTGAGGGTTTTATGTGTACTCACCACACTACTTGATGGCTGGTGAGGTTGTGGTGTTGCTTGCTGGCTTGATCTTGTTAACTTGACTTGCTGGCTTGATCTGACTCTACACCTCCTGGTGTTGCTCCTGTGATGTACTTGACCTTGTTATCCACCTGCTCCACCCCCTCCTTATGTTACCATCTTGTGGTGAACTGGTGGTTGATTTGGTAGACTGGCTGGTGGTTTTATTAAGGCTTTGGCATGCTCAATGAGCTTTGAGTGTGTGCTCAAGAAGGAGAAATGAGTTCATGTAACTATGCTTTGACTGGGTGCTCAGTTTGAGTGCTTATACTACTGCTGTTGTCTTGATAGCACACTCCATGCATTTTGGTGACTAAGCTGGCTAGCTATGTGGTCTGGTTGTGTGGCCTGGCTGTGGATCAGATCAAGTGAAATAATCTTCACTTGTTACCCTTTTACTAGTTACTGTCCTGGTGAAACTTGCCCCTCTTTTTATTACTCTGTGATGTAACATGAACAGTGCATTTCACTGTTCACCACTAAGAGTAAAATTAACTAACTAACCCTTTATTTTCCGTTTAGTTGTTTTATCTTATTTGCAGGAACTAGATCTGGACATACAAGATTTAGTATAGGAGTAGATAGGTAGTATAGGTTTTAATTGTAACCTTCTTTTTATTATTTTTGTAAAGAATCTTGTAAAGAGATTATTATAAGTTAATAGAGTTTTATTTTTATTCTATGTATCTTCTGCTTTTGGTGTATTTATCTCCAGTTGTAATCTTATTATGGAATAAAGAAATAAGAATTCATTTCTTATTTAATTTTCCTTGTCTTTAATTCATATTGTTGTTTAATATATCTATAATATAATCAAACAATTTTATAAAGTATTTTGGAAAACAATTTAATATTACTAACTTCTAATTTTCAAATTGATTTAGATTTCAAACTTGAATTCAAAATAACTTCCTCGAAGACTTAAAAATTCCTAAAGATCATGTCAAAATACATAGCAGTCACTATAAAGAGCTATTCCTACCTCTACTTAGTGAAAATAACTCTGATCTCTTTAGGTTTTTATTTGGCGAAAATTTTACCCTGATTTTTTACAAATGCATGCATGCAAAAACTTAGATTCCTATTTCTACCCTTCGTTGGATCCTAATGCTGGGGTGTTACACAAGTCAATCAACATTTTCAGTGGTGTTGAGTGTCTCTAGAAATAAACCTTCAAGACTAAGCACTACAACACCCAAGCCTTCAATTGTGAGACTTTTTCCTATTACAATTGTTTAGCAATTTTTAGGCAAGACTTGGTTAATTACAAGAGATGGAACAAAACATACCCAATTAAATACCCATGCAAATGAAAAATCTTACTACGATACAAATACTCACTCCACCAATATAATATCTCAACATTTACTACTAACTGGCATGGGTTTCTCAAACTTCAAAAGTGGGGAGTCATAAGGCATACCTCTCATGTTTGGTTCCACTTCTTTCTTCCTTTTTTATTTGCTTCTTAGAAACTCGAAGTCGATCACTCTCCTACAAACATATGAAGACCTCGAGGCGAAAAGAAAAGAAAGAGGGGAAATAAAGAAAAGGGGAGAAATCTTTTTGTGATTTTTAAGAGAGGGCATTTAAAGAATAGAAAATTGGCGGCAAAGCTTAGCTAGAAAATCTCGAAACAAAATAGAAAGAACTAGAAAATAAAGTTCTGGGGAAACCAACACGAGTGCTTATAAACTCAAAAAACGCAACCTTGAAATAAATAAAAGAAAATAAACACCAAAAAGATACATGTGGAAACTTCCCCAAGCTTAGGCTTTTGCAAGCCCTTCAAATCATTGTGGTGGCGGGAAAAAGTCATTACTCTAGTTTGCAAATTGAGTTGAGAGGTTACTAGTTGATTCTCGGAGGTTCAAAGAGAGGTTATGCATCCTCTCCACGGTCCCTCCAAGTCCTTGGAAATCTTGGTATGTGGCGAACCGGGTTTGTGGCTGCTCCTCTTGGTAAGGAACTTCTTGCTCCTCCTCTTGGTCCTCATCCTCCTCCAGAATCTCTTCCTCGGGTTGGTGTTGCTCAACCTGCAAGTCATATAGCTAACGTCCTTCCTCGATATAGAAAAGACCATTAGGCATAGGAGCGGGGTAGGGGCGCCCAGCTCTAGCAATATGCACATAATAAACACCACCTCTCCTAGTGAGCATTCCATAGGCTCTCAAAGTGGATAAACCAACACGTGTCTCACCTAGAACGGGTTGCAACTCACCTAGGTTGATGCCTAGGGTAGTGGCAAGGACAGTGATGACGCCTCCTCCTATGATTGGCCATTGTCTTTGGGAGGCTTGGTGCTCCAGGTAGCGCACAAGGATGGCGCCCAAGTTGATTGGCAAGTTGCAGTTGGTGTAAGCAGCCTTTGCGAGGACTAGGATGTCCTCCTCGTTGAGTCTTGTGAACTCATTACGTGCATGTAAGGTGTTAGCAATAACATAGAACAAATAGCGAATTACGGGATGTTGAATATTCTTCTTCTTGTTCACTCTAGTAGTGAAACTCATTCCATTATAGTATTGTTCAGGGGAAGGACTTAAGCCAGTAAAGGATGCGCGTAAGGCATGAACATCATTGTTTGGCAAATTAAAACATGTGCACCATTCTTGTGTTCATCATCTAAAACATTGAAGAAATAGTGTCCTCTCCTTGCCATTGTTTAACGGTGCTTTGCAATGAACTTAGAAATTCAATGGTTAAGAGGCGATAAGTAGGTACTTCATTGTACATAAAGTTTTCCAAGCCAGCTCTATTGCAAATTAAATTAAAGTCATCAGAAATACCAAGTTGGTTCAATATAATGGGGCAAGCCCACTTGGTAGCCTTCACTTCGCGGTTCTTGATCCTATTGAAGCGATCACGTTGGGGCTCATCCCTGAACTTGATCCCCGTGCATTCCTAAGAAGCTGCCCGAGAAGCGCTAGCGGTGGCACGAGCATGAGTTTTGCTCCTTGTGTTCATCATCTAAAACATTGAAGAAAGACAAAAATAGAACTTTTTGATCCAACAACAGTAAGTACAATATATTACTCATCATAGCACACTAAAGAATCTCCTCAAAATAATAATCTAGGCAAGAAAATCATGGCAATTGGTTCATAGTAGGTTTCACCCTAGATTGATAATGACAATAGATCGGAGATGAATTTGCAAAAAGTAATTGGAGGATCGGAGGAGAAACATACCGTAGATCACTCGTGTACGAGGAAATCGAACGAAATTGAGTGGAGATGAAGAACTCTTGAGGTTTTGAGAGAGTTTGGAGGTAGAAGAGAGAAAAAGGATTGAAGTTTTGGAGTTGGAGGTACCTTCCCGTGTGATTTTGTGGTCGGACACAACTATACGGGCGCAACTATACGGCCGGAACATTGTGTTCCCGCCGTATAGTTGGCCTTCTGTCAAGAAAATAGGGTTTCCTCCTGGTGGCGCAGCTATACGGGCGCAACTATACGGTTGGAACAAAATGTTCCCGTCGTATAGTTGGTCATTAAACTGACTGTCCCTGCGAAAGAAAATATACAAAGGCATCGATATCTATACGACCAGAACTATACGACCAGAATATTTATTCCCGTCGTATAGTTGGTCGTTAAGCTCTCAGTATATTAGAAAAGAATTTGTACGGAGGCATTGATATCTATATGACCAGAACTATACGGCCGAAATTTTTATTTTCCCGCCATATAGTTGGTCGTTAAACTCTCAGTACATATTAAAGAAAAATTGTCGATGGCAAAGATATCTATACGACCAGAACTATATGGTCGGAATTTTTATTCCTGCCGTATAGTTGGACATTCAAATTCCTATATGCATAAAAAATATATGTTTCTTCGAGAATTACTTCTTTTCCTGTAACTTAGTGATATACCTTATTTATGAAAGAAAATTCATAGTAAATATTGTCGACCAACAACAGCATGTATGTAGCAGAATTTTAAGTACTACCAAACATCTCCTCCTCACATGGAGTTTTCTAGCACTCTTTATTGATCATAAACTTAAACTAAAACTAAAAACTTAACTCAAACCTTTATTTAACATGGGTTGCCTCTCATGGAGCACTCTTTTACGGTCAATAGCTTGACCTTGGCGATACTCACTTGGGTCAGATGAGTGGAACACCCACTCCAAAGTAATTGGCCTTCAGATTGATGGCCTCCTTCTCATCATGTTTGGTTTTCTTTTTCCTGGGGAAATGGATAAAAAAGGATCCCGTGAAGGCAATTGCAACTTCATGTTCCCTTCATGGAGGTTAATTAAAGCCTTTATAGTTCTCAAGAAAGGATGGCCTAGTATGATAGGAGCAATAGTATCTTCAGGCATGTCAACAATAACAAAGTCAATTAGAGTAGGACAGCCTTTAATGTAAACTAAAGTGTTCTCCTTAATTCCTACAACTTGTTTGTAAGTAGAATCTGCTAGATGTAATTTTAATTCAGTGATTTCAAAGGAGCCAAGATTTAACTTGTTAAAAAGACTCTTTAGAATTGTTGAGACGCTTGCACCTAGATCACAAAGTGCAGCTATATCATTAGTCCCAATCTTTATCTTAATAGTAGGCTCAAACATGTCATCTAGTTTAACAGGTAACTTTTCAGTGATTTTCTTCTATTCCTCATAAAGCTCGGGTACCTTAATTGCTAGTTGATCCACAAAGTGTTGATACATGGCTTCATCGTTACCTTCACTTACCGGAATTTTGACGTCGATCCTCTTTGCGAGGTCTTCGATGGTGTAGCTTGGTGAAGGGGCATTACTATAATCAAGTTCTTCAGGCTCCTCCCTTTGGATCCTCATCATTTTGAGTTCTTCAACAGGATTGGGCTCAGCTTTACCTGCAAATTTAGCTAGAATGAGAGTTTGACTCTCGGTTATCTTACCTAGCTATGCCTCAACAATCCTCGTTCTTTCTTGGAGGGCCTGCAAATCATTTCTCAAACTAACAGCTTGGTTAGATAATTTACCAAGCATGGCATCATGGTTCTCCGTTATTTTAACAAGAATATTATTTTGTTCATTTTGTGAGTCTATAAAAGACTTAAGTGATTCTTGGAGACTACCATTACTAGGTCCCATATAATTATTAGAATTACCTGTAGGACTATAATAATGTTTCTGAAAGTTAGCATTGTAACTCTTCTTCCAAGAAGGGTTATAATCTTTACGAGCTACAAAATCTATTTCTTCAATATTTGTTTTAGGGGTGGCTCTTACCTGAGTTTCCTTACCTTTTACCGCTAATATGAGCTCATCCAACTTAGTATTGAGTTCTCCATTTTCTAGTGGTGAGATGGAGTTCACCTTCTTCATGTTTGATCTTTCAACATGTCATTGAGCATGGTTGTCTTGCATATTGTCTAACAGCTGCTTTGCTTTGGTAATATGTTTACCCATGAATGTTCCTCTAGTTGCAATATCAAGCATAGACTTAGATAAAGGATTAAGAGCATTATAAAATAAATGGAGGATCAACCAATCTTCCATCCCATGACTACGACAGTTTCTTAGGCATTCTTTCATCCTCTCCCATGCAAGTGCTAGTGGCTCACGCTCTTTTTGTCTAAAGCCAGTAATATTAGATAGGAGTTGCATAGTCTTTGCAGGTGGGAAAAATTTAGTCATAAATAAAGAAGTACATCCCACCCATGATGTAATAGTATTTCTAGGCAAAGATAGCAACCATTATTTTGCTCTCCCTCTTAGAGAGAAAGGAAATAGACGTAATTTGACCGCATCAGGGTCCACGTATTTTATACGCATCATATCACATATTTCAGTGAAAGTATTTAAGTGCATACCTGCGTCTTCAACAGCAAAGCCTCCAAATTGATTTTGTTGAACCAAACTTAAATAATGGGGCTTAATTTCATAGTCATTAGTACCAATTGTTGGTTGAGTAATAGGAGTACGCAAATAATCATTGTTGGGGGTAGCAAACTCCCCAAGCTTCTTTTTAGCCATATTTCCTATGTTTTTGGGTTTTCTTAAACAAAGAATTATAATAGTAAAAGCAAGAATTTAAAGGCTAACTAATTTTTTGGTTTACCAAATAAAGACTGAAAGCAAACTAACAAAATTAAAACAAGAATTAAAACTAGCAAGGTTCCTAATAACCTCACCAGGGTAGCTATTGCTTCCCCGGCAACAGAGCCAGAAAAAGGTTGATACCTTCGATCTGGATTATGGATGTAGTGTAGCTTCTTTTTCCCTAGTAGACCTAGGTTATTGAATTCTCAAGAAGTGAATGTGTAGTGAAGTTACTTTAATGGACCTTCAGGAGTTTTAGAATTCCTTTTGTGTTTTTACCAAACCAATATCTTGCGTATTTTTGTCGTTGTCAATGATGGAGAGAGAGGGCCTAGGGTGTTCGGTTTCACCTGTAGCTATGCAAAACATCTGATGGGAATAAAAGATAGAAATAAAGTATGCATGTACTTGTTAGAGCAAGATAAATTATATGTGGGCAGTGCATCCATAATTGCTATGCCTCCGCAACCGCTTATAGCAATAACCTACTAGTCTCATCCATACAAGAAAGAGAACTAATGATATGCATAGTGATGTCACAGTTAATATGTAACATCCCAGCATTAGGATCCCACGAAGGGTATAAATAGGAATATAAGTTTGTGCATGAATGCATCTGTAAATTCAGGGTAAATTTTTCGCCAAACAAAACACTAAAGGTATCAGAGTTTCTTTCGCTAACTGGAGGTAGGAATAGCTCTTGTTAGTGATTGCTATGAAATTTGACATGACCTTTAGGCAGTATTAAGATTTTGAGGAAATTACTTTGAATTCAAATTTGAAATTCAAATAAATTTGAAAATACTTGAATATTAGAAGTTATCAATATTGAAGGACTTTCCAAAACAAAACCTTATTAACATTGTTTGATTACAGTATAGAAATAGTAATCAACAATAAGGATTAAAGGCAAGGAAAAAAATTAAATAAGAAATAAAGTCTTATTTCTTTATTTCATAATAAGGTTACAACTGGTGACAAATACATCAAAAGCATAAGATTACAAAGAATATAAATTAAACTTTATTAACTTGTAATAATATCTTTACAAAATCTTTTACAAAAAGAATACAAAGAAGGTTACAATTAAAACCTATACTACCTATCTACTCCTATACTAATCTTGTATGTCCAGATCTGGTTCCTGCAAATAAGATAAACAACTAGAAAGGAAATTAGGGGTTAGTTAGATAATTTTACTCTCAGTGGTGAACAGTGAAATGCACTGTTCAAATTACATCATTGAGTAAATAAAGGGGCAAGTTTCACCAATGGTGAATTATCTGTTCTTTCAGTAAATAGTCAGAGACTACAGTAGAAGCCAAGTGGATAGAAGTATGTTTCACCAGGCTATCAACAAGTAAATAGGTAATAGTAAAAGCCAAGTTACTTGAGTTGATCCACATGCACAGCTCACACATACACACAGCTTAGTCACAAACTGCATGGAATGTGTTGTCAAGCCAGCAGCAGTACAAGCACTCACACAGAGCACCAGTTGAGGCAAAGTACAGGAACTCATCTCTCCTTCTCAAGCACACACTTACAGCTTCTTGAACTTGCCGAAACCATAGCCAAATACTCAACCAGATTACTCAATCAACCACTAGTTCTTCACAAGATGGTAACATAAGGAGGGAGTGGAGCAGGTGGATAGCAAGGTCAAGCACAAAATCACAGGAGCAGCACCAGGAGGTGTAGAGCTTGATCAAGCCAGCAAGCAACACCACAACCTCATCAACCATCAAGTAATATGGTGAGTACAAATAACACCACCACATGATCAAGTCATCATAGAGTCAATGGAGCATGTGTTGTTTATTTAATCTTCTCAGAAAAACACCCAACTGAGATGTACATCCATCATAGAAGAAAGATAAAAAGGTAAATGATAAAACTTTACTAGCTACTCCCAAGATCTCAGCTTTTGCATCACTGATCTTGGAGAGGAATCTCTAGTTTTATAACTAGATACACAAGCATCTTTAGATAAACATTTTTGGGCACATCCTATGGATAGTAGCACCACAGAAATGAACATCTCAAAACCGTATCTTCAATAGTAAGGATCCATCTTAATATTCTTATAACAGCCTAGCCATCACAGATCATCAAAGAGGTAAAGCAGCAGGTAAATAAAGCTACTTTCCTGTGGTTTTGCCTCAGACCAACATCATAGGCTAATCTATCCCATAAAAGGATCTACAACTCTCAGGTACAATAGAAAGGATTGCATACTCCTCTGAATATTAGGCATTAGTGGCAGTGTTTAGAGAGATATTTCATCAAAATTATGAATAATATCTAGTTTAAATGTGGATGTAGATGGCTATATTTCAGAGCCATCAAGTACTTGCATGGATGTCGATGCTCTTCAGGAAAGTTTGCTTTCTCTTGTTACTTGCATGGATGTTGATTCTCTTCAGGAAAGTTTGCTTTCTCTTGTTCTAGGACACCACATAGTGCACATTGTCGATGGACGGAATTGGTTCATCTTATGTGCCATATTCTGAAGCATATGTTACCATCTTGCTTTCCACAACTGCCTACCAGTTTTAGGAATAGAAGAGAATATGATAAATCTAGCAAGCAAATTATATGTACATCATATACGTTTGAGGGAAGAAAAAGGCATTGAATTTTACGAAGATGAAAAGTATTATGGAGGACTTACCGTTGCTTCTTTCACATTGTTAGTCAAGCCATTCTCGGGTAGTTCAATGGATTCTTCATCCATGTCGTGGAAACCCTCATAGCTGCAAGCATAGTGGCATGAGGGTACTCGACGTACGTTCTTCTCGCCTTGTTTTTTCAGATAGAGCCTACACAAACAGGGAGCATACAGTTAATCATGCTTCAACAATTCAAACAGGGGGAAGTTAAGTAAACAAGACATGACATGGTTCTTGGGGTCAGACCAAAAATCGACAAGCCTGCACCATTCCTCATTTTTCATGTGTTCCACGGGAGATATGCTTATAACTTGATTCGCTAGGAAGGGGTCAAAAACTATTTGTTTACAAAATTCCATTGGTTTCTTGTGTGCCTCATGAACTCCTTGTTGCAAGAAAACTACACATCAGGTAGAGAGGTGTCCATGACAAACTTTTGTTGAAATAATAAGGTTCATCAGCCTTTGCATTAATGACGACTGGATTCCTGCACCAACAATAGGGTTATTGCAGTACTTGTAGCAGCAAATATTTAAGAGTTTGTCCCGATGGGAGATCGTCGAACGGAAACAACACGACCTCGCAGCCACGTTGTCAATGCGGACATGTTTCGCACCCAAACTGTGGTTTGGAAATAGCCTATTCTATAAGTTACTAGAATAGCGATAATTGAAAGAGGTTTGAAGTATCTAATAACAAAGAAATTTTAACAAGAACAAAATAAACTAAGATGGAAAGTAAACAGGAATATGAACAGAATTAAAGAGATTGTAGTTGTAGGATTGAATGGAATGAGAGAGGCCTTCTAGGCTTCAGTCTCACTAGTACTAGATGGGCAAATATATGTGTGATCTATAAGAGAGTACTCAGACAAATAAATGTTCCCCAATTGATTGCTGGGTTGTCACACTGTGTGCACAATGCATGGTTCTCGCGCGTCACCGCAAGGCAAAAGGCACTTTCGGATGAAAGGATCACTAATATGTTGCAAACGTATCTATAATTTTTTATGTTCCATGCTTGTTTTATATCTACTTTCTTATGTTTTGTCCACACTTTGGAGTATTTTTACACATTTTCTGGAACTAACCTATTAACTAGATGCCACAGTGTCAGTTGCCTGTTTTCTACTGTTTTTGGTTTCAGAAAAGCTAGTAAGGAAATATTCTCGGAATTGGATTAGACAAAAGCCAAAGTCAATATTTTACCCGAAGCAACACGGAGTCCGGAGGGGAGACGAAGTGGGGAACCAGGGCGGCCACACCCTAGGGTGGCGCGGCCAGCCCTAGCCACGCCACCACCAGGTGTGGGCCCCCTGGTGCTCCACGGACCTAGCCCTTCCACCTATAAAGACCCCTCAGGACAAAAACCCTAAACACCCGATCAAAATTCCACGAAAGAGTCTGTAGCCGATGTCATCTCCATCCCTAGATCGGGAGTGATCTGAAGCTCTTCTCGGCACCCTATCAGAGGGGAGAGTTCACCTTGGAGTCCTTCTTCATCACCATGCCTGCCTCCGGTGTGATGCATGAGTAGTTCATCCCTGGACTATGGGTCCATGTAGTAGCTAGATGGTTGGTTCTCCTCCTTTGTGCTACCATGTTTAGATCTTGTGAGCTCCGTTCATGATCAAGATCATCTATTTGTAATCTTACATCTAGTATTTGCGAGGATCCAATGGATATTGAGATACTATTTCAGAATGATTATTGATTCTATCATGTCTTTGTTATTTGTGATCTTGCATGCTTTCCGTTGTTAGTAGCTATCTTGGCCAAGTAGATGCTAGCAACTCCAAGAGGGAGTATTTATGCTCGATAGTGGGTTCATGCCTCCAGGAATCTGGGGAAGTGACAGAAATCTCTAAGGTACTAGATGTGCTATTGCTACTAGGGAGAAAATAGCAATCCTTTGTTCATAGAACAATCGTATTGTTTACTTTACACACTTTGCTTAATGCAATTATCTGTTTCTTGCAACTTAATACTGGAGGGGGTTCGGATGATAACCTGAAGGTGGATTATTAGTCATAGATGTAGTTGGATTACGGTCTATGTGTAATGTTGTAATGCCCAATCAAATCTTGAAGGAGTCAAGATGATTAGTATATGCATTGTATGCTTTCTCGATGTTTGTCAATTGCCCCACTGTAATTTGTTCACCCAACATGTCATCTATCTTAAGGAGAATGACCACTAGTGAACTATGGACCCCGGTCCATTCTTTTACCATCAATCTACAAACTACTATTTACTGTTTTTTGTTTACTTTCTGCAAACAATTACTATCTTCCACACAATACGTTTAATCCTTTGTTTTCAGCAAAACCGGTGAGATTGACAACCTCACTGTAAGTTGGGGGCAAAGTTCTGTGGTTCTGTTGTGCAGGATTCCAAGTTGGAAACAACACCTTGGAGGTGTTTCCCTGCTCCTAGTGGTTCCATAACCTTGGTTTCATAACCGAGGGAAAACTTGATACCGTGCTCATCATACCTTCCTCTTAGGGTTCCCCAACGAGCTCGATACATTTTGAGCCATCAAGCAACTTTTTCTGGCGCCGTTGCTGGGGAGTCAAGGACATCTTCACAAGGGGAGTCCCTCATAACCAATCTCTTTACTTTGTTTTATTTTTTTTGCTTGGTTTATTTCTGCTTTGCTTGCTTGTTTCTTTATCAAAAACAAAAAAAATAGTTGTACTCGTTTCCTTCCTTTATTAAAAAACACAAAAAAATGACTACTCTTGAAAACATTAAGTTGTGTGACTTCACTAGCACCAACAACAATGATTTCATGTGTACACCTATTGCTCCACCTGTTCCGGAAGCTACTTTATTTGAAATTAAACCTGCTTTGCTCAATCTTGTTATGAAAGAACAATTTTCTGGTATTGGTACTGAAGATGTTGTTGCTCGCCTTAATAACTTTGTTGAACTTTGTGAGATGCAAAAACATAGGGATATAGATGGAGATATCATTAAGCTTCCTTTCTCTTTGAGAGGAAAAGGTAAATAATGGTTAATATCCCTAACTAGAAATAGTATTGATTCTTGGACTAAATGCAAAGATGCTTTCATTGGAAAATACTATCCTCCTGCTAAGATTATATCTATGAGAAGTGAAATAATGAAATTTAAACAATCTGATAATGAACATGTTGCTCAAGCTTGGGAAAGAATGAAATCTTTGGTAAAGAATTGTCCCACTCATGGACTGACTGCTTGGATGATTATCCAAACCTTTTACGCAGGACTAAATTATTCTTCAAGAAATCTGCTGGATTCTGCTGCTGGAGGTACCTTTATGATCATTACTTTGGGTGTTGCAACAAAGCTTCTGGATAATATGATGGTTAACTATTCTAAATGGCACATTGAGAGAACTCCACAAGGTAAGAAGGTAAATTCTATTGAAGAAACCTCCTCCTTGAGTGAAAAAATTGATGTTATTATGTCTATGCTTGTTAATGGGAAAGCTCATATTGATCCAAATCAT
The DNA here is from genome assembly GCA_910589775.1 of Avena eriantha. Classification (NCBI taxonomy): domain Eukaryota; kingdom Viridiplantae; phylum Streptophyta; class Magnoliopsida; order Poales; family Poaceae; genus Avena; species Avena eriantha. The sequence goes on from OU342741.1 coordinate 62,240,602, forward strand.
GTTCTCTTAGCCTCTTTGGTTGCTCAAGAAGAGCAAGTTGATGTGAACTTTATTAGAAATAACCATTTTAGCAACAATGCCTACAGGAATAATTTTGGTAATAACAATTATATGCCATATCCTCCCAATAATGGTAATTCTTATGGAAATTCCTACAACAATAATAGGAGTGCACCCTCTGAAATTGAAGTCATGCTTAAAGATTTTATTAGTAAACAAACTTCCTTCAATAAAACTATGGAAGAAAAACTCTCTAATGCTGAAAGAAATATAGCATCATTGTCCGAAAGCACAATCTTATTTAAACAAAATGGCTGCTAAGCCTGAAACTATTGAAAATCCTTTTGCTGCTACTAATGCCATACAAGTTAGAATTGATGAAAATGTTAGACTGTTAGCTGAATTGCATGCTAAGTGGCAAAGAGAGGATTAAATTGCTAGAAATAGTAGTATTTGCACTATCACCACCACTAATGTTGAAGCTAGCAAACCTAATGAAGTCCTAATGCCTAAAACCAATGGAACCTTCTCTAATAAAAATGCTGAAATTCTTCGAAATATGGGAAACAATAGCTCTACTACTTTAGATGATAATTATGATTTTGATCTTGATGGTTGCAATATCTCTGAAGTAATTATGTTCCTACAAAAGCTAGCTAAAAGTCCTAATGCTAGTGCTATGAATATGGCCTTTACAAAACACATTACAGATGCTCTCATAAAAATTAAAGAAGAAAAGATGAAACATAAAGCTTATATTCCTATGAAATTAGAAGATGGTTGGGAACCCATCATTAATATGAAAGTGAATGATTTTGATCTCAAAGCTTTATGTGACCTTGATAGTAGTGTTTCTATTATGCCTAGAAAGGTTTATGAAATGCTTGATTTGCCACCATTGGAAGATTGTTATTTAAATGTCCAACTTGATGATAATGCTAAAAAGAAACTCATGGGCAGTGTTAATGATGTTCTTATTATGGTTAACAATTCCTATGTCCCCATTGATTTCTATGTTTTGGATGTTGAATGCAATGCTTCTTGTCCTATTATTTTGGGAAGACCTTTTCTTAGAACTATTGGTGCCATCATTGATATGAAAGAAGGCACCATTAAATATCAATTTCCACTCAAGAAAGGTATAGTACACTTACCTAAGAAGAGAGAGAAGATTCATTTTACCTCTCCTATTAAAACAAAAATTCCTCTTAATGCTTCTTCATTTGAGAATACTTGATTCTTGCTTCTTATGTCTAGCTCAAAGGCGTTAAAGAAAAGCACTTATTGAAAGATAACCCAAATTTCTTTAGAAATCTTTTTGTTGAGTCTTGGAAGTTATTACCTCTGTAATAACCTCTACTTATCCTTTTTGTGTGGTTTTTGTGCCAAGAGTAACCTCTAATGAGAGAGAAGTAAGACTTGGAAAAGTTGTTGTCCCGAAACAGATTTTTGTGCTTCGCTGTACAAATTCGTGAAAAATCTCTGTACGTTTGATTGAGCTGTAATTGTTTGTGCTTCTGCCCCAGGTTGTTATCTAACTTTCGTTAGTTCAATACTTTTCAATTTGAGCAACATAAGGTCTTCAAAAAAATCGGTTTTTACCTGCTGGTCTGTTTTGATAGATTTCTGCCATTATTTGCATTTGCCTCTTAATCACTTTCTCTTTGAGTTCTCTTTGATCACTTGAAATTTTTAAAGAAAGTGCTACATTAGCTTGTGTTTTAATGGAATTTTTACTTATGTTGAAACTAAACCTAAAGACTTATTATCTTGAGTGCACTAATGTTGCTAATGAAGATTGTGTGAAGTTTTGTATGAAGGAAATTTTAAAGTGTAGGGAAGAGTAATGTGATGAGATGAAGTATGGACAAAATCTCAAGCTTGGGGATTCCACCCATGTCGCCCCAAGTAATATTCAAGAAGTACAAGTGGCAAAGCTTGGGGATTACCAAGGCATCCCCTTCTTCATCAATAAAAATCTCAGGTTTCTTCCAAACACTTCATTTTTATTATTTTATGCACAGTTGTGTTGTTCTTGGAGCGTCTTCGTTTTTGTTTTTGGTTTTCGTTTGCCTAGTTTTCTTGAATAAATTGGTTGGACCCCCGTATTCATACGTTAGTTTTCAAGTAAGTTGGTTTGGATTGGAAAAGAGTAGGAAAGTTCATGCTTATAAGTGGTATAAAAAGGAGCTTCTTTTTTACTGTGGTCTAGGCTTTGTCATGTCATGCTTGATATTATTTTGGCTTTATGCTTAGTGATTATTTACTATAGCATGACTTGTTACAAATAATTGAGATTGCTTAATGTGCCTTGAATCATGTGTTGTTTTAGCATATTAAAGTATAGTATTGTGGTATTCTCCTTTCATGCTTTATTTGGGTTGACTTAACGCATGCTCACACCATGTTAAGACTATACCAAGTCACCATAGCCTCTATGATCATTTAGTTTTCGACTTGTAGTATCACTTTATTCTTTAATTAATAATGTTTTGTTGCTTTGCATGATTATGGCCATTATTGCTCTCTTAGTTGGTCCCTCCCAATCTTTTGCTAGCCTCCATACCAAGTATGAGTTCCACTCATGCATCCAATGCCAAATAAAACCAAGTTATTCCAAAGAGTCAACCATACCTACCTATTAGCATTTGCTATTCCAAGTATATTCATGTTTTTATCTACCTTCCGAATTAAACTTATTATGTGAAAATTAGTGATTAAAGCTCTCACGGACTTGATGGCACACTTTACTTTCTTGCGCTTAATAAACTTGAACCATTGTGCCCATCTACGTTGCGTATATGCTTGCATGTTGTAAGTTGTGAATTAGAAGAACCATGTTATCATGGGGAACGCTTTCAACATTGCACTTATTATTCAGTTGATATCATGTTCTTTTGCTTATGGATCCCGGCGGTGTGAAATGAAAGGGGAGCTTGTAAGGCTCATGGAGTTCATATATGTGTTAGAGAAACATCTGGGTGGCTGGTCTAAGCCATGCCTAATCATGGTGGAAACCTGCAGCATAACCATAGTGAGCAATCTATGAAGCATCCTCTTTATAAAAAAAGGAAGCCTATGCAAATAGGAAAGAAAAAAAGAGAAGAAAAAAAGAGAAAAGGAAAAAAAAAGGAAGAAGCCTATGCAAATAGGAAATAAAAGGATTGCTGAGATGCTCACTATCTGCTTGCCTTCTCATTTTGATATGGGGATTCTTCCGTATCATCGGGCAAGGGGTGGCCCATTGGCGGTTCTCTATGATACACATGTACTTACAATGACAAGAACTTACTTGTGACTAAACTTGAGTAGCATGAGGAACGGTCTTCGTAAGTAAGAGGCATGGGATTTTCAGCTTATAACTTGTCAAGCATATCCCCATATTTGTTCACTTTAACCTTAATCACCTAAATATGCTTATGATAGGGGCAATGAGAGCTGAAAGCTAATAAGTACCATAATTTTTGGAAGCTCTTTATGAGACTTGAATCCCTGCTTCCTTCTATTAAGGGCCTTTCTTTTACTTTTATCTTGAGTCTCCATCTTCTATCTTTATGCACCTATTGAGAGAGCATAGTGGTCATTCTTAGTTTAATGTGCATTGTCCCAAAACTTGTTGATTGATTCAAAACTTTGATATTGCTTGTTCTTAAATTATTTGTATCTAGTCACCCTTATGAACTTTGAAGGTGTCCTATGCATTTATGTTTTGCTACACTATGAGGGACAAGTTGAATATCATTCTCATTATGTTTTCTATATGTGAAACAAACAAACATCTTTCAAAGCATTGTTATTCATGAATCTTTTGTTTGTACCTTCTCATGTTACAACATAGTGGCTATGTCTTATTGTTAGAACTATATCTTTCATGCTATGTTAAAGTACTATGATCCCAGCTATCAATGTTTTATAAATACCTTGATCAAGATTGTGATGGTGCATGTCACCTCAAAAATTATTCTTCTTTTTATCACTTACCTACTCGAGGACAAGCAGGAGTTAAGCTTGGGGATGTTGATACATTGCAAACGTATCTATAATTTTTGATGTTCCATGCTTTTCTATATCTACTTTCTTATGTTTTGTCCACACTTTGGAGTATTTTTACACATTTTCTAAAACTAACCTATTAACAAGATGCCAAAGTGCCAGTTGCATGTTTTATGTTGTTTATGGTTTCGGAAAATCTAGTAAGGAAATATTCTCAGAATTGGACCGGACAAAATCCAAAGTCAATATTTTACCCGAAGCAACACGGAGTCCGGAGGGGAGACGAAGCGGGGAACCAGGGCAGCCACACCCTAAGGTGGCGCGGCCAGCCCTAGCCGCGCCACCGCCAGGTGTGGGCCCCTTGGTGCTCCACCGACCTAGCCCTTCCGCCTATAAAGACCCCTCGGGACAAAAAACCCTAAACACCCGATCAAAATTCCATGAAAGAGTCTGTAGCCATCGTCATCTCCATCCCTAGATCAGGAGGGATCTGAAGCTCTTCCCGACACCCTGCCGAAGGGGAGAGTTCACCCTGGAGGCCTTCTTCATCACCATGCCTGCCTCCGGTGTGATGTGTGAGTAGTTCATCCCTAGACTACGGGTCCATGTAGTAGCTAGATGGTTGGTTCTCCTCCTTTGTGCTACCATGTTTAGATCTTGTGAGCTCCGTTCATGATCAAGATCATCTATTTGTAATCTTACATGTTGTGTTTGTAGGGATCCGATGGATATTGAGATACTATTTCAGATCGATTATTGATTCTACCATGTCTTTGTTATTTGTGATCTTGCATGCTTTCCGTTGTTAGTAGCTATCTCGGCCAAGTAGATGCTAGCAACTCCAAGAGGGAGTATTTATGCTCGATAGTGGGTTCATGCCTCTAGGGATCTGGGGAAGTGACAGAAATCTCTAAGGTACTAGATGTGTTGTTGCTACTAGGGAGAAAACAACAATCCTTTGTTCATAGAACAATTGTATTGTTTACTTTACACACTTTGCTTAATGCAATTATCTGTTGCTTGCAACTTAATACTGGAGGGGGTTCGGATGATAACCTGAAGGTGGATTATTAGTCATAGATGTAGTTGGATTACGGTCTATGTATAATGTTGTAACGCCCAATCAAATCTCATAGGAATCAAGATGATTAGTATATGCATTGTATGCTTTCTCGATGTTTGTCAATTGCCCCGGTGTAATTTGTTCACCCAGCATGTCATCTATCTTAAGAAGAATCACCACTAGTGAACTATGGACCCCGGTCCATTCTTTTACCATCAATCTACAATCTACTATTTATTGTTTATTGTTTACTTTCTGCAAACAATTACTATCTTCCACACAATATGTTTAATCCTTTGTTTTCAACAAAACCGGTGAGATTGACAACCTGACTGTAAGTTGGGAGCAAAGTTTTGTGGTTGTGTTGTGCAGGATTCCAAGTTGGAAACAACACCTTGGAGGTGTTTCCTTGCTCCTACTGGTTCAATAACCTTGGTTTCATAACTGAGGGAAAACTTGCTACTATTCTCATCATACCTTCCTCTTGGGGTTCCCCAACGAGCTCCATACATTTTGAGCCATCAATCACATAAACTCATCTTAGATCATAATAAATTCTAACTTAGCGCACTAGATCATACCTCAACCTAGAGTTGAATCAATCACTCACACATGGATGAACAGCAAAACATATATAAATATATATAATGATATCACAACTGTGTTCAATCTTACAATTACTAAACACAAGAGAGAGAGGGAGATGGAGATGGAGATTGATGCGTGGTAGTGGTGATGTCTTCATTCTCCTCCCCTTATTCCTGCTTGGATGCCTTGATGGGGATGGTGTTGAGGGAGATCTAGATCTCGGACGTATGGTTGAGGCAGACCTCCGCCACAATGGAGATCGGATGGGTGGCGGCAGCGGCAGAGCTCCGCCCCTGAAGGGCTATGGCTTGGTGGCTCTCTCTTGGGTCCTCCCTCCTTTATATAGGCATTGGGGTGCCCTAGGGTTCCCCCAATACCATCATATGACTTAGGAAAGGTTCTAGAGCTTTTCTGGGGCGAAATCATGTCGTTTCCGACCTTTTTTGCAACTATACGGGCGGAGCTATACGACCAAAAATATAGCTTCGGCTGTATAGTTGCTCGTTAACTTGTATATGTATTTAGTATTTTGGTTGTCATTTCTTCATACGAACTCCGTTTTGGGTGTTCTTGGGCTTGTTGAGTTTGTATCATCGAGGGATACATCCCTGTGGTCTTGGATCTTTATTTTGAGAAGTTGGAAAATTCACTTTTTCACCTCTCAAATGGCCAAGTCTGGTCCCTGCAGCTCCTCCATACTATGCTCTCATTGTTCCTATTGCCTTTGTTTTGTCCATAATCATTATCAAAACCTACACACATGTCAAAGACAAGGAAGAGAGATAAAATTCTACCTAAACTACTAAATGTGCAAGGCTCATATTGAATTTAACAAAAACAAGTAATCATGCATATTAAGCATAGCAATGGTTAGATGGAACACGATATGATAGGCAAATGACACAATATATATTGCTAAAAAGTGTTGTATATCACAGCCATCAATTAACAACAATGTAAGAAAGGGGCAGCTGAGTGTTAAAGAACATACGGAAACTTTGTCATAGAAGTCTTCTCTGACATCCGGCCACTCCCTGTACTATTTCCACTAGGGGAATATAGGCATCTTAGTCCTGAATATTACTGCACACTCAGTGGCAAACTTGGATGTGATCATTGGTGACACTGGTCTACTTCTTCCTGCAGGAAAAAGAAGTTGCAAGTTTCCTTTTGTGGGCATCTTGTCAACGACCAACTGATGATCATCATGCATAATAGTGTCTTCAGAATGATTATGGCCAAATTCATCTACAAGAATATAATGGGTATGAGTTAGTGTTTTACAATAGTAAATTGCAATAAGTATGATCCACACAGTATAATGTAAATGGGTTACTTTATAGCAAGCAATTTTTTAACAATTACCTTCTCGATCCCATTCAAAATGGTCAAAGAACCATCCATCATGACAAGCATCTCACCCCTCACATTTGGTAGTTGAACCCTCAGGTGAACGATTGCTTTGTAGAGGTTCCCTTGCATGGCCAGGAGGGGGGTGCTGCTGGCCTTGGGGAGGTGCCCACGGATGGTAGGGAGCGGGCTTTTGGCCTTGCGGAGGTGCCCCCGTACAGCAGGAAGCGGGCTGTTAGCCTTGGGAAGGTGCCCACGGACGGCAGGGAGTAGGTTGCTGGCCTTGGTGAGGTGTCCGTAGATGGCAAGGACCGGGCTGCTAGCCTTGGGAAGGTGCTCCCGGATGGCAGGGACCGGGTTTCTAGCCTTGGGTAGGTGTGTGCTCGGCTTGAGGAGTTGCCCGGGCGCCTTGGGCAACTAGTTGCTTCGCCTTGGACCTGGTTTTTCTCGAAGTTTTTATGCCAGCACCTAGGCATGCCAAGACGCGCTTATGACTGGTTGCTACACCATCAAGAGCCAACTTTGTCCTGAAGGTAGCCATCTTCTCGCATTTCCTCTTCTCAGGCTACAAATTTCATATGTACCGATCAATTGGGGATAATAAAGAAGCAATACATATATGAAAAAATCAGTTAGCAAAAAATTCAACCCAAGGTGAGTAAGAAGATAAGGGGCGAACCGCAGCTCATTCTCCTCACTAACATCATCTATGTCTCCTTCGGTGCTATATTACTCCTCTTCAGGATCATAATCAGATCCAAAGCCTTCATTTTTCCTCTTTTTTATGATAGAATATAGTTGGCGATGTGAAAATATTTGCAAAGGGCCTAACACCTAGTTGTTGCAACCGCTCATTGTTTCTCATGATGTTTTCAGCTGACTTTCTTCAATGGGATGTATTTGAGGTTCTAACATTAATAAAGAAATCCAAGTAAGCTACAAATTAAGGAGGGAATTGAACAAGCAATTAAAAAACATGAGCAAGATAATGAATAGCCTCTCAAACAAGCAATTTCACATGCAAAGAAAAATCATGAATCAATGAAAATTGGTTATTTACGATGTACGATGATCCCTATTAAGCATCCATGGCTGAATTGTTAAAGTGCCCAACTCATAATTGGTAAATTTTCACACATGAGCATCGAGCAGGCTTAAAAGAGCAGAAAAACTGGATGATTGCTTCCTTGATTGCAGGCACTAGGGCCTTTTTCTTTGTGCGCTTCTTGTCGAGAACCTTGGTGGCAGACCTTGTCAACGAGGTGATGATGATCTGGAGTGCCTTGATGGCGTGGGAAAGGCAAAGTGGTAGACCTTGACGGTGAGGTGTAAGGAGAGGAGGCAGACATTGTTGGTGAGGTGGACGATGAGGTCGTAGACCTTGACGCATGGGAGGGGGAAGTCCTTGTTGGTGAGGTGGTAGACCTTGTCCGTGAGGCTGACGACAAGATGGCAGTCCTTGATGACCCACAAGTATAGGGGGTGTATCGCAGTATTTTCGATAAGTAAGAGTGTCGAACCCAACGAGGAGCAGAAGATGCTGGCTAGTGGTATGGATCGGGAATTCTCTTCAAATACTTAGCAAACGGATTTTTAGGGGTTTTTGATAAAGCAAGTAAACAAAGTACGAGTAAATAAAAGACAGTAAGAATGAATGCAGCAAAGGACAAGCCGGTTGTATTTCTATAGATGACCAAACGTTCTCGAGGACACATGGGAAGACTGTCAAGTGCTTTCGCTTCATATAGTCGATTAATCTTCTCTAGCTTGCTAAGTGTTGTGTGGGTGAACCTGTGCTAATGTACCGCCCCATCCAAGACTAAATACATACTTGTGATTAAACCCCCTTGCAAACATCCGTAAGTACAAGAAAGTAATTAAGGTAGAAACCTAACCACAACTTTAAACTCTAAGACCCTTACGTCCCTTGTGGAATGGTTTCCTAACGGGGATTCAGGTTTCTGTCACTCCGGCAACCCCTACGATTAGTAGCCAAATACACAATGCATTCCCCTAGGCCCATATAGGTGAAGTGTCATGTAGTCGCCGTTCACATGACACCACTAGAAGAAGTACACCACAACTTAAATAACAATCTATTGAATCTTTCTCAACACAACTCCACTACTAACAACAAGACTTCTCCCATGTCCTCAAGAAAAAAAACAACTAATCACAAGACATCATATGGACCATGATCAGAGATGAAATAATGATGTATAACAATCTGAACATAAACAATAATTCAATGGTTCACTCAATAGCATCAACTACAAAGAGTAATCAACACCGGGAAAGTTTCCCCTATGAACTATGCAAGATTCAACGCAATTGTTACAGCAATATGGAGATGGTGATGAGGGTGCTGATGGTGATGATGGTGGTGATGATGATGATCCCGATGAAGTCCAGCTTGATGGTGGTGTTGATGGCGATGATCTCCCCACTCCGGGAAGGAATTCCCCCGGCAGAAATCTGTCTGCCGGAGAGATCTTTCTCTCTCGGTGTTTTCCGCCCCGCAGAGGCGTGGAATCTTTCTGTGGTCGCTCCCTGAGTCTTAGGGTTTCAGGAGGTTGATATACGCCAGAGGGGAGAGGCTGGAGTGGGCCAGGGCGGCCACACCACTCCCTGGCGCGGCCTAGGCTTGCCCGCGCCATGGGGTGGTGTGGGCCCCTTGTGGCCCACCTCCACTCCATCTTTTGGCATCCTTAGTCTTTTGGAAAATAGGATTTTCCGTATATTTTCCCGGATTTTCTGATCTTCGCGAATTTTGCCTCCAAACAGCACCTGTTCCATCAGAATCCTGACTGCAGCGGTCCATGCTCCAAAAGTCATCAACCATGCAGAAATAGATGAAATAACATAAGTATCACCTCTCAATACGAAATATATCAATGAATAATAGTGAATTAAGACATAGAATAGTGATGCAAAATGGACGTATCAACTCCCCCCAAGCTTAGACTTCGCTTGTCCCCAAGCAAAACTGAGCTCAATAAACATGACCTCAGGTTTATGGAGTGAAGAGTCGATAAAAGAATACGGACAAGAAGCATCACACTCATCAAAAGCATAGATCATACTAGAAGACAACTCACTATTATATAACTTAACTTGCAATGAGTAAAGGAAACACAATAAAGATACATAGAGTAAATCATAATTGGTAATGGCAAACTTAGCTCTTGGTCGAAGAATAGTTGATAATTTGCCGGAGTTCACAAATAGCTGGTTTTTCAATGAAAGCTTTCAAAGTAGTAAACATCAAGATAAGAGCAGTGTGCAAAACAAGGAACATAAGACACATGATTGAATAAATCATCGTATGAATGAATGAAACACATCAACTCAAAATACTTGCTGAGATAGAAGGGAATAGGTTTACTCACTCAACTACAAAGTAAAAGAAAGGCCCTTCACAGAGGGAAGTAGGGATTGCAAGTCTCATAAAGAGCTCCCAAAAATTATGATACTTACTAGTTTTCAGCTCTCATTGCCCCTATCATAGGCATCTTTTGGTGGTTAAGGTTAAAGTGCCACAACTAAGAGGATATGCTTGACAAGTTATAAGTTGAAATCTCATGCCCTTACTTATGAGTACCGATCCTCATGCTTCTCAACTTCAGTCACGAGCAAGCTCTTGTCATTGTAAATACATGCGTATCATCGAGAACCGCCAACGGGGTACCCCTTGCACATGACACAGGAGCTATCCCATAATCAAAATGACAAGGCAAGTAGACAGTGAGCATCTCAGCGATCTTTTTATTTGCTATTTGCATAGGTTTTTATTGAGGATGCTTCATAGAATGCTCACTATAGTTATGCTGCAAGTTTCCACCATGATTAGGCATGGCTTAGGCTAGCGGCCCAAGCGTTTCTCTAACACACATATAAACTCCATGATCTTACAAGTTCCACTTTTATTTCACACCGCCGGGATCCATAAGCATAAGAACATGATATCAACTAGGTACAAGTACCAATGAAGTGTTGAAAGCGGTCCCCATGATACATGGTTCGGCTAACTTCAACTCATAAAGCGCAAGCATATACGCAACAAAGAAGGACCCAATGGCTCAAGTTTATTAAATGCAAGAAAGTAAAGTGTGCCATCAAGTTCGTGAGAGCTTTAATCACTAATTTTCGCATAACAAGTTTAATTTGGGAGGTAGGTAAAACAAGAATTTACTTGGAATAGCAATAATGCTACTAGGTAGGTATGGTGGACACAAATGGCAAAAGTTTTGGTTTAAAGGAGGTGGATGCACGAGAAGAATACCCTCTCAGTACAGGTTTTTGGCTAGCAAGGCTGGGTAGCAAGTACAAGAGTTGAAGGAAACAACCAAACATAAAAGTGATAAAGACAAACATGCAATCTTCCTTGGAAGCACAAAAGATCTTAACTAGAGAATACTAGACTTATGAGCAAATCAAGAAAGAAAGATGATGAAATTATTTTTCTCTAGAGTACTTCTATCTTTTTTCTTTTCAACTCTCAAAAATGTGTTGCTACTGACTGAGCCAGGTTTGCCAAAACCAACTAAATTAACTCAATGATCCCAAAGTGCTACCAATACTAACAACAAGATCAATCATATAACCATGAATTGAAAAATAACATAAGCTATGCAAAAAGGGTGAATGATAGAACTTCTCATTAATATTCCATAACGGAAACTCACACCAAGGCATACATATCTAACGAGAGAGGGGACACTTCAATAATGCAAACCATACTACATAATAACTCCTCTATTCATGATATGACTCTATTAATAAGGTAAAAAGATAGAAGATAGTGATATGATACCGCGACACTCCCCCAAGCTTGGAACAAACCAAGGGGATGCCAAACCTGATGACGAATTACTCCTTCGGTGGTGGTGGTATCCTCTCGATGAGCTCTCTGATAAGTTTCCCCAAGTCCTCAATCTCAAAGGTGAGATTACGAATAAGTTGTGAGTTTTGCTCAATACGATTCATGATCATGTCGGGTTGAGAATTCCAGCTCTTGCTATTATTTCCCCACTCTTCCTCCTTGAAGTCTTCTTTTTCTGCATAGCTGGTGAGTGGAGGACGAGATCGTGGAGCCAAACTGTGACGAGGAGCCTTACCCCCAGTCTGCATCCGTGCAGTCCTTCTAATCTTGGTAGGATTCACCACTCTAATGCTTGCAATGGTGATGCCGGTGTGCGGATGTTGGCCTTGCTCCTCTTCACCTTCACTCTTGATCTCCTTCTCCTTCCCGGGGTCTTGGAGGTCTTCCTCCATGGGCTCCTTCCCTTCATCCTTGGTAGACACCATTGTGCTTCAAGGCTTTTAAAGAGTATGTCCTGGCAGAAACAGATCGAAACAAAAACATGACAAAAACACGATATACGGACCTCGGGGGGTCCGGGGGTTATATATTACGAAGTTTCATATCAAAAGGAAGGTACTGGGAGAAAACGGGTCGGAGGCGGAGTCCTGGGTGGCCTCACCACCTGGTGGCGCGGCCAGGGGAGGGCCCGCGCCATGGGGTGGTATGGGCCACCCTGGCTCCGGTTCCGTCCCTTTTTCGCTTCGTAGCTTTCCTTATTGACGGAAAACTGCAAAAATATAGTTGGATTGTATTTTCGCGGAAATTTTCTTACCAGAACTGTTACCTAGTTGGAAATGGACTCTACAGGTCTTTGAATTTGGTATTGAGTAGATCCTTCCGGAGTCATCACTTGAATCATCAGTATCTCCATCTTCGTATACTTATTACTTGAGTCATAAAACCCTTCTCTTCCTTATTACACCATTATCTCCACTTCCTGGAAATTTCTTTCACACAAAACTTCACATAGTTCTCATTAGCAACATTAGTATAAGTGAAGTGGTAAAACCTTTTGAGTCCAACTTCAACTGAAAACCATCAAAACAAAAGCTACTGTAGCAACTCCTTCCGAAAGCCCAAAAAGAATTCAAAAAGGAAATCGAATAAAGAATCAAATGTAAGATTGGCAAAATCAGTCAAAACAGACCAGCAGGTAAAGATCAATTTTTTCGAAAATCTTCTATTGCTCAAATCAAAAAATGCAAAAATAACGAAAGTTAAATAACAACCTAGGGCAGAAGCACAAAAAATTACAGCTCAATCCGACATACAGAGATCTCTCACGAATTTTTATGGCGAAGCACAAAAATCTGTTTCGGGACAGCAACTTCCCCAAATATTACTTCTCTCTCATTAGAGGTTGATCTTGACACAAAAACCAAACAAAACGGATAAGGAGCGGTTATTACCGAAGTAATAACTTCCAAGACTCAAAGAAACAAAAACAAACTAAAAGCAAAAACAAATTGGGCTGTCTTCCATAAAGCTCTTTCTTTATAGCCATTAAGATGGGCATGATAATTTGAAGAAGCTCTCATAGGGATATGAATTGAAGTGAAAGAGAGCATTAAGAAGCAAAAACACACACATTTAAGTCTAACCCACTTTCTATGCAAGGGGATTTTGTAAACAAACAAGTTATTGAAACCAAAGGCAACTTGCATAAGAAGGCAAAAGAAGTGCAACATAAAAACTTTCAGCATAAAACGAGGAAACTTGATATTATTAAGATACATAAGAACACTTTTCCCTCTCTCATAGTAACTTTCAGTATCATGCATAAACTTAACAATATAGCTATCACAAGGACCATCATAGCAATGATCACTTATTCTAACAGAAAACACAGGAATACTAGCTCTCATAACACTACTTTGTGAAACAATATTAGAGGTATCCTTACAAAGGATAGTGTGTCCCTCTTTTTCATATTTAGCAACAAAGTCTTTCTCATTTGCTACAATAGGTTCATCACCCATTTGTTTATCAGGTTCAACAGCCTTATTCATACTTTCATTAACCATACTAGCTATCATAGAATGTTCCTTTACCTTAACTAGAAAAGGCATTTTCTCAATATAAGGTTTAGGTAAAACATGATTAGCAGTGTAAACTTCAGTATTTCTTACAGGAACACTCTTAGCAATATCTTTATAAGGTTCATGATACTTATTCCACTTCTTTTTAGGCACTTCAATGTAGGAAGCAAAAGCCTTAAAATAAGAAGCAATAGCTTGAGAGTCTAGACCATAAGCATTTTTAATATTTTGAAAGTCATAAGTTCCCAGAAAAGATTCAATGCATTCATAATCATAATTTATACCTGACTTTCTACCTTTGTCGTTCTCCCAAGCTTCAGCATTGTCTTGAATACGATCTAGAAGGTCCCATTTAGCTTCTTCTTCCAAACGAGTGAATGATCCAGCACTAGAAGCATCCAATAAATCTTTATCATGTAGGGGGAGCCTTGCATAAAAGTTGTTGATAATAATATTGTTGGGGATCTCATGAATGTGACATTTGAGCATTAGTAACTTCAGTCTCCCCCAAGCTTGAGCTGTACTCTCTCCATCAAGAGGCCAAAAGTTGTATATTTGATTCCGATCTTTATGAATCTCACTAGGAGGATAGAACTTTGAATAAAAGAGAGGCACTATTTCCTCCCATTCTAGAGCTTGACCATTCTTCAGAAGCTTATACCATTCCTTAGCTCTTCCTTTCAATGATAATGAGAATAACTTCTTCTTAACTTGATCTGTAGTAATACCTGCACACTTGAACAACCCGCATAATTCGTGTATAAAGAGCAAATGATCACCGAGATGGACAGTTCCATCCCCAACATAGTAGTTATCCATAACACGATCAATAATTCTTGTAGGTATTTCGAAAACATCTTTCTCAGCAGGTGGTGGCTTATCTACTACCTTGGCAGTGGTAGTAGCATTACCAAATAAGAAACTCAGCGAATTATCCATAACGAAAATAAAGCAACTAGCAGAAGTAAACAATACTCACAGTAGAAGTTTCCTTTACCAGTTCCACTCTCCAAAGCGCTTCACTCCCCGGCAACGGCGCTAGAAAATAGTCTTGATGACCCACAAGTATAGGGGGTGTATCGCAGTATTTTCGATAAGTAAGAGTGTCGAACCCAACGAGGAGCAGAAGGTGCTGGCTAGTGGTATGGATCAGTAATTCTCTGCAAATACTTAGCAAATGGATTTTTAGGGGTTTTTGATAAAGCAAGTAAACAAAGTACGAGTAAATAAAAGACAATAAGAATGAATGCAGCAAGTGGCCCAATCCTTTATGCAGCAAACAACAAGCCGGTTGTATTTCTATAGATGACCAAACGTTCTTGAGGACACATGGGAAGACTGTCAAGTGCTTTCGCTTCATATAGTCGATTAATCTTCTCTAGCTTGCTAAGTGTTTTGTGGGTGAACCTGTGCTAATGTACCGCCCCATCCAAGACTAAATACATACTTGTGTATTTAATTTGGCCAAATACCCCCACTATATATAGGGGGAGGGGAGGTACTACCTCCCTCAAAGCCCCGGGGTGGGACTAAAGGAGAGGAGGGGGAGGGTGGCCGCCGGCAACCCTAGTGGGCCCCGCACAGGGGGGCAAGGCCCAGCCGGTCACCCCCTTGGCCGCTTTCTCCTTCTCTCCTTTCCCTAATGGGCCCTCTCCCTCCGGAAATTGGCCCATTAAGCCTATGACCATTTAAATTGATTTTCTCTTTATTATATAATTATGAATAAATGATTAAATCAACATTTAACATTCATTCACATATTATTCAATCTCTGTGGCCATGGAACACCTTCCACCTCCACTCCGGAGATCCTCCGGACTTACCGAAACCCTTTTGGTTTTCTCTCTACTATTCTTCGTCGATTCCACCGATCCTATAAACACTATCTAGGTATGATCAAGCCCTTAAGCGTGATACCCCATGGTTCGGGAACACTCTAGACATGGTCGGGACACTCCCGCACCAATGATCGACAGAGGGACCTAGATGGCCATGTGACCCATGTGCGTTCCACGAAGATCTTTCATCGTTTGAACCGGGACAGTCGTGTCTTATTCCCTTTGTCACTCGATACTTGCATTGCCCAAGATCTGATCAATGACACCACCATGTCATGTTCAATCTTGTTACTGAATAATGCTACTTGACTCATTCCTACAAGTGATATCCCTATGATCAAATCACACGTTGCGCAGCTATTGGATATAACTTCTCTGAGTGGGCCCTTGAGTATCTTCCCGTCACATGGACGGACAAATCCCGCTCTTGACATATATTGCCTCTACGGTTTCCTCCGAGTACCTGAACACACCTTTATAACCACCGTATTACTAGATGGTGTTTGATGCTATGTAAGCACTCTCGGGAGACAGTGATTGATATAGCCTCATGGTCTAAGGAATAGTCTACGAGGATCAATTTCTAATCATCGTAACTTGAACTTCATGACATGATCGGGTCACGATGTTTATGTTGGGTATTGGTTCATCATCTCATTCTCAGAATGAGATGACCTCATTTCCAACTGGCATAAATGCCACATGATTAGGAAACTTGATCATCTGTTGACCAATGAACCAGTGACTAGAGTTTCACTGGGAACCCCTGGTTGTTTGTATATCACACGTGTATTGATGTTTCCACTCAACACAGTTATAGCATGATATAAAACTTAATCATAAACTATATGAAATATGATAATAGTCCTTACTACTATTTGTCTCTAGGGCATATTTCCAACAGTCTCGCACTTGCACTAGAGTACAAATACACTAGCTGCATTTGTTCTCAATCATTGGCACCATATATCCAGTACCCTGAACATGCTTGCTCATGGAAGAGGTTGAGTCTTGGGTATGTACTTTATAGTCCCAAATCCTTCGCAACTTACTAATGTCACCTTGATTTACATTAATACTTTATCATCACATGATAGCATATGTGTGTATGCATCGTCGCTATGGCAGCAGAATGAGGCCTGATTACAGGAGCCTACAGTGATGTTAGATCAACCTCGAGGGCTTTCTCATGGGCATTGTGCCCTGGGACACATCATTCTACGTAAAAAGCGAACTGGCCCCGCCATAACATTATACAACACTTTAGATGGTACCCTTATCTATTATTATAAATGTATTCATCGAAACACTAGTGCACTCTGTGCAATTTTCGATGTTCTTAGTTCACCTCGCTTCCTACTTGACTTCAATCGGTATTACAGGAGTTTCCAAGATATTCCCTTATAACATAACCCTTTATGCTTTAAGATATGTCATCCTTTATGGATTTGGAAAATATGTCTACAGTTCACTACTAGACACTGCGGACAAACTTAGCTCAATGTTCTGTGATTCGAATTTAATCACTTTTAAACATTCTTTATTGGACCACATATTATGTTAAGTTGTCATCATGGTTTTCTAAGATAGAACCTATGTCTCAACATAGTGGATGATGATCATCCTTTTCTTTCTTTCAACCATTGATGTTAAACTTAATACTATTCCTAATTTGAGTTATTAAGGACTAGTTCCTTAATTAACTTCTATTCTGAAGTACTTTTCAGAATCCCTTAAGGAATACTACATAATATCATAATACACCTATTATCAACTTCTACACCTTATAAATCATTATTTATAAGTACTTGCGCCTTTATTCTTAACACACTTAAGGATTACTCCTACAAGCTCCACTCAAAATATGTTCCTACATATTTGAATTTGAGACTTACATTGCTCCCACTCAAAAATATGGCTTTCACATATTGTTTTAGGAAGACTTTCATAGCTCCCACTCAATTTTATGCAAATTACACATCTACTCATTATTTTGAACAACTTCAAAATCCTTTGATCAAATATCAAACTTGGAGATTTACTATGAGATACTAGTACTAATACTAGTTTTAAATCCACTAGACATTTAGCACAACTGAATCAAATTCATTTAAAATTTGTCCAAAACTCGACGAATTGTGCTTTTGTCATTCACCCCCTTTTCCACTATGGCTTTGCAGTCATTTGTGAAAATTTCAAGTAACCCCTTTTACTTGTGAGATTCAGCAATGAATTACTTTCCAATCTCAAGGGAATTTTGCTATGGGATTTCACATAATATAGTTTACCATTATTTCCTTAGTAGTTGGTAGGTATGTCATATTCCAAGAATCATGACAAATGATTCACCAATGTCTCCATACTAGATATGGATTAAATTTTGAATCCTACTTCATGTAGTGAAAACACTAATGGGGAAAACACAATGATCCATATCATTGATTCTTTCCTTTTGTGAAGAGAATCATTCAGGAACATTGTCCGTTGCGCTTCTCAACACTCTGATGCGGGGTTTTGAATCCTCATTGTGTTTTACACTATCTTCCATTTTCTCCATAATTGAGAAGTATCACTGAATATGAACTTCCTCAAGAATGCACCAAAATCCAAGCAATACAAGTTTTGCTTTCCTTTTGGTTTTAGTTATGGATTTCATATTCAAAGTTTCCAATGAATACTCTACAAGGACTAATTCGCTATTGTTTTGGTTATATCGAATAACCCCAAAACTTCCATGAATTCAAATGGTTCACTATATTTTCTAATTGAGTGCTAACTATTTCTAACTTATGGTCTCTACATCTACACTACAACGATATATTTGGTGCCTTCTATTCAACCCCTTTGATATCTAATATCACATTGTGATGCTTTGCATTTTGACGTTTCAAAACGCATTGCATTCCACAATTTCTTTTATGCCATTCTTATAAAGTTGAATTTCATTACTATTGATCAAATCATAGCAATTAGATTCTCTTTTATATTTATACCCTCTTATTGATGAAACAATTTTATCAAATCAAATAGTTTCATATTCATGTTTCCTTTGGTAAACTTCTTTACACATTTAACCAATCATATAATGATAATTACATTTTCGTTAAACATAATACATCGAATATGTATTTACTTTTTAACAATTCATTAAACACTTTGTATTCAAGTAATACACGGTGTTCAAGTTATTTTGCCGAACTTAGGCATGATTTATATGTGATAAGGAATCGAATGACTTTCACATATTATCACATAACTTTGATTTTAAACAATGGTTTTTCATTCATTAATGAACATATCATTAAGTTGGGTATTTTAAACAAGGCATTTTAATGTTTTATAAATGTTCATGCATTATCAATTAGTTTCAACAATAAGGATAATTCACAAGTAATCAAACAAGATATGAACACGAATAGAAATCATTCATAAAACTGGAACAACTGTTTGTTACAAACTCATATGAATAACCGTCTGACGAAGTGTGAGACACACTAAAGAAGTTCACAATCCCTTGATTACAATAATCATCCTAAAACATAAACTAAGTGATAAATGTCGAGGGAGAGTGTCGTCGGCCATCATCATCATGCTTGCCATCAACACACAACGTCACCTCCTCTCCAGCAAGCACCTCTCATGCAGAAGGACCTACTTTCAGCAAAATAGAACAAGTATCAGATATATTTCACACTGCAAATGAGTTTGCAAGATTATAACATTTATAAAACTGTATATCAAATATATACCTTTGTCATTGATGACCTCAGCGACATTTGGTTAAACCAACACATTCCTGAGATGTGTTACGAACCGGTGGAACTCCATTGATTCTGTGTCGCCTCTCATAACGCAAGCCCTGACTTGTGCTTGGTAGCTTGGTGGCAGCGACTGCAGCACAACGGCGTTTGCAAAAGAGCCCGCCATCCAGCTATCCAGGAAGTATGCAGGCCTCATGTACACATCATGCATGCGCTCCAAGTGGTCGTCCAGCGATGAGTTCTCCTCCATCTTAATGGAGAGGAAGTCTCCCATCAGCTCATGCTCCCAAATGCGTGTTTGCTCCACGAAATGTGTCCTAAGCTGAAGCATCACCGAATGAGGGTTGACATCACCCACGAAAGGCCACAGCTCGTCCACCATTCCGAAACACATTACAACTAAAATATAGGAGGCCATCTCCCGACGGATATAGCGGTCTTTCTGCTACTCTGGGGTCTCTAGGTCAGTAGGCTGATCCAAATCCATCCCATCGAGTATGTAGTCGACCATGTCATTCTCGCTAAGGAGAACATAGAGACGTGCAACCCTGTAGCACCCCAATTGTCTAACAATTGTAATGCTACTTGTTCTAGTAAGATATTGGCTACTCCATACAGATTATTATGGCATCATAATTATATCATGCTCATGTCATCATGCCACCTTGCATTTGAGCATCATATAAAACCCTCTTTCTTTTGGTTTTTCTCTCATATGCATTATTAATTGTATTTGCTTCTTGATATTGTATTTGGCTATTGATATATTGTTCAATGCCCAAGTTGAGTTGGGGGCATATGTTTTATTTCATTTCCACCACCTTTCTCTTCCATCACTTTATAATTCCACCATCCTACTAGATCATGAGCTTGTTTGTATTTACTTTGGTTGTCTCTAGCTCATGTGCAATAGGGTGGAACTAGTCCATTAAAAAATTTTGCTTGGCTTTGTTCCACTTCTTGGAAATGCATAAGATTAATGCCATCATATTAATATTGTTTTCACAAAAATAATCAATGGCATTATTATTTTTTGCATGGGCCAAGCACTAGTCTTCACTACCTTCCTCTCCTTTGGTTTTTCTTTGGTTTGTTGGTTCCTATCTTTGTGGAAAACATCTTCTACCACTATTACACCATCCTCATAACCTCACCATCTCTTTTCTCACTTTTATTTATTTTCCCCATGCATGAACCATATGAGGCCTAATCCCTCTTTTCTTTCTTTTCCTTTTCTTGGAATTCCTTTCACCTTCTTCTCATGTTAACCCAATACTCATCATGCTTCACTTGGGTTAACCTTTTGCACTAGTTTCAACAATCTAAAAACCACATAAAATCAAACCTAATTAATCTCTTCATTCTACTCATAACTCTAATTCTCCTAAGCCCTAACTCTAAACCCCCTCTCTCTCTCTCTCTAGCTTGACCATCTCCTCCCTCTCTCTCTAACCTGCTGAGTAGCACCCTAGCTAACCCTAACCCTACCTAACCCTAACCCGAGCCATGTCCCATCTACCTAGCCTAGCTACCCCTTCCTCTCTTCTCTCTCCCTGACCGAGGGTCCCCTCCAGCCTTCTCCCTGGCCTCTCTCCTCCAGCCCCACCTGTAGCCTCAGGTCCCCCTCCAGCCGGCCGAGCACGTGCTCGAGGAGGAGGAGGGAAAGGTGGCACCGAGGCCACCTTATCTCTGCCGTGCCCCGCCAGCCTTCCTTCTCTCTCCCTCTCACTTTTCCTCCCTCCCCACGTCTATCTGGCATCTACCAGATCTACCCGAGCTGCCCCTCCTCCTCTCCTTCTTCCTCCCCGACGACAGCTTATGCCGCCGGTCGCCGCCAGCACCACCTCGTCTTTTTCGTTCCAGCCGCCGAGCTCGTCGTGGAAGAGGCCTGGGAGATCGAGGACGTCCCTCTGCGTCGCCCCGTACACACTGTCTCGGACGAGAAGCTCCCCGGCACCGCCAGTACCCCGCCGCACTGCAGCAAACCCTAGATCTGGGCGCCAGCGATCTCGTCGCTCCGCCGCTCCTCGCGCCGATCCGACCACACCAAGCAGCCCGCGGTGAGCACCTTTTCCCCTCTGACACGGTCCGCCTCGATGTACCGCCCTAGCGCCACCGATGTTTTCGTCGAGCACTCTCAGTGCGCGCCGCTCGCCGGCATCTGCAGCCTCCCCGCGCCGCGCCACACCCTATCTAGCCCCCGCCCCTTCCCTGTCAACTCCCCTCACCCTACCGCACCGGTCAGCCCGCTTAGCGCGCACTCCCGCGGCCCGGGATCGAATCCCCGCTCCGCGCCACGCACGCACCTGCCGCCAGACGCGAGAGGAAGAAAAACAGTAACCCAGGGTCGTGGACGATTTGCAAAAAGCCACCCACCTTTTTGATTCCTGCGACCCGCGCTCCTTTCAGCCCCACCTGTCAGCCGCGCTAGCCCTTTTGCTGAAAACCCCTCGGCTTTTCCCGACCGCAACCCGCGCTCCAGCCCCCAGCCCCACCTGTCAGCCCCTGTCTCGCCCACCGCTGACACGCGGGCCTGCGCCAGTTGGCCCACCCCGCAGTCAAAGTGGCTAGGCGAGCCCGCGGTGACAAAACATTTTTCCCGCGCGCGTGGCCCAGTCAGCACAAAGGCCCACCTGTCAGTGTCTGGGGTTGGTTTTGCCTGAGTGAGAAAAGTAATTCCCTGAGTCTGTTTTTATTCAAATCATTTCCAAATTGTTTTTAAATTCAAATTCAAATCAGATTTAAATAATTTTTAAAATACAAATCCAAATAATACATTTAATATATGTTTTGGAATCAGAAAAATGTGAGGAATTCAAATATGCCCTTCAAAATATATTTTGAACACTTTAAATTTCGAGATGATTAAAATTACAAGAAAATGCCCTTTTTCTTATTTAATTAATAACTTTCGTTTTATAACTCCAAACTTGACAAATAATATGTCTAAATCGATCAGCGCGACGAGCCCGTTCTATTTGTGCAATCCTTGTTCTGAATTGAAGCATGCATCATGTTATCATTTAAAATCTGAACCGTTTATGACAATAAAACTTGGGCAAATAAATAATAAAGTGCTTTATTTCTTGTATCCACACCTCACCTTTGCCATGCTACTTAAATGCCATGCCACTTGTGCATCATTCATCATGGCATGCTTGTTTGCTTGTCGCATTTTAATTCATATGCTTGTGCACTTTATTTATGTTGGCCCTTGTTTGTTTGGTTCTTCTTCGAATAGACGCCCAGCAGGAGAATTACCAGGAATCACAGGAGTATTACCCAGATCCATCTCTCGCTTCAACTGAGCTGCCAGGCAAGCACTACCACATGCTTGCATACATACAGTACCTATTTCCTCTATCTTATTCTTGCATCATTGAGTCGCGATTGCATTAAATTGAATCCCAAGTATTGCATAGCCTTTACTTTTAAACCACACTAAGCTTGTTCCGGTCCCATGAGCCATTACTACAGGAGTTGATTGAGCCATGCGAGTCGTAGGAAAGCATGAGTAGGGTATGTGAGTGTCTGATGGATAATGAGGTACCTAAACAACATAACCTGAGTAGTAATGGGATAACTAATGAAAGAGGCACCGGTGAGCAATATCTGCTATTTGGTTTTTCATGCTCACTTGTGTCCCGTAGGACCCCGAGTACTTGATTCTTGTTCCTTGACTATTCGCACTATCCACATCCGGGAGGCCTTATGGACCCCCCTGAGCCAGAGCTTGATTCATTCTTATTTCTTGGGGCCACAATTAGTTTGGGGTTTTATTACTATCCTGTACTTATGCCATGTTACTGCTTTATTAAAGATTGTGCGAGGAGCACCTGTACTGTTTTGGATCATGACACGTTTTCGCTGTATCGACAAGCCCAGTCATATTTTCGGGTTCCCAGTCGTTTACAACCGTCCACACAAACCTTGGGTCCGTCTCGGAGCCGGCCAACTTCGTTGCGGGTAGCTTAATGGGGTGGCCCCCTGAAATATTTCTGAATCCTGTGATTGCTTTGTCGTGAATGCCTCGTTGGGTTTTGATTTGGTTTTTCCGAGGTTGATCGAGTGTGTGTTGCTATTCGTGCACCCCTGCAGGGTAAATCTTTCTGAAAGCCGTGTCCACGGTTATGGACGACTTGGAGCACAGTTTCTCGATCATAGACAAGTATAACTAAAGTACCGCTTTCAAATTGACTAAATACTTGACTAGTAAATAGTGCAAAACTCATGGAATGGTTAATAAAACTGCCAACGGATGATGGGGTTGTTTTTCGCTTCCTCGTTGGTAAGCGAGGAGGAGGATGGATCTGTTAATTATACTGTTATAACTGTTGTTCTTAATTCACGGACTTCCGTCTATCATTGGTTAGGCGGAAGGTTAGCGAGTCTCTATACAATTGTTAGGTATTATCTTTTGCTGCAATTGCGTCACCCCAGGTTGTGTTCCCTTTAGCGGCATTAAGACTTGCTGAGTACCCCTAGGGTCTCACACGATAAATTGTTTGATTCAGATGAACAGGTGTACCCGCGAGATGGATACTGGGTGGAAGAGACAGATGATGTTGGCAACGATCATTCGGTGTAGAGATTCCGGGAACGGGGATCCGTCTGATCTGTGGGCGGGATGTGTTTATTTATGGGGCATCTTATGCCAATTTGCTTCTTATTCGTACTCGGATCTTGTTTTCCGCTTCCGCCTGATACTCTGATGTGTGATGTATGAGGAGCTATCCTAAATTATTATATCTATCTAGGACATTTGAATCTTGCCGTATGGCGTTGCAATATTTCTATTTCTTTTAGATGGAATGGCTCTGAGGACTGTTGTATGTGGCTTGCATACATACTCATTTGTGTATGTAGTTGATCCCTTCGCCTGCCGATTACGCCGCTCGTTCTTGTCCCGTTGTCTGAAAGTGGTTAGGACGGCCGAAAGGTCTACCGTGAGTGGCCCTGGGCCCCACCGTACTATTTTAACCACTTTCGTTCATCCAGGCATTAACTAAGAGCGTAATTCACCGAGGTAGTTACAATTGGTATCAGAGCCATCCCACCCTTCAGGGTCTCAGCCAAAATGGTCGTTGTCTGTCTAGCAAATATTTTGGTAGTTATGTATATTAGGGAAAAACAAACGTGAGAGTAGGATTGCTTACATTTTTCTTCTTACCCACCCACCCACCCTTTTTCTGGTAAGGAAGTGTAACGTTTTCATTCCTCTTCTAAACTTCAAACTAGGATTCACGTGTTCTGGGTTCCGTAGTACCATAGGTTATGTTTGTGTGTGTGTGTGAATTCCTTGTCTATCTGTTGCATCCAAATGTTATCATCATCTGCCTTTTGGTTATCAACTATGGGTACATTCCATACCGACAGGCTTTGTAAACCGACGCGATCTATTCTGATTCGTTGTACACCGATGCGATCTATCTTACTCTTTGTTATCCGACGTTATCTTGTTGGGGTGTTCTTTTCCGTAGTTAACAATCTTTAGGTTCATCTTAAGAAGAAGTTGTTGGGATATGTGTTTTACTGATTCATGTGCGGAGTAATGATTTGAGTGCGGGATGGAGTCGCGACCATACCACTACTTTTGTCATTTGCTTTTGTATATTGAAATAGTAGAGTTACTAATCTTGATTCGTTAAGTGGTTTTGCGCATCTAGTGGTATTTTAATGCCAAAATTTGCCGAAAATTTTTCTTTGTTAGTTGTATACCACACTCCTTGTTCAGTCGTGTGTGTTATGCTTAATATCTTCTAATTGCCTTGAACTTTGTTGATATTTTCATATCATCTCAGTGAAGTGCATTCTTTAATCTTGATTAATTCCAATTTGGTACTATTTTGGATTATTATCATTCTCCATTATAGTACTGACTTGTGTTTTATATCAATCACAGGATGGCACCACCACGCCGTTCTGAGGAGGATATACCACCTGAACTCGGGGCTGCTTTGGCAAGTATTGCAAATGCTTTGGGCACTATGCAGCAGAACCAGCAGCGCTTCGAGGAAAGTGTGAGGAGGAATGAGTTTGCTCCGCTACCTCCACCTCCCAAGCGAGGAGACATCAAGAGTTTTCTCAAGTTCAACCCACGTCAATTCGAAGTGTCTGATCAGCCACTTGATGCGGATGATTGGCTTCGTGAAGTGTCAAGGTTGCTAATGACTGCGGATGTTCCCGAGCAAGAATGGGTCAAGTGTGCTACTCACCTTCTGAAGGGAGATGCAGCTCTCTGGTGGGAAAATTATCTCAAGGCAGATCTTTCTGGGTTTTAGCCTACTTAGGAGCGGTTCACTGCTGCTTTCAGAGAGCAATATCTGTCAGAAATTGTCATGGAAAGGATGAAGGAAGTGTTTCTCAACCTCAAGCAGGGCACTGACAATGTCAACACCTACATCAGAAACTTCATGAACCTGTCTCGTTATGGTGGCGATGAGATCTCTGATGACAAGAAGAAGCAAAAGAGGTTTCGGCAAGGCCTCAATGCTTCCATCAAATATGCAATCACTCATGCAAGGCCAGCAACTTTCCTGGAACTTCAGCACACAGCTCTGCAGGAAGAAGCAAGTAGGCAAGTGTTTGAGGAGTCAAAGAAACACAGCCGTGATACAGCAAGCTCTTCTGCTATGACAGATCCTTCTGAGCGTCGTGTCTGGGTTCCTAACACCCCACCGTCGCTCCCTGCTCCACCAAGACCTTCAAGCTATGCACCAAGGCCACCAAACTCCTTCACTGCGGCTCCCAGGGGCTACAACCACAACTACCCTGGAGCGCCTGGCGGAGTCCCTGGCTACGTTGCTCCACGTCCACCTGGTGCTTGTTATACTTGTGGAAACACTGGGCATCAGCAATGGAATTGTCCAATGAACAACAAAGCTCTTCCACCACCACCTCCAAGACCTGCGGCAAGTGCTCCTATGATTCGTGCACCTCCACCTCGGGCTCTCAACATCAACACTAAGCCGGGATCTACGGTTGCTCGTGCCAACTGTGTCAACGCCGCTCAAGCTGAGCATGCTCCTGGAGTTGTCATGGGTATGCTTTCTGTTAACTCAATTCCTACACGAGTTTTGTTTGATTCTGGTGCTTCGCATTCTTTTGTTTCTCACAAGTTTGCTCATGAGCAAGATCTGGCTATGGTTCCTTTATTACACCGTCTTGTGGTACAATCTCCTGGGTCAAACATGAGGGCTGCTCATATCAGCCATGGCAATCAAATTGAGATTGGTGGTTCTTCGTTTCCGGCTTCCTTAATTATTCTGGGCAATTCTGATATTGATGTTATCTTGGGCATGGACTGGTTGACAGCAAATGCAGCTGTGATTGATTGTGCTGAGCGTTCGATTTCTCTGAAAATCCCTGAAGGCCATATAGTCTATTCTCCAAGTCTGACTCCTGCAATTCAGCTTTATTCTTTGGCAGCTCTGAATGATGACGCTATGGAAGGTATTCAGAGTGTTCCTGTAGTTTGTGAATTTCCAGATGTCTTTCCTGAAGAGTTGCCAGGTATGCCTCCGGATCGTGAGGTTGAGTTTGTCATTGAACTTGAACCTGGTATCGCTCCTATCTCCAAGCGGCCTTATAAAATGGGTCCTGCTGAGTTGGCTGAACTTAAGCGTCAGTTGGATGAACAAGAGAAGTTGGGTTTCATTCAGCACAGTACTTCTTCTTGGGGTAGTCCAACCATCTTTGTGAAGAAGCGAGACAAGACTGATAGACTTTGTGTGGACTATCGGGCACTCAATGCTAAAACCATCAAGAATAAATATCCCCTTCCGCGGATTAATGATCTCTTCGATCAGCTAGCTGGAGCTGTGGTATTCTCTAAGCTTGATTTGAGAAGTGGTTATCATCAAATCAAGATCCGCAAGGAAGATGTTCCCAAAACAGCTTTCACCACCCGCTATGGCCTGTATGAGTACACGATCATGTCTTTCGGTCTCACCAATGCACCTGCCACCTTCTCGAGGCTTATGAACTCGGTTTTCATGGAGTATCTTGATAAGTTCGTTGTGGTCTATCTGGATGACATTCTAGTCTATTCTAAGTCTAAAGAAGAACATGAAGAACACCTTCGATGTGTCCTAAACAAGCTTCGTGAGAACCACCTGTATGCAAAGTTCTCCAAGTGTGAATTCTGGCTGCCTCAAATCACCTACCTTGATCACGTCATCTCTGCCAAGGGCATCGCTGTCAACCCAGAAACTATTAAGACAATTATGGACTGGCTTCCACCCATAAATGTCAAAGAAGTCCGAAGTTTCCTTGGTTTGGCCAGTTACTGTCGTCGTTTCGTTCAAAACTTCTCAAAGATTGCGAAGCCTCTTACCGATCTCCTCAAGAAAGGCAAGAAATATCTTTGGACTCCTGCATGTCAAGCAAGCTTTGAAACACTCAAAGAGAAGCTCACTTCCACACCAGTCTTAGTTCCTCCAGATACATCAAAGCCTTTCCAGATTTTCTGTGATGCTTCATTTCAAGGATTGGGTGCGGTCCTTATGCAAGAAAAGCAAGTTGTTGCTTATGCCTCTCGACATGTTGAAGACGCATGAGATCAACTATCCTACACATGACCTCGAACTCGCAGCAGTTGTCTTTGCTTTGAAAGTATGGAGGCATTACTTGCTGGGCAACCGTTGTGAGATCTTTTATGATCACAAGAGTCTGAAGTATATCTTCACACAGCCTGATCTCAACCTTCGTTAGAGGAGGTGGATTGAAACAATCAATGATTTCGATTTGACCATCAACTACACCCCGGGCAAAGCTAATGTCATGGCAGATGCTCTCAGCCGAAAAGCTTATGTCAACAACCTCATGGTGGAAGAACAACAGCCTCTCTTGTGCGAGGAATTCCGCAAGCTCAACCTTGAAATTGTGGATCAAGGTTATCTTCTGAACCTTCTAGCAACACCTCTCTTGGAAGAAAAGGTCCGTTCCATTCAGCTTGGGGATCCTTACACTAAAAAGATCATCTCCAACATGCAACTTCTGAAGTACGAGTCTTTCCACGTAGATGACCAAGGCACTCTTTTCTTTGAACACCGGATGTTTGTCCCGAACTACCCAGGTTTAAGAGAGCAAGTTCTCAAGGAGGCGCACGATTCTGTTCTTTCTATCCACCCTGGCAGCACTAAGATGTACATGGACTTGAAAACACAATATTGGTGGCCTGGTTTGAAACGATATTGTGCCAAGTATGTCTCTGAGTGTGATGTTTGTCGCAGAGTTAAAGCTGTTCATCAGAAACCTTCCGGTCTTCTACAGCCATTGAAGCCTCCGGAATGGAAATGGGAGAAAGTAGAGATGGACTTCATCACTGGTTTTCCAAGGTCGCAGAAAGGCAACAATGCAATCTTTGTTGTCATTGACAGGCTTTCCAAAGTAGCTCACTTCTTTCCAGTCAAGGAAACAATTTCTAAAATTCAGTTGGCTGAGCTCTATATCAACAGAATTGTCTCTCTGTATGGAGTTCCTCTTGAGATCAGTTCAGACCGTGGAAGCATTTTCACTTCCAAGTTCTGGGGAAATTTCCAAAATGCTTTGGGAACAAAGTTAAACTTTAGCACAGCTTACCACCCTCAGTCGCAAGGACAAGTTGAAAGGATCAATCAGATTCTAGAAGATATGCTCCGTGCTTGCGTTATCTCTTTCGGCATGAAGTGGGAAGAATGTCTTCCTTATGCTGATTTCTCTTACAACAACAGCTTCCAGAAAAGTCTAAAGATGGCACCATTTGAGGCTCTCTATGGTCGCAAATGCAGAACTCCGATTGGTTGGTCGGGCGCAGGTGAAAGAATATTGTTTGGTCCCGACATTGTAACTCAAGCGGAGGAGAAAGTTCACATCATTCTTGAAAATCTGAAGATTGCTCAAAGTCGCCAGAAGAGCAATTATGATAGGAAGCACACGGACATGGAGTATGTCCCTGGTGATCTCGTTTACCTTCGTGTCACTCCCATGAGAGGTACGCACCGCTTTGGTATCAAAGGAAAGCTGGCTCCTAGATACATCGGTCCTTTCAAAATTCGTGGAAGAAGAGGAGAAGTTGCTTATGCTCTTGAGCTTCCTGAACAACTCAGAGTCCATGATGTTTTCCACATCTCTCAACTCAAGAAGTGCTTCAAGGATCCCGGCAGGACCGTGGACCATGAACTCATCAATCTCCAAGAAGATCTGTCTTATCAAGAACACCACACAAAAATTCTTGAAGTCGCAGAAAGAAGGACTCGCAACAAGTCCATCAAGTTCTGCAAGGTGCAGTGGTCGCACCATTCCGTTGATGAAGCCACCTGGGAACATGAAGATGAGCTCCGTGCCAAGTATCCTACCCTTTTTGAGTCTTCTTCTTCCTAGAATCTCGGGGCGAGATTCCTGTTTAGTGGGGGAGAGTTGTAGCACCCCAATTGTCTAACAATTGTAATGCTACTTGTTCTAGTAAGATATTGGCTACTCCATAGAGATTATTATGGCATCATAATTATATCATGCTCATGTCATCATGTCACCTTGCATTTGAGCATCATATAAAACCCTCTTTCTTTTGGTTTTTCTCTCATATGCATTATTAATTGTATTTGCCTCTTGATATTGTATTTGGCTATTGATATATTGTTCAATGCCCAAGTTGAGTTGGGGGCATATCTTTTATTTCATTTCCACCACCTTTCTCTTCCATCACTTTATAATTCCACCATCCTACTAGATCATGAGCTTGTTTGTCTTTACTTTGGTTGTCTCTAGCTCATGTGCAATAGGGTGGAACTAGTCCATTAAAAAAATTTGCTTGGCTTTGTTCCACTTCTTGGAAATGCATAAGATTAATGCCATCATATTAATATTGTTTTCACAAAAATAATCAATGGCATTATTATTTTTTGCATGGGCCAAGCACTAGTCTTCACTACCTTCCTCTCCTTTGGTTTTTCTTTGGTTTGTTGGTTCCTATCTTTGTGGAAAACATCTTCTACCACTATTACACCATCCTCATAACCTCACCATCTCTTTTCTCACTTTTATTTATTTTCCCCATGCATGAACCATATGAGGCCTAATCCCTCTTTTTCTTTCTTTTCCTTTTCTTGGAATTCCTTTCACCTTCTTCTCATGTTAACCCAATACTCATCATGTTTCACTTGGGTTAACCTTTTGCACTAGTTTCAACAATCTAAAAACCACATAAAATCAAACCTAATTAATCTCTTCATTCTACTCATAACTCTAATTCTCCTAAGCCCTAACTCTAAACCCCCCCTCTCTCTCTCTCTCTAGCATGACCATCTCCTCCCTCTCTCTCTAACCTGCTGAGCAGCACCCTAGCTAACCCTAACCCTCTCCCTAACCCTAGATAACCCTAACCCGAGCCATGTCCCATCTACCTAGCCTAGCTACCCCTTCCTCTCTTCTCTCTCCCTGACCGAGGGTCCCCTCCAGCCTTCTCCCTGGCCTCTCTCCTCCAGCCCCACCTGCAGCCTCAGGTCCCCCTCCAGCCGGCCGAGCACGTGCTCGAGGAGGAGGAGGGAAAGGTGGCACCGAGGCCACCTTATCTCTGTCGTGCCCCGCCAGCCTTCCTTCTCTCTCCCTCTCACTTTTACTCCCTCCCCACGTCTCTCTGGCATCTACCAGATCTACCCAAGCTGCCCCTCCTCCTCTCCTTCTTCCTCCCCGACGACAGCTTATGCCGCCGGTCGCCGCTAGCACCACCTCGTCTTTTTCGTTCCAACCGCCGAGCTCGTCGTGGAAGAGGCCTGGGAGATCGAGGACGTCCCTCTGCGTCGCCCCGTACACACTGTCTCAGACGAGAAGCTCCCCGGCACCGCCAGTACCCCGCCGCACTGCAGCAAACCCTAGATCTGGGCGCCAGCGATCTCGTCGCTCCGCCGCTCCTCGCGCCGATCCGACCACACCAAGCAGCCCGCGGTGAGCACCTTTTCCCCTCTGACACGGTCCGCCTCGATGTACCGCCCTAGCGCCGCCGATGTTTTCGTCGAGCACTCTCAGTGCGCGCCGCTCGCCGGCATCTGCAGCCTCCCCGCGCCGCGCCACACCCTATCTAGCCCCCGCCCCTTCCCTGTCAACTCCCCTCACCCTACCGCACCGGTCAGCCCGCTCAGCGCGCACTCCTGCGGCCCGGGATCGAATCCCCGCTCCGCGCCTCGCACGCACCTGCCGCCAGACGCGAGAGGAAGAAAAACAGTAACCCAGGGTCGTGGACGATTTGCAAAAAGCCCCCCACCTTTTTGATTCCTGCGACCCGCGCTCCTTTCAGCCCCACCTGTCAGCCGCGCTAGCCCTTTTGCTGAAAACCCCTCGGCTTTTCCCGACCGCAACCCGCGCTCCAGCCCCCAGCCCCACCTGTCAGCCCCTGTCTCGCCCACCGCTGACACGCGGGCCTGCGCCAGTTGGCCCACCCCGCAGTCACAGTGGCTAGGCGAGCCCGCGGTGACAAAACATTTTTCCCGCGCGCGTGGCCCAGTCAGCACAAAGGCCCACCTGTCAGTGTCTGGGGTTGGTTTTGCCTGAGTGAGAAAAGTAATTCCCTGAGTCTGTTTTTATTCAAATCATTTCCAAATTGTTTTTAAATTCAAATTCAAATCAGATTTAAATAATTTTTAAAATACAAATCCAAATAATACATTTAATATATGTTTTGGAATCAGAAAAATGTGAGGAATTCAAATATGCCCTTCAAAATATATTTTGAACACTTTAAATTTCGAGATGATTAAAATTACAAGAAAATGCCCTTTTTCTTATTTAATTAATAACTTTTGTTTTATAACTCCAAACTTGACAAATAATATGTCTAAATCGATCAGCGCGACGAGCCCGTTCTATTTGTGCAATCCTTGTTCTGAATTGAAGCATGCATCATGTTATCATTTAAAATCTGAACCGTTTATGACAATAAAACTTGGGCAAATAAATAATAAAGTGCTTTATTTCTTGTATCCACACCTCACCTTTGCCATGCTACTTAAATGCCATGCCACTTGTGCATCATTCATCATGGCATGCTTGTTTGCTTGTCGCATTTTAATTCATATGCTTGTGCACTTTATTTATGTTGGCCCTTGTTTGTTTGGTTCTTCTTCGAATAGACGCCCAGCAGGAGAATTACCAGGAATCACAGGAGTATTACCCAGATCCATCTCTCGCTTCAACTGAGCTGCCAGGCAAGCACTACCACATGCTTGCATACATACAGTACCTATTTCCTCTATCTTATTCTTGCATCATTGAGTCGCGATTGCATTAAATTGAATCACAAGTATTGCATAGCCTTTACTTTTAAACCACACTAAGCTTGTTCTGGTCCCATGAGCCATTACTACAGGAGTTGATTGAGCCATGCGAGTCGTAGGAAAGCATGAGTAGGGTATGTGAGTGTCTGATGGATAATGAGGTACCTAAACAACATAACCTGAGTAGTAATGGGATAACTAATGAAAGAGGCACCGGTGAGCAATATCTGCTATTTGGTTTTTCATGCTCACTTGTGTCCCGTAGGACCCCGAGTACTTGATTCTTGTTCCTTGACTATTCGCACTATCCACATCCGGGAGGCCTTATGGACCCCCCTGAGCCAGAGCTTGATTCATTCTTATTTCTTGGGGCCACAATTAGTTTGGGGTTTTATTACTATCCTGTACTTATGCCATGTTACTGCTTTATTAAAGATTGTGCGAGGAGCACCTGTACTGTTTTGGATCATGACACCGTTTCGCTGTATCAACAAGCCCAGTCATATTTTCGGGTTCCCAGTCGTTTACAACCGTCCACACAAACCTTGGGTCCGTCTCGGAGCCGGCCAACTTCGTTGCGGGTAGCTTAATGGGGTGGCCCCCTGAAATATTTCTGAATCCTGTGATTGCTTTGTCGTGAATGCCTCGTTGGGTTTTGATTTGGTTTTTCCGAGGTTGATCGAGTGTGTGTTGCTATTCGTGCACCCCTGCAGGGTAAATCTTTCTGAAAGCCGTGTCCGCGGTTATGGACGACTTGGAGCACAGTTTCTCGATCATAGACAAGTATAACTAAAGTACCGCTTTCAAATTGACTAAATACTTGACTAGTAAATAGTGCAAAACTCATGGAATGGTTAATAAAACTGCCAACGGATGATGGGGTTGTTTTTCGCTTCCTCGTTGGTAAGCGAGGAGGAGGATGGATCTGTTAATTATACTGTTATAACTGTTGTTCTTAATTCACGGACTTCCGTCTATCATTGGTTAGGCGGAAGGTTAGCGAGTCTCTATAGAATTGTTAGGTATTATCTTTTGCTGCAATTGCGTCACCCCAGGTTGTGTTCCCTTTAGCGGCATTAAGACTTGCTGAGTACCCCTAGGGTCTCACACGATAAATTGTTTGATTCAGATGAACAGGTGTACCCGCGAGATGGATACTGGGTGGAAGAGACAGATGATGTTGGCAACGATCATTCGGTGTAGAGATTCCGGGAACAGGGATCCGTCTGATCTGTGGGCGGGATATGTTTATTTATGGGGCATCTTATGCCAATTTGCTTCTTATCCGTACTCGGATCTTGTTTTCCGCTTCCGCCTGATACTCTGATGTGTGATGTATGAGGAGCTATCCTAAATTATTATATCTATCTAGGACATTTGGATCTTGCCGTATGGCGTTGCAATATTTCTATTTCTTTTAGATGGAATGGCTCTGAGGACTGTTGTATGTGGCTTGCATACATACTCATTTGTGTATGTAGTTGATCCCTTCGCCTGCCGATTACGCCGCTCGTTCTTGTCCCGTTGTCTGAAAGTGGTTAGGACGGCCGAAAGGTCTACCGTGAGTGGCCCTGGGCCCCACCGTACTATTTTAACCACTTTCGTTCATCCAGGCATTAACTAAGAGCGTAATTCACCGAGGTAGTTACAAACCCATATGGAGAAGTTTGATCCATCTAATCTGAGCTTCTCTCCTTCTAACCAATCAATCGTCAATAGGAAAGGCGGCATCTACATTTATAATTGCAAAAGGAATTTAGACTAAGTTTACAATTAAATGAGTTAATAATAACTCCACTCAGAAACACCTATCCCCAAAAGGGTTCCGCGTATAAAAACAATAAATTTTACTCTACGTCCCTGAACCCCTGAAGCTGCGAGGACCTATCATTAGTAATACAGTAACGGGAGGGGGGTTTCGTGAACTTACCCTCGAAGACCGAAAAGCGTTGTCAACGCTTAGCAGAGCGTGGTTGATGTAGACGAGCCAAAGCCGACCTCAAGGTCGTGATGAAGTCCTTGCGCTTCTTGGCTCCAACGACTTGAGTGCCTCAAGTGTGATACCTCATGGGGAGTTACACACGTCCGGTGCCTGACGATGACTTCCGCTTCCTCGATCCAGCAGTAGTTGCGGAAGTAGAGCTCCCAGATCTGAATCCCGCAGTGCGACGGCGCTCCGCAGTGAAGATGTCTCTCGCTCGCGCAGTCCAGGTTGGGACCATGGTCACGAGAGAGGGAGGGGGAGAGAGAAAATATCAACTGGAGTTCCTCCCAAAAGTGAGAAGACCTTTATTGATTATTGGTGTATTTAATTTGGCCAAATACCCCCACTATATATAGGGGGAGGGGAGGTACTACCTCCCTCAAAGTCCCGGGGTGGGACTAAAGGAGAGGAGGGGGGAGGCGGCCACCCTAGTGGGCCCCGTGCGGGGGGGCAAGGCCCATCCGGCCACCCCCTTGGCCCCTTTCTCCCTCTCTCCTTTCCCTAATGGGCCCTCTCCCTCCGGAAATTGGCCCATTAAGCCTATGACCATTTAAATTGATTTTCTCTTTATTAAATAATTATGAATAAATGATTAAATCAACATTTAACATTCATTCACACATTATTCAATCTCCGTGGCCATGGAACACCTTCCACCCCAACTCCGGACATCCTCCGGACTTACCGAAACCCTTCCGGTTTTCTCTCTACTATTCTTCGGCGATTCCACCGATCCTATAAACACTCTCTAAGCATCATCAAGCCCTTAAGCGTGATACCCCATGGTTCGGCAACACTCCAGACATGGTCGGGACACTCCCGCACCAATGATCAATAGGTGGACCTGGATGGCCATGTGACCCCTGTGCGTTCTACGAAGATCTTTCGTCATTTGAACCAGGACAGTCGTATCTTATTCCCTTTGTCACTCGATACTTGCATTTCCCGAGATCTAATCAATGACATCACCATGTCGTGTTCAATCTCGTTACTGAACAATGCTACTTGACTCGTTCCGACAAGTGATATCCCTATGATCAAATCACACAATGCGCAGCTATTGGATATAACTTCTCCGAGTGGGCCCTTGAGTATCTTCCCGTCACATGGACGGACAAATCCCGCTCTTGACATATATTGCCTCTACGGTTTCCTCCGA
Organism: Avena eriantha; assembly: GCA_910589775.1. Classification (NCBI taxonomy): domain Eukaryota; kingdom Viridiplantae; phylum Streptophyta; class Magnoliopsida; order Poales; family Poaceae; genus Avena; species Avena eriantha. The sequence continues at coordinate 62,276,491 of OU342741.1, forward strand.
GTACCTGAACACACCTTTATAACCACCGTATTACCAGATGGCGTTTGATGTTATCTAAGCACTCTCGGGAGACAGTGATTGATATAGCCTCATGGTCTAAGAAATAATCTACGAGGATCCATTTCTAATCATCGTAACTTGAACTTCGTGACATGATCGGGTCACGATGTTTAGGTTGGGTATTGGTTCATCATCTCATTCTCGGAATATGACCTCATTTCCAACTGGCATAAATGCCACATGATCAGGAAACTTGATCATATATTGACCAATGAACCAGTGACTAGAGTTTCACTGGGAACCCCTGGTTGTTTGTATATCACACGTGTATTAATGTTTCCACTCAACACAGTTATAGCATGATATAAAACTTAATCATAAACTATATGAAATATGATAATAGTCCTTACTACTATTTGTCTCTAGAGCATATTTCCAACAGAATCCTCAAAGGCGGTAGCTCATTTCTGTGAACACTTTTTCGAATAATCTTCATATCATATGTTTGTTATTTTTACCTACAACTAGGTCACATAAAATGACAAAGTGTGAAGGTTTTATATTTTTTGAATTTTTTTGAATACTTGAGCCTAGTTTCAAAATGTGGCCAAGATTGCGGTTATTAGGGTTCTTGAGCTAGGCGTCGGTTCTTACAAATCTCTTATGGATCTCTAAAGAAATGTCATGTTTTGTACCTACAAATAATTTTTAGGAAAATTATTGAGCAAGCCACGAGGTATGCCCTGACTAAATTTGAGCCATTTCTGGCTAAACCGACAGTAACTTGTCTAAATTGCGAGCGGTGCACTGTAAGTTTTGAGGTGCAGCCAATTGGTGAATTATACACTAAATGCTCTCTAATAATCATTCAAAATGGGGTGATGCTTTTTTATAGCACATCCTCGGTAACTGCTTCACAAAATAAACCCTTTTCGGCACCAGGAAAATGGAAAATAGATCTTACGTGCATAGAAAGGAAAACTTCCTAAAAAAATATTGTTTTCCATCACAAGATACACACATATGTGCAATATGGGCACATTACAATAAACTATGTCATGATTGTAGCAAGTTAACTGTTAATTTCTGAAATTTTTAGAAGGCAGATGCTTTAGAGGGTGTTTTTGCATAACCGTCATCTACTACACATGCTTGTCCTGCGACTGAAATTCCTTCTTTATCTCACCTTTGTTCCCCTCCAATGCTAGAATCCTAGATCCGTCAAACTACTGCTAGAGCGCCAGTGATAGGAAAGCAACCCTCGGTGGTGCTAGAGCGCTACCGTTTAGCCACCATGTCAACCTCAAACTCGTCCCGCTCTGTGCTACGCCATCCGGGCCCTACGATTTCGCTCATCCGCTGCCCTGGTTACAACCGTGTGGTAAGGCAATATTTGTATGGATGGAAGATCACAAACGATGGATGTTCTACAAGTGCAAGAGGCATGGGGTACGTAATGTATGTAAGTGATGTGTGTTCTAGAAGCTTGATTTAAATCACCGTTTGCATTTTCATAGTAGCTTAATTGAGATTGGTTGTGTGTAAATGCATCAGTTTAGTTGAAACTTTTGGCACTGGGGAACTAGAGTATGTTATCTACTTGGTGGAGCACAACTTCATCCGAGGCGAAGCTACTATTGATGCTGTAGGCTGGACAGAGGAAAGAAGGGAGAAGCTTGACCTTAGAAAAGCGGAGCAAAATCTAACTTTGCCGCAACCACGAGACCATAACATGATGAAGTTGTTAGATGCAGTGAGGTAAATTTTTGTTCTACTAAAGATTGTAGTGGTAGCGTTATGTGTGTTGTGTGCAATGTGCCTTTTAGTTGTTCTAAATAAGTGAGGTGGTGATGATGTGGTGATAACATAGATGATCTAGTGAAGTAATGTACTAAACCTGTAAATTAGTAGTGTTGTGATATCATTTTAATCTTCATTTATCAGCTGTAACACATGATATTATAGGATAAATTTATCACGAACTATATCCTTATAACTGAAGATAATTTTGACTATGCTGAATATTGAACATAAAAAGTAAATAAATGAACAGATTGTTCCTACTATTACTTACTTGATCAATGAAGAACATTGTAAATGAATATGATATATCCCATACCTGATGTTTGCTACCTGAAATATACAGGAATAAGTGTTATGTATATGTACACATCAGACCCACTTGTTAGCTTCACAGAAGGTGCCCGTGAGACCAAAATCCTCCCGTGCGGGCCCCACTCATCATGGTGCTGCTCGCTCAACCCTCCCTAGTCCCCACCACTTCGCCCACATCCGCTCTCCCCGACGACCACCAAATCACCTCTCCTCCCTAGTGACCACAAAATCCCCTCCCGACAACGACAGCAGCAGCGGCGGTGGCTGCAGGATAACGGGTAAGTGCTCCTCGACCTATCTCAACCCATATCCTCCATGTTATACGACTGCGCGTTTGTGCTCAATCTAGGTCACCGTGTCGGCAATGTTGTCTAGCTCTAGGTCACGGGTGACGGGTCTAGGTCCCCACGGTCAATCTAGGTCTAGGTCCCCGGTAAACACTCGATCTAGGTCTAGGTCCCATGAAATAGTAATTCTTGAATTTCTTAATAACTTCAGACGGACTACACGGTGCATATCAAGTGCTCCCACGACAAATGCGCTAGTCACCTAACTAAATGCCTATGATTTTATTCTTATATTTCAGTTACGATAATTTGATTCTTGTAGTTAGAAATTGATTCTTGTATTTGGATGCTTGTTTTAGTCACCTGATGCTTGTGCTTCTAATTTAATTCTTTTTTTTAAGATTGCTTCTAATTTAATTATTGTATTTACTATCTAGGATAGGTAGGATGAACTATAAGGATTGCAATTTCTGAGGTATGAAGGCAATTGTTTCTACTACCACTAACTGTCTCAATGCATCACCTCCTCGTTCTATCATAGTAATACTCGTAGTAATTCTCAGATTTCTTAATGAACTTCAGATGGAATACACGGTGTTGGACGCCACAAATTTGGAAGCCATCATGCAAAACATCATGGTGACGGTGCCGAGAAATTGCTCCGTCAATGCTTGTAGTCACTAAATGCTTCTTTTAGTCACCGGATGATGCTTTTAGTACAGTAGTAGTGGATGCTTGTTTTATCACTAAATTAAATGCTCGTAATTTGATTCTTATATTCCACTGCATGGGTCAGATAGGATGAAATGGAGGATTGCAAGTTCTGGCACATGAAGTCTAGTGACCACTTCAAGGTGAAGCAACATGTAGCCAAGAAAACTGAGAAATCGAGGGACCTTACTAGAGGTTAGAGTCATTGATATTGACTTAATGTTACAGTCATTCTTATGCCGTTATAGATAACTTTCTAATAGTTTCTTTCTAGGTCTCTTGATGAAGGGAGGAGGAGATTTTGACGATTACTGCGTGTTTGGAAATGATATGGAACTAACTTCAAACCAAGCTGTGTATCTCAGAGGAATTTCCCAACACAAGCCACCTATACCACACTATGTGTGCAAGATAAAAAATTCAAATGTCATCCCTGAGAAGGCCAAGATGGTAAACATTTGAGATTTGACTCTTTAAATCTACTTATGCACATTGAACTATAGTCAGAAACTAACTTTATTCTTCATCTCCAGTACTTTTAAGCTAGGTACAACAATGCCCACCTCAACCGGTATCTGCCTTTAAAGATTCCTGTCATAGTCGCATATCATGTAGGTCGTGAGAATGTTCAGTTCATCCAAGGCAAGAATGATGTTTCCCAGAACTGGTCAAAGGTCATCGAGGCTGCTCGAATCAAAAAAGGGGATTTTTTTCATCTTCACCTTCTTTGATGAGCTCATATCTGGCTTCATGTGTCATGTTATTCGCTTGAAATGAGGGCACAAAGTACCTAGTTATGCTTGTTGGATGTGTTATCACTGAACTCGTAGTTGGTTTGGAATTGTATGTAAACCTAGTTGTCTACTTGGTTTGGAACTCTATGTGAATGTGGTTGTCTAGTTGGTTTGGAACTGTATGTGAACCATGTTCTCTATATTTTTCTAAGATTGTGTGTTATCTCCATGTTGATATATGTTGTGTTGATTATTGATGTAATTTCATGTACTTAAACATTTTTTCTTCATGTGGTTGAGAACATGTGTATAAGAAATATGAAGTAGTGTTATGTTAAAACATAGTTGTCTTGTCCAGCTGTTGGCGTTGTTAGTGAAAATATCTATGTAAATATGGAAGAACGGTTGATTGAGAACATGTGTATAAGAATGGTGAAGTAGTAGAAATATCAGAAACATAGTGCATAGGTCCAGTGGTTGGAGCATCTCGGGCAACGAGTGTGGTCGTGAGTTCGAACCCTGGTCAAGGTACTCTATTTTTATGTGATTTGATTTCTACAAGATGTACTGACAGCTGGGTCCGGCCAAAACTGTGAGGAACAACCGTTACACACTCATGCAAACCGAGCTTACATGTGGGGTATAGGCACGGTTTTCCGGTCGTCGAAAAAAGAGAGCGTCAACCATGAACCCTTGATGAATTCCGTGACGATTTTGTATGGGACGAAATGTCTAGTGGGCTTCAGGGTCTAGGACAAAATCCGCGACTATTTTTTCTCGATAAAACCTTGGAACATCACGGATAACCGGGTTGGAGGGCCTTCGAGCGTGTCATGATGAAATAGTCTAAAACGTCACGGGTCTATGATATTTTTATGGTGTGTCGTGAAAAAAAATCATGTACCGTCCGGATTCCTGTAGCTCTAACGAGTCCCTAGTGACTGCTATGAGGCTGGACAGGCATGTGATGGGGGCCTAGTTTGCATGTGCGCACCGTTTGTACAATGCCGGAAGGGACCAGCGGCGGCCTCTGTCATCTTCTTCTCTGCAGCCAACTGGTGGCGTGGGTACTACTAACTCAGCTTGAATAAAGGAGGTGACCATAGGGTTCTTCTCGCGGCAAAACATTGTTTTCCAGAAGGCTCTACCAGAGATCTCCATTGGACGCTTCATGCATGAGGTTGCCGGATCGGATGAGATTCAGCCATGTGCACAAGAGATCTCCATTGAAACACAATGTTAGGACAGCCAAAGCCTGTCTACCGGAAACATGAAGCAGCACCAGACTAGAACATTTTCCAGAGATGGAGCACAGCTTGTACATTGCAACTCTACTACCCGCCACTAACTCCACCATGAGTGTGACTCAGTTTGCCATATTTTACATCTGCTTCTTTTGATCGGAGACCAATCTTTTGATCTATTGAAAAACTTCAGTGGTCACCGCTTCAGCCTGTCACCCATTTTTGCACTCTTGGTTTCGGCAATTCACACCAGTAATCCATGAGCTGGCAAATTTGGAAAACCACCCCAGCCCATCAGGAAGCTTGTTATCAAAACGAGCCCTGTTTCTCACTTTCCAAACGATCCACAAAACAGATGCTAAAATACTTTTTAGCAGCCGTTAAGTCCCAACCTTGGAATTGTTTCACCTGGTCCTCCAACTTAAGCAAGGATACCGGTGAGGATTTAGCTTCCAATGAACATTGAGCCGCTCCCCCAACTTAAATCTTGCCAGAGTTCAATAGAAAATAAGTGATTCGTATTCTCATCGCCAGCACAAAGCATGCAATGTTTATCCCTTTTGGAAAGATCCCCTTGAGTAAGAACTTTCCCAAATAATCAACCAGGCAAGAACTTTAAATTTTGCGGGTAGCTTTGATTTCCACAGAGTTCTGTAGCTCTTGCAGCTACAAGAATTATTGTTGTTATCCAAGATGATGATATCTTGATGTATGAGCTAGGGATTAGAGCAATTGAGCTTCCTACTTATAGTTGGTGATCTGAAAAATAACGACAAAACAAACTAAGAAACTAACTAAGCTAACACACCTATTCATTTAATGACACGCACTAACTAAGGCAAGATTATTCTGACATACTTATACATAAATGGTAGTATTAGTCAGGCAGAGTGGGGCATGGTTCATTGAAGGCTTGGAGGCCGTGTGTTAAAATAGATTCATATGATACTAGTTTGATACTTCTGCATAAATGAGAGTATATCGTACCCAGGGGCAGTAATGCCCAGAGTTGATGTGCCGCATTCATATTCCTTAGAAAGACAAAACATTACACAGCCCCGATTCAGTTGATGACTGAGCCTAGATCAAATGACATCGACTCGCCTAGTTTTACCACCATATATATCAGGAAATCATTTGCAGAATGGCTTGAATATGACCGCAACCGTCATCCATGTCAGGACCAATCCAGTAGCCCGAGATGACAACGGGCCCACCTGGAACAGCATCCACAGAGTCTCTCATGGATACATCGTTAGGAGAACTTGAAACATAGGTAGATCTGCTTGAGGTAGCTGCTTCTGCTGATGAACTTGAACCTGTGCAGCAGCAGCAGCAGTTAACAAGGCTCCCGGACCTGTGGGACTCTGCAGCTGCAATCACATGTTTTGGTTGTTTTTAACATCTCAGACCAACGGCATGAAGTCAGAGGTACTGTAGAATAAGGGATTCCCAACTGCCATTGAAATTTTCTTTGCGAACTGTACGGGATGCAGCACTCACCAAGTAAGGGCAGCTTCCAGTGAAGCTGGTGATGCTGATTCGTACACGCAGCTTGATCCGGATGTCCCTGTGAGCAAAGATTTTTCGGAAGTTGAGATTCAGGTGCTTGAGATTACTTACTGGTTAACCGTAATATACATGATACTCGGCTGCACTAGATGCCATTGCCATGAATTCGATACTTTTAAGCTACAGCTGGACTCGTACGAGTTAATCCCCACCTGTGAAGGAGGTGTAGTTGGCGAAATTACCTTCGAGACGGCGGCGCTCCGACGAGGAGACCGGAGGGCCGCGGCCGCGGCCGCACCTGCAGCCAGCAGCGCGCACGCCATGGCCGAACGCCCAAGGGTTTGTGGCGCAAGCGGTGTGTGCGGCGGCGCAGAGCGCAGGTGATAAGTTGGTGCTTCAATTTTTTTTATCCTATAGATGCCGCTGAGGCGGCTGTAGATTCCTCGCCAGCTCACCACCTGTTTGACAGAATACCGCCCAGGCAACATTCCTCGCCTCCAGAACAATCCTACTACTCTCTCTGTCAATCGATGCCGCTTCGGCGGCTGCAGATCCCCTGCCACGCGCGCGCAGCGGCCACGCTCTCCTCGGTGGCCGCTCATCACCTGTTCGACAGAATCCCCCGCCCAAACAGCAGCAGCAGCTCGCATCCCGCATCTCCCTGCGCGGGCCACCCCGCCTCCTCCACCCCCTTCGCGTTCTCGGCCGCCGTCGCGTCGTCCGTCCCTGCCGCCCTCCCGGCGCTCCACGCGCTCGCCGTCGCCTCCGGACTCGACGCCTTCGCCTTCGTGTCCAACTCCCTCGCCGCCCGCTACGCAAAGACCGGCTCCTTCCCCGCGGCCGCCAGGGTGTTCGACACCGCCCGGGCGCGGGACGCCAGCTCCTACAACACCATCCTCTCCGCACTCCCGGACCCGGCCGAGGCGCTCGCCTTCCTGTCGTGGATGCTCCGGTCCGGCGAAGCGCGGCCCGACGCCGTCACGTTCACCGTCGCGCTCTCGCTCGCCGCCGGCCGCGGGGAGGACGCCGCCCTCGGCCTCGTGCGGCAGCTCCACGCGCTGGCGTCGCGGGCCGGGCTCGCCGCCGACCTGTTCGTCGGCAACGCGCTCGTCACGGCTTACTCCCGGGGAGGGCTCCTCGACGCGGCTACCAGAGCGTTCGAGGAGATGCCGGCCAGGGACCTCGTCTCCTGGAACGCGATAATCTGCGGGCTCGCGCAGGACGGCGACTCGCCAGCGGAGGTGGTCCGGGTGTTCCTCCGGTTGCTCAAGGACGGCGCCGCGCGGCCCGACCGGATATCCGTGTGCAGTGTGATCCCGGCTTGTGGCGACCAGGGGAAGCTGGCGCTTGGCCGGCAAGTACACGGCTTCGCCGTGAAGCTGGGCGTCCATAGGCACGTCTCCATCGGCAATCTGCTCGTGGCCATGTACTACAAGTGCGGCGCTCCCGGCTGCGGCCGGAACATCCTGGAGTCCATGGACGAGCGCGACGTCATCTCATGGACCACGGCAATCTCAATGGACCCCGAGGACGACGCGTTCACGCTGTTCAACGGCATGAGGCGTGACAGCGTGTCACCGAACGAGGTCACTTTCGTGGCGCTCATGTCGGCGCTGCCGGCAGGGCGCCCGGCGAGGGACGGGCAGATGATCCACGCGGTGTGCCTCAAGACCGGCCTGTCCGACAAGGCCGCCGCGTCGAACAGCCTCATCACCATGTACGCGAAGCTGCGGCGCATGGACGACGCCCGGACGGTGTTCGATCTGATGCCTCGCCGGGACATCATCGCCTGGAACGCTCTGATCTCGGGCTACGCGCAGAATGAGCAGTGCAGCGACGCTCTCGAGGTCTTCTCACGGATGGTCAGGTGCCTGAGACCCAGCGAGACCACGTTTGCGAGCGTCATCAGCGCGGTCACCGCCGTCGAGACGGTCTCCATGGCTTACGGCGAGACGTACCACTGCCAGACTCTGAAGCTCGGGCTCAGCGCCGGCGAGTACGTCTCCGGCACTCTCATCGACATGTACGCGAAGCGTGGCAGCTTGGATGAAGCGAGGAGGGCCTTCGAGGAGACAGAGCACCGGAGCCTCATTGTGTGGACCGCTATGATCTCGGCGAACGCAAAGCACGGGAGCTATGACGCTGTTATGAGACTCTTCGATGGCATGGTCCGCTCCGGCATTGCTCCGGATGGCGTCGTGCTCCTCTCGGTGCTCACCGCTTGTCGGCATAGAGGGGCAGTTGATACTGGCAAGGAGATTTTCGATTCGATGGCCGCTAAGCACCGTGTCGAGCTCTGGCCGGAGCACTACGCGTGCGTCGTCAACATGTTAGGCCGAGCAGGGAGGCTTGAGGAGGCGGAGGAGCTCGTGCTGCAAATGTCACCCGGACCGAGCATCTCGGCTCTACAGAGCTTGCTGGGAGCCTGCAGAATCCATGGCAATACGAGCATCGCCGAGAGGGTCGCTGACATCCTGACGGAGACAGAGCCAACAGAGTCCGGTGCCTACGTTCTGCTGTCCAACATCTATGCTGAGAAGGGTGACTGGGGAGGTGTGGCAAAGGTGAGAAGGCAGATGAGGGACAGAGGCGTGAGGAAGGAAATCGGGTTCAGTTGGGTGGACTTTGGCGCAGGCAACCGTGAGTCCACGCATTTGCACAAGTTCTCATCAGACGACACGACGCATCCGCTCACGGAAGAGATATACAGAGTGGCCGAGGGGTTGGGCTGGGAGATGAAACTTTTGAAGAACCATTTGTGCATGGACAAACCAAGTGTTTTCTGATGTCTCGACACTTTTAAATTCAAAATTATCAGATACAAAAGGATTGCAGTGAGAAAAGACAGCAATTAACATCACTTTACTCAAACTGGGCCATGCTACAAAGTACAGAACTCAGAAGACTTATTTTGCATTCTGCAAAACATTTTTTAGTCAAGGTTAGTTCTACAATAGATCTTAAACAACCAAACATCAAACCAGCCAACTTTGCAAGATGAGTAACGAGGACTAAATTTTGACTAGAGTCCAAGCCTTGAGGGTTATACATGTACATGTGCTGCTGACAGTCTGTGGTATTGATAATGAAAAAACGGGTTAGGCTATTGCACATGAAAAATATTTGTACAATGTTCATACACAGGCGATGGTCCAAGTGGTTACTTCTTTGAAACCTGGAAAGAAAAGGCACCAGCATCGTGTCAGGTGAAGTAGAACTAAGAAACAAGCAGTATTCTTTTTATTTCAGCTTATTATTAGTCCATGTAATCAAACGGGGGCAGTGGCAAGATGAGGTATAGTTTTAGAACTTTGAAAGTCTACAATAAGATATACACATGATTATGAACATTGTACAAATATTAAGTGGCAAGGTGAGGTATAGTTTTTGAACTTTGAAAGTCTACAGTAAGATTAAAAAATCGCGGCAAACCAGTTCTAGCTTGTTTCAGATTTATGCCGTAGTAAAAAGGTTACATCGGAGAGGAAGCTTCCAAAAAGCAACACGTAATCGACAATATTAAGTAAAGAATTTTTATGATTATGATATCCATGAACTACAAAAAAAAAAGATGCACAACAAACCCCAAAATACCAAACAGGAGATTGACTGAAAGCCAGTACCACTCTTGCAAAATTCCAGGACTGGTTGGTATAATTCTAAGGAGAAAGCATTGCTCTAATACTATCTCAGTGACAAGACTGACTTCAAATTGTTTAATTAAAAATAGGATCCTTATATATACTAAATGACAAGTTAGTTCTATCAATGAATGCTGTGAGTCTTACTAGTCATTTTTCACCACTATAAAATAACAAGAGACATTAGAAGACATCATTTGCACTTTCTTGAGGTGTAAGCAAACATGGATGTCAACATAAAAATTAATGAACTAAATACTAGTAAACGTACCTGCTTGAACTTTCTCCAGGATACATGCCATCATAAAATACCCAAAAAGAAACACCACTAGCTGTTTTCTTGGTTTGCACTCTTAATTGACACTGTTCACCTCTCCCCTGCGCAAGAATGAAGATGTAAACATTATGGAATACCAATAGGTTGTCAAATTTGTGATAAACGGAAACATACCGCCAAAACTGTTAAGCAGGGAACACATCATCTTGTACAGTACAAAGAAGAATTAGCAGACTCTTCAACCATAAGTCAGCTCAGTGACAAACCACATGATTTACAGCATGTAGGCAAGGAGAGTGCTTGAGAGGAGCCATTTTCCAGGTAATATTTTGCATTTGCCTATCAAGCGCAATCTGAGAGTTACATGCCTTGAGTGTCCAAAGGATTGCAACTGCAGAGCAACTAAGCTCATCTTCAGCTGCCTCAGTTGCTAGATTGTTCAGATCATCCAAGTAGATGCTAGGCTGCCAGCAACTATCATAATAGTGGGATGCCACTAAGGAAACAAAAATAAGAACAATCTCAAAACCACTTCCTGTACAAATTAACCAGCATGCCTAAAAGAAAAGACCTAAGGATTCTGCACTATCAACTTTTCCACTAAATACTACCATCATGTCATTTTCTTCAATTCTGAACATGTCAGCAGCTGATAGACTCCATTGAAAGACGCACAAGTCTGAGTAGATCATTCACACTTCTGAAGTTAAAATCCAGAACTGTTCTCACTGAAGAAACACCATCTACTCCCTTTTCATGGTTGGCAGCAGCAGAAGCAATTGCCGTCTGCGATTTCCGAGTTGCCTCAAAGGCACAATTGACATCGTTCGTCTAAAAAAATAACAACATAACATCAGATCCAGACCCATTAAAGAACCAATGAACCATAATGCATGCCTTGAAAGTAGCGTTATCTTATTTCAACAGGTGTTTGGTTTGATGAATGGATTAGGCTCATCTGATCCTAATTCCATTTTAACATTCTAATCTGGTATGACTGCTTGAGTAACATATTGAGTTGGTTCATTGCCACATCAATGCCAATTGAACGTCAAGAACAAGGTTGGACCACAAAGGGATGATACCATCCAATGTGGGTGCAGCTTATCCTGAAATAAGGCCATTGCTCAAGACAACACATTCTTCCCAGGACACAGTTGACATCTCACCACAAAGCGAGCAGGTTGCTTATGATTGCCAAGATCTATCCAGTTTGCTGTTTTATGGAAGTTATTCCCAAAACTATACGTTGCAATGCTCAAAACTCTAGACTACTAAGTACTAACCACTTTTAAGAAATTTGCTTCATACAACTCGACCGGAGGTATATCTGATAATGGAAGTTCGCATTGATTTCAATTCATATATATCCACTCAATGCTCACCAGGCTCACAACTATCCCCATTGCTACTGCCATGCAGCAAGAGCAGCTATCACACACAATGTTACCATTTCCCTCCAAAATAAATTCAACTCCAAAAATTTCTGACCAATTGCTGTACTCTCTGGTAAACAAAAAAGACAAAAAAAAAATGGTGCCATTTTTTTTCAAAAGCATTAATTTCAGCTTTCTATGAAACCAGCATATCATTATTGGCTGCTCTAATCGCAACCAGAAAAGAGAACTAACAATTCATAATTAGCAAGAATTCAACAAAATCACTAGTTAATGACTTTCTAACATAAACATGGTTGTAGCATGCACTATAAGTTAGTCAATTAGTGGTACAATACACTGTATATGTTCCACTGCAGCGAGCATTATCCTATTGGGTGTCGGATCCTTGAGAGGAAGCCATCAAGGCCTAGACGCACAATGACCATAAAGAATAGCTGATTAGGCATACCATACTATGAAGGTTTTTAGTTTTCTTATTACATTGTCGGCAGATTATGAAATTTCCATAAACCATTAAAACATCACTATAAAGGGGAACTTTATTGAAGTGCTACTCGGGATTATTCAAGAACTTACATAAGCCAGTAACCTTGTCAAGTGTGGTTGATTGCGAACAGCCAGCAACAAATGATTCCCAGCAACTTGAGGTGAATTAGCATCCTTGTTTGAAGGGGCCTTCTTAGATAATCCATTGTTATTTAGGTTATCAATGTCTGAGGCAGAAGACGATGGTGATTCACCTACAAAAGTAACAATATTGAGTCGAACAAATAAAAACATCCAGAGAAGAAAGAGACATGATATAATAGCAGGATACACCGAGAAAATACGATACTCTGGTTTTAAATTTTTTAAACAGATGATACTCAGATTTGTTTGGCAAGGCATGATAGTCTAATTTTTGCATTAATCCAGTTAATTTTTTTTTGAAAACCTACACTGCAAGTTGCATTTCACAATATTCATAAACTTAAATTTCACTAATTAGATCAACTACCTGGTGTAGTCTGTACAACTGCCTGCAACACCTGTCGATCCTTGCTTGCAATAGGGTATTTGTAGTATGCAGCCTTGAGATAAGCTACTTCGACACATTTATATGCTAAAGCAGCAGCAGCCATCTTCTTGCACCTTTCATATTCGTGAGCAACAAAGCTGGGCAAAAGAAAAACACAATTAACTATAGTGACCAAACTTGACCACTCTTCACCTAAAAAACGTGAGTACTGTTACAAAAAACCATAGCTTTCGATTATAATTTTGATAACACGGGCAATTATACTGTTATTGGAGCAATTTTTTCCTATATCCAGCTGGCAAAAAATTAGTAATATTGCATCAGCTTTGTAATATAAATATAACTGTACATGGACTGTACTGCGACTACCGTCAGGCTATTTAACTGCATTGTGAAAACTATCAGACTACCCAAGCGATAATAGTGCCCATTCAAGTCAGGTCATGCAGAGCAAGCACTTCCAGGCACTAATTCCCAATTTATAACTAGGGGGTTTATTCACAAAAATGAAATAGCTTGGCAATTAGAACAATATATCATATACTTTTGTAATAGCTTACTTGCAGAGTTTTGCAGTATCAGAATACATGCTCTGAGCTCCATCGCCTTGTTTCCCACCATCAATACTAGGAGGTTCCAGAAGTGATGCAACATGCAGAAATTTTAAGGCTGCCTCAAAGTAAAGTCTTGTGCTTTCAAGATCTTTTCCTTCTTTCTGCAGAGAAAGTTGGTAAGGACCTTACACAACAAAAGTTAGCATATTCATACGAGAAAAAAAATGGTGAACAACCTTTAAACGGTTAGCCTTGTGCTTTAAATCCCGAGCTTCTTTGAGAGCATATGCAGTTGAATTACCATCTTTCCTAGCTGGACTGGAAGTGTCCGCGGGATTTGAAGTACCCTGTTTTGAAACACCCTGTTGCCCTCCATTTTCATCATTGCATCTCCTTGACTGTGGTGTCAATTTTGACGCATTAGATTTTACTGGAGTGGAGTGGGTTTCTTTCAAAGGTGAAGGGACCATTTGGGCTTTGGGCTTCTCTGTATCTTGCTTGTTACTCTTGGGATATGATTTATCTTTTCCGGATGGCAACTCTGGTTGGAAATTTCCATCCGGAGGGCAATGAGTTGATCCATTTCTGTCTTGGATGGAAGCTGCATTTTTCTTATTAGCATTCACAACTGTATCTCCTTTAGTGTCCAACGCTGCAGCCCTAGGTTGCACCAAAGAGCCATCAGTGCGCGAGCTATTTTTATCACCAGAATGTGAGTAGTTATGACCCCTAGATGCACTTGAGCCAGTGACAGCGGAATCCTTTCTCCCAGATGCATGATGTGGATCATCATCCAAGCCCTTTCTCAAAGAAATCTTTTCGGGTGCGTGACCTCGAGTTAACTGAACCGGATCATCATCTTTTTCAGAAATTCCTTGCAAAGAACCATGCAAGACAGTTTCACCTGCAAGCAGATTATCCTTGGACTTCTTAACCTGCCGAACATTATCCACTATACCAGCTTCATTATTCAGATACTTCACTGAACTCAGCATGGTGCTTGAGTTAGCATTCATAGGTCCATCTTTCTCCAATATTCTGTTATGGGGGAGCTTATCAATGTTATTTCTCACTGGTGATGAGGAAACTGACTCAATTGGAGAAGTCTTCACAACATGGGAGTTCTGTTTCTTCTTCTGTGAGTCTGAAGCTTTTGAAGAACTTGAAGTTACGGCTGTAGTCTGAATGTGGGCCATGTCACTAGAAGTTCCACCCAAGTCCAAAGCCTGTTCAGAAGATCGCTTTACTAATAAGTCGGACGGACCTCTTTTACCCGCAAAATCTGTGCTATCCTCGACGAGTTCATTGTTTACATGCCCTCCATTATGAGATAAAATCTGACCTTTTACTGATCTAGAATCCGTTGTTGAATACAGTTCTTCAGACTTCTTTAATTTTGACTTTGTTTCCTTCAAGTTCTGATCCTTATAGGTTTCCTTGGCAGCAGAACTGTGGTTCGCTGTGGTTCCATTGCTCACATGAGCTATTGAGTTGTGCTGACTCTCCTCCCATTCCTTCACTATCCTCTTCTTGCTAGAAAAGTCTGATCTTTGTGCATCTGAGGTGTGAAATATTTCCTTGTTCCTGTCTTCAGAAAGAACTACATCATCATCCTTGTTTCTCTTGGACTTCTCCAAGTGATCATACCTCGGAGCGATTTTTTGCTTTAACGAAGAAACATCACTCTTTTCACCCAAATTGTTTAAGGTTGTTGCCTTTAAAAGCAAAGCCTCGGCCTCATCAGCAATGTCTCCACTAGCTAAATCATATTTACCATTCCGATCTCTGCTAGAACGATGCCGATCCTCCTTTTTAATTTTCTTAGAAGCTTTATATTCACCATGATCCATCTCTCTCTTACTTTTTCCTTTTGAATGCTTCTTGGGTCTTTCCACAAGATCTCCTGTGTTGTCGCCAAATAAATGTAAATAAAAGGCATAGTAAAAGCAGACAGGAAGACAGTGTATCAAATATAACTGAAATAATAGAAGGGCGAACAGTAACAGAACCTCCATCAGAATAGCTGCCACGGCTCTTACTCTTGGACTTCTTCTTTTCAGTAAAAGGGTCAACTGATTTGCTCACAGAATTTCTCTCGGTAGGATACTGGGTACTATCAGCGGTACTTTTAATTCTAGTAGAAGCATGTTGGTTGCTCAATGGATAAGCTGAAGCTTGTGATGAGTGACAACCTTCAATCACACTACTTCTATCACCTGGAAGACTTTTCCTTTTCCTACTCTGTTCAGCATGTCCATTTACACTGAACGTACTGGCTGTTGTTAATCCTGAAGAAGCAACATGAGGATGACCAACTGGAGGAATGCCGTTGGCAGGGGCAGGTATGACGTATAGTGCATTGAGAGCATTCGTAGTCTCATCCTCACCAACATCGCACCTATTCATCCCAGGTCTGCAAAATTTCCAAATTCTAGCTCTTCAGAAAAGAAAAAAGAGTGTTCATGAACTTATAAACATGGAGAAACATTACAGTGCTAAAAGATACCACTTCAATGTGAAAATAGTATAAAATACAACCTAACAGTTTAATTACGAGTGTAGTATAATAAGGCAGAAATCCACAAAAAGATCTATCCAAATTCCAATCATCTATTTCCTGTGTTCCGCTTGAACAGGGGCAAATGTCCGCTTGTAATACAAGTGTAGTAGTTTAAAAGCAGCCAATCATACAAACTCCTGATAATAAAGCGTGCTGGTTACATGCTACCTAGTGATAAACTTGTTGAGAGAAGAATAGAAGCAGTAAAAAAGAGCAGGAACAGTTGTATATGAACTTGAACTTACAGGAGCCAAAGTTGCATGCTACATTTCCACTCCTTTGGAAGGGTAGTAGTATCCGTTTCATATGGTAAGAGACGCCATTTCTGGCATATGTCACATTGAACCCAATGTTCCTTTATCACAACTGGAACTTGAAGTGCAGGAACTGCATTTGCAGTTGAGACAGAAGCTGGAGGTACATGCATCTTCTGCTCCTCAGAAGCTGTATGTCTATCATGCCTTGCACTAGATGGAATCTCCCTCTTTGATGCCCCAGGCATATCAAAATCCCTTTTGCTCATTGACTTCTCCTTTGGCTGTAACTCTCCCAATCCACCTCCATTCTCCACTATATCTTCCTCCTTGCATCCATAAGATACTTCAGGCAAACTGTCCCTGACATCTCTATGTGATTTTGCTTTGGGTTTCTTTCCAGAGTGGCTAGATTTGGACTGAGAATCATGGTTCCTCTCTTTAACTGCAGCAGAAGAACGAACACCATTTTCAACATCCAGGAAATCAGAAGATGTTGGAGCATTCTTCTTTTGCTCCCTATGGATTCTTTTGGCCTCACTCTTGGTGTTATTTTTCGAATGTGTATCATGAAGTGAAGTTTCTTTGCTAGGAACCTTTTCCATGCTCCTGCAAACAGCAGGAGCTCTTTCATCTACAACTGTGTTATCTTCAAAGTTAACTCCAGTACCATTGCTTCTACTCTCGGGTTTTACTCTTCTTTCATGCTTCCTATCCAACGGTAAATCTATGTCATTAGTTGTATTCATCTCTTCTAAAGTTGACGCTATCTTTTCTGTCATGGGTTTCAGTTCCCTTTTTACTGCTGAAATTTCCATTTCTGAGTTGCCAAAACCACCAGTTTCTAAACATTCTGTTCTCTCCGCTTTGACAGTATCAGCTTTGATTGTCTTGCTGTTGCTGTTTATAGCCCATTCTTTCAATCGGAAATCATTATTTCCTTCCAAAGGTTTTCCTGCTGTCTCCTCTTCAAATTGACTCTCGCCCTTTGTCTCCATGCCTCTGGAACTAGACAGCAATGGTATGTTGAGAGCTTCTGATACGATCTTTTGACCAGCAAGTGGTTCTATATCGATCTCCTTTTTCTTAACTGCACTTCCATCACTTGTGTTATTTGATCTCTTCGTCTCTATGGCTTTCTTTTTCTTACCGTCAGGCTTCATTTTCTTAACCACATGCCCTTCAGATGCTTCCTGTGCATTTTCTATGTCCACGCTTGTTTCCCATTTCTTTGATGAAGGCACAACCTTTTTTGTCAGTTGCAAAATACTGCCTTGCAGTGGGGATAGTAAGAAGCCTCCAGGAACTGAAAAGCATGTCATGATCTGTGTGGTCGTGTTTAAAGAATGAAAGTGTTTATTCACCCATTGAACCGTTCATACTGGAATAAAAATAAAAAAGGCTAATATGAAGGTAAAGAATGATCATGCAGTACTTTACCTGAAGGATGGTTCGGGGGGATTCAAGTTGCACATTGTCAAATTCCGGAGAGAGACCCCTGTAGCCATCAGGGCTATCCTCCACAGATGAAGGTGAAGAAATATCAAGGCCCAAACCACTGTAAATAGCTGCATTATTTCTTGCCAAGACATTGTCAGAACCAACTTTTATCCTAACTTTATATCTGTTCTGGTCACTAGACTTAGATGAACCATAAGAAGGATCATGAGTGCTAGTGCTCCTTTTAGCTGTTGCACTTTCACATCTTTCTTTTTTAATTGAATCACCCGAAAAAGGTGCGACAGAACCATTGTTCTGGGAAACAGATGGAACCACCACAGCCGTTGTGTTCTGAGGCGCAGCCTACATTATAAATCACCATCAGTGCCATATATGAATTTATGTTCACTACAATAGTATTCCAGCTGGAGCTAGCTAAGGTAAGCACCTCGATAGACTGGTGATAAGGAGATCTGGAATTATGGTTTGCCGCCTTAGGTGGACTTCTAGTTGGGGGGAGGAGAGGGGAACGCTGGTGTGTAGGCAAAAATGAACCATATCCACCAAATTTCGATCCTGTCAAAGATTAGCGTAATGTTTAATGAATGAAGGCAAATCAAGCTGACTGCAGCAACAGTTCAACATCTCACCTAGATTCTCTGCAGACACGCCTCCTTCAAAGTCCTTCTGGAAATGGCCTAATACATCTTTGATTTTATCATCCTAAACAAAACACACCAGAAACACACAAAATAAAAATAGTGACCACGACAAATATGATTGTGGGTACAGTATATCACCTTCAAACTAAAGTTGCTAGTGACTTTTCATTGTATTAAAATTGCTGGTCACTATTCGCACACATGTTGCCGTTTTTACGTACAAACGATGAACTACATGAGAGCAAAGCTATACTGATCCCTTTGACAATTCGAAACAAGCCCTTTTTGAAGTAAATCAAAAGCCAGTGACTTGAACCATTTTTCATTTCCAACCAAATCTTTTACAGCATGTATTGAAAGTTTGAAGTTCAAAATTGGAGTATATGAAGTGTCAAGCAACTGTTGACCTTAAACTCAGAATAAATACATGTTTTAATAATTTATATATGTTCGAGGGTTGATCCATTTCGTAATGAAGGTACCGTGTCATCTCAAATAGAGACTGGCCAAAACCAAATAAGTACTTGCACACCAAAACTAACACCCCATCCAACAAAGTGGTTCGCCTTTTCTATCATTACAACAACATTATAAAATCGTTTACTTGAAATTTTATCATCACCAACAAAGCGGCAAATTGTGCAAACTTTAAAATGATCCACCAAATGTGACTGCTTCCGGTACCGTGTGAACTAGCACAGTAAAACCGTTACCTAGACAAACTTATCATCATCATCATCATCAAAAAAGCGACAAACTGCGTAAACCTTAAATGATTCACCAAATGAGACTGCTTCCGGTACCATGTGAACTAGCACAGTAAAACCGTTACCCAGATAAACTTATCATCATCATCAACAAAGTGACAAACTGCGTAAACCTTAAATGATCCACCAAATGCGACTGCTTCTAGTACCGCATGAACTAGCATCGTAAACCCGTTACCTAGAAAAATTAATCATCGTCGGCGGCAAAGCGACGACAAACTGCGTAAACCTTAAATGATCCACCAAATGCGGATGTGCTCCGCGTACCAATTGAACTAAAGCCGCGAATCGCGGAGACCTTAAATGATCCACCAACGAGACTGGCAATCACTCCTGCACTCGCCGGAGAATCAAGCAAACTGGTGTTGCACTAGATTGGCATGCTACATCTAAGTCATCTAGCAAAACAAGCATGGGAAGTGCAGTGGGAGCAAGCTGCTGGGGCGAGGCTAAGGCTAGCACTCACAATGTAAGAGAGGGCGACGTCGGGGTCGACGAAGGCGGTGTCGTCGCCGCAGGCCTCCCCCTCCTCCAGCTCGGCGTCGTCGTACATGCTGCCGCCCAGGGGGCCGCCCGCATCCTCCTGCCGTCTCCTCAGGGACAGCATCCACCCACCCACCTAGCCCAGTCAACCGCCCCGCCCGGGCCCACCACCTCCCAGCCCGCCCGAGCTCAGGAGCCCCGAATCGCAGCTCGAATCCCAGCCCCCGAGCTCCCCGATCGGCCGAATCTCCCGCCCCGACCTCCGCCTCCGCCGCCGCAGCCGGCCGTGCCCCGAATCGGCTAATTCCGACACCTCAGGATTGGGGATCGCGAGATTCGGACCGTTTGCCCCGCACGCACACACACCCTCTCTCCTCTCTCTCTCTCTCTCTCTCTCTGCGTGTGCCCCTCTCTCTCTCTGCCTGTCTCTCTCCCCGCCTCGTCGCCTCGGCCAGGCGTCTCGAGGCTTCGTCGCACGCGGGTGGGGGGATTTTTTTAATTGTTTCCGCTCGACAAAGCTTTTTGCGGCTGGCTGCTGGCTCCCTCTTCTCTCCAGCGTAGCGTCGTTGGGTAGACGACCTGGTGGTGGGTGGTGGGCGGCGCTCGTTTGTTCGCGGATGGTTTTCCTTTTCTTTCCTTATTTTCCCCCCGGCTTTTTCTCCCCGAGGCCACAGCCTTTCCACGGCCGAATCGTTGCGAATTTGGAATGTTCCACTCTCTCCCTTCGGGGGTGTCACTGTTTGTTTGGGAAGGTGGTTATTTGTGCGTGTCACGACGGATTCCGTTACTTCTCTCCTATTTTTATTCGCTACTTCCTCCTATCCAAATTAATTGACTCAAATTTATCTAGATTCGGATGTATCTAGAGATCCGAATCTAGACATGTTTTAGTACTAGATACATCTAAATCTAGCTAAATCCAAGTTAATTAATTTGGATCAGAGGGAGTAGAGTTTTTCGGGATATACGAAAATTTGGTGTTCACCGATACTCTCCAATCCCCTACAATATTTTTTCCAAAAATACTCTATCTTAGAGGAGATTTTTCAATCTAAACAAAAACATAAAGAATATGTGGGGATATTCCGGGATTAACATGAAGAATATGCGGGGATAATCCGGGGTTAACATGAAGAATATGTGGGGATATTCCGGGATTATCCCGGTCAAACCCGTCGTGGTAAACGGACTGCGGGAATTTTGGGGGAATTGAAATAATCCTCCGCAATCCCTGCGAATACACTAGCTAATATGAGAGAAGTAAACAAGGTCTTACTCTGCTTTGTGCACGCTTTGCATGCATACGTGTGCGTGAGTACAAAATGTTTGTAATGTCCAAACTTGTATACAAGGTGGATGCAAAACTAAGGTTGCAGATAACGGATATTAGGTTCGTGCTGGTTTTGCCTATAAAATAAAGAAAAAAATCTCATTTTAAACCATGAACTCGTAGAGCGTCGGTGGTATAAACCATGAAGTCGAAATCTCTAATGTATGTTATTCAATCCTGATCTAAATCGAACACCCTCACCAAGGCATCCCTAGGGCGGCCAACAGGGGGCAAGGGGTGGCCAAGGAGTGCCTAGGGCCGGTGGCTAGGGTTTCCCTATCCAGCCACACCCTATGGGTCCAATTTGGCCCACCCATCAAACCCTAGGGCTCCCCACACCCTTATCCAATAAGGAGGGGCACCTAGACCTAGTTGGGCTTCCTTCCGGGAGGGGCCCAACAAGGTGGGGTGCCTTTTATTAATTAAAAAAATATTTAATATTAATTCAATTAATTAATGTTAATTACATATTACTTAATTTCCTTTTACTCTGAAACTCATTTCGTCTCTCTCTTTCCAATACTCTGATAATTCTGGATGTACTAAAACCATCTTGCAACATCATCGAACCCTTAAGTGTATTACCCTACGGTTCGGAAACACCCCAGACATCATCGAGACACCTCTCTGGTGAATGATCATTAGCGGGACCGGGATGTCCATAATAACCCTTGTGCATTCATGAAGATCTTTTGTCATTGAACCGTAAACGTCGATATCCTATTCCCTTTGTTTCTGTGATGATTGCAATATCTGAGATTTGATCGTTTGTATCTCATACCTAGTTCAATCTCGTTACCGACATTGCTATTTACTCGTTCCCGTGATATTCCATTCCCCGTGACCTAGTCACATGTTGCAACATTGGACGTGATCTCACCGAGTGAGCCTAGAGTATCTTTCCGTCACGCGGAAGATCAAAACCCGCTCTTGATGCATACGCCTCAACCTACTCCATTGGAATACCCGAAGACACCTTTTCAGTCACTGTTTTACCGAGTGACGGTTGATGCAATCAGAGCATCCGCCGGAACTAGTGATTAGATATGATCTCACGATCTAAGAATTAGGTTACAATATTTTTCATTATCGTAACATGAACATCGTGACACGATCGTGTTATAATACTAATATTGGGTATGTCCATCATGGCATTATCCTAATGGCATGATCCTCATTATCAGTTGACATAAATGTCACATACTCTGTAAACTGATCATCAGTTGACCAATGAGCTAGTGATAGAGGTTTACTAGGGACTCGGGTTGTTCACTACCACACGTGTATCAATGTTTCCAATCAATAGCACATTATTAAACTTATTATGAACTAATGATAGATGCAAATAAACACTTTATTATTTTCCTCCAGGGCAGATATCCTTCAGTCTCTCACTTGCACTAAAGTACAATAATCTAGTCGCATTTTGTTAATAATCATGACACCATATCAGACATATGTGTCCTTGATCATACTTTCTCATGAGAGAGGTTGTTTTAATGATTTGTACAACTCAAACCTTTTATATTATTTGCAATTTGTCACCTAATTTGACATTATTCCATCATCAGATGATACCGTTAAAGTATATATTTGGCAGAAGAGTGAGACTTTGTATTCTAGCGTTTGCAATGGCATTTGATCAGTCAAGTGGAACTTTTATGTTGCCATGCATGCTAGAAGCACACTCATCTAGAAGACGAACTTTCCAAGCCACAACAATATACTTGCCACTTTCCAAGTAGCCTTTAAGTTTCAATTTATGTAGATTCAATTGGAAGTGCAAAGTGCAACTTTGATGTCTAACCACGCATCCATTTATCTAAGCCTTTCATTTTTCAAATTTCTAAACTCAGTAAACTCGCACTTGCGGCCAAGCTTACTTTCTTTTCGAAATATGTCCTTAGTTATACCTAGAACCTGAAGGACGAACTTTCCTTTGTTCGATTCTCAAATCATTCTCGAACTTGTTTTTCAAGCTTATCTTTGTTCAACGATTCTCAAATCGTTCTAAAACTTATTCTTCTAACTAATAACTTGAGTCACATTATGCCGTGTACGTACCATGGCCTTTAGATGATGTAACCAAAGGAAACGTGGCACATCTATCAACCACTATTATAGTACTGAGTTCCAACTCAATGTTTCACTTTAGCCATTTAGTCATTCAAGAGCTTCCTCTCCAACTTGTTCCATCATAGACTTGTTCAGAATTTGACTAAGAAAACATTCTGACTTAATTAATGTTTTTGAACATATCAATCTATCTTAATAGATATCAATGTTTTCAACTATTAATACCATTTATTAATATTTCTTAATATCAGCTTTTTATTCATAATATGTCATCTACATATAAGAGTAGTTCTCAAGCTCCCACTCAAAAATATGTCTATCACATATAAGATGAGAAAAGAAAACTTCTCATAGATCCCACTCAAAATATGTCGTTCACGTATAATGATCAGGAAACTATTCAATCCAGCACCCACTCAGTTTAACGTAAATTATAGGTCTTCTCGACAATTTGGATAATTCTAAAATCTTTTGATCATGCATCAAACCGAGATTCCATTTGTGAGATGTTAGTTTCCAAATGTTTTTTCAAAACTTTTCCTCTTCTTAAACGAATTTTAAGAACTTGCAATTTTGACAACCTAATGGTTTTAATTAACTAAAAGACTTTAAGCATCGCTACATATTGTAGTCAACTTATTGAATTTGCCAAAAACACCCTTTTATGACAAATCGAGCTTTTATGTCCTTCTTTTGAAGTTTCTTATATTAATTGGGAAGTTTAAGTAACACTTTTACTTAATAAGATCAAGTACTCCTACTTTGCAATCTTAAATGTAACTTAGGATTTCATGACTCCAAGTCATTTCTCGTATTTAGGTCCACCATCTTATCTTCGTAATTTGTAGGTATGTCGTGTTCCAATAACATGACAAGTAAATCATGAATTATACTTTGCGATCAGGCACAAAATTATTCACGAATCCTATTTTCTTCAATAAAGGACTTTCATTGAAAATGATATGATCATCATCATTAATTTTATTTCTTCTAATGTAGACCTTCACTCTAGAACATATTCCGTTACGCTATTCTGACATAAAGTCAATAACTTTATTTTAGTCCTTTATTTTCTTCCTTTTAACACCTTTACCGAAATACTCTTTCTCTAGAGTGCACCAAAACTTTGCAATACAATCTTACACTTTTGGTTCATGGAATACATGTCCATATTACACTAAGGACACACTACAAAGATGTATTCATATTAATTTCAAATTATCATTTATAACTCAGAAATTTGTATGAATTATACTATAACTCATATAGTATTATCTATATGGTTTCCTATTTATTAAAATTGAGTGTTTGATGTTTTAATGCACCACTCTTAAAGATAAAATCTAACCCTATAGGAGATAATTCAGCATCACATATTATCCAACAAGTTATGATTTAGAACACACATCAACATATTGAAGTGTTCCGGATATTTATTTGTTAGAACGACTTTTACAAGTTCTTACACCAAAATCACAACTTATATTTCGTCGCTTTGATCAAAATCATAGGGACTTAATTATGATTCTTTCTTCATTTCCAAAATCTTTTGAACACATCAAATGGTTTCAAAACCTAATAAATACAAATATTTACTTTGTATTTCTAATGAAGAATGTGAAATAATGATATCCACTACTTGTATGAATACTATACATCGACATGTATAATACTTGACGATTTAAAGTACATTCCTTTTCCTATGTTGAAACCATGTGTATGATCTCATCAATTAGGCGTACCCTCCATAACGCGAAGTTCGAATCATTTTGTCAAACTAAACACGATTCATATTGTATAAAGATCAAACATCTAGCAACAACACATATTTCATCAACATGAAAATTCACATGTACTTAACTATAAAATATGACTTTCAAATAGTAGTGTCATTTAATATGAAGTCATTATTTAGTTTGGATAATTAATGTTTAATGTTTATAAATGCTCATTAAATAATTATCAAGAATAAACAATAATAATACATTCATAATCATAATGTGACCATAACTTTGTCTCGTGAAAAACAAGACACACAAATAAGGCCCTCAATGCTTATTGGTTACAAAATTTATTCTATCACTAATCCTGATAATAAATGTGGAGGTATAGCATTCATGGCCATCAACATCTTGTTTGCCATTAATACGCGCCATAAGCTCCTTCACATAATTCTTACGCAGAAGGTCATGTTTTCGAATAAAACGGGAATTTATATTGAAGGCAATATGGCCGAGAGGCAATAATAAAGTGGTTATTATCTTATTCCATGTTTATGATAAATGTTTATTTTGCATGCTATGATTGTATTGATTAGAAAAGTTAATACATATGTGTTTAATAAACAAAATACAAAGTTCCTAGTAATGCCTCTCATATAAACTAGCTCGTTGATTAACAAGATGAAAGGGCATGTATGCCCCATGTGTGGTTTTGGTAATTAATGACAATCCCTATGGACTAATGTGCAAATTGAGTTTCACTTGTAGGTTTGTCCATTTGCATCGCTTGGACCATGTGTTGGTTTCAAGGATGAAGAAGAAGAAGCATCGTCCAAGGGCTGTGTGCCTATTGGAATCTTGTAGAAGAAGAAGATCAAGTATGTCTTGAAGAAGAGGAAGAAGAAGATGGAGTTCCTCATGGCTATCTTCAAGACATCGTCAAGAATAGTTGTGCAAGCTCAATGGAATGATGAAGACAAGTTCTAAGAAGAGGCTTTCCCCATGGAGTATGGGGGAGCATTTCTCAAGTCTTCATCAAGCAAGAGCAATCAAGAAAGGTGTTCCATCTTGAAGGTGACAAGATCGTCTACATCAAGTTCAAGTGGGATGCTCAAGGAAAAGGTATGTTCTTGATAGGGTTTCTATTTTACCGGTCTCGTGTAGTGTTGGGAGACCGGGTTTAGAATAGATAGCCGTACTATCAAGAGGGGCTCTCGAGTGGGTGACTCGTTCGTATCTTTCGGTGAGAGCTCAAACCTTTGCATACATAGCATCATCTTTCTTGGTTGTTGTTTGGTTCTTGTCCATGTGAGGATCTAGAGCTTGTGGTTATCTTCATAACAAGCACTAGTTCATCAAAAACGGATTTCCCTTGCATATCTCATTGCGTTTTTGATCTTGCGGGTTTTCCGGCTCCACACCTTGGGAGGTATCTCACATATATATTCATGGTATTTTCTCCCTTGGTGATATCCAATATTTCGACTTTTTGTTGGATTCTACATGTCGTTATCTTTCCAACAAAATTGGTTTCATCTCGTTTGGAGTTCGGATGCAAAAGTTGTGGCAGTTCTGGTTCTGAAGTTTTTGCCTGACCGGTAGTTCCGGTTGGCCACCGGTAGTACCGGCCAGACGCCGAAAGTACCGCTCGGGAAGAAATGCCGCCGGTAGTACCGGTGTTAATTCCGGCCCAACTTCCGGCAACCCAAATTTTGGTTCAGTACCCTCTCTGCCTGGTTAGCGCTATTTGACGGAACTTGGATCGGATTTTCAGGCAGTAGTACCGCTAGGATATTCTTACCACCGGTAGTTCCGGCGAAGCGGCGGTAGTACCGGCCAGGCTCGCGTTTTTGTTCTTTGCCTCGCTGTTTTCTGATCGTTGGCTGGGTGCCACCGGTAGTACCGGCCACCCACCGGTACTACCGGCCGTGCGTGTTTCTGTGGGTAACGGGCAGATCGGGGAGCCCTTTAAAAGGAGCTCCCCTTTCCCCTTCGCCCCTAACTTCCTTTTCTTGGTTCTTGCTCTCTCTCTCTCTCCTCCATTGTTGACCTTGAAGATCTTGCCCTCTCCCCTTCTCCCTCCTATGATTCTTGCATCTTTTTGAGGGATTTGAGAGAGGAGATCTAGATCTACAAGCCCCACCAAGCAAAATCCCTTCTTTGTGAAGGAATCCTTGGGATCTAGATCTTGAAGAGTTTTGTGTTCTCCTCTTATGTTCTTCCTCCCTTATTCTCCCAATAGCTTTTGTAGCTTTGGTGGAATTTGAGAGTGAAGGACTTGCCTCTTGCATTTGGTGCATAGGTTTGAGTTCTCCTCGGAGATTCGGTGAGTTCAATCCCTTGGGATTGTTTCTCTTGGGTTCTTGGAACCCTAGACGGTTGTGGTTGGATAGTTGACCTTTTGTGGTCTTGTAGCCTTTTGTGGCCTTGTTGCCTTTTGTGGCTTTGTAGCCTTTGTGGCATTGTTCTTGGGGCTCCAATTGAGTTGTGGAGGTTCCCCAAGCTTGTAGGCCTTTTATGGCATTGTGGAGCCTTTGTGGCGTTTCTTGGGAGCCCTCCAATTGAGTTGTGGAGATTTCCCCAAGCCTTGTACGGGTTCGGTGACCGCCCTCAAGTGTCCCATAGTGGAACGTGAGTAGGCCTTTGTGGCGAGCTCACGGGAGAATAGGGTGAGCCTTTTGTGGCGTCGGTGAGTTGCGTGGCTTCGCATCCTTGGTGAGGCCTTGTGCGGCGTTGGGTGAGCATCGAGCCACCACACCTCGAGGTGAGCCATTTGTGGCGTTCGAAGTTCATTGCGCCCCCGCACCTCTCCAACGGAGACGTAGCTTCTTTGGAAGTGAACTTCGGGAAACAAATCATCGTCTCCGCGTCCATCGGTTATCTCTCAACCGAGCCCTTTACCTATGCAATTTACACTGTGATAGCCTTCGTGCTTGAAGTACTATATATTACTATCACCTTGTTGCTAGTCTTGCTTAGCATAGGTTGTTGGTGCACTTAGTGAAACTAGTGGATATAGGTTTTGGCTTGATAAATTAAACGTTAAGTTTTATTCCGCATTTATTAGAGCCTAAACCGTAATAATTTTAAAACGCCTATTCACCCCCCCTCTAGGCGACCTCCATTTCCCTTTCACAAGATGATCAAGGTTTCCTGATCATGGACATTGGATGTTGTTAATAACGAGGTCACAACATTGGTGGAATGATGTGATGAACATTCATCTGAAGTATAGCATTACGATCAAAGTCATTATGTTTATATTGCTATAACATCATACGAAGTAATCTTAGTCCTTAGACCATGAGATCATGTTAATTTCTAACACCGGAAGAGTATCTTGATAACATCAAATGTCACACCATAACAGGGTAACTATAAAGGTGGGTTCAGTGCTACGAAGGTGTTATGTTGAGGCTCATGGATCAAGAGTGGGATTTGTCCATCCCGATGACGGATATATATATACTCTGGGCCCTCTCGGTGATATCACATTAAGATAGCTTGCAAGTAAGTGATGAGATCACTAGAATGTTATATCACGAGAACGAGAAAAGAGTGCATGTCGGTAACGAGATCAAACTAGGTATTTGGATACCGATGATCGAATCTCAGACATGTATTATATCATGAGACAAAGGGATTTAGTTATTAGCGTTAAAGGTTCTCACGATCACAGAAGTCATCGTTGAATGTGTAGGAGTCAGTATGGATCTCCAGGTCCCGCTTCTGATTATTGATCTGAGAAGTGTCTCGATTATGTCTGCATTATTCGCGAACCGTAGGGTGACACAGTTAAGGGATACTGACACCATTTGGAGCAAATATGTTTTAGATAAAGATTTAAGAAAGCGCTGGAATTATTTCAATAGACACCGAAACTGTTTCGGGTGAAATTGCTGAAATTGGTTCTGCATGTAATATTGAAATGTTGCAGGGGTTTTATGTGAATGTTTTTTAATTAAAGTAATTAACAAAATTCTGAATAAAAATAATAAAAGAGTTTTATTAAATGAGAGAGCATTAAATTTGGAGAAATTTAATGCATTTAAAGTGGAGACTTTAAAAGAGAATGTGAAGGGGCATTTTAATGTGGAGGGGTTACCACAACATGAATGAGGGAGGTGACATGGGGCGCCGGCCATGGGGAGGGGTACCTGAAGGGTTCCGTAGCAGAAAACAAAAAAATTCTATCTACTCGAACACTAATACCAGGATCTATACTATGTAGACATAAGTAACGGAGAAGGAATACAGTATCCATACCTTTGTAGAGAGAGGCACGCCTTACGCAGGAAGGCGTATATTGATGAAGACAAGCAGCACCCCAAGTGTGGTGCCTCCGAAGTTCGTCAGACGTCCGGTGTAGGGGACGTCAACTGGGCTCCGATCCAGCCGAGCAGCGGAAGAAGCAGATGCCGGATCGCTGATCACACGACAATAGTGTGAAGGTGGAGAACTCAACCACGAGGTCCTCCCCAATATTATGGGGAAGTCCTCAGTAGATGAGAGAGAGAGAATGAGAGGAATGGGTGTGTTCCAAGGGGAGGGGGACCCCTTAATATAGTGGGAGGGGGCACCACCCAAGGACCAGGCGGGGTGGGACTAATCCCCACACCCGCCGGCCACCTTGGGGCAGCCGCCGGCCCTAGGTGGGCCCTACTAGGGCGGCCCACCAGCCCTAGGTCGGCCGGCCCCCACTCCCTAGGTGCCTTGCCCACTTGGGCCTCCCTTCGGGTGAGGCCCATTAGCAATATAGTGCCTTCAAAAATAAAATAAAATATATATTTAATATTAATTCTCCAATTAACATTCAAATACACATATTATATTATTCCTTCACTCCGGAACATCTTCCGGACCCCTTTCCGATCTTCATCGGATGTTGCCGAAACTATTCCGGTCTCTCTCTCTATTTCTCATACGATGCCTCATCTACCCTAAGCGTCCCTACCCTTAAGCGTGACATCCTTCAGTTCGGAAACACTCCGGACATGATAGAGACCACTCTCATATCAATGATCAACAGAGGGACCTGGATGGCCATGTGACCCCCGTGCGTTTCACGAATACAATCGCTCGAACCGTGAGATAGTCGTTCCCCATTCCCTTTGTCACTCGATACCTAATTCATCCGAGACTTGATCTTTGGTATTTGTATACCTTAGTTTGATCTTGTTACTGATGAACTTGTTTTCTCGTTCTCGTGTCATTGCATTCCGTGACCCAGTCACATGCTTGCAAGCTTCATTAATGCAATGTCACCGAGATGGCCACATGTATCTGTCCGTTACATAGACTAGACAAATCCTGGTCTTGATATGTACTCCTCTACGCATCCCTTTGGAAAACCTGAGTAGCACCTTTTGGTCACCCTGTTACGAGATGACTCTAGATAACCATCTAAGATTCTTCCGGAATGGTGATTTGCATTACCTCACAGTCAAAGGATCGGGTTACGAGGTTCTCTGTGTTTTATCATCAATGGTGAACTTTGTAACTAGATCTCATGAAGATATAACGGTCGGATGTTTGTCTATCATGTTATTCAACTAATAACATGACCTCATTGTCAGTTGGCATAAATGCCCATGGTCTTGAAACATAGACCATCCTCATGACCAATGAACTAGTTCACTAGAGGTAACTAGAGACACGGTTTGTTTACATACCACACGTGTATTAACGTTTCGTATTAACATAGTTATAGCACATTATGAAACGTATTATGAACATACAGGGATATATCAAATAATACACTTTATTATTTGCCTCTAGGAAATAACTCCTTCAGTCTCCCACTTGCACTAGAGTATATAAAACTAGTTTACAATAGGCAGGAACCTAACACCAATGGAATCTCGGTGTTGTTCGTGCTTGTCATGTTGGAGAGCTTTAGTCAAAGGATCTGCTACATTCAGTTCCGTATCTACTTTGCAAATCTTGACTTCACCTTCGTCAACGTTTTGCCAGATGACGTGAAATCTAAGCTTGATATGTTTGGCTGTGGAATGAGTTCTTGGCTCCCTTGCATTTGCAATAGCTCCTGTGTTATCACAATAGATCGTCACGGGGTCTTGCGCATTGGGAAAAACTCCCAGTTTGATGACGAAATTCCTTAGCCAAACAGCTTCATTTGCTGCATCAGCTGCAACAATGTATTCAGACTCCATTGAAGATTGTGCCACCACCAGCTGCTTCTTGCTTTTCCAGCTTACCGCCCCACCATTCACCAAGAAAACAAATCCTGTTTGAGACTTTGAGTCATCATGATCTGAATTCCAGCTCGCATCTACGTAACATGTTACGTTTAGAGCTTCATCATTTCCTCCATAGATCAGGAACATACCCTTCGTTCTTCTCAAGTACTTCAGGATATTTTTCACAGCTGTCCAGTGATCCGGTCCTAGATTGCTCTGATATCGGCTCGTCAAACTAAGAGCCAATGCCACATCAGGTCGGGTACTAAGCATTGCATACATGATAGATCCTATTGCTGAAGTATAGGGGATGTAAGACATATTTTCTCTATCACTGTCTGTTACAGGACATTGAGTCATACTCAAGTTGCAATTCTTCATCATAGGTGTAAAACCCCTCTTGGTGTTTTCCATTTTGAACCTCTTCAAAATCTTATCTATGTAAGTACTCTGACTTAATGCTATTAGGTGTCTCGATCTATCTCTATAGATCTTGATTCCTAATATATATGCAGCTTCACCTAGATCCTTCATGGAAAATTGGTTGCTCAAATACGCTTTCACGCTATTCATAAGATCCACATCGTTTCCCATGAGTAATATGTCATCCACATATACTACTAAGAAAACAACCGAGCTCCCACTCGCTTTCTTGTAAACACGGAACTCTTGTTGGTTTTGGACAAATCCAAAACTCTTGATCACTTGATCAAAATGTTGGTTCCAGCTCTGAGATGCTTGCTTCAATCCATAAATGGACTGTTGAAGTTTGCATACCTTCCAGCATCCTTAGGATTGACAAAACCTTCTGGTTGCATAATATACAATTCTTCATCAATGTGACCATTGAGGAATGCGGTCTTGACATCCATCTGCCAAATTTCATAGTCGAAATGTGCAACAATTGCTATTAAAATCCTGACAGCCTTAAGCATTACTACGGGAGAATAAGTCTCGTCGTAATCAACTCCTTGAATTTGACGAAAACCCTTTGCGACAAGTCGAGCTTTTTGAATGGTCACATTACCATTCGCATCTGTCTTTTTCTTAAAGATCTATTTATTTTCCACGGCCTTGCGGCCTTCTGGAAGATCCACCAAGGCCCAAACTTGGTTTTCATGCATGGATCCTATTTCGGATTTCATGGCTTCTAGTCATTTCTCGGAGTCAGCACTATCCATAGTTTCTTTGTAGTTTGCCGGTTCTTCCTGATCATCTAAGATGACAGACATTACAAGGCTACTGTACCAATCTGGAGTGGCACGAACCCTTGTAGACCTGCGAACCTCAGGAGTCTTGACGTCATTGTTTTGATCAGCATCAATGGACTCTTCCTCCATGTTGGAGAGTGGTTTCGGAACAGCTTCCGTTGCGCTACTCGGAATACGGAGAGAAGGATCAACAATTTCATCTAACTAATTTTCCTTCCACTCACTCCCTTTGCAAGAAACTCCTTTTAGAGAAAGGTGCCATTTTTAGCGACAAACGTTTTGCCTTCGGCTTGGTTGTAGAAGGTATACCCAATGGTTTCCCTTGGGTATCCTACAAAGATACATTTTTCTGATTTGGGTTCGAGTTTGTCAGGCTACAGTTTCTTAACGTAAGCCTCACAATCCCAAACTTTCAGAAATGACAACAATGGCTTCTTGCCATGTCATATCTCATATGGGGTTGTCACCACGGATTTGGATGGTGCTCGGTTTAAAATAAAAGCGGCCGTTTCTAACGCGTATGCCCAAAAAGACACAGACAAATCAGTTAAAGACATCATGGACCGTACGCTATCCAATAGGGTTCGGTTACGACGTTCCGACACACCATTACGTTATGGTGTTCCGGCTGGCGTAAGCTGTGGTACAATCCCACAGTCCTTCAAGTGCATGTTAAACTCATAACTCAAATACTCGCCTCCTCGATCTGATCGAAGGTGCTTGATTTTCTTGTTAAGTTGATTCTTTACCTCTTTCTAAAATTCCTTAAACTTTTCAAAGGTTTCAAATTTGTGCTTCATCAAGTAGATATATCCATATCTGCTTAAGTCATCAGTAAAGGTAACAAAGTAACGATAACCATTGCGAGTTGAGACACTCACTGGTCCACATACATCCGTGTGTATGATCCCAAGTAGGTCTACGACTCTCTCCATTATACCGGAGAATGGTGTCCCGGTCATCTTGCCCATGAGACATGGCTCACATGTATCAAGGGATTCAAAGTCCAATGATCCAAGAAGCCCTTCTGAATGAAGCTTCTTTGTGCGCTTTATACCAATATGACCAAGACGGAAATGCCATATGTACATGGAATTATCGTCATTATGCTTGCAGCGTTTAGCATCAACACTATGGATGTGTGTATCACAATCAAGATAAAGTAAGAATAAACCATCACGTACAGGTGCATGAACATAGAAAACATCATTCATATAAATTGAACAACCATTTGTTCCTAATTTAAACGAATAATGGTCTTGCAACAAGCAAGACCCACTCACAATATTCATACTCAGTGCGGGTACATAATAG
This sequence comes from Avena eriantha, assembly GCA_910589775.1. Lineage (NCBI taxonomy): Eukaryota > Viridiplantae > Streptophyta > Magnoliopsida > Poales > Poaceae > Avena > Avena eriantha. Next base: position 62,310,002 of record OU342741.1, read on the forward strand.
CATTTATTCAAAATCAACAATAATCCTGACGGTAGACATAGATGCAGGGTGCCGACGGCCATCACTTCGACTTTCGAGCCATTGCCGACGTGCATCGTCACCTCGTCCTTCCTTAGGCGCCTCCTACTCTGCAGATCCTGTTGAGAGTTACAAATGTGAGCAACAGATCCGGTATCAAATACCCAGGTGTTACCCCTGGCGCTTGTAAGGAATACATCAATAACATGTATATCATATATACCTTTGTCCGGAATGGCTATCTTGCTAGCTCGCTTGTCTTCAAGGTATTTGGGGCAGTTGCATTTCCAGTGCCCATCCCCTTTGCAGTAGAAGCACGAAGTGCCGGGCTTAGGGCCAGGCTTGGCAACCTTTGAGGTGGTGGGAACAAACTTGCCATCCCTCTTAGGCTTCTTGCTCTTGCCTTTTCCCTTTTGCCCCGGTTTCTTAAAGTTGGTGGTCTTGTTGACCATCAACACCGTGTGTTCCTTCTTGATTTCTACCTTAGCAGTTTTGAGCATGACGAACACCTCAGCAAGGGTCTTATTCATCCCTTGCATGTTGTAGTCCATCACAAAACCCTTATAGCTAGGGGGCAGCGAATGCAGCACCCTATCTATAGCGAGTTCCTCCAGGATTTTGCAATCCAGGGCGTTTAAGCGTTTAACGTAGCCAGACATTTTGACCACGTGCTCACTAATACTGCTGTGCTCTTCCATTTTAGCAGAGAAGAAGAGCTCGGAAGCATCATACCTCTCTGCATGAGCCTGTGGAGCAAAGACAGCCTTGAGATCCTCAATGATCTCAAAAGCATTCATCTTCTCAAAACGCTTTTGAAGCTCCGGCTCCATGGCATAGAGCATTCCACTCTGGATGAGGGAGAAATCATCCGCCTTGGACTGCCAGACATTCTTTTCGTCCTTAGAGGCGGAATCTGCAGGCTTAGCCGGAAGCTCAGCCTCGATGACATAAGTCAGCTTGTAGGGGACTAGGAGGATCCTAAGATTGCGGAACCATGCGGTGAAGTTGGTCCCATCAGTGTTTAGCTTGTCCTTCTCGAGGAAAGTGCTAAGGTTGAAGGTGGGTGGGCGAGACATCTACAAATGAATTTGCAAAGTATTTAGACTATGTTCATAATAATGAGTTCGAGTTTTAACTAAAAGAGCTCCCACTTAAACGAACATCCCTCTACTCGTTTAGTGATCACAAGATCCCTATCCTCTGCACCTCCCCCGATCGTCATGGCCATTAGTGCAGTATCAAAGGTGGACATTCCCTAATGTCTATCACATCAACCATGTGATTCATGCTCGACCTTTCGGTCTCTTGTATTCCGAGGCCACGCTTCTCTAGCGTGCTAGGCTCGCCAGTCCTAACTCGTGTGTATTTGTAGTGCAACATGGCTTACACCCACTGTATGCGAACGTAGATATGTTTGACACCCAGGCCTGTCACCCTGGATCGCCTCATACCGAAGAACTTTCTTGGTGGTGCACACACAAGGGGAATACGATAACTAGAATACTATGGGGGATTATCTTATTATGCTACCGTCTAGTAAGTATACTAGCACAATAAGTAATACTTCTAAAGTGAAGCGTTATGACATGGTTATAGCTTTATGATCATCATCAATAGCTTCAATGAGAGTTTCACAAACTTGTCATTGCCATGTTATAATACTTGCCCCTATGCAATAATAAAAATAGACGCTTCTAAATTAACTATTGCATGTTTTACGCGGCTTTAGGGCTTTCGCAGTAGAACCCCTTCCCACCTATGAACATTGAGCCATAACATGGATTCAATGATTGTCGTTCTTCTTCCCTTTTCAGGGCCCTCCAGTGTTAATGCCATATCAACTACTGTAGAGAGACAGACACCCCCCTAAGCCACTTAGATTTGTGGAACAGTCTCGTGAATCACCACGTGAGGTCGGTTGGGGGCCGCTTCATCAAACAGTGCTGCGATATGAACAATAACACTAAAGAGGGTAGCAACTAGAGAATCAATGCCCACATATTGCTATGTGTTCTATCCGTATGACATGTCTACCCATAGACCCGCTCTGATACCACTGAAGGGTTCCGTAGCAGAAAACAAAAAAATTCTATCTACTCGAACACTAATACCAGGATCTATACTATGTAGATATAAGTAATGGAGAAGGAATACAGTATTCATACCTTTGCAGAGAGAGGCACGCCTTACACAGGAAGGCGTATATTGATGAAGACGAGTAGCACCCCAAGTGTGGTGCCTCCGAAGTTCATCACATGTCCGATGTAGGGGACGTCAACCGGGCTCCGATCCAGCCGAGCAGCAGAAGAAGCAGATGTCGGATCGCCGATCACACGATGGTAGTGTGAAGGTGGAGAACTCAACCATGAGGTCCTCCCCAATATTACGGGGAAGTCCTCAGTAGATGAGAGAGAGAGAATGAGAGGAATGGTGTGTTCCAAGGGGAGGGGGACCCCTTAATATAGTGGGAGGGGGCACCACCCAAGAACCAGGCGGGGTGGGACTAATCCCCACACTCGCCGGCCACCTTGGGGCAGCCGCCGGCCCTAGGTGGGCCCCACTGGGGCGGCCCACCAGCCCTAGGCCAGCTAGCCCCCACTCCCTAGGCGCCTTGCCCACTTGGGCCTCCTTTCGGGTGAGGCCCATTAGCAATATAGTGCCTTCAAAAATAAAATAAAATATATATTTAATATTAATTCTCCAATTAACATTCAAATACACATATTATATTATTCCTTCACTCCGGAACATCTTTCGGACCCCTTTCCGATCTTCATCGGATGTTGCCGAAACTATTCCGGTCTCTCTCTCTCTATTTCTCATACGGTGCCTCATCTACCCTAAGCGTCCCTACCCTTAAGCGTGACATCCTTCGGTTTGGAAACACTCCGGACATGACAGAGACCACTCTCATATCAATGATCAACAGAGGGACCTGGATGGCCATGTGACCCCCGTGCGTTTCACGAATACAATCGCTCGAACCGTGAGATAGTCGTTCCCCATTCCCTTTGTCACTTGATACCTAATTCATCCGAGACTTGATCTTTGGTATCTGTATACCTTAGTTCGATCTCGTTACTGATGAACTTGTTTTCTCGTTCTCATATCATTGCATTCCGTGACCCAGTCACATGCTTGCAAGCTTCATTAATGCAATGTCACCGAGATGGCCACATGTATCTGTCCGTTACACAGACTAGACAAATCCTGGTCTTGATATGTACTCCTCTACGCATCCCTTTGGAAAACCTGAGTAGCACCTTTTTGTCACCCTGTTACGAGATGACTCTAGATAACCATCTAAGATTCTTCCGGAATGGTGATTTGCATTCCTCACAGTCAAAGGATCGGGTTACGAGGTTCTCTGTGTTTTATCATCAATGGTGAACTTTGTAACTAGATCTCATGAAGATATAACGGTCGGATGTTTATCTATCATGTTATTCAACTAATAACATGACCTCATTGTCAGTTGGCATAAATTCCCATGGTCTTGAAACATAGACCATCCTCATGACCAATGAACTAGTTCACTAGAGGTAACTAGAGACATGGTTTGTTTATATACCACACGTGTATTAACGTTTCGTATTAACACAGTTATAGCACAGTATGAATGTAACACCCTCGAATCGTCCCTATGCAAGTTTTAGCCCTTTCCGCCAAATCCGCATAGAAACGATTCAAGGACGCCCACCAGGCACTTTCGTGCGGGTGGAAACGAAGTAATAACATTACACAACAGTCCTCGATGGGACCCACAGAACAGATGTATGCAACAACGACTCCATGAGTCAAGAATACAGATATACAATACAAAGATCCAAATCACCTTGAAAACGATAGAGCGTCTGACTACGGACAAGATGCAAATGGGGCTAAGAGCCCTGAAGAATAACCAATGGCGTCCATAACCCTGCCCAGGCCAAGCCGGAAGGGTAACCCTGCTAACAACGTCGATCTCAAACCTGCCAAAACAAAAGGGGTGCCGACAAAGGGAAAAGGAAAAAGAGGAGCGTCAGTACTGAGGCCAGTACACGGCGAGGCTGGAATTCGGCGGCTCTCGCCTACATAGGTATGGTGGGCTGAAGCGGCAGCGCAGCGACACTAAACAACCTATAGAGACTCGATACAACTGGCGGTTATCAGAGAGGGATAAGAAAGCCCTATTCGGATCTAACCTGAAGCTAACACCAAACAAAACCATCCTGGTATTTCCCCCCTCGAGACCAAACGAGGAAGTCAGACCAAGGAACTCACACAGTCAGCAATTTTACTCATTCCGTTTTAGTTGCAGCACTTACTAATCAGATATAGATAGCATGAGTCATCCTGATAGCATAAGTAGTGGGCAGTTTTAAATAACATTCCGTTGTAGTTGGAACATTTACTAGTCAGATATAATTGTCCTAAGGAATCCCAAAACCCAGCAATTGTTGGCTCTTTTATCACATTCCATTAGAGTTGCAATACTTACTAGGCATATACAGCAAGACACGACACAACCCAGATCCACCAGTTGTTGGCATTTTTAATATCCATTCCGTTATAATTAGCTAATTACTATTCACATATTAAGTCAAATTTATAGCAATACTTTAGTTATGCTTGTCTATGATCAATATACTGTGCTCCAACTCGTCCATAACCGCGGACACGGCTTTCAGAAAGTTTTACCCTGTAGGGATGCACAAATAGCAACACACACTCGATCAACCTCAGAAAAACCAACTCAAAATCCAACTAGGCTTTCACGACAAAGCGATCACAGGATTCATAAAAATATTTCAAGGGGCCTCTCCACTAAGCTATCCGCAACGAAGTTGGCCGGCTCCGAAACAGACCCAGGGTTTGTTGACAATGACCTTAAAGGACTGGGAACCCGAAAGTGTGACTGGGCTTGTCGATACCGCGAAAACATTCCACGTTCCAAAACAGTACAGGTGCTCCACGCACAATCTTAGATAAAGCAGTAAAACATGGCATAATTACATGATAGTAATAAAGCCCCAAACTACTTGTGGCCCCAAGAAATAGAAATGAATCAAGCTCTGGCTCGGGGGGGGGTCCACGGCCTCCCGAATGTGGATAGTGCAAAAAAACAAGGAACAGGTATCAAGTACTCAGGGTCCTACGGGACACAAGTGGGCATGGAAGAACCAAATAACATCTATTGCCCACCGATGCCTCTGCATTAGTTATATCTAGCATTTTAATAGTTGTGTTTAAAGTCATGATCATCTCCACCATTAAGCATCTCCACCGTTAAGCATCTGCCAACCTTCCAACAACTGTGGTACTTGACAACACGAGATCACACCTGAGCAAGCAACTACGACTCGCAAGGCTAGCTATCTACCAAACACAGGTAATAGGAGGTGTCCAAGGTAATATAGAGGCTGCACGGGATATAACTGGTGTTCGGAAACTAAAGCATCGCGACACGGATATCAATAGATCAACAGGAGGAAAATAAAGACTATAAATGCAAAATAGGTAGAAAGGGGGAGAATGCTCGCCTGGGAAACACTGCCGACGGATCATATCCGGAGAACTTGTCGATACTCGCAACATATCATCGGCCTAATCTGCGAAGAAGCAAACACTAGAAGAAACACCAGATGCAATATTTAATACTACGGCAGAAGATCCGGCATGATTACGATATGATGCAGATGCGGTGCAATTAGACAGTATTAAGCGGAACCGGGGCCCCGACGATTAATTAGACAGTTCAAGTTATTTAGAACCCCTGCAATTTAAATGTTGTGTTAACAAGGCAACATGGCATCGGTTCGCTACACAAATTTAAATGGAGTCCGGAATAAGACTAGAATAACCCGCATATAGACTCCATATTAATTATGAGGTGAATCGGCATAATGCCCCCAACCCAGATGATATGCATGCGAGATGAACAATTTAATATGCGACAGACTTATATATAGAATTTATAAAATAGGGGCTCGGGAAAAGGTTCGCACATCTGGGTTCGGAAGATCTTGAGTTCCGGGGGTTCGGGGTTCAGTCTCAGGGTTCGACGGGGTCAGCGGGATCGGTCTCGAACAATAGAAGTAGATCTTGTCGCGTCCATGGTCTTCGGGTCCAGGTAGAAGAGCTCGTCGTCCGAGGTGAAGTACTTGTCGTTCCCAATGGATCGGTCCTCGGGGTTGAAGAACTTGGCGCGCCAGGGTTCGGTCTTCGGATCTGAGTATGAGAACTTGGCGTTCTGGGAAGGAGATCTTGTCAGTTCCATGCCGAAGGCCTTGGCGCTCTGGATCGGTCTTCGGCTTCGGGCCTTGGCGTCCGAGAGGGGATCTTGGCGTTCCAGGTTCTCGGGCATCGGTTCCGTGAAGTAGATCTTCGTGTCATCGGCTCATGCGGAGAACTCTAGTTCCGTGTCTTTAATGTCGGTGTCGGAGTTGGGTTCCATCTCGATGATGCCCGTCCTTCGTGTAGAAGTTCTTGTCGGTGTAGATATCATCCCGTCCTTTGGTGCTTGGTCCTTGTTCACCCTGATAATCTTGTATGCCGGGAGATCTAGATCGAGCATCGCCCAGACGATGTGCAACGGAGGGCCCGGAGATGCACACGCGCACGGAAAACAGGTCGTGTAGCTTCCCTGCAGAACACGCGTGGAGGAAGTCCATGTTCACCCCTTTGACACAAAACGAACAGGCTCTCCCGAACGGTCGCGCGCTGCAGGGATAGCTCGCAGCATCAAGCGGTAGCAGGGGAGGCCGACGAGGAAGAGCTTGATGATCTCGCTGCGGAACGAAGAGGGCAAGCACGACATCAGGGCGGAGACGAGCTTGGCGGCTCGGAGGAAGGCGGAGACGGGGCAAAGCCGCGCGGCAGCGGGCCGGAGGGCACCTATAGGGCGGCGATGCTTGTCTGGCCGGTGACGCCAGGAGGGGAGCGGTCGGTGCGGAGGTTGAGCAGCGGCTCGCCCGGGGCAGAGGACGACGCGGCCAGGCGACGAGGTGGTGGCGCTTGTGGATGAACGACGGAGCTGGTCGTGGGTGACGGGGAGATGTAGCACGACACGGCATGCAGAGGCGGCCGTGGATTCGGTCGGGGGAGAGCGGACGTCTGTGGCGGCGCTCGACGAACGGGGCGAGGTAGGTGAGACCATGAGGCGGCTCTCACGCGGCCGGAGGCTGACCAGCGCGAGGCGGCGGGGCCTGGCCGAGGCGGGCGCGCGGAGGAGAGGGGGCGGCCCCGGGCGGCGGGCCGGCTCGAGAGGGACGGGGCGGCGGGGCGCGCGGAGGAGAGTGGGGAAGGGGAGGTGGCAGTCGGAGGTGCCATGGCGAGGCCGTCGGTCGCCGAAGGGGATCTGGGCGTGCGGGGGAGGAAGGAGGCGTGCGAGAGAGAGGAAGGCGGGGCAGGAGGCGTGCGGGCAGAGAGAAGGTGGGTGGGACCCGGCTGACGACGCGGTGGGTAGGGAGTGGCCAGGGGAGCAGGGTGGAGCACGGGAGTGGTTGGCGACGCGTCGCACGGCTGCAGCGCTGCTGCGCGTGTGACATGCGGCGGCTGGGTGGGTCCGGGTGAGGAGCGGGGTGGCAGGTGGATGGAAGACAGGGGTGGGGTCAGGAGGGTGACATGGCGAGATGAGATTGGCCGGGGTGAGGTGGAGGGGGCTGGGTAGAATTAGGGGTAGGGTATTTGGTAGAAAAGGGTTTGGGTGGTTCTGGTTTTTGTTTATTGGGGGTGGCCGGCTGGGCCGTTTCGGGCCTGGTTCGGCTGCCCCCTAAAAATAAACAAATAATTTTATTTATTAAAAACAAGGCTTTTGCACACCGTATTTAGACAAACCAAAATATTCCGGAGGCCCGGGTTTTAATTTGAATAAAGACGGGAATATTTAGAAAACAAAACTAGGCGTTTCGAAAATAGTTTAGACAAAAACCATGCATGATGACATGACGATGCTCAAATGCAATGTGGCATGATGACATGAGCATGCGGTCATGATGATACAATGCACAAAAACACCGCGATTTTCTAGTAGTGGTTTTGGCGGGATGCCACAATAAAACATATTATGAACATACAAGAGATATATCAAATAATACACTTTATTATTTGCCTCTAGGGCATAACTCCTTCAGTACCCCCCCTCCTCCTATAAAATGCCCCCTCACACCCCTTCTTCCTCACACCTCCTCGTGAAGGATCTCTCTCCCCCTCTAGTATTATTCCCCCATGGTCTCGGATTAGCGAGATACATGTTCCCAATGGCTTTATCTAGAAAGGAGTTGCTGCTTCTGCTGCTTTGCTGGAGTGAGGGACGGAGGTTGTTGGGGTACCGGACGTGTGTGCGATCACGGATGCACCACTGCTTTGCGGTGCTAGACTTGGTGGTGCTGGACTTGCTGGAGCTGGATCTGATGGACGTGCTGGAGCCGGACCTGCTGGACTTCATCACGATCTTGAGATTGGCAAGTGTACGACTACATCATCCACGAGTTCCAACTCGTTAACAAAGCTTTGTTGTCTTCGAGGGTAAGTTCTCTATGGATGTATATCCACCCGTTGCTTGTATCTAGTAGATAGATCTTGGCGTATAGTTTCCATCGTAGGAAATTTTTTGTTTTCTATGTTGCGAACCCCAACAGTGGTATCAGAGCCTGATCTATACATAGGTGCTTTGCACGGATAGTACACATATGTTTATATGTGGGCGATGATGATCATGTTATTGCATCTTCTATGTATTTTGGATATTGGTGGCATAGTGGGATGAAGCGGCCCGGACCAACCTTACATGTCATCGTACATGAGACTGGTTCCACGACTGACATGCAACTAGTTTTACATAAGTGGCTGGCGGGTGTCTGTCTCTCCTACTATAGTCAATATCTGATTTACAACGAATTGCTAATAACTTGGTTATCCTCGTTGTGGTTCATGTTCATAGGTAAGACCGGTTCTATCTCCGAAAGCCCTAAGCCACGTAAAACTTGCAATTGATAAATTAGAGGCGTCTAGTTTAGATCGTTTCTAGGCTAGTGTCTTGATACGGTATTGTTGTAAGTAGATGTATGATAGATACTCTTACAACACACTCAACGTGTAAGTTCCATAGACCTTGGCCTTACACACAAAGGAATGATAGAGATCATACCACGATGCAAATGATAGAGATCAAATGCATGGACCATATCATCTCACTTTACACATTAGATGTTAGCATCTTATATTGCTAGTTTGGCGCTATTGGTAGCATTATAAGATGATCCCTCATTTAGATATCAAGATAAAAATGTGGTCTTCCTTAAGTATGCACTGTTTTGTGGATCGTGTTTTGAGGCATCACGTGATGATCGGGTGTTCTCGACTCTACGCTTTCATATAACGGGTGTAAGACAGTTTTACACACGCGAATACTAAGGTTCTTACTTGGCAAGCCTAGCATGTATAGACATGGCCTCGGAACACGGACCGAAAGGTTAAGCATGAGTCATATAGTTGATGTGATGCCCATATTGATGCTCGCCTTTGAAGCTACACCGACTCACGTGATGATCGGACTTGGTGTAGTGGATTTGGTTCATGTAGTCACCAAAAAGGCACGAGGGATGTCATTTTTGAGTGGGAGTTCATTTCTAATTTGGATTAGTCGAACTCAATTTGTCATAAACTAAATCGAAGTGAATTTGCATAATTTGTTGTAGTCATTGGCATCTGTTCACTACCTTATGCTTAGTTTTAATTGAGATAATAGAACTATAGAATTGTAGATATTTACTTTACGAACTCGTATCGTATTGTTTTGAATGTCAATTTAAAGTTTATAAGTCCTATTGCAAACTTTCAGCAAACTCTATTTACTCCATGAAGTTTAATAAGTAGTATTAAATCAAGAGTAAGAATTCCAATGTTAGTATCTAAAGTATCATGTTTGCCTCCATGATTATTGATATTCAAAAGTTGTTTTAATATCAAGATTATATAGGAGCTGAAAATTGTTTCAGAAACCATCATGTGTGAAAGATATTGTGATATCTGAAACAATTTTTTTGGTTACATTATGATAGAGTATAATTTAGCAAACTACATGTTCTCATATTGTATGAAAATTTGTGAAGGATGGAGGTGCTAGGCATCCGAATCTCCCAAAAGGTTTCGGGAACTAACATTATACTCGCGATTCTTCCTTACAGGCTATAGTAAATTGATCATGAAAGTTGTCATGATAAGGATGAATAGAAGATGTAAGTAAAATGTTTACTACACTAATAGCTTACTAAAGAATGGATTTTTGAAAGAATATCAAACATTTGATGATGGTGATCCACTTCAAAGTGCAAGTCCAAAGGTATTAGTATTTGACTATATACAAGCTTTGTACTATGTGTCATGTGAATGACACCACTATTGATGTTGATAGATTCTTTAAAAAAAAGGAATTGCTGAAAGAGAATCTATAAAATATTTGGCAGAAAAGAAAAAGTTGGAAATGTCCAGCTTAGGTATATAGAAGATATACATGTTATGGTTGTATTCCTTGCTTGTTAAACAATGTGGTTCTTAGGTATTGGATACCAGTATTGGATACCGAATTGGTTGGTATGAAGTGTCATACAGGACAACGCAATTCATGAACTGCAATGGCCTAAGTAACTAGCAAGAGAATAAGTGATGATGTTCATCGAAAACAAATAAAGTGTAATTGTGTTTTTCGTTGTCATCAAACCTAGCCTTCAAGATTTGTTTTAATAATTGTTATTTTGTTCCGGTATTATGAGAACAATGGTTGTTCAAATAATTACCATATTCCATAAAGGATGGATGAACTTTTACAAGTCTGGTGGGAGAAATCACATCCATAAACACTATTGCTAAAATGTCGCAAGACAAATGATTGAAAGATCACTTATGAAGTGACATCGCTATTTAAATTATATTGGAAAGAAAACATGAGGAAACTCCATGTTGATGGATTTTTGGAGTCTTTGATTTTGATTAATTGACGCTTGTGAAACTTTCCTCGAGATAATTGAAACTCCGTTCATAGACCAAAGAGGAACGGATGACTAACTTATTGGATATTATACATATTGATGTATATAGTCCATTATATGTAGCCATATGCGATGGATATTTTTTGCTTCATATGCTTTATCCAAAAATTTGAGTGAATATATCTATATATTTACTTAATAAGGAAGAAGTATGAAACATTTGAAAATTGTTCAAAGACTTTCAAGATGAAGTGGAAAATCATTGTAACAAGAAAATAAAGAGTTTATGATTCAATCATAAAGGAAGATATTTGAGTTACATGTTTAGCAAAAACACCTAAGATTTGAGAAATTGTTCCATGGTTTGTGTTTCCCGAGAAACCATAGGAGTATGGCATATTCGAGAGATGAAATAAAACCATGTTTGACATGGTAAGATCAAAGGTGTCATTTATAAAACTGCCATTATGATTTAAGGATTGAAGCTTTAGAGACTACCGCTTTTACACTAAAAAGAGCACCATCGTGATCCGTTGAAATGACACCATATAAGTTATGGTTTGGGATAAAACCCGAATTGTCTTTTCTTAAATTTTGGTATGCCATGCATAAGTAAAATGTTTACAACCAACGTCGGATAAGGACGTCTTTGTAGGTTATCCCAAAGAATTTGTTGGAAATTTCTCCATAACACCAAGGACAAAAGAGTTTGTTACTTGGAACGACAAGTTTCTTGAGAAGGAATTTTTCGCGAAAAGTTAAGTGGGAGGACAATAGAACTTTGATAAGGTTGTTGAACCTTAGCTATATGTGCTAAGTAGCGCAGCACTGGAAAGTGTCCCGGTGGCGGCCACAATGCTCATGGCTCCCGTGATTGCAAAGGTTGTAATCTCGAAGATTAGAGTTCATACTGAACCGTGTGGGTCAGTAAGAATCAAATAGTGATATTTGTTAAACAAGTCGTTATTGTTTTGATAATGATGAACCGACTACATGCAAAGAAGCGATGATGGGCCCTGACTCCATAAAATGACTAGAAGTCATAGAATCCGTGATAGTATGCATACACGAGAAATCAAGTTTCTGAATCGGCCATACCCTCCGGAAAGGCGTGAAGCCAATCGGCCATGTTTGGATCTATAAAGAAATGGACATGGATGTTTAACATCTATGAAATAGTCGACATGTCGGAAAGAAGTTTACGGCAATGTTCAAGGAGTTGACTATGACAAGATTTGATCTTTCATAGCGATATTTAGTCTTGACGGATTAATGTAGCAGCCACTACATATAATTTGGTATATGGTAGTTGAATAAACAAAACAAGGTTCTTCTAATAGAATGGTTACATAGGACATGTACATGACACGATCTGAAGGGTTTTTATAATTCAAAGGGTGCTAAAAGGGCATGCAAACTTCAATAGTTGAAGTGAGCATAGCGGAGTTGGAATCTTCACCATGATGAAATTGTTAAAATAGTTTAAATTCATCGGAGATGATGAATATGCTTGCATTTGCAAGAAATTAAGTGGGAGCGCTGAGACATATTTCTAATGCATTATGTAGAGGACATATTTTTGATTGGAAATGATGTATCTTGTATTGACACAAGTTAAGAATTTCATTAAAATAAGATTTCGATGAAAGACTTGGGCAAACCAGAATATTTGGCATGAATATCTATATGGTTAGATTGAGGCGCTAATATGGTTTTGCCAGACATACATATATGAGATATCGAAAGGGTTCAATATGGAAACAACAAGAAAGGTTCTTGCTGCATGGAAAGGATTGTATCAAGATTCAAGTGTTTCAACACTTGGTGAGTAAAATCACATGAAGATTTTGATCGATTATACCATGATATGTATATATCTAGAATGTCCTATGTTCTAAATGTTATGAGCACATACCAGAATGATTCATAAGATGATCATTGGACAATAGTAAAGATATTCTTATGAGCTTTGGAAGAACTAAGAATATGTCATGTATAAGTGACAAATAGTTAAAGGTAATTCATTGTAAAGTGTTACATTGATACTAATTTTGTCACAAGATACAAATTAAATTTATCTCAAATTAGACTATGGGTGGCACAATGTAATGGAAAGGATGTTCCATGATGGATTTGGATAAGTTCCAAAGTTAAAACATTGTGACGGATACTACAACAAAAGGCTAAGTATATGACTGCTATAATAGCAGCAAAGGAGGGCATTTGTGTTAAGTAGTTTGTTATCAAACTAGGTGTGGTTCAAAGTGGGCTAATACTATGAAGATATATTATATGACAATAATATCAACATATTTTTAACCCGAACGAACTAAAGGTCTCACCAAAGGACCAAATTTATACAATGCCATCTCATTTGAGAATGAGTGATGCGTAGAGACGCAAAGACATGCAAATACACACAGACCTGAAACTGTCAGATCCGGAGATTATGTTAACCACTAGCAATTGCGTATATACAACACCAGAAAGCCATAGGTGTTCAATACGCAAAGTTTTTCAAACTAGATTATTGACTCTAGTGCAAGTGGGAGACTGAAGGGAATATGCCCGAGAGGCAATAATAAAGTGGTTATTATCTTATTCCATGTTTATGATAAATGCTTATTTTGCATGATATAATTGTATTAATTGGAAACGTTAATACATGTGTGTTTAATAAACAAAATACAAAGTTGGTAGTAATGCCTCTCATATAAACTAGCTCGTTGATTAACAAGATGATCAAGGTTTCCTGATCATGGACATTGGATGTTGTTAATAACGTGGTCACAATATTGGTGAAATGATGTGATGAACATTCATCCGAAGTATAGCATTACAATCAAAGTCATTATTTTTATATTGCTATAACATCATACGAAGTAATCTTAGTCCTTAGACCATGAGATCATGTTAATTTCTAACACCGGAAGAGTATCTTGATAACATCAAACGTCACACCATAACAGGGTGACTATAAAGGTGGGTTCAGTGCTATGAAGGCGTTATGTTGAGGTTCATGGATCAAGAGTGGGATTTGTCCATCCCGATGACGGATAGATATACTCTAGGCCCTCTCGGTGATATCACATTAAGATAGCTTGCAAGCAAGTGATGAGATCACTAGAATGTTATATCACGAGAACGAGAAAAGAGTGCATATCGGTAACGAGATCAAACTAGGTATTTGGATACCGATGATCGAATCTCGGACATGTATTATATCATGAGACAAATGGATTTAGTTACTAGCGTTAAAGGTTCTCACAATCACAGAAGTCATCGTTGAATGTGTAGGAGTCAGTATGGATCTCCAGGTCCCGCTTCTGATTATTGATCTGAGAGGTGTCTCGATCATGTCTGCATTATTCACGAACCGTAGGGTGATACACTTAAGGTATACCGACACCATTTGGAGCAAATATGTTTCAGATAAATATTTAAGAAAGCGCTGGAATTATTTCAATAGACACCGAAATTGTTTTGGGTGAAATTGCTGAATTTGGTTCTGCATGTAATATTAAAATGTTGTAGGGGGTTTTATGTGAATATTTTTTTAATTAAAGTAATTAACAAAATTTTGAATAAAAATAATAAAAGAGTTTTATTAAATGAGAGAGCATTAAATTTGGAGAAATTTAATGCATTTAAAGTGGAGACTTTAAAAGAGAATGTGAAGGGGCATTTTAATGTGGAGGGGTTACCACCACATGAATGGGGGAGGTGAGGAGTCACCCCCCATGGGGCGCCGGCCATGGGGAGGGGTACCCCCCTCCTCCTATAAAAGGCCCCCCTCACACCCCTTCTTCCTCACACCTCCTAGTGAAGGATCTCTCTCCTCCTCTAGTATTATTCCCCAATGGTCTCGGATTAGCGAGATACATGTTCTCGGTGGCTTTATCTGGAAAGGAGTTGCTTCTTCCACTGCTTTGCTAGAGCGAGGGACGGAGATTGTCGGGGTACCGGACGTGTGTGCGATCACGGATGCACCACTGCTTTGCGGTGCTGGACTTGCTGGAGCTGGATCTGATGAACGTGCTGGAGCCGGACATGCTGGATTTCATCACGATCTTGAGATCGGCAAGTATACGACTACATCATCCACGAGTTCCAACTCGTTAACAAAGCTTTGTTGTCTTCGAGGGTAAGTTCTCTATGGATGTATATCCCTCCGTTGCTTGTATCTAGTAGATAGATCTTGGCGTATAGTTCCCATCGTAGGAATTTTTTTTGTTTTCTATGCTGCGAATCCCAACATATATCAAATACACAAAATCTGCTATAAGTGTTTAACATGAAACATTTATAACTTGTGTATCAAATATACCTTTTGGATTTGACGATTTCCCCTGATATTGGCTCTAGTTGATTCGTATTGTATAAAGATCAAACATCTAGCACAATACATATTTCATCAACATGAAAATTCACATGTACTTACTATAAAGTATGACTTTCAAATAGTAGTGTCATTTAATATGAAGTCATTATTTAGTCTGGATAATTAATGTTTAATGTTTATAAATGCTCATTAAATAATTATCAATAATAAACTATAATAATACATTCATAATCATAATGTGACCATAACTTTGTCTCGTGAAAAACAAGACACACAAATAAGGCTCTCAATGCTTATTGGTTACAAAATTTATTCTATCACTGATCCTGATAATAAATGTGGAGGTATAGCGTTCATGGCCATCAACATCTTCTTTGCCATTAATACGCGCCATAAGCTTCTTCACGTAATTCTTACGCAGAAGGTCCTGTTTTCAAATAAAACGGGAATTTATATCAAATACACAAAATCTTCTATAAGTGTTTAACATAAAAATTTATAACTTGTGTATCAAATATACCTTTTAGGTTTGACGGTTTCCATGCGATCACACTTCACGGTTCTCAACTGAGACTGGAATCCATGGAAGGTGAACGATTCTTCTTGCATAGTACAACCTATGAAAAAAGTCATTGTAGTTGGGAGGGAGTCAACACAACACCCCATCTATCGCAATTTCATTTGTCATCCAGTAGTCCTAGTCGGTGGGGCACCCATGAATCCTATGCATGGTTGCTAGATGACTTTGTAAGCACGTGTTCTCTTCCAATTTAAGTTAAAAGAACTTGTCCATGCGGTCACACTTCATAAATCTATGCTATGAAGCATGGTGCTTTGTATTTGTATGGAATAGATGAAAAAGCGCGCTTCGTCGCGCCCTCTACATTGCGTTTTTCAATATCTTGTAAGGCGCCGTCGACCAACATATGCTTGTCCGTTGTAGGGCGTTTGTGTTTTCTGTTTTTATGTCGCTCATAAACAAGCCCAAAGATTAGGCTCTCTTTGTCACACACCCGTAAAATCATATCTATTCAAAGTATTTTCCATCACGCTTTGTGGAACCATATGGAATTAAGTTAACAAATATTGCACACTACACTATGTTAGGATGTTTTGCTAGCAAAAACATGCAATAAGAAAATGCATCAATTCAACCTTCAGCACGCCAACATGCGATTGATTCATCTGATTTCTATTATTGTTAGTGTTTTATTGGTTCACTGTGGAGTCATAGCATAGATGAGAAATTTCTCAATGAAAGTCAAAGATAACTAAAGCGGGCATAGTTCAATGTAGCTATAGTAATTTTTATTGAAATTTATATAGAAACCACTCCATTCTACTTTGATGGAATCATTTGAGACTGACTCTCATTAATTGTCACAATTTTCACCCAAATGCGCTTATTTTGATTGTCTTTAGTTATACAACAATTAGTTAAGTTGGATATGCACATTAATTAGTTGCATCTAGTATATGCTTATACAACAACACATAGAATAGTAGACGCAGAATAAGCGGGCATGAAATATTTATTCCGAGCATATTCATTGCTAGCAAACATTTGATACAATAATGGAGAAATTATCTACGCCATTACTCGATAAGTTTGTGTAGAATATAAGGAACGCTGATAAAAATTTATGCATGATAAAATAGCTCGCCTTCCGATAGTTCAGGATGCTGATAAACCAGAATACAAAATGGATATGAGCAAGCATAAGATGCTAGCTCTCCAATTCATTGGCCAATGTTTGTACTTATACAATAATCTATCCCAGAGCACGATTATTAACCGTTGATATAGAAAAAGGATGTCAACAAATTTGTCCCAAGGAAAACTCTTTTATGATCAATTCATCAAGAATTTAGAGGAAATTGCCAAAAAACAAGAAATAAGAAGTCCGACGGATAAATATTGGACTTAACATATCATCAGGGCAGCTCTAGGTTGGTCCCTTCATTACAAAAGTATAAGATGGAGATTCCTAACTCCACACAGCGGCTCAATATGTGCATGGTTTATGACTCACAACGCACAAGGTAGATGGTCATGTTCCTCTGTCGCCTCCTTGATTCACCACAGAACTAACGTCTACATCTCATCCTTCCTCCTTCCTTTCCTCCACCATCTCAGGGAGTCACATCCAAGCGCCCACATGAGGAATTGGAGGCATCTAGGATACTTGAGAGGGGCCTCACACGAAGATAAAGAAGAGGTGGTGGTGAGAATGATGTGGGAGAAGCACCCATAAAAAATACAAAATGTCATGAAGCTTACAATTAGCCAAAGACTTCTACTGTACTTCTATAACTTGTAGAAGACTTTAGTAGATTATATATGAAGACCCATAATATGAGCATTTTATTCATTCATGGATAGGAGATATTCATAAAATACATCAATGCTTTTCTAAAATATAAGATTAGTCGTGTGGTGCCGGCGGCGGCGGCCTGCTCTTACCCGCGGCGGGCGGGCGGGTTGGGGCCCCTCCTCTCGGTGGCGGTGCACCTAGGGCGGCGGAGATCAGCCGTGGCTGGGGCGAGGCGGCGCGGTGGCGTGGCGGTGTGGCGGCGGGTGATGGGGTAGCGCTGAACAGCTGCGGCAGGCGGGGCTTGATGACCCACAAGTATAGGGGGTGTATCGCAGTATTTTCGAGGGAAGTGAAACCGAATTTATTGATTCGACACAAGGGGAGCCAAAGAATATTTATAAGCCTTAACAACTGAGTTGTCAATTCAGCTGTACCTGGAAACAATCTTGCTCACAGCAGTTTATCAGTAGCAACAGTTTTATAGTAGAAATAGTAAAGTAGTAGCAACAGTGAAGTAAAGACAGTAGTCACAATAGCAATAAACAATAGGATTCAAGTGCGGTAGGCATAGGGATGGACGGACGGGCGTTGCATGGACAAGACAATTCACATAGCAATCAGAACATAGGGCAATTGCAGATAAATAAGATAAAGCTTCCAAGTACTAAATAATTGTAGGCATGTGTTCCATATATAGTCATACATGCTCGTAATGAGAACTTGCACAACATCTTTTGTCCTGCCAGCCCGTTTGCAGCGGGACCTCAAGGGAACTACTGGCAATTAAGATGCTCCTTTTAATAGAGCACCGGAGCAAAGCATTAACACTCTGTGAACACATGTGATCCTCACATCAAAGTCATTCCCTCTGGTTATCCCGATTTCTATCACTTCGAGGCCATTGGTTCCGGACAACAACGTGTGTATACAACTTGCATATTAGGGATATTAAAACCGAGTCAAAAAGGAGGCCTCCCACGAACTGGGCAGTTTTGGCCGCCCGATCACGCCCCCACGTCATTCTGGCCGTTGGATGTCCTCAGCTCCCACGTGGGCCGAATTATCACTTAGGACGCTTCTTTGGATATCAAAAAGTCTTTATGTGCTTAATTAGGCTAGAATCAGGGATATTAAAACCGAGTCAAAAAGGAGGCCTTCCATGAACTGGGCAGTTTTGGCCGTCCGATCGCGCCCTCACGTCATTCTGGCCGTTAGATGATCCTCAACTCCCACGTGGGCCGAATTATTCCTTAGGGACGCTTCTCTGGACATCAAAAAGTCTTTCTGTGCTTAATTAGGCTAGAATGTCTATCTATTTCGGCCCGCTCTACTCCACCTTTCGACAACCGGGTCTCCTCGTACGGAACCACCGGATTTTTTTTGAAGAGGACACATGTGGCAGCAGACTCCAATGGAAAACAGGTCTCCTTGCTCATTCGGAACCACCAGATTTTTTTTTGAAGAGGACACACGATGCGGTGGCAGATTCCAATGTAAATTCGACCACCCAGACAAGACGCACACCTCCTGATCGATTGGACCGCAGGCCGAAATCTAGAGCGGGCATGCAGCAGACTCCAATCGAGATTCGACCGACCGAGACCAGATGCACACCTCTCGATCTGTTCGAACGCATGCTAGAATCTAGAGCGGCCATCGATCTCTCTTGCGGATGCGGTACATATCCTGCCCTCGCCTCCCCATTTATGGCGATACGATGCGCCGGTCTGGGCAGTTTTGGTCATCCGATCGCGCTCCCACGTCATTCTGGCTGTTGGATGATCCTCAGCTCCCGCGTGGGCCGAATTATCCCTTAGGGACGCTTCTCTAGACATCAAAAAGTCTTTCTGTGCTTAATTGGGCTGGAATGTCTATCTATTTCGGCCCGCTCTACTCCACCTTTCGACAACCGGGTCTCCTCGTACGGAACCACCGGATTTTTTTTGAAGAGGACACATATGACAGCAGACTCCAATGGAAAACAGGTCTCCTTGCTCATCCGGAACCACCAGACAAAAATTTGAAGAGGACACACGATGCGGTGGTAGACTCCAATGTAAATTTGACCACCCAGACAAGTCGTACACCTCCCGATCGATTGGACTGCAGGCCGAAATCTAGAGCGGGCATGTAGCAGACTCCAATCGAGATTCGACCGACCGAGACCAGATGCACACCTCTCGATCTGTTCGAACGCAAGCCAGAATCTGGAGCAGCCATCGATCTCTCCTGCGGATGCGGTACAGATCCTGCCTCGCCTCCCCATTCATGGCGATCTGATGCGCCGGTCTTAATTGATCTTTATGACCATGTTATTTTTTCAGTTCTTACAAATCCCTAATGGCAGCCATGGTGCACAAATTGATGGCGGTAAATGATTATGGTACATTACTACACTGCCACTACACTGCCTACATGTCCTATAAAATCTCTTGCCTCAGTTTCTGCCCATGCTACTCCCACTCAATAGCAGATTCCAGGTCTAATGGTGGTCTGATAGGTTGATTCTATTTCCAAACGAAATACCCATCTTCTTCAGATAACAATTGTCATCTTTTCTAAATCAAAAATATATTTCTCTGCCCAGGTCTAATGGTGATCTGATAGGTCTAATGGTGGACTGATAGGTTGATTCTATTTCTGCTTGTTCTAGCTCAACTGCTTACATTCTATTGCTTCCTGGTGATTGGTCGAATTTTCATCTGATAGGTTTTGTTGGACTCGGTATTACCAATGGTTGCTGGACAGGTGAGTTCCTCAATTACATCACTAATTTCACTTAATAGTATACGCCTTATTATTATAAATATTTGTCATTGCTATACTTATATCCATGTCACTTGCACCATTGTAAATTGTCTAAGGTCGATCACGGTGACAGGACGGGAAATCTGCTCCGAACTCTGCGCCACTGCTGTTTGTTTCCATAGGGCTCGGATTTGGCCCGTTTGAGTTGATTTCTGCACCGTTTTGGCTGATTTCTTCAGCATTAGACTGGTGTGTTTCTTTTGAAACTCAAAGGTACTGATTCTAAAATTATGACAGTATATATAAATTACTTCTTATTTTTGTGTGTCAGTGAAATAGTTAATCAAGGCATATCCAGAACAATATCTTCATTTCCATTTTGACGCGATCTAACTTTTTGGAAATCTTGGCATGTCTCTTTGGTTCTATGATGTAGTTAAGGATGTATTTTACAGTATTACACATGCGTCAATTCCTTTCCCACTACAATGATTCACAATTTTTGTATTCAGTTTATTTCCCATCTTTGAAGTCATCATTTGTGAAAAAACAATCAGAATAGAAGAACAGTATTAAGGATTACAAAAATTAATGATTCTAAAAATAATTTGAACAATGTAGAACATTCACATATCACACCTATTCTCTCTTTGTTGACTCTCCATGCTATCCTTCCAATAAACCACTAACAAACCTATGAAGAATTTTAGCTTAAATGCAAATGAATTTCACCATATAGGGGTACATGCAAGTTGCTCTTATAAGAGCATACATTATGAAATATAGTCCAAAACATGACTCGATACTTTGGAACATGTTATCGAATATATTTTCATCAATTCATAACAATCTATTCTCCTAATGGACGGGCGTGGGAACGCGCGCCTACATGATCTAGTAAGACCATAAACATGAAGGAGATATGCCCTAGAGGCAAATAATAAATAGGTTTTTATTGTCATATCTCAATTAGTTTATAATAGTTTCATATTATGCTATAACTGTGCCAAGTAGAAACATTGGTACATGTGTGGTATGAAACAACCAAGTCCCTAGTAGCCTCTATTCATACTAGTTCGTTGGTCACGAAGATGATCTGGGTTTCAAGATCATGGGCATTTATATCGACTGACAACAAGATCATATCATTAGAGAATGATGTGGTTGGACATTTCTCGAAGGATTGCAACACGATCAAGTCATATAGTTCATTGTTGCAACAGCTATACCTAGACTCCTTCTCCTTAGACCGTGAGCTCATATTACTCACTATTTTCCTAGGCTGCTTAGACTGCATCAACCGTCATCTGGTAATGCGGTGGCCATAAAGGTGTACGTTGGGTATTTCGAAGGAACAGTAGATGACATGTGACAGCAAGACCGGGATTTGTTCACCCACATGACGGGTAAAGATACATACGGCCGACTTGGTGAGATTACATCTATAAATGTTGCAACATGTGACTAGGTCACGGGGATGTAATATCACGGTAACAAGAAAACATAACTTGTTGTGAACGAGATTGAACAAGGTATGGGATACCAATGATCGGATCTCGGACAAGTTGTATCGAGAAATAAAAGGAAGAGGATGCTACATTTAGACGGCTCAAACAACATTGTCATCAGGAATGCATAGGGGTCACATGGATATCCCTGGGCCCTCTGTTGATTATTGATACAGATCATGTCTAGAGCATTCCCGAGTCGTGAGAGGATACACTTAAGGGTACGATGAGAGCGATCATTCGTAAGACAGAATCACAGTAGAAAAAGAGAAAGACAGAATCGTTCCGCGGAGAGATCCGAAGTTGTTTGGAGAAATAATAAAGGACCGGAATCATTCCGGGAAAGATCCAAAGTTGTTCGGAGGAAATCGAAAGGGAACCGAAAGGTGTTTCGGGTTGAATCAGGTTTTGTAATATGTATTTACATATTAAATAGTGTAATTAATATTAAATATAATGTTAAAATCTAATTTGAAGGGTTATTCCACTAATGGGCCAAACTTCCTAGGGAAAAGGGCCCATGAGGGAAAACCGAAGGGGGGAAGGGCCAAGGCCCAGGCGCCTCAAGGGGGCCCACCCGGCCAGCCTAGGGCTGTGCGCGGGGTGGGGCCCACCCCTGGCCGGCGGCCCATGAAGGCCCATGTGCCTCCCCCTCTCCCTTGTTTAGTCCCACATGGGAAACCCAAAGGGGAGGGCACACCCCCTCCCCTATATAAAGGGGTGCCCATGGGTGGGATTGAATACACAACTTGAGAAGTCCTTTGGTTGACTTTCTCCTCCTCCCTCTCTCTATACCTCGTGACCATGGCCCCAAGTCTGGGCTGTGCGATCGAGGCACACCTGCAGTACGCCGTTGCGTTGTAGGGATTCCTAGCCGGATATCAACTTCCGCACTCCCGGCGGGATCGGGGAACCGAAGGTCTCATCGTGCACCGACACTTGGGGCGCTTAAATGTCGTGAGCCGGAGCTGTTGCACGATGAAGATCAAGAAGGAGCAAGGGGTGACCTGCAAGGAGCTTCGCGACCTTGAGGTCGGCTTCGAGTATGACTACATCAACCACGTTCCCCGCGGAACGTTAACCGCGTACGGTCTACAAGGGTATGTATTCTCTACGCTCCGGCTGTTACCGCATTACTACATAGATAGATCCTAGGCAGTTTCTAGGGTTCCATTGTAGGAATTTTTTTGTTTTCCGCACCGATCCCCAACAAAACAATACTATCATGATGAATTAATAACATATTCAGATCTGAAATCATGGCACCCGGGCCCTAGTGACAAGCATTAAGCACAACAAGTCGCAACAAAGTCATAAAGAACTAATAAAAGATAGTAGGCACCATGCCCTAACAATCTGATGCCATTACCTGAATGATCTCATCCAATCCCTGCCATCCCCATAGCCTACAGCGGGGGATTACTCACTCATAGATGGGGGAAACATGGATGGTCGATGGAGAAGCGATGGTGATGATGATGGCGATGATCTCCTCCAATTCTCCCATCCCGGCAGGGTGCTAGAACGGAGTTTCTGGTGCTGTTTTGTGGAATCTGGTGGTGGCGGCGGAGCGGAACTCCTTCTGGAAAAACGTCGCCCCCCCCCTGGGTTTTTTAGGTCAGAAGGCAATTTATAGGCGAAGAGGGAGACCGAGGGGGAGTCCGGGGCGGCCAGACCACCCCCTGGCGTGGCCTGGGCTTGCCCGCACAGCCAGGTGGTGTGGCCTGGGCCCAACCCCCCGTCTCGTATTCTGGCTCCGGGACTCTTCTGGTGAAATATGATTTTTAGCATATTTTCCGGGATTTTTCCTAATAGTTGATTTTCTGCACAAAAAGTAGACACCAAGGCAATTCTGCTAAAAACAGTGTCAGTCCGCGTTAGTTGCATCCAAATCACACAAGTTTAGAGGAGAAACAATAGCAAAAGTGTTCGGGAAAGTAGATACATTTTGGATGTATCAGGGCTCGGGCTGGCTATGCCATGGCGGTCCCCATCTGGGTAGTGCGGGCCGGTCGGCTCTTCTCTGTCTGCTCTGCAGATTGCGGTGGGTAGGTTGGATAGGATCTGCAGCGACCTTGGCCGGCCTGTTGCAGCGTGGCTGCGAACTTTACGGGCTCGTCGGGCCCCGGCCGGACTGCCATGGGACTGGTGTGCCTTCGCGGAGGCTTTACGGGTCCACTGGGCCCGACCGGACCTATGGAGGACTGGTGTCTGTGGCCGCGTCCGGTCGACTACCGCCTCTGACGGTGGAGGTTGTTCCCTCCCACACGGCCGCGGTACCGTGGGCCCTGTTTCAATCCTACCCGTACCACGATGTTGCAGACCTCGTGGTGACTTGCTCGGTGAGACGATGTTGGCGGATTCGGGACCGGAGTGGCACATGCTCGTGGGCGACAAGTTTGGTGGTGGCGAGGTCCCGCCCTCGCGGGCTCCTCTGCGTCGGATCGCCCAAGGGTTGTGAATAGGGTTTTTCCGGGAGAAATCCTTGTCGGCGCGATGCCGCCCGCGGGTGGCATCTTTCCTTCCTGGAGGGCGTCGTGGCTACCCTTCATCCACTTCCCTCTGTGTGCCGGGGGAAACCCTAGGGACAATCTCTGGTCGGGGCAGCAGCGGTTGCTTTCCCTCTCGAGGGTGCTGCTTGGTGCTTGACGAGTCGGGGCTAGGAGCATGGTGGAGGGCGCAGTGGTTGCGGTCTTCCTCATTTAGTTGATCCGCTTCCGTCTCCATTTTATTTTTCTTTGTTTCCTTTCTGGCGTGTGTGTGCTGCTGCCCGAGCATCTTGTTTCGTTTTGAGTCTTTCTTTTGGGCATTGTGCTGTCTGGCCCAGCAGCAGTCTCACCTGTGGTTGCTATATTAATATAGCTGGACATACGCGGAGAGAATTTAACTACTGGCTTAACACATTTCTTCTTCTTAACTTGTCCTTCATTTGAGATCATTTCGCAGCTGACGAGGCAAACAATTAGAGATGGGCCATGGGGCTGACACAGACAGTGCCGTAACGGAACGTGGGCCAGCCGCCAAGCCAATTAAGCTGCCAACATGGACCACCGGATGGAGAACAAGCCCGAAAGCTAGACTAGCCGTACGTCAATACAAAGGGGCTCTACTCTACGGCTCTACCCGTGCAGCACGACACGGATAAGGCTCGCCCATGGCACGGTACCACGTCTCCCGACAAGTCTACCCTCTCCCCACATGCGCCTGCATGCAGGTCCCGTGCACCACCCTCTCCTCTGACTTTCTGAGTGCGATCGGTCGTCGATCCGTGAAAATCATTCCCCGCACGGTTTTGCATCCGCCCGAGCTGCCAGACAAGCGTAGAGTACGTCATTACGAGGTGCACTACGAGTAGTACATAATTAAACCCCCGCTATGCGTGACATCCCTCTGGAGGCTGGACCACCACGGCCTGCACGCGACAGGTCTCTCTTCTCTCGGCCAGGCTCCGCGCCCCGCCCAACGTCATCGGAAAATCAGGCCAGCTAGCTCCTTCTCCCCGTACGTGCGCGCGCGTGCTCTGAAAATCTTACACACGCACGTACGTACGGAAGCTGAGGTGACACGTACAGTAGTCCAAATAGAGGCCTATGCGATGTACCCAATGTCAACGCTCGATCTATTTCTTTCTTTTTG
This sequence comes from Avena eriantha, assembly GCA_910589775.1. Taxonomy (NCBI): domain Eukaryota; kingdom Viridiplantae; phylum Streptophyta; class Magnoliopsida; order Poales; family Poaceae; genus Avena; species Avena eriantha. Next base: position 62,335,539 of record OU342741.1, read on the forward strand.
GATGGATGATGCACGCCCGATCTTGCTTCCTCCGTTGAAAAAAGGCAATTATCGCCGGAACATTGTGCGGCCAACGATCATCTCGTCATGTCACATGGCTACGGTCATCTGATCATTATTCAGTTTGACTTAACGAGCAATAGGAAAGAATACTAATTTCCAAGACATGGCTCAGCTCATCTTAGTGACAGCTAGCAAGTACTCCCTCCGTACGTAGCTAGATATACTACGAATGTTCTAACAGTTCAATTTAAACTCCTAAATAAAACATGTTATACTTCGACTTGCAAGCTGCGACTCACTCTGCATGCATGATCACAGCACAAATGTTCTAACAGTTCGATTTAAACTCCTAAATTAAACATGTTATACTTGGACTTGCAGGCTACGAGTCACTCTGCGTGATTCTTAGCTGTCAGGCCGACGTAGATCGATATGATGCAGCAGCAGTTACACGTACTGAAAGAGTATGAGTTTCTGACGAAATATGACGAATATATTATTGAGTCGCATGGACGAGTATATGTAGTCGTATAGATGATTATCTTGGAGTACGAGTCAAGTTAGGATTGTATGTAAACAGATCCTAACTCTATCTAAACTACCATAACAACCGTATATACCTAATACTCTAACAACCCCCCTCCCGCAGTCGTAGCGGTAGCGTCGTGAACAACTGGAACGTCGCGAACGGTCAGACTGTAGATAAACCGAATCATCCAGTAGGCTGACACCCCCCCGCAGTCCGAGTGGGAACGTCGTGGACGGTGTCGCGTCACGGTAGCTTGGACTATAGAGAAAGCTGGTGAGATTCTCAGGTGAGGTGGTAGCCCTTGTGCCGATATCGAGGGAGACAAGAGCGTGAGGCGGTGCCATGGTCGAGGTAGCCGTGCGATGGGTCGCCGTGGTCGATGTCGTGGTCGGGGATGCCGGTGTCGAGGGTAGCCGCACGTGAAGCCGCATGCGCATAGCACGCGAGGAGGATGACGGAGACGCGTCGAGGCAGTCGTTGAGGGTGTCGATGCCGAAGTCGATGCAGTCCGACCGTCGAGGACGAGGTACGGCCATAGTTTTACCAGAACTAGGCGCACGTCGAGGACGAACGCACACTCTAGTTTTGCCAAAACCGTGTATGCAAAGAAGAACTCGTCGGTGACGCAAGGCAGTCGTAGAGGGGTCGATGCCGAAGAAGACATTGTCGAAGCCGATGAAGACGAGGCGCCGATCCGAATTTGCCAGACTCGGGAACGCGTCGGGGACGAAGGCACTCCCGGTGGTGCTAGTACCAGGCGTGCGAGGGCAGGGACCATCATGAACTTGTCACCATGTCAGAAAGACTAGCAGAGGAAGCCTTCAGAGCGGTTGCGACGCGCAGAGCGGCAAAGGGAGAGATGCCGGTGCTGTCTGCGGTTGTCGGAGTAGAGTAGCAGGTGGTGTAGTCGGGGATGAGACGATGACGCTGGCGGCGAAGTTGTAGTGGACGAAGACGTAGAAGGCGACGACCTAGGGTAGTCATGCTGGATGCTGATATATTGCAAATGTATCTATAATTTTTGATGTTCCATGCTTGGTTTTATCTAATTTCTTATGTTTTGTCCACACTTTGGAGTACTTTTCATATGATTTCTTAGACTAACCTATTAACAAGATGCCACAGTGCTAGTTGCCTGTTTTCTGCTGTTTTTGGTTCTAGAAAGTCAGAAAATCAATATTCTCAAAATTGGACCGGACAAAGCCAAAATTGATATTTTCCTGGAAGACTCACGGAGCCAGAAGGAGAGTCGGAGAGGGCCACAAGGTGGCCACACCACCCCATGGCGTGGGTCCTCCCCCCAGGCCGCGCCAGGGCATGGTGTGGGCCCCCTGGCCGCCCACCGACCTTGCCCTTTGGCCTATAAGAAGCCTCCCGATGCCAAAACCCTAAATAGTCAAGCCTCCAGCCACAAAAAGTTCCGCGACGCCGCCGCCACCGAAAAGGAGATTCGGGGGATAGAAAGTCTCTGTTCTAGCACCCTGCCGAGACGGGGAAGTGCCCCCGAAGCCATCTCCATCGATCTCCACCGCCATCTCCATCACCATTGCTGATTCCCATGATGAGGAGGGAGTAGTTCTCTCTCAAGGCTAAGGGTTCTGCCGGTAGCTATGTGTTCATCTCTCTCTCTCTCTATGCATGATCATATTGTGATCATGATCTTGTAATCTATAGATCTACCTTACTACTTAAGTGTTTTAATAGATCTCTGCTCTCCCCATGTGTGTGAAAGTGACAGCGTGCACACCATGGTAGCACTTAGGCTAGAGATTTCAAATACTTGTTATGAGTTATATTTGGAGTTGGATGTCTTTATAAAATTGTGGTGTTTGTTGGAACCATCTACTGCTCAAGGTGACAGTGTGGGGTTTTCTAGATGGGAAAGGCTTACTTTGAGGTGTGCTGTTATAGCCCTACCAACGATTAGAGTGTCCAACCAGAGAGTAGTTCAGCGTAGTATCAGAAAGAAGAATATATTTATATGAGAGTGTTCACTAGTGAAAGTATGATCCTAGGCCTTGTTTCTAAGCATTGATACACCGTTTGCAATTAGATATGTTACATGTTTGCTTGCTTCCATCTTTATTTCAGTTTGCCTTTAGTCTTTTCCACGCCATCAAGTTATTTTCTAGCACCGTTACCACTTATAATTATCCTTACCACTTGTATTTCACTATCTCTTCACCGAACTAGTGCACCTATACACCTGACAAGTGTATTGGGTGTGTTGGGGACACAAGAGACTTCTTGTATCTTGATTGCAGGGTTGCTTGAGAGGGATACCTTTGACCACTTCCTCCCTGAGTTCGATAAACCTTGGGTGATCCACTTAAGGGAAAACTTACTGCTTTTCTACAAACCTCTGCACTTGGAGGCCCAACAACTCTCTATAAGAATAGAAGTGCGTAGACATCAGATTCCTGGAGTGGCGATGGGGTAGTCGGCGGGACCTGTGATGGCGAGAGGGTGCCCTATAGGTTACCTTGTGAAGCGCGGCGGCAGTGCTCGAAGTAGGCGAGGAAGACCCAGTGACGTGACAAAGACCATGTGCAGACGGCGGCGATCCGCGCCGTAGGAGATGGCGCGGTGAAAGCCGAGGTCGTCGATGCATGAGAACGGCGAAGTAGATTGCGTGAAGCCACGGTACGACCCAAGGGGGCGGCATAGCTGTAGGGCGCAAGTTCGTGCAGCGGCTAGGAGACCACCAGTGACGTACACGCCAAGGAAGGCGCATTGGAAGCCGGTAGCATGGACAAAAGGCGGCGGCGTTGTGGCCTGACGAGGCGACACAGCGGTAGCCCGTAGCTCGATCGTGTAGGGGTTCCGCGTATGAAAACAATAAATTTTACCCTACGCCCCTGAACCCCTGAAGCTGCCAGGACCTATCTATTAGTAATACAGTAACGGGAGGGGCTTTTCGCAAACTTACCCTTGAAGACCGAAAAGCGTTGTCAACGCTCAGGAGAGCGTGACTGATGTAGATGAGCCGAAGCCGACCTCAAGGTCGTGATGAAGTCCTTGCGCTCCTTCTGGCTCCAACGACTTGAGTGCCTCAAGTGCGACACCTCGCGGGGAGTTACACACGTCCGGTGCCTGACGATGACTCCCGCTTCCCTGATCCAGCAGCAGCTGCGAAAGTAGAGCTTCCGGATCCGAATCCCGCAGCGCGATGGCGCTCCGCGGTGAAGATGTCTCTCGCTCGCGCAGTCTAGACTTGGGACCACGGTCACAAAAGAGAGGGGGAGAGAGAAAATATTAATTAGAGGTCCTCCCAAAAGTGGGGAGACCTTTATTGATTATTGGTGTATTTTTTAGGCCAAATACCCCACTATATATAGGGGGAGGAGAGGTACTACCTCCCTCAAAGTCCCGGGGTGGGACTAAAGGAGAGGAGGGGGGAGGAGGTGGCCGCCGACCACCTAGTGGGGCCCACGCGGGGGGCTAGGCCCAGCCGGCCTCCCCCTTGGCCCCTCTCCCTCTCTCCTTTCCCCTAATGGGCCTTCTCCCTCTGGAATTGGCCCATTAAGCCTTTGACCATTAAAATTGATTTTCTCTTTATTAAATAATTATGAATATGATTAAATCAACATTTAACATTCATTCACACATTATTCAATCTCAGTGGCTATGGAACACCTTCCACCTCCACTCCAGACATCCTCTGGACTTACCGAAACCCTTCCGGTTTTCTCCCTTCTTTTCTTCGGCGATTCTACCGATCCTATAAACACTCTCTAAGCATCATCAAGCCCTTAAGCGTGATACCCTACGGTTCGGGAACACTCCAGACATGGTCGGGACACTCCTGCACCAATGATCGACAGAGGGACCTGGATGGCCATGTGATCCTTGTGCGTTCCACGAAGATCTTTCGCCGTTTGAACCATGACAATCATGTCTTATTCCCTTTGTCACTCGATACTTGCATTGCCAGGGATCTGATCAATGAAATCACCATGTCGTGTTCAATATCGTTACTGAACAATGCTACTTGACTCGTTCCGACAAGTGATATCCCCGTGATCAAATCACACGCTGCGCAGCTATTGGATATAACTTCTCCGAGTAGGCCCTTGAGTATCTTCCCATCACATGGACGGACAAATCCCGCTCTTGACATATATTGCCTCTACGGTTTCCTCCGAATACCTGAACACACCTTTATAACCACCGTTTTACCAGATGGCGTTTGATGCTATTTAAGCACTCTCGGAAGACAGTGATTGATATAGCCTCATGGTCTAAGGAATAGTCTACGAGGATCCATTTCTAATCATCGTAACTTGAACTTCGTGACATGATCGGGTCACGATGTTTAGGTTGGATATTGGTTCATCATCTCATTCTCAGAATGAGATGACCTCATTTCCAACTGGCATAAATGCCACATGATCAGGAAACATGATCATATGTTGACCAATGAACCGGTGACTAGAGTTTCACTGGGAACCCCTGGTTGTTTGTATATCACACGTGTATTGATGTTTCCACTCAATACAGTTATAGCATGATATAAAACTTAATCATAAACTATATGAAATATGATAATAGTCCTTACTACTATTTGTCTCTAGGGCATATTTCCAACAGTCTCCCACTTGCACTAGAGTACAAATACACTAGCTGCATTTGTTCTCAATCATTGGCACCATATATCCGGTACCCTGAACATGCTTGCTCATGGAAGAGGTTAAGTCTTGGGTCTATACTTTACAGTCCCAAATCCTTTGCAACTTACTAATGTCACCTTAATTGACATTGATACTTTATCATCACATGATAGCATCTGTGTGTATGCATCGTCGCTATGGCAGCAGAACGAGGCCTGATTCCATGAGCCTACAGTGACGTTAGATCAACCTCGAGGGCTTTCTCATGGGCACTGTGCCTTGGGACACATCATTCTACGTTAAAAGTGAACTAGCCCCCCATAACATTATACAACACTTTAGATGGTACCCTTATCTATTATTATAAATGTATTCATCGAAACACTAGTGCACTCTGTGCAACTTTTGATGTTTTTGTTCACCTCGCTTCCTACTTGACTTTAATTGGTATCTACAAGAGTTTCCAACATATTCCCTTATAACATAACTATTTATGCTTTCAGATATGTTATCATTTATGGATTTGGAAAATATGTCCACAATTCTCTATTAGACACTACGGACAAAAACTTAGCTCAATGTTCTGTGATTCGAACTTAACCACTTTCAAACGTTCCTTAATTGGGATCACATATTATGCTAAGTTATCATCATGGTTTACTAAGATAAAACATATGTCTCAACATAGTGGATGATGATCATCCTTTTCTTTCTTTCAACCATTGATGTTAAACTTAATACTATTCCTAATTTGAGTCATTAAGGATCAGTTCCTTAATTAACTTCTATAAACCCTTTTCAGAATCCCTTAAGGAATACTACATAATGTCATAATACAGTTTATTATCAACTTCTACATCTTATAAATCATTATTTATAAGTATTTGCGCTTTCATTCTTAACATACTTAAGAATTACTCCTATAAGCTCCCACTCAAAATATGTTCCTACATATTTGAATTTGAGACTTATGTTGCTCCCACTTAAAATATGTCAATCACATATTATTTCAGGAAGACTTTCATAGCTCCCACTCAATTTTATGCAAATTGCATATCCACTCACTATTTTGAATAACTTCAAAATCTTTTGATCAAATATCAAACTTGGAGATTTACTATGAGATACTAGTACTTTACTAGTTTTAAATCCACTAGATATTTTAGCACACATGAATCAAATTCATTTGAATTTATCCAATACTCGACAAATTATGCTTTTGTCATTCACCCCCTTTTTCCTACTATGGCTTTGCAGTCATTTGGGAAAATTCAAGTAACCCCTTTTACTTGTGAGATTCAGCAACGAATGCTTTATAATCTCAAGGGAATTTTGCTTCTAGGATTTCTCAGAATTTAGTTTACCATTATTTCCTTTATAGTTTGTAGGTATGTCATATTCCAAGAATCATGACAAATGATTCACAAATGTCTCCATACTAGATATGTATTACATTTTGAATCCTACTTCATATAGTGAAAACACTAGTGGGGAAAACATAATGATCAATACCATTGATTCTTTCCTTCTACGAAGAGAATCGTTCAGGAACGTTATCCGTTGCGCTTCTCAACACTCTGATGCAGGGTTTTGAATCCTCAACGTGTTTTAACACTATTTTCCATTTGCTTCATAATTGAAAAATATCACTAGAAGTGAGCTTTCTCAAGAATGTACCAAAATCCAAGCAATACAAGTTTTGCTTTCCTTTTGGTTTAGTGATGACCCACAAGTATAGGGGTGTATCGCAGTATTTTTGAGGGAAGTGAAACCCAATTTATTGATTCAACACAAGGGGAGCCAAAGAATATTTATAAGCCTTAACAACTGAGTTGTCAATTCAGCTGCACCTGGAAACAATCTTGCTCACAGCAGTTTATCAGTAGCGACAGTTTTGTAGTAGGAATAGTAAAGTAACAGCAGTAGTAAAGCAAAGACAGTAGTAACAAAAGCAGTAAACAATGGGATTCGAGTGCGGTAGGCATAAGGATGGATGGACGGGCGTTGCATGGACAAGACAATTCAAATAGCAATCAGAACATAGGGCAATTGCAGATAAATAAGATAAAGCACCCAAGTACTAGACAATCCTAGGCATGTGTTCCATATATAGTCATACGTACTCGCAATGAGAACTTGCACAACATCTTTTGTCCTGCCAGCCCGTTTGCAGCGGGGCCTCTAGGGAACTACTGGCAATTAAGGTGCTCCTTTTAATAGAGCACCGGAGCAAAGCATTAACACTCCGTGAACACATGTGATCCTCACATCAAAGCCATTCCCTTCCGGTTATCCTGATTTCTGTCACTTCGGGGCCATAGGTTTCGGACAACAACGTGTGTATACAACTTGCAGATAAGACCAAAAAAATACTATCATAATGAATCAATAACATGTTTAGATCTAAAATCATGGCACTCGGGCCCTAGTGACAAGCATTAAGCACAACAAGTCGCAACAAAGTCATAAAGCACTAATAAAAGATACTAGGCACCATGCCCTAACAATTTGATGTCATTACATGAACGATCTCATCCAATCCCTACCATCCCCATAGCCTACAACGGGGGATTACTCACTCATAGATGGGGGAAACATGGATGGTCGATGGAGAAGCGATGGTGATGATGATGGCGATGATCTCCTCCAATTCCCCGTCCCGGCAGGGTGCCAGAACGGAGTTTCTGGTGCTGTTTCGTGGAATCTGGTGGTGGCGGCAGAGCGGAACTCCTTCGGAAAAATGCCGACCCCCCCCCCGAAGTTTTTAGGTCAAAAGGCTCCTTATAGGCGAAGAGAGAGAGGCCGAGGGGGTGCCCGGGGGGCCCACACCACCCCCTGGCGTGGCCTGGCCTGGCCCGCGCCACCAGGTGGTGTGGCCACCCCTTGGCTCTTCTCCGTCTCGTATTCTGGCTCCTGGAGTCTTCGGGTGAAATTGGATTTTTGGCATATTTTCCGGGATTTTTCCCGATAGTTGGTTTTCTGCACAAAAAGTAGACACCAAGGCAATTCTACTGAAAACAGCGTCAATCCGCATTAGTTGCATTCAAATCACACAAGTTTAGAGGAAAAACAATAGCAAAAGTGTTCGGGAAAGTAGATACATTTTGGACGTATCAACTCCCCCCAAGCTTAGCTTATTGCTTGTCCTCAAGCAATTCAGTTGAAAACTGAGTGCGATAAAAGAACTTTCACGAACACATTTGCTTCATATGATGTAAATATTCTCAGCAATGTGATCAACTACTTGGATAATTCATAATAAAGAGTATGCAACCAAGTCTACTTAATAGTCTTTGCAAGCTATGAAGATATTCCAACTCAAGAATAATAAGTAGCATGAAGCACAAACATAAGCAACATTACAATGCTCATAAAAACGTATGATAGAGAGGTATCTCGCTTGCCTTTGATTATGAATGGCAAGGCACCTCTGAAGTTCAAGTGATGACTAGAAATAAATATACCAAGGATGCAAGCATCAAAGTCATAACACAAATAATCAAGTAATGGAACAAACACAAAGAATGAAAACTATGCTCTCAAGAAGGTGCTCAAAGAATATGTGGAGACTCAACAAGTAGAAGAAAAGGTTTTGAATAATTTGAAAGGCTTCCAAATGCTGAAAGTATGGTACTTGTTAGCTTTGAGCTCTCATTGCCCCTATCATAAGCATATTTAATGTGGTTAAGGTGAAAGTGACACAACTAAGAGGATATGTTTGACAAGTTATAAATCTAAGTCTCATGCCCCTTACTTACGAAGACCGATCCTCATGCTACTCAACTTCAGTCACAAGTAAGCTCCTGTCATTGTAAGTATATACGTATCATAGAGAACCGCCAACGGGGTACCCCTTGCACATGACACGGGAGCTATCCCATAATCAAAATAACAAGGCAAGCAGACAATGAGCATCTCGGTGATCTTTTTATTTACTATGTGCATAGATTTTTATTGAGGATGCTTCATAGAATGCTCATTATGGTTATGCTGCAAGTTTCCACCATGATAAGGCATGGCTTAGGCTAGCGGCACAGGCGTTTCTCTAACATACATACAAACTCCATAATCTTACAAGTTCCACTTTTATTTCACACCGCCGGGATCCATAAGCAAAAGAACATGATATCAACTAGGTACAATGTACCTATGAAGTGTTGAAAGCGGTCCCCATGATACATGGTTCTGCTAACTTCAACTCATAAAGCGCAAGCATATGCACAACAAAGAAGGACGCAATGGTTCAGGTTTATTAAGTGCAAGAAAATAAAGTGTGCCATCAAGTTCGTGAGAGCTTTACTAACTAACTTTCTCATAGCGAGCAAACATTTTATTCGGAAGAAAACAAGGCATATTGAATATGCACGGAGGTAGCAAATGATGCTAATGGGTAGGTATGGTGGACACTTTGGAAATATTTGGTTTAGGGAGTTGGGAACTTGAGTGAAACATACTCAGTGAAAGTGAAGGCTAGCAATAGTAAGGGAGCGACAAACGAGAGAGCAATAGCTGTCATTATCATGCTTGCAACAAAACAGGATTACTCATGGCATGAAAGTGATTCAAGATCCTCAAGGCAAAATAATTCATCAAGGCTTAACTGATTATCACAGTCATGTGCATGCGTGATCATGTGCCAAGTCAATTCAAATGAAACATTCAGAGGAGGATACCGCGGTGTCATACCAATTTATGAATAGAGCAATGCAAGCAAACATTCATAAGACATGCTACAAACTATTAGCGAGCTGGAGATAATCATAAGAAAGCAAGAACTACTAAGCATCCAAGGATAACATACACCCTACTTGAACGGACTAAGCAAGCTCACAATGATGAGTATATGTACAAAATGAAAACAAATAGAGTTCGTTACCACCCTCTTACCACGCCTCAAGTTTTCATTGATCCTCATTATTGCTCTTCACTTGCGTGGCTTGAATAATAATAGGAAACCAATATCCACCGAGGACTGCCGAACCCTGTAGCAAACTCGCAAAAACCAAAGAAGAACGACAAATATTTTTGGTGTTTTCGAATAGTTCAAACAAAGCAGAAAGGGAAAAGCAAACCAAGGCAAAAAGAAGAAGCAAACCAAGGAGAAATAACAGAAATATTTTTGGTCTTTTTGTGTTTTTAGAAAGCAAAAGCAAAGAAGAACAAAAACTAAAAAGAGAACGAAGACATGAATATACAAAGTACCGACGCAACATGATATGGAGATGAGTGCGGTGTCGGCATATCTCCCGCCAAGCTTAGGCTTTTTACCTAAGTGGGTATCAATCCATGTACAAATAGGGGTTCCAAGCGGGCGGATCTTGGTAAGAATGGTCGTAGCTGGTTCCATGAGAAGAAGAAGAAGCTCCCCAATCATAAGCGGGATGCTGATATGAAGACTCTCCCTCATTCGAGGGCTGGACCGAATCACCCGTGACCTCCCTTCAAGTGTCCTGCTCCTGTTGGGAGAGCTCTCCCAAGTACGTGTTAAGCTCCTCCTTAGTGAGGGACCATCCTTCCCTGTTATCAAGGTTAAACAAAACAGGTGCAGGCAAAAGAACAACACGCTCGGACTTGCTCTTTCTCCAACCAGCTTTGAGAAAGGTTATTTCATAAGATAACTCACTCAAACTAGCCCACGAGGAAACAAATTTATGTTGTATCATGGAATTAAGATCAAGCCTCTCTATGGGAAACTGTAGGTCTAGATGATGAGGCACTAAACCATGCAATGCTAGTAAACGAGAAGCAATGAGGCCTCCACAAATTCCACCTTTCTCACGGTTAGCAGCAAGATGGAAAGCTATCAAAGCACCCAAGTTGTAAGACCTATCTCGTCTAAGAGCAGCAGAGATAAATGCTAGATCAAACGAAGATAACTTATTGGCAGTTTTCCTAGTAAGAACACACTTGGCAATAAAGTAGGCAAAGTAGCGAATGGAGGGAAAATGAATGTTACGGATTTTTCCACTCTCCTTTGAGAAGCTACTCCCTTGGCAAATTTCTGCATATAAATCCATGAGGGGTTCAGGTCTCTCCTTAATTTTTCTACATGATCCCCATTGAGGTACCTTAATAGCTGCACAAAAATCATCAAGAGAAAGGTCGACAGCTATATTGTAAATTTTGTAATGGACCATGGGGTTAGGCAAAGAGTGACTAAATTGGAAGTCCTGCACCACAGACATGGTTAGCTTCACAAATTGACAAGGTTCATCTTCCAAAAAGTGCTCTAACCCTGCATTAGAAACCAAAGTGTGGAAATCTTGTAGAATTCCTGCAGCTCTCATGAACTCAGAGCATGGATAAATGGAGGGAAAACTTCCTCCTCCCGGTGGACCTTCATGACCTCAGGCACCCAAAGCTCATGTTGGTTTATGTGGTGTTCACTCATCTTCTACTCTGAAATTTAAACACTTATTAAACAAGTGATTGCAAAGTAAATATAATGAAGGATTCTACTCATAGGGACTTGCAAGAGGCCTAAACAAGCATCAAAACTATATCTCTAAGCATCAAACATGTTTACAAACCCTCATAACCAGTCACCTATAGCAGCAAAATACTCAACATATAATCCACTAAACACAAATCTACTTGGACAAGGAGAGGAGTCACATACCAGGGAACAAATGCTCCAAATTTCAGCAAGAAAGATGGGCTGAGCAAGGAGATCGAAAAAATCGAGAACAAGCACAGCAAGAACGCGATTTTGAGATATGAACTGGAGCTTACTCGGGAGAGAGAAGAAAGTGGTAGGTGAGAGAGTTAGTGGGGGGCCAAGGGTGGCCCACACCAGGGCATGGCGCCACCCAAGGCTGGCCGTACCACCATGTGGTGTGCCTGCCGGGTGGGCCCCCCTGGTACCTCCCAGGTACTCATTTGCCCCTTTTTTCACGTAAAAATTTAATATGAATTTTCTGGAATTTTTTGAGACACTTTATTTTTGGGCAATTTTTAGAAATAGAAGAATGATTTTTCTGACAGATAGATTTTTTTCTTTTGGAAACATGATGCAACGACAAAACAAGGCTAGAACTACAGAAGTTCTAAAATGCAAGCAACTAACAACAAAAATAAAACTAAACGAAAGCAAAAACTAAAAGGCAAAGGATAGAAATAAACGGAGATAATCATAATGAAAACATTATTTTGTTCAATGGAATCCTTTTGTTAACAAGGTTGATCAAGTCTTGCTACCAAAACAATTGCATATGAGACAAAACTTTGTACTCCACTAATGATTATGTTACCTCAACCTTGATAGCAATGGTCCCAATCATAATAGTTTCAATTTTTTTCTCTTGGTATGGGACAATATATTTCTCCAACTTGAATGCCTTCAACATGTTCAATTGAATTCAAACCATAAGTCCTTTCAATCTTCTTGGGGAAATAGACAGTATGTTCCTTGTCATTAACATTTAAGGTCACCTTTCCTTGATTACAATTAATAACAGCTCCTACAGTATTAAGAAAAGGTCTCCCAAGAATAATAGACATATTATCATCTTCAGGCATTTCAAGCACAACAAAATCATTTAATATCAAGCAATTGTGAGCCACCTGAACAGGTACATCCTCACATATACCCACAGGAATAGTGGTAGATTTATCAGCCATTTGCAAAGATATATCAGTTGGTATTAATTTTTCAAGTTAAAGCCTCTTATAAAGAGAGAAAGGCATAACACTGACTCCAGCTCCCAAATCACACAAAGCAGTTCTAACATAACTGTTCTTAATAGAGCAAGGGATAGTTGGAATCCCTGGGTCTCCAAGTTTCTTAGGAACCTTACCATTAAAGGAATAAATAGAAGCAAAGTAGAAATTTCTTCATTAGGGATCTTCCTTTTATTCGAGACAATGTCCTTCCTATACTTTGAGTAAGGAGACAATTTAATAGCATCAGTCAAAAGAATTTGCAAGAATAAAGGCTTCATCCATTCACAAAACTTATTATAATGTTCATCTTCCTTTGACTTGTGTTTCTTATCAGGGAAAGGCATAGGTTTTTGGACCCAAGGTTTCTCTTTCACTACCATGTTTCTTAGCAATAAAATCCTCTTTGGTGTATTTAGTATTCTTAGTGTGATTTTCAGGTTCTTCCTCAACTTTCTCTTCATTAGGAGCTTCGTTTTCTTCCTTACCACTTTCAGTTTCAGCATCAGAGATAGATATATATTAGGATCTAAACCAGGTTCAGAGGGTTCTACAACAGTTTCATGTTTCTTTTTCCTTTTCTTACGAGTAGAACCACTATTTTCAGCTTGTTGAGAATCCTTCTCAATTCTTTTGGGATGCCCCTCAGGATATAGAGGATCCTGGGTAGCAGCTCCACTTCTAGTTCTAATTTCATAAGCATGTTTTTCTTTAGCAGCATTAACTAGCAAGTCGTTTTGCACTTTAAGGAGTTGATCTATTTGAGTTTGAACCATTTGAAAGTGTTTAACAATCATTTTAATATCATTAGAGGTTCTTTCCACAATATCTTTCAACTCAACAATAGCTCTAGTGTTTTCCATTAGATGATTTTGCACCCTTTTATTAAAGTTATCTTGCTTAACAATAAAGATATCAAATTCTTCTAAGCATTGATCAGGAGGTTTAGAGTAAGGGATATCACCTTCATCAAAGTGTTGGAGAGAGTGTACCTCGATAGTGGATGAGTAGGGAATAGGCTTACATAATTCTTCTATAGGAGGTAAATTCTTGACATCTGCGGCTTTAATTCCCTTCTCCTTAAGACATTTCTTAGCTTCCTTCATCACTTCATCATTTAATTCAATAACTCCCCTCTTCTTTGATGTTGGAATATGCACGGGAATAGATGGTTCAAGTACAATTACTTCAGGTATAGCTTGTTTAGGAGGAGTCCAATCTTCATAATTCTTGCTTATTTTAGCCATTAATTCCTCAGCTTCCTTAGGAGTCCTATTCATGAAAACACAATCACAAAACTATCTAGGTATGTCCTAGATTCTTCGGTTAGTCCATTATAAAATATATCAAGAAGCTCATTCTTAGGTAATGGACTTCCAGCCTGTGCATGAATCAAAGCACAAAACCTTGCCCAAGATTCGGGCAATACCTCTTTTTGTCGTCGGTTTGAGAACAAGTACGCCATGAGGGGGTCCTCGAGGCGTGCGGGAGAGAGGGGTGTGAGACGTACGGTGTTCCGGGATGGTGAGCGCACAAGTTTACCCAGGTTGAATCCGCCGGCTTTGGACGGACCCTACTCCTGCTAGCAATGCAGTAATACGGTAAAGCCGGAATATGGGTTACAAGGGTTTCGCCTGTGCGAGTTGAGGGTCTAAAGTATTGGGTTATGCCCTAAAGGCTCCCCCTAGGACGGCTTATATAGATATCTGGCCTAGGGTTTACAGGAGAGATCAATCCGGCTACGACTAAGAGTTGGTTATAGAGTACATCTTGAACTACAAGTAACATTATGGGCCTAAGTCGGCAAGTCTTCTGGGCCTTCCCATAGTCGGATTGGACTCCGTCTTCTCTCCCTAACTGGGCCGCCCGTAAAGCAAAGCTCTAACCCGAAGTGGGCCACCCTGGTCAGTGAGGATCTGTGAGGATACCCGGAAAGTATATCCCCAACAGTAGCCCCCGGAGGCCTCCAAGATCCAAAGTCGGATTTTATCATCGTCTAGCCTGATCTTCGGCTTGCAGAATCTTGAAGGGTTCCTGAAACTTCACAACAAAAAATACGATCCGGGTCTTAAAAGTAAGTCGGACCTTTCAATTAGTTACTCGGATTTTCCAGCTCGCTTTTAAACTAAGCCGGAACTTGGTCTCTAACGCCACCTGACACAAGCATGGTCCAGTCACGTCATCTGATAGACGTTCCGTCAACACGACCGTTGGTGGGTCCGCGGTTCGCAGAACCGAGGCGCCGTTTCAATGCGTGTGTGGAGATCGAGGCGACGCAATCATCGCGGGGGCCCTTCCCAGTTCTTTCCATGACGCGTGTTAATTAAACTGTAACGTTTGCACGAATCTTGGCGCAGGTAGGTGGATATAAGGGGTTTAGATTTCTTCTTCTCCTCTTCACCAGTCCTTCGCCGTTCGTTTCTTCCCAATCCTCCAGTGCGCCCAGAGCCTTTTCGTCCTCCTCCCACAGAGCTCCTAGCGTCGCCACTTTAAGGTGAACCTTTTCCATCGGAGAGAAAAATGGCTTCATCTTCTTCTTCCTCTCTGGCGGCGTTGGCGTCGACGGAAGCAGCTGCGGAGAAAGAGAGCTTTCAGGGAATCTGGATCCCCTGCGCCCTCGACGACGATGGCCTCAAAAACATGGAGAAGGAGGGGCTTCTCGTCGTCGGTGACTGGCAGAGCGGTTCCAGCGAAACCGTCCCCAATCCACGCGAGGGAGAACGCGTCCACTTCGGCACCCATCTGGACCGAGGTTTGTCCTTTCCTCCCTCGGAGTTCTTCTCCGAGGTGATTGACCACTATGGAGTTCAACTCCATAATCTTCCTCCCAATTCTCTTCTAGAGATGAGCGCATATGCTGCGCTTTGCGAGGGCTTTCTCGGCATTAGGCCGAGTTTGCTTCTCTTCCAGTACTATTTCCATGTACGGAGAAATTCCATCACTGTCGGTGTTCCTTATATCACCGGTACTATTAGTTTTTCTGTTAGACGAGACCGGGCATATCCCAAAATTTCTGCCAGTGACTCGGTCAAACAGTGGCCAGCCACTTTTTTCTATCATAGGGATATTCCGGCTCCCGGCAAAGCCACTGCTTTGCCGGCTTTTGTCGACGGAGCCGCCACAACCCAGCTTTCCTGGGATGAGGCCGCTCCGGCTCTCACCGACGATCTGATCCTCGCTAAGAGGCGGATCGAATATCTTATCAAGCACAAGGGTCTGAGAGGATCCGACTTAGTCCAGTGTTGGGTCGCACGTCAGATCCAGCCACTTCAGTACCACGGGGATAGACTGATGCACTCCATCACGTCTTCCAAAAAAGACTCTCTCCGCATCAGCCCCAAAGCCTACACCATCCAAGGTTACGTAAGCCAGATCAAATGGCTGATCAAGGAGCGGATCGAGAGGAAAATTCCGGTGATTTCTCTAGACATGCACACGGCGGAAAACCCCGTGGTAGCGGTAAGCTTCCATCAGTACACCTTTTACGTGTTTAAATATTTTAAGTCATATACTGCAATGCTGATATGTTTTCTTGTTTTCAGCTTGCTGATCTCCCCGAGTCGGAGCTTGCTCCACTCGAAGGATATCCTCCAGAGTTTTCTCAGGAGACTGAAGTGGTCCCATTGCCGGACCTTGCGCTCAAGAAGCGCAAAGCTCAAACAGTGGCTGTTGGCACAAAGGAAGTGCCCGTTGTGAAGAGGTAACTTTCATTCACAATTTCCGCCTTTGTACCTTTCTCGAATTTCTTTCTGAGGTGTAATATTTCCAACTTTACTACATTCTCAGAGCAAAGCCTCTCATCAAGGTAAGGGGAAGGGGATTCCTGCAAAGCCCCCGCGACAGACGAAGCTTACCATTGCTTCCCCTGCCACGGCTCCTCCAACTCCTGCCCCTCAACCTTCTGCAACACCGGCGATTACTCCTTCTCTGGTTGTTGCAGAAGATCCGGCTCCTCCAACGGCGCCTGTGATCCTTGGATCGCACATTGATGTCACCATGGGTGTGTTAGCTCAAGATAAGGGTGAACCCTCTCTGGGTAATGATCCCTCGGCTGAAGTCTTCGCCAACAACCTCCTCAGCAATCCCGGTCTTGCCAAGTTTGGCTTATCCCGGAAGTCCGCAGAGGAGATCCAGCGGCTGGCTAGGCAAGTCCTGGACAAAAGCCATCTATCCCTCGAAGAGGAAGCGCAAGAAGCAGAGGACGTCAAGTTCTCTGACCTTCTTGCCCAAGTCCGCCTTCGCGACGAGAGGATCAGGACTGGCGAGCTTCCAACAGCTCCAGTAATTCCTCTTACTCTCGCCGAGAAGGTGGAAGCTGAGGTGAACGCGGGGTTAGACAAACTCACCCGCGAACAATATGTAAGTCAGAATTCCAACTCTTGTTTTTTACCTTATGTTATATCATATCCTCTAGCCCCCAAGCATGAAGTAGGATATAGAAATCCGGGTTTATGCTTTCATTAGGATGCCAAAGAACGAACTAGTATAGCCCCCAAGGCTCGTGCTGATATTTAGCAAAAAATATTAGCCCGAGTCTTAAGTAGCTTTCTGACTTTGGGTATTCTGACTTACAGAAAGTGTATTCCTATAACCAGGAATTGTTAAAAAATGTCTGTGATAAGCGGAGAGAAATCAAAGCTCTCCAGCTTAAAAATGCTGAGCTCAAGTTAGCCAAGGATGAAGCCGAAGGTAAACATTTCGAGATTCAAACCTTGTCTTTTACTTTTTTCAATGTCGAATTTTTCTGAACTTTTGTTCTTTTTGTCTTGCACCGTTGGTGAAACAATCCATCGCTATGATTGAAGAGGCCGAGAACCTCAAGACCCTGGTGGTGGAGAACAAGGGACTTCGCCAAGAGCTGGATAAGCTTAAGGCAGATCATGAAAGGAGCATAGCTCAAGTCCTCGAGTCTTCCTCCATGGCCACTGAAGAGTGCGATCTCAAGATTGCCGCTCAAGATAAGGTTATCTCGGACCTCAAGAATGAGGTTGGCAGAGAAAAGGATATCTCCCAGGCGCTCCGGGCTGAACTCTAGAGTCTCCGGGAGGAGAAAGCCAAGATTGAAGACGTCATTCTTGGTATGTTCCATTTATCTGACTTATCATTTGTTCGACTTTCATCAATGTCGGTTTTTTTCTTATCCTTGTTTTGTGTATAGGTCCTCTGAACTTGACGGACTCCTCCTCGTCCGAACCCCGCACTCACCGGCTTACCCAAGTCGGTGATCTTCTTCATGACTACCGCCAGTCCCTTGAGGACATTGGCGAGTCTCTCAGGATTCTGGACATGCCAAGAATGTCGGACTTCCAGGTGCGGGAGAAGGCCAAGGAGATGCCACAGCTCGTTCGGGACTGGAACATGTCCTACGCGCGGACTGCCGTGCAGAACGCTCTCACCATGGTCATGAGCCACCATGGGAACATGGAGATATGGCAAGTGACCAGAGGGTACTGCAAAGTAGACAAAGACGGCCAGGAGCAAGACCTTGAAGCCATCATGCACTCTTGTGCCGGATATGGGTGCCACGTAGCTGATCTGACCAGCTATGAGACGCCCTTCTTCACCCACGTGGATACTTCGCCACCTCCTCCAGAAGACGCCGAAGAAGTTTTCGACGATGAACGGACCACCTCGGATCTGGACATCTCGACAAGATATCTAGGCGGAGTAGCCAGCGAGCCAGCAGATCCTTCATCTCCTCCTGCATCATAGACCAGAAAACTATGTATTATTCCGGAAAAAACCTGATGCGATTGTAAATATTAAGTACTATGACTTTTGCCAGTGCTAAGTTTTTTTATCTATTCAGCACTTTTGTCTTAGATTATTTGTGTGCCTGAAATGTTTGCATAAGCACTTAGAATTTTCCGCCTCTACTTATCGTTTATCTGGCTTTCCGCCTCGTCCCTTTCGTGAGCCGGCTAAACCTTCAGCCGGAAACTTTGCCGAGCAACGGAGCTCAATTGCTAAACCAGTTTAAACTCGGAAACAAAGCCGGCTTCCAGTACCAACAATTCACTACTCAGAAGATACCCGCATCCAGCAATCAGACAAATAACCCAAGTAAAGACTAGAATTTTTTAGAGTTATACCCGAAGGTAGCAGTTTTAGAATCGAAAATCTAAACCAGAACGAACATGAGCATAAAGTACTTTCAAGCATTCTGGGATTTTCGACTATGACATGATCATTAGGAAATAAGATGGTAAAAACTTCTCAGGAAAACTTTGAGGTAACCAAAAAAATTATTTCTCACAGAGCATGTACATATGTATGATTACAAAGAAAGATAAACTAAGAATAAAAGGGACGTAGCTGAGCAATATTCCATGGTTTGTCTAACTCATCCGGATTTGTACTGCCTCCACCTCTCTTTCTCTTCTTAGTAGCAGGTCTTTCTTTGACTGGCCTCATGTCAGTTAAGTAGTACGACCCATTGTGCAATACTCGACTAACTAAAAAGGGCCCTTCCCATATTGGGGAAAGTTTGTGCTTTGTTTGTTGCATAAGCCGGAGAACCAAATTACCTTTATTGAAAGATCTAGTTCGGACTCTCTGGCTATGATACTTGCGTAACTTCTGCTGATAGGCTGTAGATCTCATTTCAGCAACGACGCGAACTTCTTCGACTAAGTCGAGATCATTTTGTCGAGAAATCTCAGCATCCTCTTAGATATACGCGGCCACTCTAGGAGAAGTATGAATCAAATCACTAGGAAGAACTGCTTCTGCGCCATAGACCAACAAGAAAGGTGTATATCCTGTTGACCTGTTCGGAGTTGTTCGCAAACTCCAAATTACAGAGGGTAGTTCCTCTGCCCAAGCCCCCGCAGCACGTCTCAGTGGTGCTTCGAGTCTTGGTTTCAAGACTTGTAGAATTAAACCATTTGCTCTTTCAACTTGTCCGTTAGCCTGTGGATGTGCGACTGACGCAATGTCAAGCCGGATATTTTGCTCATCACAGAATTCAGCCCACTCTCCCATGGAAAAGTTACTCCCGTTGTCCGTGATAATGCTATGCGGATAACCATACCGGATTATAACATTCTCGACAAATCTTTTGGTTGTTGCTCCATCACAACTAGTGACAGGTTTAGCCCCGATCCATTTCATGAATTTATCCACCATCACCAAGAGGTGAGTAAATCCACTTGGAGCTCGTTTAAAAGGTCCTACCATATCAAGCCCCCAGACTGCAAAAGGCCATGTTATAGGTATTGTTCGCAGCTGATCAGCCGGAACATGAGCTTGCTTGGCGTACTTTTGGCAGCCTTTGCATGTCTTGACTAATCGTTCGACATCTGCCTGAGCTGTAAGCCAAAAAAACCATGTCGAAAAGCTTTTGCCACTAAAGATTTGGCTGCAGCGTGGTGACCACACTCGCCTTCGTGGATTTCTCTTAAGATTTCCACTCCTTCTTCCGGAGATACACAGCGCTGAAAACCCCCAGAAACACTCTGTTTATGGAGCTCACCTTTAACAATAGTATAGGCTTTTGCTCGTCGGATAATTTGCCGGCTCAACACCTCGTCTTCGGGTAATTTGCCATCTACCAAGTAATCAAGGTAGGGTCGAGTCCAGCTGGGAATTACAGCCAGAACTGCTATTAAAGGTCAGTCGGATTTGGTCGGATAATCCTCATCTACTCCCTTTATCGAGGGAACTTTGAGGTGCTCTAAAAATGCGCCATCCGGAACCTCTTTCCGCGCAGAGCCTATTCGAGATAGTGCATCTGCTTCCTCGTTTTCTACTCGAGGGATGTGTTGAACTTCAAACCCCTCGAACGATTTAGATAGATCATCCATGACAGCTTTATATGCTGCCATGTGCTTATTTGCATTACAAATATCCGAGACTTGCTGAGCAACAAGATCCGAATCTCCATAACACATCAAATGTCGGATGCCAATATCCTTAGCAATCCGGATTCCATGCAGCAGTGCTTCATACTCGGCAATGTTGTTTGTCGCTGTGAAGTGGATCTGCAATATGTATAAAAGTTTATCTCCTTGGGGTGATTTGAGCACTACGCCAGCCCCCGAGCCCCCTCAAGCCTTAGACCCATAGAAAAAGAGGGTCCAATATTCGGACTCAGGGATGACCATGTTCTCCTTGGTCTCTGTCCAATCAGCGACAAAGTCAGCAAGGATCTGGGATTTGATTGCTGTCCGGGGTTTGTACTCAATATCGAAAGCTGCAAGCTCTATGCCCCATTTGGCGACGCGTCCTGTGGCATCGTTGTTGTTGATTATATCTCTCATGGGAGCTTTGCTCACCACGGTAATTGGGTGGTCTTGAAAATAGTGTCGTAACTTACGAGATGCTAGAATAACACCGTAAGCCAGCTTTTGATAGTGCGGATACCGCTGTTTTGATTCTGTCAGGACCTCGCTGACAAAGTACGTCGGACGCTGCACTAGGTGTTCCTAATTTTCTTCTGGTCTCTCCACCACCATAACTATACTGACAACCCTATTTGTCGCATCAATGTGAAGCAACATTGGTTCCTGAGGTTCCGGCGCTGCAAGGATAGGAGTAGACGAGAGTACTTTCTTCAGGTCTTGTAGTGCAGCTTTAGCTTCGTCAGTCCAGACAAAATCCTTGGTTTTCTTTAGGAGTTTGTATAATGGTGCGACTCTTTCACCAAGCCGGCTTACAAATCGACTGACCGCAGTAATGCAACCAGTTAATCTTTGTACGTCCTTTAGGCGAGTTGGCCTGGAAATATTGAGAATAGACTTGATCTTGTCACGGTTCACCTCTATGCCTCGTTGAGACACGATAAAACCTAACAATTTTCCGGCTGGTATTCCAAAGAAGCATTTCTTCGGGTTAAGCATGATGTTGTATTTTCGTAAATTGGCGAACGTCTCCTCTAAGTCGGAAATCAATGTTTCCTTCTTTTTGGACATGATCGCGATATCATCCACGTATGCATGTACATTGCGTCCGAGTTGATCATGGAGGCAACGCTGCATCGTGCGCTGGTACGTAGCTCCTGCGTTCTTCAGCCCAAAGGGCATCGTAACATAACAGAAGGTTCCGAAAGGGGTTATGAATGAAGTCTTGATTTTGTCAGGTTCCTTCATCCGGATTTGGTGATAACCGGAATATGCGTCAGAAAATAGAGGAGAATTGATAACTTGATCAATTCTAGGCAGAGCGAACGGATCTTTTGGACAAGCCTTGTTCAAGGCAGTATAATCAACACACATCCTTAAATCAGTGGTGTCCTTTTTAGGGACCATTACAGGGTTGGCCGACCAATCAGTATGGATGACCTCTTCTATGAATCCGGCTAACTCGAGCCGCGCTAGTTCCTTAGCTATTGCCTTACGCTTTTCATCACCAAACCATCGTAAGGACTGTTTGACGGGTTTAGCGTTCGGGTTTACATTTAGAGAGTGCTCGGCAAGTTCCCTAGGTACTCCGGTCATGTCAGATGGCTGCCATGCGAAGATATCTTGATTTGCTCGGAGGAACTTGACGAGCGCGCTTTCCTATGCGCTACTTAGGCCTGCGCCTATCTGGGTCACCTTGGAGGGGTCATCGTCCTTCAATGGCGTCGTCTTCGTCTCTTCTGATGCCTTGAACTCTGGATTTGGCTTTGTCACCTCCTTCTTCGTCGCGAGCATCTCAGACGGATCTATGCTCTTCTTGATCTCCTGGTACTCCTGGGCGTGCAGCATGGCTTCGGCAAAGGCGGCATTTCCATCCTCGCACTCTCGCGCTTTCTTCGGGTCTCCCCTGATGGTGATCATGCCGTTGGGACCTGGAATTTTCATCATATTGTAAATGTAACACGGACGAGCCATAAAAGCCCAGTAAGCCGGACGTCCGAATATAACGTGGTATGCGCTCTTGAACGGGACCACTTCGAAGGAAAGTGCCTCCGTTCGATAATTTTTTGGTGTTCCAAAAGTAACATCCAAAGTGATCTCTCCCAGGGAGTTAGCTTGTCTTCCTGGGACAACTCCGTGAAAAATCACAGAGCTATGGTTAAGCTGTGTTTCCGAGATCCTGATCCGGCGTAGCGTTTCTACAGAGAGAATATTGATGCTGCTACCACCGTCCATGAGGGTCTTGGAGAAACCATAACCGTCAATAAGTGGATTGACGATTAAGGCGTATTTTCCTCGCCTGTGTAATTTAGGCGGATGATCAGCGCGGTCAAACGTTATTGCCACTTCCGACCAGTCTAGATACTGAGGGACAGTCGGAACTGTTGCGTTGAGTTTGTGGAGAACTGCTTTCTTGACCTTTGCTGGTTGAGATCCGAGGAAGGTGACATAAGTGTCCTTCTTGGTAGGAAAAGTTTTCTTCCCCTCCGACTTGGGATTTGAAGCGTCGGCTTCCTCCATGTCGGAATCTTCCTTGGTCTCTTTGTCCTTTTCGGGATTTTTCTTTCCCTTCTTCCTCTTAGCTTTGTAGCCCGCGGTATCATCTCTCTTGATGTCGTCGTTAAAATGACATTCAGCGTTGGTGTGGGATGAGCCCCCATTGGCGTCCAAGTGATGCACACATGGGTTATTGGCAATGTCGGCCCAAGTGTAGGTTTTACCTGGTTGTTGCTCTCCTCTACCTTGGACCCTTGATGTCCCACGGCCACGCCCGCGGCCTCCGCCGTGCCCTCCTCGTCCTTCAGACCCGAAAATAGTAGTGACTACTGCCGTCTCCGCGTTGGGTTTTTCTTCCGAGGTGTTTTTGCGCTTCTGAGCCTGTTGCTTTGTCTTTGCTGACTGAGGTACAGCCAGGACGTTGAGTAATCCCTCTGCATCATCGTCAGCATCTACATACTTGCTCGCTGTTTCTATCATCTCTCCCAGATCAGTAACCTTGTCACACTTCAAGCGATGGCGCAGTAAACCAATTGGGAGACCTGAAATGAAAGCTTCAATCGCAGTTTGATCATTTACTCCCTCGCAAGAGTTCTTGGTGTCAATCCATCGTCCGAGATAATCTCGGCAAATTTCTCTGGCTTTCTGGGTGCAACGCTGTAGGTCTCCAACCGTACAGGGCCTCCGATATGTGCCTTCGAAATTCCGAAAGAATGCACTTTGTAAGTCATACCAGTTGTGGATGGTCTTCGCCGGAAGTTCATTGAGCCATGATTGTGCCGTCTTCCGCAACATAAGTGGGAGATATCGGGTTGCGACCAGGCTGTTTCCGCCTTTGGCGATGCAGCAAGCTTGGAAGAAGTCCTGTAACCAGGTGTCTGGCCGAGCAATGCCGTCGTAGGCTTGAATATGTCTTGAGATAGCAAATCCTTCCGGGAATTTTGTAGCTCTGATGCGTGGTCCGAAGCACTTTGGGCCCACGTACATGTCATCGTTTTCGTAGCGCCGAGCCTCTATGTTGGAGTTGATCCTGTGCCTTGCGTCGTTCGGGGATAGGGATCGTCCCGAATATCGGCTGTGGCTGCGGCGCCTTGGAGCCGGACTTCGGCTTCTGTCACCACCTCCTCCGCCATGCCATCCTCCTTGACCTCCTTGGGGGCCGTTGTGATAACTGTGCTGTGGAGAGGGTGGTGCAGCTGGGTTGTTTCCGGCTGATCGCCGGCCTCCGTCCGGAGTGTCATTATTCCGTCTCCGGGGAGGTTCTTGACTATGACGAGCCCCCTGCCGGTTTGTTCCAGCGTGGTTTCCGTCGTTCCTTCGTCCGTCATTCCCACCATGGTAAGGCTCAGCCGGACGGTTTTCATGTCTAGGGGGTGGCATTTTCTGACGATCCTCCTCCCAACGTTTCTCTTTATCTTCTCCCCTTCGATCGTTGGATTCTCGTCGGGGAGGGTTCTTCGGATTCAGTGCAGCGATCGCGTCTTTTTCTGCTGCTGGAGCGACGTTGCTCCAGTTATGTGTAGTTCTGCAGTGCTGTGCCGACAATCCGGTTCTTGCATAATTGTCTTCCCTGTGTTCGGGGTTATGATACTGCACCCAAACTTAATGGGATCTTACGTCAACCCATGCCAGATCTGTGCGACATTGGTCGGAATCCGAGACCAGCTTTTGGCTTCCAGATAGGGCGACCTTTTGCTGCTCCAGTCCCTTATTGAGTAGCTTGATACCCAAACGTATCTCTTCTGGTCCTGGATTAGCCGATAGAATTTCATGAGCTGCCACAGTATTTTGCACTGGTGTTGGGTATACCCAATCTCCGTTGCTATCTTTCTGTGGCTTTCCCATCTCATCCCCAAAAAGGACGGCACGGACACGTGGGAATTGGTCATCATTGGTGTGACGCTTCCGTGTCTTCTGATGTAGACGGGACATATACTCCTTGTTTGACATGCGCTTCTTCTCCACCTCGATGTTTTTGGCTTCATCAAGGAGTTGTTGACGACGCGCTTCTAGGGCTTGGGCCCTTTCGTCCAGCTCATCTGCAGTAAGTTCTGCAGCTATAGGGATAGGTGTGGTTAATGCGGCATCGATGAGTTTACTCGCACCTTCAGTGATCACGTGTCCATCCACCGATGCTTCTTTTTTCGGCTCGTCTGGGACAAGTGCTCCATCCGAGTCTTCCTCGTATTCCTCGGCAATCACCTCCTCTGTCAGAGGGTCTTTTGCCGTGGTCTTGTTCTTCTTGTTCTTCTTCTTTGCCTTCTTGGCAGTGCCGGTAGCAAAGACGGCTTTGGGTCCGTTTCCCGGAGTCAAGCTCTGATCGGTACTTTCGGACATCTAGAGTTCGGGATTGTCTCCGACTTCCATATCATCCTGCGCTTTGGGAGAGTGTTCCCTAGATCCTTCGTCCATGGCTTCTCCATCTTCTACAGCTTTTGAGTTGTACTCGTCATATTCCGCGGAGAACTTTTGGAAATCTGCCGACGTCATGGACTCATCTGAGGATGCGGGAACGTCAGCGTTTGTTCCAATTGTCTCTAGCACCGAGTCGGTGTTTTCCCTAGCATCGGCAGAGCCGGATCCGGATCCAACATATCTGACGAAGTGCGATGCATGCTTCCTGAGGTACCTGTGGCTTTCGCGATCAGCCATATCGAAACTTTTAATGGTTTCGAGGATTGCTTCTGCGCCAGCGCCTTGCAGTATCATACATCTTAGTGTGTACCTGAGGAAAGGCCTGTCTGTCCCGACATCGTCAGAGTCGGAATCAGTGTCGCTGATGTGCTCCTCCTGGATTTCGACTTCCATGGGTGGGTCGATCTGGGATCCGGCTTCTCCAGGGAGATCCACTCCAGATTCGACTTGGACCGTGAGGTCATCTTCCGGCTCGGATTTCTCCACTATCTCTACAACTGGTGCGGGCTGGGTGGGATTAGGGTTATCTGAGATCCGGAACTCTGCCGCCTCCGCGGACAAAGGGGACCCAGAAGATTCTTCTGCCTCTATCATCACCGCTGGGGTGGGTTGGGCAGGTTCAGCGAAACCGATGTAGACATCGATTCGCCAAAAGACATGATTGTATAGGCAGTCACGGCCTCCCTAGCTGGAATCCAAGTCTCGTCGAGAACGATGAGAGGGACGTCGCTGGCATAGAGGATGCGACCGACGGCGATGGTCTCGCCGATTCCGATTCTTACAGATTCTGCTCGGAACGCAGATCCGAAGCTCACTTGCCACACGGTGGGCGCCAACTGTCGTCGGTTTGAGAACAAGTATGCCATGAGGGGGTCCTCGAGGCGTGTGGGAGAGAGGTGTGTGAGACGTACGGTGTTCCGGGACGGTGAGCGCACAAGTTTACCCAGGTTCAAATCCGCCGGCTTTGGACGGAGCCTACTCCTGCTAGCAATCCAGTAATACGGCAGGGCCAGAATATGGGTTACAAGGGTTTCGCCTGTGCGAGTTGAGGGTCTAAAGTATTGGGTTATGCCCTAAAGGCTCCCCCTAGGACGGCTTATATAGATATCCGGCCTAGGGTTTACAGGAGAGATCAATCCGGCTATGACTAAGAGTTGGTTACAGAGTACATCTTGAACTACAAGTAACATTATGGGCCTAAGTCGGTAAGTCTTCTAGGCCTTCCCATAGTCGGATTGGACTCCGTCTTCTCTCCCTAACTGGGCCGCCCGTGAAGCAAAGCTCTAACCCGAAGTGGGCCACCCTGGTCAGTGACGATCTGTGAGGATACCCGGAAAGTATATCCCCAACACTTTTTCTCCCTATTTAAAATCAAAAAGTTCGTACAAAATAGCATGTCTAGCACTAGGAGGAAAATATTTCTGCAGGAAAGTACTAATCAAGCATTCAGGGCTATCAATAGATCTAGGAGATAAATTACTAAACCAAGTTTTAGCTTCTCCTTTCAGTGAAAAAAGGAAGATCTTGGCAACAAAGTAAGTATGCATCTTAATATCATCAGAAAACAAGCCACTCATGGTAGAAAGTTCATTCATATGTGCTACCGCACTTTCATTCTCAGTCCCACAAAAAGGTTCTTTCTCGACAATAGCTATGTAAGATAGATCGAGAGAGAAATCATAATCTTCATCTATAATGTTTATGGGAGAAGCAACAAACTTAGCAATAGGAGACAATTTGGGTCTAATAGTACGCCTCTCAACGAGACTCTTAGCAGCGCTCCTATCATGGGTGTTTTTACATTCTTTAATAAACTCATCAGTCATCTCAACATAACCATCTTTAATATCATAACTCTCACTAGACTCAGGCGAGCTAACATGTGTGGTAGTGTCTTCATTAGGAGTTTTGGTATTTCCACCTATAGTTCTAGCAATCGTAGCATCTAGGAAAGGACCTAATGAACCACTCTTATCAAGCACAGTAGAAGCAGCATCATAAGCATCAGAAGTTTCAGATTCAGCAGTAGTAGCAGTGTGTGTAGCATGTGTATGTGGTGGTGTAAGGAACTTACACATAACAGATGGTGAATCAAGAGCAGCAGAGGTGTTTAGAATCGTACCTCTTCTTGTAGTGGATGGTAAAATAGGAACTTTGCCATCACGAGACTTACCCATGATGGATGGATAATAACGAACAATAGAGAATCCAAGTGAACTTGATAAATAAAGCTATGCTCCCCGGCAACGGCGCCAGAAAATAGTCTTGATGACCCACAAGTATAGGGGGTATATCATAGTATTTTCGATGGAAGTGAAACCCAATTTATTGATTCGACACAAGGGGAGCCAAAGAATATTTATAAGCCTTAACAACTCAGTTGTCAATTTAGCTGCACCTGGAAACAATCTTGCTCACAACAGTTTATCAGTAGCAACAGTTTTGTAATAGGAATAGTAAAGTAACAATAGTAGTAAAGAAAAGACAGTAGTAACAAAAGCAGTAAACAGTGGGATTCGAGTGCGGAAGGCATAGGGATGGATGGACGGGCGTTGCATGGGCAAGACAATTCAAATAGCAATCTGAACATAGGGCAATTGCAGATAAATAAGATAAAGCACCCAAGTACTAGACAATCCTAGGCATGTGTTCCATATATAGTCATACGTGCTCGCAATGAGAACTTGCACAACATCTTTTGTCCTGCCAGCCCATTTGTAGCGGGGCCTCTAGGGAACTACTGGCAATTAAGGTGCTCCTTTTAATAGAGCACCGGAGCAAAGCATTAACACTTCGTGAACACATGTGATCCTCACATCAAAGCCATTCCCTTCCGGTTATCCTGATTTCTGTCACTTCGGGGCCATAGGTTCCGGACAACAACGTGTGTATACAACTTGCAGATAAGACCAAAAACAATACTATCATAATGAATCAATAACATGTTTAGATCTGAAATCATGGCACTCGGGCCCTAGTGACAAGCATTAAGCACAACAAGTCGCAACAAAGTCATAAAGCACTAATAAAAGATACTAGGCACCATGCCCTAACAATCTGATGCCATTACATGAACGATCTCATCCAATCCCTACCATCCCCATAGCCTACAACGGGGGATTACTCACTCATAAATGGGGGAAACATGGATGGTCGATGGAGAAGCGATGGTGATGATGATGGCGATGATCTCCTCCAATTCCCCGTCCCGGCAGGGTGCCAGAACGGAGTTTCTGGTGCTGTTTCGTGGAATCTGGTGGTGGCGGCGGAGCGGAACTCCTTCTGAAAAACGCCGACCCCCCCCGAAGTTTTTAGGTCAAAAGGCTCCTTATAGGCGAAGAGAGAGAGGCCGAGGGGGTGCCCGGGGGGCCCACACCACCCCCTGGCGTGGCCTGGCCTGGCTCGCGCCACCAGGTGGTGTGGCCACCCCTTGGCTCTTCTCCGGCTCGTATTCTGGCTCCTGGAGTCTTCGGGGGAAATAGGATTTTTGGCATATTTTCCGAGATTTTTCCTGATAGTTGGTTTTCTGCACAAAAAGTAGACACCAAGGCAATTCTGCTGAAAACAACATCAGTCCGTGTTAGTTGCATTCAAATCACACAAGTTTAGAGGAGAAACAATAGCAAAAGTGTTCGGGAAAGTAGATACGTTTTGGATGTATCATTTAGCTATGGAATTCGTATTCAAAGTTTCCAATGAATACTCTGCAAGGACTTATTCGCTATTGTTTTGGTTATATCGAATAACCCCAAAACTTTCACGAATTCAAATGGTTCACTACCTTCTAATTGAGTGCTAACTATTTCTAACTGATGGTTTCTACATCTACACTACAACGATTTTTTTGGTGCCTTCTATTTAACCCCTTTGATATCTAATATCACATTGTGATGCTTTGCATTTTGACGTTTCAAAACACTTCGCATTCCACAATTTCTTTTATGCCATTCTTATAAAGTTGAATTTCATTACTATTGATCAAATCATAGTAATTGGATTCTCTTTTATATTTATACCCTTTTATTGATGAAACACTTTGATCATATCAAATAGTTTCATATTCATATTTCCTTTGGTAAACTTATTTACACATTTAAACAATCATTTAATGATAATTAACATTTTCATTAAACACAATACATCGAATATGTATTCTATTTAACAATTCATTAAACACTTTATATTCAAGTAATACACGGTGTTCAAGTTATTTTGCCGAACTTAGGCATGATTTATATGTGACATGAAATCGAATGACTTTCACATATTATCACATAACTTTCAAACAATGGTTTCATTCATTAATGAAATATCATTAAGTTGGGTATTTTAAACAAGGCATTTTAATGCTTTACAAATGTTCATACATTATCAATTAGTTTCAAACAATAAGGACAATTCACACATAATCAAACAAGATATGAACACGAATAGAAATCATTCATAAAAGTGGAACAACTGTTTGTTACAAACTCATATGAATAACCATCTCACGAAGTGTGAGACACACTAAATAAGTTCACAATCTCTTGATTACAATAATCATCCTAAAAACAAACTAAGTGATAAATGTCGAGGGAGAGTGTCGTCGGCCCTCACCGTCATGCTCGCCATCAACACGCAACGCCACCTCCTCTCCAGCAAGCACCTCTCATGCGGAAGGACCTGTTTTCAGTAAAACAGAACAAGTATCAGATGTACTTAAAACTGCAATGTGTTTGCAAGATTATAACATTTATAAAATTGTATATCAAATATATACCTTTGTTGTTGACGACTCCAACGACGTTGGGTTCATCTACCACATTTCTGAAATGTGATATGAACTCGAGGAAATCCAGTGTTTCCGTGTCGCCTCTCATAATGCAGATCCTGACTTGTGCTTGGAAGCTTGGAGGAAGCGACCGTAGCACAACTCCCATCGCAAATGAGCTTGAGAACTAGTTGTCCAGGTAGTATGCTAGACTCATGTACGTATCTTTATGGAGAGGAAGTCCCCCATCAGCTCATACTCCCACATGCGCACTTGTTCCACGAAATGTGCTCTCAGATGTGCCAAGACCATCCGGGGCTTGAGACTCCCCACCATTGGCCATAGCCCATCCTCCATTCCGAGGTGCATGGTCACTGATATGAATGTGGCCATCACACGACAACGATAACACATATCCCGCTGCTCTTGGGTCTCATGAGAATAGGGTGGCTCCTGATACATCTCGCAGGTCATGTAGTCAGCTACTTTGTTCTCCCCAAGGAGATCAAACATGCGTATGACCCATGCCGAAAAGTTGGATCCATCTAACTTGAGGTTTTCTCCTTTTAACCAATCGTCGATAGGAAAGGTAATCTCGGGAAGAACCATTTTTCTACATTTATAATTGCAAAAGGAATTTAGATTAAGTTTATAATTAAATGAGTTAATAATAACTCCACTTAGAAACACCTATCCCCAAAAGGGTTCCTAGTGATAACACGACCCCTATCAGCCACATATCCCCCGATCATCACGGCCATCAATGTGGGTTCAAGGGTGGACGCTAAACATCGGTCACATCATTCATGCGACTCGTGCTCGATCTTTCGACCATCCGCGTTCCGAGGCCATGTCTGTACATGCTAGGCTCACCAACTCAACCTTAGTGTTTCCGCTCTGCAACATGGCTTGCACCCACTGTATGTGAACGTAGATATGTCTGACACCCGATCATCACGGCCTGCCTCATATCGAAGAACTTTCTTTGTGGTGCAAACTAAGGGGGATGATGACCCACAAGTATAGGGGGTGTATCGCAGTATTTTCGAGGGAAGTGAAACCCAATTTATTGATTCGACACAAGGGGAGCCAAAGAATATTTATAAGCCTTAACAACTGAGTTGTCAATTCAGCTACACCTGGAAACAATCTTGCACACAGCAGTTTATCAGTAGCAACAATTTTATAGTAGGAATAGTAAAGTAACAACAGTAGTAAAGCAAAGACAGTAGTAACTAAAGCAGTAAACAGTGGGATTCGAGTGCGATAGGCATATGGATGGATGGACGGGCGTTGCATGGACAAGACAATTCAAATAGCAATCAGAACATAGGGCAATTGCAGATAAATAAGATAAAGCATCCAAGTACTAGACAATCGTAGGCATGTGTTCCATATATAGTCATACGTCCTCGCAATGAGAACTTGCACAACATCTTTTGTCCTGCCAGCCCGTTTGCAGCAGGGCCTCAAGGGAACTACTGGCAATTAAGGTGCTCCTTTTAATAGAGCACCGGAGCAAAGCATTAACACTCCGTGAACACATGTGATCCTCACATCAAAGCCATTCCCTTCCGGTTATCCCGATTTCTGTCACTTTGGGGCCATAGGTTCTGGACAACAACGTGTGTATACAACTTGCAGATAAGACCAAAAACAATACTATCATAATGAATCAATAACATGTTCAGATCTGAAATCATGGCACTCGGGCCCTAGTGACAAGCATTAAGCACAACAAGTCGCAACAAAGTCATAAAGCACTAATAAAAGATACTAGGCACCATGCCCTAACAATCTGATGCCATTACATGAACGATCTCATCCAATCCCTACCATCCCCATAGCCTACAGCGGGGGATTACTCACTCATAGATGGGGGAAACATGGATGGTCGATGGAGAAGCGATGGTGATGATGATGGCGATGATCTCCTCCAATTCCCTGTCCCGGCAGGGTGCCAGAACAGAGTTTCTGGTGCTATTTCGTGGAATCTGGTGGTGGCGGCGGAGCGGAACTCCTTCTGGAAAAACATCGAACCCCCCGAAGTTTTTAGGTCAGAAGGCTCCTTATAGGCGAAGAGAGAGGCCCAGGGGGTGCCTGGGGGGCCCACACCTCCCCCTGGCGCAGCCTGGCCTGGCCCGTGCCACTAGGTGGTGTGGCCACCCCTGGCTCTTCTCCGTCTCGTATTTTGGCTCCTGGAGTCTTCGGGTGAAATAGGATTATTGGCATATTTTCCGGGATTTTTCCTGATAGTTGGTTTTCTGCACAAAAAGTAGACACCAAGGAAATTCTGCGCAAAACAGCGTCAGTCCGCGTTAGTTGCATTCAAATCACACAAGTTTAGAGGAGAAACAATAGCAAAAGTGTTCGGGAAAGTAGATACGTTTTGGACGTATCAGGGGAACACGATCGTTGGTAATTTTAACAGGGATCATCTTATTCGGCTACCGTCGAGTATCTGATACTGATGTCTACGCACTTCTATTCTTGTAGAGAGTTGTTGGGCCTCCAAGTGCAGAGGTTTGTAGAAAAACAGCAAGTTTTCCTTTAAGTGGATCACCCAAGGTTTATCGAACTCAGGGAGGAAGTGGTCAAAGGTATCCCCTTGATGGCTCAATGCACGGCGCCCAGAAAATGCTTGATGGCGGTGTTGATGTACAGCTCGTTGGGAAGCCCAAGAGGCAGGTATGATGAGCACAACAGCAAGTTTCCCTTAGTTATGAACCCAAGGTTTAATCGAACCAGTAGGAGCAAGGAAACACCCCAAAGGTGTTACTAGCAGAAAACAGGCAGCTGGCACTATGGCTCTTGTTAATAGGTTAGTCCAAGAAATCATATGAAACGTTCTCCAAAGTTGGAACAAAACACAAGAAAGTGGATAAAACCAAGCATGGAACATCAAAACTTATAGATACATTTGCAATGTATCAACATCCCCAAGCTTAACTCCTACTCGTCCTCGAGTAGGTAAGTGATAAAAAGAAAGAATAATTTTTGAGGTGACATGCACCATCAAAGACTTGATCAAAGTATTTGTAAAACATTCAAAGCTAGGATCATAATACTTCAATCATAGCATGAAAGACAACGTTCTAGCCATAAGACAAAGAAACTATGATGCAACATGAAAAGTCACAAACAAAAGATTCATGAATAACAATGCTTTGCAAGACATTTGTTTGTTTCACATAAAGAAAACATAGCATAATAGTATTCAGCTTGTCCCTCAATAGAGTAGCAAATATAAATGCATAGGACACCTTCAAAGTTCATAAGATTGACTAGATACAATAGTTTAAAACAAGCAATGTCAAAGTATGCATCAATCAACTAGTCTTGGGACAATGCACATAGAACTAAGAATGACCACTATGCTCTCAAAGAAGGTGCATAAAGATAGAAGGGGGAGACTCAATATAATGGTGGAAGAAAGGCCTTTGTAAAGAAAGTAGGGATTCAAGTCTCATAAAGAGCTTCCAAAAATTATGGTACTTATAGCTTTCAGCTCTCATTGCCCCTATCATAAGCATCTTGAAGTGATTAAGGTTAAAGTGAACAAACTATGGTGTACATGCTTGACGAAGTATAAGTCAGAAATCTCATGTCCCTTTTATACGAGGGTCGCTCCTCATGCTACTCAAGTTTAGTCAATGGTAAGTTCTTGTCATTGTAAGTATATGTATATCATAGAGAACCGCCAACGGGGTACCCCTTGCCCGATGATACGGAAGAATCCCCATATCAAAATGACAAGGCAAGCAGACAACAAGCATCTCAGCATTCTTCTTATTTACCATGGGAATATGGTGCTTTTTTCTCTCTTTCCTCTTTTCATAGTATTTTTTTCTTTTTCTCTTTTTTTTCTCAAGATAGGACTCTTTTTTATAAGAAGAATGCTTCATAGACAGCTCATTATGGTTACGCTGCAGGTTTCCACCATGTCAGCATGGATTAGACCAGCGGCCCAGCCGTTTCTCCAACACATATACATAACTCCATGGACTTACAAGCTCCCCTTTCATTTCACACTGACGACATCCATATACAAAAGAGCATGATATCAACTAGGTACAAGTACCAAGTGTGAAAGCGTTCCTCATGAAAGCATGGTTCTGCTAATTCCCAACAAATAAGTGCAAGCATATACAACATAAAAGACACAATGGTTCAAGTTTATTAAGGGCAAGAAAATTAAAGTGTGCCATCAAGTTCGTGAGAGCTTTAATCACTAGTTTTCTCATAACAAGTTTAATTTGGAAGGTAAACAAAAGCATGAATATACTTGGAATAGCATAAGCTAATAGGTACGTATGGTGGACTTTTTGGAATAACTTGGTTTAGGGAGTTGGATGCATGAGTGGAACTCATACTTTGTTGTGGAGGCTAGCAAAAGACTAGGAGCGACAAACTAAGAGAGCAATAATGGCCATAATCATGCAGAGCAAAAAAACATCATTAGGTTCGGTCTTGTTCATCTTTTCTCGTGTACCATCAACATCTACACATGAGCCTAGCATATTGAAACGTTCAAAGACTTTCCTAGCTTCCTTGGCAACATCATAGAACTCTTTAAACAAAGTTTCTTGTATAAAATCCCTCTTTTCAGGGTCTTCAATTTCCTTAAGCTTAAGAAACATTACTTGCATTAAGGGGTTGAGATTAACAAACCTAACTTCTAACATGTGAATTAAATAAGCTGCACCAATCTCATAGTTTGGAGCAAGTTCTACAAGGGACCTATCCTCAGTATTCTCATGCTTACTAAAATGATTAAAGAATTCTTCAATGTTATCTTTCCCAATTATAGAACCACTACCAATTGGAAGGTCTTTTAGGATGAATGTAGGGATCAACATGGTGAGCTAAGGGAGAGGTGGCTACTAAAAGAGACTTAATTTTTGTGTGCTTTTGAATAAGAAAGCAAACACGTAAAGCTAATTTTTTGTGTTTCTGAAATAAGAAAGCAAACGAGTAAAACTAATTTTTTTGTGTTTTTTGAAGAACAAAACAAGTAAACAAAGCAAAAATAAAACTAAGCAAAACAAAAACAACAAAGTAAAGAGATTGGTTATGAGGGACTCCCCTTGTGAAGATGTCCTTGACTCCCCGGCAACGGCGCCAGAAAATCGCTTGATGGCTCAATGCACGGCGCCCAGAAAAATGCTTGATGGCGGTGTTGATGTAGAGCTCGTTGGGAACCCCAAGAGGAAGGTATGATGAGCACAGCAGCAAGTTTCTCTCAGTTATGAAACCAAGGTTTAATCGAACCAGTAGGAGCAAGGAAACACCCCAAAGGTGTTACTAGCTGAGCTTTGGCAGGGTGCACTACCGGTGCTAGTAGCAACGTGGAGACCTGCACAACACAACCACAGAACTTTGTCCCCAACTTGCGATGTGGTTGTCAATCTCAACCGTGATTTTTTGAAAACAAAGGATCAAACGTATCGAATGGAAAGAAGTAAAAGTTTGCAGAAAGTAAACACAAAGTAGTAAAAGATTATAGATTGTATGTAAAAGAAAGGACCGGGATCCATAGTTCACTAGAGGTGGCTCTCCTTAGATAGATAACATGTTGGGTGAACAAATTACAGTGGGGCAATTGACAAACACCAAGAAAGCAATACATGCATATACTAATCATCTTGACTCCTTTGAGACTTGATTGGGCATTACAACATACATAGACCGGCATCCAACTGCATCTATGAATAATAATCCACCTTCAGGTTATCATCCGAACCCCCTCCAGTATTGTAACACCCTCAAATCGGCCCTATGCAAGTTTTAGCCCTTTTTCGCCAAACCCGCATAGAAACGATTCAAGGACGCCCACCAGGCACTTTCGTGCGGGTGGAAAACGAAGTAATACCATTACACAAAAGTCCTCGATGGGACCCACAGAACAGATATATACAACACGACTTCATGAGTCAAGAATACAGATATATAATACAAAGATCCAAATCACCTTGAAAACGTTACAGCGTCCGAGTACGGACAAGATGCAAAAGGGGCTAAGAGCCCTGAAGAATAACCAATGGCGTCCATAACCCTGCCCAGGCCGAGCCGGAAGGGTAACCCTGCTAACGACGTCGATCTCAAACCTGCTAAAACAAAAGGGGGTGCCGACAAGGGCAAAGGAAAAAAGAGGAGCGTCAGTACTGAGGCCAGTACACGGTGAGGCTAGAATTCGGCGGCTCTCGCCTACATAGGTATGGTGGACTGAAGCGGCAGCGCGGCGACACTAAACAACCTATAGAGACTCGGTATCACTGGCGGCTATTAGAGAGGGGTAAGAAAGACCTATTCGGATCCTACCTGATACTAACACCAAACATACCCATCCTGGTATTTCCCCCTCGAGACCAAACGAGGAAGTCGGACCAAGGAACTCACACAGTGGCTAGTTTATTCATTCTATTAAAGTTGCAGCATTTACTTGTCAGATATATAGCATGAGTCATCCTGATAGCATAAGTAGTGGGTAGTTTTAGTTAACATTCCGTTGTAGTTGGAACATTTACTAGTCAGATATAGTTATCCCGAGGAATCCCAAAACCCAGCAATTGTTGGCACTTTTATCACATTCCATTGGAGTGGCAATACTTACTAGGCAGGTATAGTATGGCACAGATCACCAGAGATCCACCAGTTGTTGGCATTTTTAATATCATTCCGTTATACTTGAGCTGATTACTAGTCATATATCAAGTCAAATTTATAGCACTACTTTAGTTATGCTTGTCTATGATCGAGATACTGTGCTCCAAGTCGTCCATGCCCACGGACACGGCTTTCAAAAAGATTTACCCTGCAGGGGTGCACAAATAGCAACACACACACACACGATCAACCTCGGAAAACCAACTCAAAACCCAACGAGATTTTCACGACAAAGCAATCACATGATTCATAAATTATTTCAAGGGGCCACCCCATTAAGCTACCCGCAACGAAGTTGGCCGGCTCCGAGACGGACCCAAGGTTTGTGTGGACGGCTGTAAACGACTAGGAACCTGAAAGTGTGACTGGGCTTGTCGATACAGCAAAAACGTGGCACGAACCTAAATAGTATAGGTGCTCCACGCACAATCGTAAATAAAGCAGTAAAGCATGGCATAAGTACTGGATAGTAATAAAGCCCCAAACTAGTTTGTGGCCCCAAGAAATAAGAAATGAATCAAGCTCTGGCTAAGGGGGATTCATAGACTCTCCCGTATGTGGATAGTGCGAATAGTCAAGGAACATGTATCAAGTACTCGGGGTCCTACGGGACACAAGTGAGCGTGGAAGAACCAAATAACATCTATTGCCCATCGATACCTCTGCATTAGTTATATCTAGCAATTTAATAGTTGTATTTAAAGTCATGATCCTCTCCACCATTAAGCATCTACACCATTAGGCATGTGCCAACCTTCCAATAACGGTGGAACAACAACGACGCGAAACAGCACATGAGCAAGCAACTACGACTCGCAAGGCTGACTACTTATCAAACAACAGGCAATAGGATGTGTCCATGGAAATATAGAGGCTGCAGGGAATATAAATGGTACACGGAAACTAAAGCATCGCAACACGGATAGCAATAGATCAACAGGAGGATGTAAAGACTATAAATGCAAAATAGGTAGAAAGAGGAAGAATGCTCGCCTGGGAAACAGTGCCGGAGGTTCATATCCGGAGAACTTGTCGGTACTCGCATCAACTCATCAGCCTAATCCGTGAAGAAGCAAACACTAGAAAAACACCGGATGCAACATTTAATACTACCGCAACAGATCCGACATGCTTATGATATGATGCATGACATGGCAAAGATGCAGTGCAATTAGGCAGTATTAAGCGGAATCGAGGTCCCGATAATTAATTAGAAGGTTCAAGTTATTTAGAACCCCCGCAAATTAAAGGTTGGATTAACAAGGCGAAACAGAGCATCGGTTCGCTACACAAATTTAAATGGAGTCCGGAATAAGACAAAGATATCCCGCATATAGACTCCATATTTAATTAGGAGGTGAATCAGCATAATGCCCCCAAACCATAGACAGATATGCATGCATGAAAAAATTAATATGCGATAGTTTTGTATATAGCATTTATAAAATAGGGGCTCGGGAAAGGGTTCACACATCTGGGTTCGGAAGATCTTGGGTTCCGGGGGTTTCGGGGTTCAATCTCAGGGTTCGACGGGGATCGATCTCGCATCCGGGAAGAAGGACTTGGTGCTTCGAGATGAAGCGCTTGTTGTTCCATGTGGCGATCTTGGCGGTCATCGGGTCCGAGAAGAAGATCTTGTCGCATCCGTGGTCTTCGGGTTCGATCTTCGGATCCAAGGTCGGGTCTTGGATCCGTGAGGAGGTACTTGTCGTGTCGGCAACATAGCCTCCGGGTTCCAAGATGGAGAACTTGGGGGTTTTCGGCCTCGGCTGTCGATGGTGCACTTGGTTTCCGGGTCGGGGTGCTTCACGATCTCGGTCATCGGTGAGGTAGAACTTGTAGCAAAGTGTGCACACATCAAGAGATCTTGCCGGACTCGAAGACGAAGGTAGCCGATGTGTGCACCCCAAAACACCACTAACATGGCCATACAAACAAGGGTATGTTAACAGGCGGCAACAACAACACTTGGTACATGAAATAGGACAAGCCAAGCGATTACACAGTATCGCTATAAGCCATGTCCCCAAACTAACGTATCCTCGAACACCTGCCGTACCTACTGCAACCGAAGGAAATGCCTTGGTGGGGAGGGCCAGCAGAGGAAAACAGAGACCCGACGACACTAGCGAAGGGCGGCGGCGATCGGCACGTCCGGGGAACTCCCACAGCACGCAACAGCGAGGAAGGCCGACGAGGTCGGCGGAGCCGGCGCGGAGCTCCGGATGGCACGAGGAGGCGGCTCCACACGAGGAGGCACAGGCGGCGGCGGTTAGCGGTCTCGGACGGAGAAGAGCCGTGGCGGCCGAGCGTGGCAGGCGAGCAGGAGGGAGAGAGGGGCGGCCCCGGTGGCGGGCCGGCCCGAG
Source organism: Avena eriantha (assembly GCA_910589775.1). Lineage (NCBI taxonomy): Eukaryota > Viridiplantae > Streptophyta > Magnoliopsida > Poales > Poaceae > Avena > Avena eriantha. The sequence continues at coordinate 62,374,877 of OU342741.1, forward strand.
GATTTGCTGGCGGCCGGTCGACGGTGCGGTGCTGGCCTCGGAAGGGGAGGGGGCGCTACGGTGGCGGAGCTTGGGAGTTGTTGGCGGCCGAGAGCGGCATGGCGGCTCTCGGGGGCGGGAACACGGCCAGGAGGGAGGTGGGCCACGCCCCATCGGTCGGAGGAGGCGGGGCCCGCTGCTTGCCGGCGGGAGGCGAGGGAGGCGGTGGGGTAGGAGCTCGAGGTCGTGTGCTCCGGAAGAGGAAGGAGGAAGACCGGGAGGAGCGTGGGCGCGTCGCGATGGGGAACGAGACCACGTGGGGAACGGGGCAGGTGGGGATCGGGAGGCGTGCGTGTGTGGTGTGCTGTGTGCGTGGTCGGTGCACGGGAGGGTGGGCAGGTGGAGGGGAGTGGGGCCAGGAGGGATGAGGTGGCGCACAAGGAGTGGTCGGGGTGAGGTGGAGGGTGGACCTGGGGAGGAGTGCGGCTGCATGCGGCGAGGCTGAGTGGGTGGAAGGCGTGCGTGGCGTTGGGCGGGAGTTGGCGGCTGGGGGAGGAAAAAAGAGGGAGGAGTGGGTAGGTGCCTGGCGGATGGATAGGGTAGGGTTTGAGTTTTAGTTTTTAGGGTTTTCTCTAGGTAGTAGGCTGCTGCCAACTGGGCCTTTAGGCCTAGCCGGCGGCGGCCTCCCCAGTAAAACATTTTTATTAATTTTTATTTTAAAAATACTTTTGCAAATAAATTTTAGGCAACTAAAAGACCCGGGCGAGAGACAGGGGTTTTGATTTAAAATAAAGACGAGGAATATTTAGAAAACAAAGTAGGTTTTTAGAAAATAGTTTTAGACAAACAGATGCATGATGATGACGATGCTCAAATGCAATGTGGCATGATGACATGAGCATGTGGTCATGATGATGCAATGCACAAAAACACAACGATTTTCTAGTAGTGGTTTTAGCGGGATGCCACAAGTATCAAGTTGCAAGCAACAGATTATTGCTTTACGAACTGCATGTAAAGTAAACAATACGATTGTTCTATGAACAAAAGATTGTTGTTTTCTCCCTAGTAGCAACAGCACATCTAGTAACTTAGAGATCTCTGTCACTTCCCCACATTACCAGAGGCATGAACCCACTATCGAGCATAAATACTAACTCTTGGAGTTGCTAGCATCTACTTGGCCAAGCTAGCTAGTAACAACGGAAAGCATGTAAGATCTCAAATAACAAAGACATGATATAATCAATAATCAATCTGAAATAGCATCTCAATATCCATCAGATCCCCGCAAACACAACATGCAGAATTACGAATAGATAATCTTGATCATGAACGGAGCTCACAAGATCTAAACATGAAAGCACAAAGGAGGAGAACCAGCCATCTAGCTACTACATGGATCCGTAGTCCAAGGATGAACTACTCATGCATCACACTAGAGGCTTCCATGGTGATGAAGAAGGCCTCCAGGGTGAATTCCCCTCTCCGGCAGGGTGCCGGGAAGAGCTTCAGATCCCTCCAGATCTAGGGATGGAGATGACGGCGACTATAGACTCTTTCGTGGATTTTTGATCGGGTACTCAGGGTTTTCGTCCTGAGGGCAATATATAGGCGGAAGGAGAGGCCGAGGGGGTGCCGGGAGCGGCCACACAACCCCCAGGCGCGGGCCAGGCCTGGCCGCACGGCCAGGTGGTGTGGTGGCAACCTGGCCCTTCTCCGTCTCGTATTCTGGCACTTGATCACTTCCAGAAAAATAGGCACTTTGGCTTCTGTCCCGTCCAATTCCGAGAATATTCATTTTCTGACTTTCTTGGAACCAAAAACAGCAGAAAACAGGCAGCTCACACTATGGCTCTTGTTAATAGGTTAGTCCAGGAAATCATATGAAAAGTTCTCCAAAGTTGGAACAAAACACAAGAAAGTGGATAAAACCAAGCATGGAACATCAAAAATTATAGATACATTTGCAATGTATCAACATCCCCAAGCTTAACTCCTGCTCGTCCTCGAGTAGGTAAGTGATAAAAAGAAAGAATAATTTTTGAGGTGACATGCACCATCAAAGACTTGATCAAAGTATTTGTAAAACATTCAAAGCTGGGATCATAATACTTCAATCATAGCATGAAATACAAAGTTCTAGCAATAGGACAAAGAAACTATGATGGAACATGAAAAGGCATAAACAAAAGATTCATGAATAACAATGCTTTGCAAGACGTTTGTTTGTTTCACATAAAGAAAACATAGCATAATAGTATTCAGCATGTCCCTCAATAGAGTAGCAAATATAAATGCATAGGACACCTTCAAAGTTCATAAGAGTGACTAGATACAATAGTTTAAAACAAGCAATATCAAAGTATGCATCAATCAACTAGTCTTGGGACAATTCACATAGAACTAAGAATGGCCACTATGCTCTCAAAGAAGGTGCATAAAGATAGAAGGTGGAGACTCAATATAATGGTGGAAGAAAGGCCTTTGTAAAAGGAAGTAGGGATTCAAGTCTCATAAAGATCTTCCAAAAATTATGGTACTTATAGCTTTCAGCTCTCATTGCCCCTATCATAAGCATCTTGAAGTGATTAAGGTTAAAGTGAACAAACTATGGTGTACATTCTTGATGAAGTATCAGTCAGAAATCTCATGTCCCTTGTATACGAGGGCCGCTCCTCATGCTACTCAAGTTTAGTCACCGGTAAGTTCTTGTCATTGTAAGTATATGTGTATCATAGAGAACCGCCAACGGGGTACCCCTTGCCCGATGATACGGAAGAATCCCCATATCAAAATGACAAGGCAAGCAGACAACAAGCATCTCAGCATTCTTCTTATTTACCATGGGAATATGGTTCTTTTTTCTCTCTTTCCTCTTTTCATAGTATCTTTTTTTTCTTTTTCTCTTTTTTTTTCTCAAGATAGGACTCTTTTTTTATAAGAAGAATGCTTCATATACAGCTCATTATGGTTACGCTGCAGGTTTCCACCATGTCAGCATGGATTAGACCAGCGGCCCAGCCGTTTCTCTAACACATATACATAACTCCATGGACTTACAAGCTCCCCTTTCATTTCACACCGACGACATCCATATACAAAAGAGCATGATATCAACGAGGTACAAGTACCAAGTGCAATGTTGAAAGCGTTCCCCATGAAAGCATGATTCTGCTAATTCCCAACAAATAAGTGCAAGCATATACAACATAGAAGACACAATGGGTCAAGTTTATTAAGGGCAAGAAAAGTAAAGTGTGCCATCAAGTTTGTGAGAGCTTTAATCACTAGTTTTCTCATAAACAAGTTTAATTTGGAAGGTAAAAAAAGCATGAATATACTTGGAATAGCATAAGCTAATAGGTACGTATGGTGGACTCTTTGGAATAACTTGGTTTAGGGAGTTGGATGCATGAGTGGAACTCATACTTTGTTGTGGAGGCTAGCAAAAGACTGGGAGCGACAAACTAAGAGAGCAATAATGGCCATAATCATGCAGAGCAAAAAAACATCATTGATCAAAGCATAAAGTGATACTACAAGTTGAAAACTAAAGGATCATAAAGGCTATAGTGACTTGAGATAGTCATAACATGGTGTGAGCATGTGCCAAGTCAACCCAAATAAAGCATGAAAGGAGAATACCACTATACTATGCTTTAATATGCTAAAACAATGCATGATTCATCCAAGGCACATTAAGCAATCTCAATTGTTTATAACAAGTCATGCTACAGCAAAGAATACTAAGCATAAAGCCAAAACAATATCAAACCTGGCTTGACAAAGCATAGGCCACAGTCAAAAACAAGCTCTTTTTACCACATAAGCATGAACTTTCCTACTCTTTTCCAAACCAAACCAAACTATTTGCAAACCAATGTATGAAAGAGGGGATCCAACCAATTTATTCAGAAAACTAAGAAAACAAAAGAAAATGAAAACCAAAACGAAAACGAAAAAGAAGATGCTCCAAGAAAAACACAACTGTGCAAGAAGCAATAAAAATGAAGCGTTTGGAAGAAACCTGGGATTTTTATTGATAAAGAAGGGGATGCCTTGGGCATCCCCAAGCTTTGACGCTTGTACTTCTTGGATATTTCTTGGGGTGACACGCGTGGCATCTCTAAGCGTGAGCTTTAGTCCATTCTTCATCTCATTACTCATTCCTTCCATACACCTGAAATTTTTCCTTCATACAAAACTTCACACAATCTTCATTAGCAACATTAGTGCACTTAAGATAAATAAGTCTTAAGGTTCAGTTATAACACCAAATAAACTTCCATTAGAACACTAGCTACTGTGGAACTTCCCTCAAAAAGCTCAATTCCCCAAAAGAACTCAAAAAGGAACCCACAAGAAGCAAATGCAGAAAATGGCAGAAATCTGTCAAAACAGACCAGCAGGTAAAGACGAAGTTTTTCGAAGACCTTCTGTTGCTCAAATAAAAAAGTGTTCAACTAACTAAAGTTAGATAACAACCTGGGGCAGAAGAAAAAAAAATTACAGCTCAATCCTACATACAGAGCTCTCTCACGAATGTTTTCGGTGAAGCACAAAAATCTGTTTCGGGACAGCAACTTTTCCAATCATTACTTCTCTCTCATTAGAGGTTACTCTTGGCACAAAAAGCAAATAAAAAGGATAAGGGGAGGTTATTACAGATGTAATAACTTACAAGACTCATCTAAAACTTTTGGGTTATCTCTCAATAAGTAGTTTTCTTTAACGCCTTTAAGTTAGGCATAAGAAGCAAGAGAAAGGATCAAGTATTCTCAAATGAAGAAGCATTAAGATCAATACCAGAAATATTTTCAACAAGGCAAGGTATATCATCCAAGTAAGTTCTAGAGTATCCTCTCTCAATACTCCTAGGTTCACTATTCTCATCAAAAGGGTTTGCAGGAACAATCCAATCAAGATTCTTTTCTATGGCATCATGTATTGCTACTAGTTTAAAGGGTGTTGGTATCTTAGGTTCCACCCCATTAGGTTCGGTTTTGTTCATATTATCTCGTGTACCAACAACATCTACACATGATCCTAGCATATTGAAACGTTCAAAGACTTTCCTAGCTTCCTTGGCAACATCTTAGAACTCTTTAAACAAAGTTTCTTGTATAAAATCCCTCTTTTCAGGGTCTTCAATTTCCTTAAACTTAAGAAACATTAGGGGTTGAGATTAACAAACCTAGCTTCTAACATGTGAATTAAATAAGCTGCAGCAATCTCATAGTTTGGAGCAAGTTCTACAAGGGACCTATCCTCAGTATCTTCATGCTTACTAAAATGATTAAAGAATTCTTCAATGTTATCTTTCCCAATTATAGAACCACTACCAATTGGAAGGTCTTTCAGGATGAATGTAGGGATCAACATGGTGAGCTAAGGGAGAGGAGACTACTAAAAGAGACTTAATTTTTTTGTGTTTTTGAATAAGAAAGCAAACAAGTAAAGCTAATTTTTTTGTGTTTTTGAAATAAGAAAGCAAACTAGTAAAACTAATTTTTTTTGTGTTTTTTCAAAAACAAAACAAGCAAACAAAGCAAAAAGAAAACTAAGCAAAACAAAAACAACAAAGTAAAGAGATTGGTTATGAGGGACTTCCCTTGTGAAGATGTCCTTGACTCCCCGGAAACGGCGCTAGAAAATCGCTTGATGGCTCAATGCACGGCGCCCAGAAAAATGCTTGATGGCAGTGTTGATGTAGAGCTCGTTGGGAACCCCAAGAGGAAGGTATGATGAGAACAGCAGCAAGTTTCCCTCAGTTATGAAACCAAGGTTTAATCGAACCAGTAGGAGCAAGGAAACACCCCAAATGTGTTAATAGCTGAGCTTTGGCAGGGCACACTACCGGTGCTAGTAGCAACATGGAGACCTGCACAACACAACCACAGAACTTTGTCCCCAACTTGCGATGAGGTTGTCAATCTCACCGTGTTCTGCGGAAAACAAAGGATTAAACGTATCGAATGGAAAGAAGTAAAAGTTTGCAGAAAGTAAACACAAAGCAGTAAAAGATTGTAGATTGTATGTAGAAGAAAGGACCGGGATCCATAGTTCACTAGAGGTGGCTCTCCTTAGATAGATAACATGCTGGGTGAACAAATTACAGCGGGGCAATTGACAAACACCGAGAAAGCAATACATGCATATACTAATCATCTTGACTCCTTTGAGACTTGATTGGGCATTACAACATAATACATAGACCGCCATCCAACTGCATCTATGACTAATAATCCACCTTCAGGTTATCATCCGAATCCCCTCCAGTATTAAGTTGCAAGCAACCGATTATTGCTTTACGAACTGTGTGTAAAGTGAACAATACGATTGTTCTATGAACAAAAGATTGTTGTTTTCTCCCTAGTAGCAACATCACATCTAGTACCTTAGAGATTTTTGTCACTTCCCCAGATTACCAGAGGCATGAACCCACTATCTAGCATCTACTTGGCCAAGATAGATACTAACAACGGAAAGCATGCAAGATCTCAAATAAAAAAGACATGATAGAATCAATAATCAATATGAAATAGCATCTCAATATCTATTGGATCCCCGCAAACAGAACATGCAGAATTACAAATAGATGATCTTGATCATGGACGGAGCTCACAAGATCTAAACATGAAAGCATAAAGGAGGAGAACCACCCATCTAGCTACTACATGGATCCGTAGTCCAAGGATGAACTACTCACGCATCACACCGGAGGCTTGCATGGTGATGAAGAAGGCCTCCAGGGTGAATTCCCCTCTCCAGCAGGGTGCCGGGAAGAGCTTCAGATCCCTCCCGATCTAGGGATGGAGATGAAAGCGGCTACATACTCTTTTGTGGATTTTTGATCGGGTACTCAGGGTTTTCGTCCCGAGGGCAATATATAGGCGGAAGGAGAGGCCGAGGGGGTGCCGGGAGCGGCCACACCACCCCCTAGCGCGAGCCAGGCCTGGCCGCGCGGCCAGGTGGTATGGTGGCTCCCTAGCCCTTCTCTGTCTCATATTCTGGCACTTGATCACTTCCGGAAAAATAGGCACTTTGGCTTTTGTCCCATCCAATTCCGAGAATATTCATTTTCTGACTTTCCTGGAACCAAAAACAGCAGAAAACAGGCAGCTGGCACTATGGCTCTTGTTAATAGGTTAGTCCAAGAAATCATATGAAAAGTACTCTGAAGTTGGAACAAAACGCAAGAAAGTGGATAAAACCAAGCATGGAACATCAAAAATTATAGATACATTTGCAATGTATCACCCCTCTCAAGCAATCCTGCAATCAAGATACAAGAAGTCTCTTGTGTCCCCAACATACCCAATACACTTGTCAGGTGTATAGGTGCACTAGTTCGGCGAAGAGATAGTGGAATACAAGTGGTAATGGTGATAGAAAATAGCTTGATGGCGTGGAAAATACTAAAGGCAAACTGAAATAAAGATGGAAGCAAGCAAACATGTAACAGATCTAAATGGAAACGGTGTATCAATGCTTAGAAACAAAGCCTGGGGATCATACTTTCACTAGTGAATACTCTCATATAAATATATTCTCTTCATGATACTACTCTTAACTACTCTCCGGTTGTACACTCTAATCGATCGTAGCGCTATAACAGCACACCTCAAAGTAAGCCTTTCCCATCTAGAAAACCCCACACTGTCACCTTGAGTACTAGATGAGTCCAACAAACACCACAATTTCATAGAGACATCCAACTCCAAAGATAACTCATAACAAGTATTTGTAATCTCTAGCCTAAGTGCCACCATGGTGTGCACGCTGTCACTTTCACACACATGGGGAGAGCAGAGATCTATTAAAGCACTTGAGTAGCAAGGTAGATCTATAGATTACAAGCTCATGATCACAATATGATCATGCATAGAGAGAGATGAACACATAGCTACTGGTAGAACCCTTAGCCTCGAGAGAGAACTACTCCCTCCTCATCATGGGAATCAGCAACGGTGATGGAGATGGTGGTGGATATCGATGGAGATGGTTTCGGGGGCACTTCCCCGTCTTGGCAGGGTGCCGGAACAGAGACTTTCTGTCCCCCGAATCTCTCCTTCGGTGGCTACGGCACTGCGGAAATTTTCGTGGTAGGAGGCTTGACTATTTAGGGTTTATGCCTCGGGAGGCTTCTTATAGGCCAGAGGGCAAGGTCGGTGGGCGGCCAGGGGGCCCACACCATGCCCTGGCGCGGCCTGGGGGGACCCGCGCCATGGGGTGGTGTGGCCACCCTGTGGCCCCTCTCCGACTCTCCTTCTAGCTCCGTGAGTCTTTCGGGAAAATAGGAACTTTGGCTTTTGTCCCGTCCAATTCCGAGAATATAGATTTTTTGACTTTCCTGGAACCAAAAACAGCAGAAAATAGGCAACTGGCACTGTGGCACTTGTTAATAGGTTAGTCCAAGAAATCATATGAAAATACTCCAAAGTGTGGACAAAACACAAGAAAGTAGATAAAACCAAGCATGGAACAACAAAAATTATAGATACATTTGCAATGTATCAACATCCCCAAGCTTAACTCCTGCTCATCCTCGAGTAGGTAAGTGATAAAAAGAAAGAATAATTTTTGAGGTGACATGCACCATCATAAACTTGATCAAAGTATTTGTAAAACATTGATAGCTGGGATCATAGTACTTCAATCATAACATGAAAGACAAAGTTCTAACAATAAGGCAAAGCAACTATGTTGCAACATGAAAAGGCACAAACAAAAGATTCATGAATAACAATGCTTTGCAAGACGTTTGTTTGTTTCACATAAAGAAAACATAGCATAATAGCATTCAGCTTGTCCCTCATAGAGTAGCAAACATAAATGCATAGGACACCTTCAAAGTTCATAAGAGTGACTAGATACAAATAGTTTAAAACAAGCAATATCATGTTATGCATCAATCAACTAGTCTTGGGACAATGCACATAGAACTAAGAATGGCCACTATGCTCTCAAAGTAAGTGCATAAAGATAGAAGGTGGAGACTCAATATATATAAGTGGAAGAAAGGCCTTTTATAAAAGGAACTAGGGATTCAAGTCTCATAAAGAGCTTACAAAAATTATGGTACTTATAGCTTTCAGCTCTCATTGCCCCTATCATAAGCATCTTTAAGGTGATTAAGGTTAAAGTGACACAACTAAGAGGATATGCTTGACAAGTTATAAACCGAATCTCATGCCCCTTACTTACGAAGACCGATCCTCCTGCTACTCAACTTCAGTCACGAGTAAGCTCTTGTCATTGTAAGTACATGTGTATCATTAAGAACCGCCAACGGGGTACCCCTTGCACATGATACGGGAGCTTTCCAATAATCAAAATGACAAGGCAAGCAGACAACGAGAATCTCAGTGATCTTTTTATTTGCTATTTGCATAGGTTTTTATTGAGGATGCTTCATAGAGTGCTCATTATGGTGATGCTGCAAGTTTCCACCATGATTAGGCATTGTCGTCAGATTGAGGACAAGTACGCCATGAGGGGGTCCTCGAGGCGTGCGGAAGAGAGGGGTGTGAGACGTACGGTATTCCAGGACGGTGAGCACACAAGTTTACCCAGGTTCGAATCCGCCGGCTTTGGACGAATCCTACTCCTGCTAGCAATCCAGTAATACGGCAGAGCCAAAATATGAGTTACAAGGGTATCGCCTGTGGGAGTTGAGATTGTAGACTATTGCTTATGGTGTTGCCCTAAAGGCTCTCCCTAGGACGGCTTATATAGATATCCGGCGTAGGGTTTACAGGAGAGATCAATCCGGCTACGACTAAGAGTTGGTTACAGAGTACATCTTGATCTACAAGTAACTTTATGGGCCTAAGTCAGTAAGTCTTCTGGGCCTTCCCGTAGCTAGATTGGACTCCGTCTTCTCTCCTGACTGGGCCACCCGTGAAGAAAAGCTCTAACCCGAAGTGGGCTACCCTGGTCAGTGAGGAACTATGAGGATACCCGGAAAGTATATCCCCAACAGCAGCCCCCGGAGGCCTCCAAGATCCAAAGTCGGATTTTATCATCGTCTAGCTTGATCTTCGGCTTGCAGAATCTTGAAGGGTTCTTGAAACTTCACAAAAAATACGATCTGGGTCTTAAAAATAAGTCGGACCTATCAATTAGTTACTCGGATTTTCTAGCTCGATTTTAAACTAAGCCGGAACTTGGTTTCTACGCCACCTGACACAAGCATGGTCAAGTCACGTCATCTGACAGGCGTGCTGTCAGCACGACCGTTGGTGGGTCCGTGGTTCGCGGAACCGAGGCGTTGTTTCAATGCGAGCGTGGAGATCGAGGAGACACAATCATCTCGTGGGTCCATCCCAGTTCTTTCCACGACGCGTGGCGGTTACACTGTAGCGTTTGCACGAATCTTGGCGCAGTTAGGTGGATATAAGGGGTTTGGATTTCTCCTTCTCCTTTCCACCAGTCTTTGCCATTTCCTTTCCTCCCAATCCTCCTACGCGCTCAGAGCTCTCTCGTCCTCCCCCCACAGAACCTCCCAGCGCCGCCACTTTCAGTTCATCTTCTCACCGGAGAAATGGCTTCATCGTCCCCTTCCTCCGGTTTGGCGGCAGCGGCGGCGACGACGACGACAGAAGCAGCAGCGGAAAAGGAAAGCTTCCGGGGAATCTAGATCCCCTGCGCCCTTGACGAGGACGGCCTCAAGAACATGGAGAAGGAGGGGCTTCTCGCTGTCGGCGACTGGCGGAGCGGCTCCGACGAAACCGTCCCCCACCCGCGCGAGGACGAGCGAGTCCACTTCGGCACCCATCTGGACCGAGGTCTGTCTTTTCCTTCCTCGGAGTTCTTCTCCGAGGTGATAGATCACTATGGAGTTCAACTCCACAACCTTCCTCCAAATTCACTTCTAGAAATGAGCGCATATGCTGCGCTTTGCGAGGGCTTTCTCGGAATTAGGCCGAGTTTGCTTCTCTTCCGGTACTATTTTCATGTCCGGAGAAATTCCATCACTGCCGGTGTTCCTTACATCACCGGCACCATTAGCTTTTCTCTTAGACGATACCGGTCCTATCCCAAAATCGCTGCCAGTGAGTCGGTCAAACAATGGCCAGCCACTTTCTTCTATCATAGGGATATCCCGGCTCCCGGGAAAGATACTCCTTTGCCGGCTTTTGTCGATGGAGCCGCCATGGCCCAGCCTTCCTGGGACGAGGCTACTCCGGCTCTCACCGATGATCTGATCCTCGCTAAGAGGCGGATCGAATATATGATCAATCACATGGGTCTGAAGGGATCCGACTTGGTCCAGTGCTGGGTCTCATGTCGGATCCAGCCACTTCAGTACCACGGGGATAGACTGATGCACTCCATCACGTCTTCCAAAAAAGACTCTCTCTGCATCAGCCCCAAATCCTACACCACTCAAGGTTACATCATCCAAATCAAGTGGCTGATCAAGGAGCGGATCGAGAGGAGGATTCTGGAGATTTCTCTGGATATGTACACAGCGGAAAACCCCGTGGTGCCGGTAAGCTTTCATCAATACACCTTTTATGTGTTTCAATCTTTTAGTTATATACTGCAATGCTGATATGATTTCTTGTTTTCAGCTTGCTGACCTCCCCGAGTCGGAGCTTGCTCCACTCGAAGGATACCCTCCTGTGTTTTCTCAGGAGACTGAAGTGGTCCCATTGCTGGACCTTGCGCTCAAGAAGCGCAAAGGTCCGATAGTGGCTGTTGGCACAAAGGAAGTGCCTGTGTGAAGAGGTAACTTTCATTCACAATTTCCGCCTTTGTACCTTTCTCGAATTTCTTTCCGAGATGTAATCTTTCCGACTTTGCCCCATTTATCAGAGCGAAGCCGATCCTCAAGGCCAAGGGGAAAGGGATTCCTGCGAAGCCCCTGCGACAGACGAAGCTCACTATAGCTTCTTCTGCCGTGGCTCCTCCAACTCCTGCCCCTCAACCTTCTGCAACTCTGGTGATTATTCCTTCTCCGGTGGTTGCAGAAGATCCGGCTCCTCCAACGGAGCCTGTGATCCTTGGGTCGCACACTAATGTCATCGTGGGTGCGTCAGGTCAATATAAGGGTGAACCCTCTTCGGGTAATGATCCCTCGGCTGAAGTCTTCGCCGATAATCTCATCAGCAATCTGGAACTTGCCAAGTTTGGCTTGTCCCAGAAATCTGCAGAGGAGATCCAGTGGCTGGCCAGGCAAGTCCTTGACAAAAGCCATCTATCCCTCGAGGAGGAAGCGCAAGAAGCAGAGGAAGTCAAGTTCTCCGATCTACTCGCTCAAGTCCGCCTTCGCGACGAGAGGATTAGGGCTGGTGAGCTTCCAACAGCCCCAGTGATCCCTCTTACTCTTGCTGAGAAGGTGGCAGTTGAAGTGTACGCGGGTTTAGAGAAACTCACCCGCGAGCAATATGTAAGTCGGAATTCCAAGTCTTGTTTTTTACATTATGTTATATCATATCCTCTAGCCCCCAAGCATGAAGTAGGATATAGAATCCGGGTTTATTGTTTCATTAGGATGCCAAAGAATGAACTAGTGTAGCCCCCAAGGCTCGTGCTGATATTTAGCAAAAAATATTAGCCCGAGTCTTAAGTAGCTTTCAGACTTTGGGTATTCCGACTTACAGAAAGTATGTTCCTATAACCAGGAATTACTGACCAATGTCTGCAATAAGTGGAGAGAGATCAAGGCTCTCCGGCTTAAAAATGCCGAACTCAAGGTAGCCAAGGATGAAGCCGAAGGTAAACATTCCGAGATTCAAACCTTGTCTTTTACTTATTGAGTGCCAAACTTTTTTTGAACTGTTGTTCTTTTTTGACTTACAACGCTAGTGAAACAATCCATCGCTATGATTGAAGAGGCCGAGAACCTCAAGACCCTAGTGGTGGAGAACAAGGGACTTCGCCAAGAGCTGGATAAGCTCAAGGCGGATCATGAAACGAGCATAGCTCAAGTCCTGGAATCCTCCTCCATGGCCACTGAAGAGAGCGATCGCAAGATTGCCGCTCAAGATAAAGTTATCTCGAACCTCAAGAATGAGCTTGGCAGAGAGAAGGACATTTCCCAGGCGCTCCGGGCTGAACTCCAGAGTCTCCGAGAGGATAAGGCCAAGATTGACGATGTCATTCTCGGTATGTTTCCCCTCTCTGACCTATCTTTTCTTCGACTGCTATCAATGTCGGTTTTTTCTAACTTGTTTTGTGTATAGGTCCTCTGAACTTGACGGACTCTTCCTCCTCCGAGCCCCGCACCCACCAGCTTACCCAAGTCGGTGATCTTCTTCATGACTTCTGCCAGTCCCTTGAGGACATTAGCAAGTCTCTCAGGATTCCGGACATGCCAAGCATGTCGGATTTTCAGGTGCAGGACAAGGCCAAGGAGATGCCGCAGCTTGTTCGGGACTGGAACATGTCCTACGCGCGGACTGCTGCGCAGAACGCTCTCACCATGGTCATGAGCCACTATGGAAACATGGAGATATGGCAAGTGACCAGAGGGTACTGCAAGGTAGATGAAGACGGCCAGGAGCAAGACCTTTAAGCCATCATGCACTCCTGCGTCGGATATGGGTGCCACGTAGCTGATCTGACCAGCTACGAGATCCCCTTCTTCACCCGCGTGTCTACTCCGCCACCTCCTCCAGAAGAAGCCGAAGAAGTTTCCGACGATGAACGGACCACCTCGGATCCGGACATTACGGAACAATATCAAGGCGGAGTAACCAGCGAGCCGGCAGCTGCTTCATCTCCTACTGCATCATAGACCACAAATTTATGTATTATTCTGTGAAAGAACATGATGCGTTTTTATCTATTCAGCACTTTTGCCTTAGATTTTTTTTGTGTGCCTGAAATGTTTACATAAGCACTTGAAATTTTCCGTCTCTACTTATCGTTTATCTGGCTTTCCGCCTTGTCCCTTTCGTGAGCCGGCTAAACCTTCAGCCGAAACTTTGCCGAGCAATGGAGCTCAATTGCTAAACTAGTTTAAACTTGGAAACAAAGCTGGCTTCCAGTACCAACATTTCAGTACTCGGAAAATACCCGCATCGAGCAATCAGACAAATAACCCAAGTAAAGACTAGAATTTTTAGAGTTATACCCGAAGGTAGCAGTTTTAGAATCGGAAATCTAAACCAGAACGAACATGAGCATAAAGTACTTTCAAGCATTCTGGGATTTTCGACTATGACATGATCATTAGAAAATAAGATGGTAAAAACTTCTCAGAAAAACTTTGAGGTAACCAAAACTTTTATTTCTCACAGAACATGTACATGTGTATGATTACAAAGAAGGATAAACTAAGAATAAAAGGGACGTAGCTGAGCAATATTCCACGGTCTGTCTAACTCATTCGGATTTGTACCGCCTCCAGCTCTCTTTCTCTTCTTAGTAGCAGGTCTTTCTTTGATTGGCCTCATGTCAGTTAAGTAGTACGATCCATTGTGCAATACTCGACTAACTAAAAAGGGCCCTTACCATACTGGGGAAAGTTTGTGCTTTCTTTGTTGCACAAGCCGGAGAACCAAATCACCTTTATTGAAAGATCTGTTTCGGACTCTCTGGCTATGATACTTGCGTAACTTCTGCTGATAGGCTGTAGATCTCATTTTAGCAACGACGCGAACTTCTTCAACTAAGTCGAGATCATTTTTTTGAGAAATCTCGGCATCCTCTTCAATATACACGGCCACTCTAGAAGAAGTATGAATTAAATCACTAGGAAGAACTGCTTCTGCGCCATAGACCAAGAAGAAAGGTGTGTATCCTATTGACCTGTTCAGAGTTGTTCGTAAACTCCAAATTACAGAGGGTAGTTCCTCTGCCCAAGCTCCCGCAACACGTCATAGTGGTGCTTCGAGTCTTGGTTTCAAGCCTTGTAAGATTAAACCATTAGCTCTTTCGACTTGTCCGTTAGCCTGTGGATGTGTGACTGACGCAATGTCAAGCCGGATATTTTGCTCGTCGCAGAATTCAGCCAATTCTCCCATAGAGAAGTTACTCCCATTGTCCGTGATAATACTATGCGGATAACCATACCAGATTATAACATCCTCGACAAATCTTTTGGCTGTTGCTCCATCACAACTAGTGATAGGTTTAGCCTCGATCCACTTGGTGAATTTATCCACCATCACTAAGAGGTGAGTAAATCCACTTAGAGCTCGTTTAAATGGTCCTACCATATCAAGCCCCTAGACCGCAAAGGGCCATGTTATAGGGATTGTTCACAGCTGATCAGCCAGAACATGAGCTTGCTTGGCGTACTTTTGGCAGCCTTTGCATGTCTTGACTAATCGTTCGGCATCTACCGGAGCTGTAAGCCAGAAAAATCCATGTCGAAAAGCTTTTGCCACTAAAGATTTGGCTGTAGCGTGGTGACCACACTCGCCTTCGTGGATTTCTCTTAAGATTTCCACTCCTTCTTCTGGAGATACACAGCGCTAAAAAACCTGAGAAACACTCCGTTTATGGAGCTCACCTTTAACAATAGTATAGGCTTTTGCTCGTCGGATAATCTATCGGCTCAGTACCTCATCTTCGGGTAATTTGCCATCTACCAAATAATTGAGGTAGGGTTGAGTCCAGCTAGGAATTACAGCCAGAACTGCTATCAAAGGTGAGTCGCATTTGGTCGGATATTCCTCGTCTACTCCCTTTATTGAGGGAACTTTGAGGTGCTCTAAGAATGCGCCATCCGGGACCTCTTTCCGCGCAGAACCTATAAGAAATAGTGCATCTGCTTCCTCATTTTCTGCTCGAGGGATGTGTTGAACTTCAAACCCTTCGACCGATTTAGATAGATCATCCACGATAGCTTTATATGCTACCATGTGTTTATTTGCATTACAAATATCTGAGACTTACTGAGCAACAAGATCCGAATCTCCGTAACACATCAAACGTCGGATGCCAATATCCTTAGTAATCCGGATTCCATGCAGCAGTGCTTCATACTCGGCAATGTTGTTTGTCGCTATGAAGTGGATCTGCAACACGTATAAAATTTTATCTCCTTGGGGTGATTTGAGCACCACGCCAGCCCCCGAGCCCCCTCGAGCCTTAGACAAATCGAAAAAGAGGGTCCAATATTCCGACTCAGGGAGGACCATGTTCTCCTTGGTCTCTGTCCAATCAGCGACAAAGTCAGCAAGGATATGGGATTTGATTGTTGTCCGAGGTTTATACTCAATGTCGAAAGCTGATAGCTCTACTCCCCATTTAGCGACGCGTCCAGTGGCATCCCTATTGTTGATTATATCTCTCATGGGAGCTTTGCTCACCACGGTAATTGGATGCTCCTGAAAATAATGTCGTAGCTTACAAGATGCTAGAAAAACACCGTAAGCCAACTTTTGGTAATGCGGATACCGCTGTTTGGACTCTGTCAAGACCTCGCTAACAAAGTACGTCGGACGCTGCACTAGGTGTTCCTGATTTTCCTCTGGTCTCTCCACCACCATGACGATACTGACAGCCTTATTTGTCACAACAATGTAAAGCAACATCGGTTCCTGAGGTTCCGGCGCTGCAAGGATAGGAGCAGATGAGAGTACTCTTTTCAGATCTTGTAGTGCAGCTTCAGCTTCGTCAGTCCAGACAAAATCCTTGGTCTTCTTCAGGAGTTTGTATAATGGTGCGGCTCTTTCACCAAGCCGCCATACAAATCGACCGACCGCAGCAATGCAACCAGTTAACCTTTGTACGTCCTTTAGGCGACTTGGCCTTGAAATGTTGAGTATAGCCTTAATTTTGTCTCGGTTCACCTCTATGCCTCTTTGAGACATGATGAAACCTAACAATTTTCCGGCTGGTATTCCAAAGAAGCATTTCTTCGGGTTAAGCATGATGTTGTATTTTCGTAGATTGGCGAACGTCTCCTCCAAGTCGGAAATCAACGTTTCCTTCTTTTTGGACATGACCGCGATATCATCCACGTATGCATGTACATTGCATCCGAGTTGGTCATGGAGGCAACACTGCATCGTGCGCTGGTACGTAGCTCCTGCGTTCTTCAGCCCAAAGGGCATCGTAACAAAACAGAAGGTTCCGAAGGGGGTTATGAATGAAGTTTTGACTTTGTCAGATTCCTTCATCCGGATTTGGTGATAACCGGAATATGCGTCGAGAAAACAGAGGAGTTCCGAGCCTGTCGTAGAATCGATAACTTGATCAATTCTAGGCAGAGCAAATGGATCTTTTGGACAAGCCTTGTTCAAGGCAGTAAAATCAACACACATCCTTAAATCAGTGGTGTCCTTTTTAGGGACCATTACAGGGTTGGCCGACCAATCAGTATGGATGACCTCTTCTATGAATCCGGCTAACTCAAGCCGCGCTAGCTATTGCCTTATGCTTTTCATCGCCAAACCGTCGTAAGGACTGTTTGACGGGTTTACCGTTCAGGTTTACATTTAGAGAGTGCTCGGCAAGTTCCCTTGGTACTCTGGTCATGTCAGATGGATGCCATGATGGTATCTTGATTTGCTTGGAGGAACTTGATGAGCGCGCTTTCCTATGCGGTACTTAGGCCTGCGCCTATCTAGGTCACCTTGGAGGGGTCATCATCCTTCAACGGCGTCTGCTTCGTCTCTTCTGATGCTTTGAACTCTGGATTTGGCTTTGTGACCTCCTTCTTTGTTGCGGGCATCTCGGATGGATCTATGCTCTTCTTGATCTCCTGGTACTCCTGGGCGTGCAGCAAGGCTTCGGCAAAGGCGGCATTTCCGTCCTTGCACTCTTGCACCTTCTTCGGGTCTCCCCTGATGGTGATCACGCCGATGGGACCTGGAATTTTCATCATATTGTAAATGCAACACAGACGAGCCATAAAAGCCCAGTAAGCCGGATGTCCGAATATAGCGTGGTATGCGCTCTTGAACGGGACCACTTCGTAGGAAAGTGCCTCCGTTCGATAATTCTTTGGTGTTCCGAAAGTGACATCCAAAGTGATCTCTCCCAGGGAATTAGCTTGTCTTCCTGGGACAACTCCGTGAAAGACCATAGAGCTATGGTTCAGCTGTGTTTCCGAGATCTTCATCCGGCGTAGCGTTTCGACATAGAGAATATTGATGCTGCTACCACTATCCATGAGGGTCTTGGAGAAACCATAACCGTCAATAAGTGGATTGACGATTAAGGCGTATTTTCCTTGCCTATGTAGCTTAGGCGGATGGTCAGCGCGGTCAAACGTTATTGCCACTTCCGACCAGTCTAGATACTGAGGGACAGCCGAAACTGTTGCATTGAGCTCGTGGAGAACTGCTTTCTTGACCTTTGTTGGTTGAGATCCGAGAAAGGTGACGTAAGTGTCCTTCTTGGTGGGAAAAGTTTTCTTCCCTTCCGGCTTGGGATTTGAAGTATCAGCTTCCTCCATGTCGGAATCTTCCTTGGTCTCCTTGTCTTTTTCGGGATTTTTCTTTCCCTTCTTCCGCTTAGCTTTGTAGCCCGCGGTATCATCTCTCTTGATGTCGTCGTTAAAACGACATTCAGTGTTGGTGTGGGACGAGCCCCCATTGGCGTCTAAGTGATGCACACATGGGTTATTGGCAATGTCGGCCCAAGTGTAGGTTTTGCCTGGTTGTTGCTCTCCACTACCTTGGACCCTTGATGTCCCACGGCCACGCCTGCGGCCTTCGCCACGTCCTCCAGACCCAGAAACAGTAGTGACCATTGTTGTCTCCGCGTTGGGTTTTACTTCCGAGGTATTTTTGCGCTTCTGAGCTTGTTGCTTTGGTTGTTTTGCCGACTGAGGCACATCCAGGACATTGAGTAATCCATCTGCATCGTCGTGCATCTGCATACTTGCTCCCTGTTTCTATCATCTCTCCCAGATCAGTAACCTTGTCACACTTCAAGCGATGGCGCAGTAAACCAATTGGGAGACCTGCGATGAAAGCTTCAATCGCGGTTTGATCATTTACTCCTTCGCAGGAGTTCTTGGTGTCGATCCATCGTCCGAGATAATCCCGGCAAGTTTCTCCGGCTTTCTGGGTGCAACGCTGTAGGTCTCCAACCGTACATGGCCTCCGATATGTGCCTTCGAAATTCCGAAAGAACGCACTTTGCAAGTCATACTAGTTATGGATGGTGTTCGCCAGAAGTTCATTGAGCCATGATCGTGCCGTCTTCCGCAGCATAAGTGGGAGATATTGGGTTGCGACTAGGCTGTTTCCGCCTTAAGCGATGCAGCAAGCTTGGAAGAAGTCCTATAACCAGGTGTCTGGCCGAGCAATGTCGTCGTAGGCTTGGATATGTCTTGAGATAGCAAATCCTTCCGAGAATTTTGTAGCTCTGATGCGTGGTCCGAAGCACTTTGGGCCCACGTACACGTCATCGTTTCCATAGCGCCGAGCCTCTATGTTGGAGTTGATCCTATGTCCTGCGTCGTTCAGGGATAGAGATCGTCCTGAATGTCGGTTGTGGCTGCGGTGCCTTGGAGCCGGACTTCGGCTTCTGCCACCACCTCCTCCGCCATGTCGTCCTCCTTGGCCTCCCTAGGGGCCGTTGTGATAACTACCTGGTGGATGGGGTGGGGCAGCTGAATTGTTTCCGGCTGATCGCCGGTCTCCGTCCGGAGCGTCATTATTCCGGTTCCGGGGAGGTTCTTGACTACGACGAGCCCCCTGCCAGCTTGTTCCAGCGTGGTTTCCGTCGTTCCTTCGTCCGTCGTTCCCACCATGGTGAGGCTCAGCCGGACGGCTCTCATATCTAGGAGGTGGCATTCTTTGACGATCCTCCTCCCGACGTTTCTCCTTATCTTCTCCCTTTCGATCGTTGTACTCTCGTCGGGGAGGATTCTTCAGATTCAGTGCAGCGATGGCGTCTTTTTGGCTGCTGGGGCAACGTTGGTCCAGTTACGCGAAGTTCTGTGATGTTGTCCTAACGATCCGGTTCTTGAATAATTGTCTTCCCGGCATTCGGGGTCATGATACTACGCCGGACGTAATGGGATCTTACGCTAGCCCATGCCAGATCTGTGCGACATTGGTCAGAATCGGAGACCAGCTTTTGGCTTCCGGACAGGGCGACCTTTTGTTGTTCCAGTCCCTTGTTGAGTAGTTTGATACCCAAACGGATCTCCTCTGGTCCTAGATTAGCCGATAGAATTTCTCGGGCTGCCACGGTATTCTGTACTGGGGTTGGGTATACCCAATCTCCGTTGCTGTCTTTCCGTGGCTTCCCCATCTCGTCCCCAAAAAGGACGGCACGGACACGTGGGAATTGGTCATCATTGGTGTGACGCTTCCGTGTCTTCTGATGTAGACGGGACATATACTCCTTGTTTGACATGCGCTTCTTCTCCACCTCGATGTTTTTGGCTTCATCAAGGAGTTGTTGATGACGCGCTTCTAGGGCTTGGGCCCTTTCGTCCAGCTCATCTGCAGTAAGTTCTGCAGCTGTAGGGATAGGTGTGGTTAATGCGGCATCGATGAGTTTACTCGCACCTTCAGTGATCACGTGTCCATCCACCGATGCTTCTTTTTTCGGCTCGTCTGGGATAAGTGCTCCATCCGAGTCTTCCTCGTATTCCTCGGCAATCACCTCCTCTGTCAGAGGGTCTTTTGCCGTGGTCTTGTTCTTCTTGTTCTTCTTCTTTGCCTTCTTGGCAGCGCCGGTAGCAAAGACGACTTTGGGTCCGTTTCCCGGAGTCAAGCTCTGATCGGTATTTCGGACATCTGGACCTCGGGATTGTCTCCGACGTCCATGTCATCCTGCACTTTGGGAGAGTGTTCCCCGGATCCTTCATGCATGGCTTCTCCTTCCTCTGCAGCTTTGGAGTTGTACTCCTCTTCATATTCCGCGGAGAACTTTCGGAAATCTGCCGACGTCATAGATTCATCCGAGGATGCGGGAACGTCGGAGTTTGTTCCAATTGCCTCCAGCACCGAATCTGTGTTTTCTCCAGCATCGGCAGAGCCGGATCCGGATCCAACGTATCCGACGAAGTGCGACGCGTGCTTCCTGAGGTACCTGCGGCTTTTGCGATCAGCCATGTCGAAACTTTTAACGGTTTCGAGGATTGCATCTGCGCTAGCGCCTTGCAGTATCATACGTCTTAGTGTGTACCTGAGGAAAGGCCTGTCTGTCCCGGCATCATCAGAGCCGGAATCAGTGTCGTTGATATGCTCCTCCTGGATTTCGACTTCCACGGGTGGGTCGATCTGAGATCCGGCTTCTCCAGGGAGATCCACTTCAGATTCGACTTGGACCGTGAGGTCTTCTTCAGGCTCAGATTTCTCCACTATCTCCGCAACTGGTGCGGTCTTGGTGGGATTAGGGTTTTCTGAGATCCGGAACTCTGCCGCCTCCGCGGACAAAGGGGACCCAGAAGATTCTTCTGCCTCTATCATCACCGCAGGGGTGGGTTGGGCAGGTTCAGCGAAACTGATGTACACATCGATCTCGCCAAAAGACATGATTGTATAGGCAGTCACGGCCTCCCTAGACGGAATCCAAGTCTCATCGAGAACGATGAGAGGGGCGTCGCTGGCATAGAGGATGCGACCGACGACGATACTCTCGTCGATTCCGATTCTTGCAGATTCCGCCCGAAACGCAGATCCGTAGCTCACTTGCCCCACGGTGGGCGCCAACTGTCGTCGGATTGAGGACAAGTACGCCATGAGGGGGTCCTCGATGCGTGCGGAAGAGAGGGGTGTGAGATGTACGGTATTCCGGAACGGTGAGCACACAAGTTTACCCAGGTTCGAATCCGCCGGCTTTGGACGAATCCTACTCCTGCTAGCAATCCAGTAATACGGCAGAGCCAGAATATGGGTTTTACAAGGGTATCGCCTGTGCGAGTTGAGATTGTAGACTATTGTCTTATGGTGTTGCCCTAAAGGCTCTCCCTAGGACGGCTTATATAGATATCCGGCCTAGGGTTTACAGGAGAGATCAATCCGGCTACGACTAAGAGTTGGTTACAGAGTACATCTTGATCTACAAGTAACTTTATGGGCCTAAGTCAGTAAGTCTTCTGGGCCTTCCCGTAGCTGGATTGGACTCCGTCTTCTCTCCTGACTGGGCCGCCCGTGAAGCAAAGCTCTAACCCGAAGTGGGCCACCCTGGTCAGTGAGGAACTGTGAGGATACCCAGAAAGTATATCCCCCACAGGCATGGCTTAGGCTAGCGGCCCAGGCATTTCTCTAACACACATACAAACTCCATGATCTTACAAGTTCCATTTTTATTTCACATCGCCGGGATCCGTAAGAAAAAGAACATGATATCAACGGGGTACAAAGTACAAGTGCAATGTTGAAAGTGTTCTCCATGAAACATGGTTCTGCTAATTTCAACTTATAAAGCGCAAGCATATACGCAACAAAGAAGGACCCAATGGTTCAAGTTTATTAGATGCAAAAAAGTAAAGTGTGCCATCAAGTTTGTGAGAGCTTTAATCACTAGTTTTCTCATAACAAGTTTAATTCGGAAGGTAAACAAAAGCATGAATATACTTGGAATAGCATAAGCTAGTAGGTAGGTATGGTGGACTCTTTGGAATAAGTTGGTTTAGGTAGTTGGATGCATGAGCGGAACTCATACTTGGTTGTGGAGGCTAGCAAAAGACTGGGAGCGGCAACCTAAGAGAGCAATAATGGCCACAATCATGCAGAGCGACAAAACATCATTGATCAAAGCATAAAGTGATACTACAAGTTGAAAACTAAAGGATCATAAAGGCTATGGTGACTTGAGATAGTCATAACATGGTGTGAGCATGCGCCAAGTCAACCCAAATAAAGCATCAAAGGAGAATACCACTATACTATGCTTTAATATGCTAAAACAACGCATGATTAATCCAAGGCACATTAAGCAATCTCAATTGTTTATAACAAGTCATGCTGCAGCAAAGAATACTAAGCATAAAGCCAAAACAATATCAAGCATGGCATGACAAAGCATAGGCCACAGTCAAAAACAAGCTCTTTTTACCACATAAGCATGAACTTTCCTACTCTTTTCCAAACCAAACCAAACTATTTGCAAACCAATGTATGAAAGAGGGGGTCCAACCAATTTATTCAGCAAACTAAGCAAACAAAAGCAAACGAAAAAACAAAATGAAAACGAAAAATAAGACGCTCCAAGAACAACACAACTGTGCATGAAGCAATAAAAATGAAGCGTTTGGAAGAAACCTGGGATTTTTATTGATGAAGAAGGGGATGCCTTGGGCATCCCCAAGATTTGACGCTTGTAATTCTTGGATATTTATTGGGGTGACACGCGTGGCATCCCCAAGCTTGATCTTTAGTCCATCCTTCATCTCATTACTCATTCCTTCCATACACCTGAAATTTTTCCTTCATAGAAAACTTCACACAATCTTTATTAGCAACATTAGTGCACTCAAGATAATAAGTCTTTAGGTTCAGTTTCAACACCAATAAAACTTCCATTAGAACACTAGATACTGTAGCACTTCCCTCAAAAAGCTCAATTCCCCAAAAGAACTCAAAAAGGAACCAACAAGAAGCAAATGCAGAAAATGGCAGAAATCTGTCAAAACAGATCAGCAGGTAAATACGAATTTTTTTGAAGACCTTTTGTTGCTCAAATCAAAAAGTGTTGAACTAACGAAAGTTAGATAACAACCTGGGGCAGAAGTACGAAAATTCACGTCTCAAAAGGATGTAAAGAGATTTTACACGATTTTTTACGGTGAAGCACATAAATCTGTTTCGGGACAGCAACTTTCCCAATCATTACTTCTCTCTCATTAGAGGTTACTCTTGGCACAAAAAGCAAATAAAAAGGATAAGGATAGGTTATTACAGAGGTAATAACTTCCAAGACTCATCTAAAACGTTTGGGTTATCTCCCAATAAGTACTTTTATTTAATGCCTTTAAGTTAGGCATGATAGTTTGAGAAGATGCTCACATAAGAAATATGAATTGAAGTAAAAGAGAGCATCAAGAAGCAAATTCAAAGCACATTTAAGCCTAACACACTTACTATGCATAGGAATCTTGTAAAGAAACAAGTCATGAAAGCACAAAGCAACAAGCATAGTTAATCAAAACAAGTGGAACTTCAAGACTTTCAACATAAAGAGGGGAAACTTAATATTATTGAGATACATAAAACCATGTTTCCCTCTCTCATAATAACTTTCAGTAGCATCATGAATAAAATTAAAAATATAACTATCACATAAAATATTCTTATCATGAGCCACATGCATAAAAGAATTAATACTCTCCACCTAAACATAGTCATCCTTATTAATCGTAGTGGGAGCAAATTCAACAAAATAGCTATCATTGTTATTCTCATCACCATAATCATCAAATATAGGAGGCATATTGTAATCATAATTAATTTTCTACTCAATAGTAGGTGGACTTAAAATATCATACTCATCATTGTAATCATCATATATTGGAGGTTTAGTATCATCATAAGCAATAGAATAGCTATGTTCCAAAGCTGGGGAACTAAAAAGATCATTTTCAGAAAAACTAGCTTCCCTAAGCTTAGACTTTTCCATAGCATTAGCAATAATGGTGTCCAAAGAATTCATACTAACAACATTGCTATTAGCATGCAAATAAAGTTCCATAGGTTTTTAATTTTCTCTTCAAACACTTCATGTCCTAACTCAAGATAAATACTATAAAGCTCTCTAGTTTTGTTGTTGTTTTCCATTAAGCCTAACTAGTGAAAACAAGAAACAAAAAGACAAAATTGCATAATCTAAAGGAAATAACTT
The DNA here is from genome assembly GCA_910589775.1 of Avena eriantha. Taxonomy (NCBI): domain Eukaryota; kingdom Viridiplantae; phylum Streptophyta; class Magnoliopsida; order Poales; family Poaceae; genus Avena; species Avena eriantha. The sequence goes on from OU342741.1 coordinate 62,399,573, forward strand.
CGAGCACTCACACCAGAGGATGTGAGTACCTTTTACCTTACCTCCACGGCAACGGCGCCAGAAAATAGGCGTTTGCCATGGGAGGTTCTTCTTCTTTAATCCTCCGGTGTGAATACCTTTTACCTTACCTCCCCGGCAACGGCGCCAGAAAATAGCTTGATGTCTACGCACTTCTATTCTTGTAGATAGTTGTTGGGCCTCCAAGTGCAAAGGTTTGTAGAACCGCAGCAAGTTTTCCCTTAAGTGGATCACCCAAGGTTTATTGAACTCAGGGAGGAAGTGGTTAAAGGTATCCCCTCTCAAGCAATCCTGCAATCAAGATACAAGAAGTCTCTTGTGTCCCCAACACCCCCAATACACTTGTCAGGTGCATAGGTGCACTGGTTCGGCGAAGAGATAGTGAAATACAAGTGGTAATGGTGATAGAAAATAGCTTGATGGCGTGGAAAATACTAAAGGCAAACTGAAATAAAGATGGAAGTAAGCAAACATGTAACAGATCTAAATGCAAACGGTGTATCAATGCTTTGAAACAAGGCCTAGGGATCATACTTTCACTAGTGAACACTCTCATATAAATATATTCTCTTCATGATACTACTCTTAACTACTCTCCGGTTGGACACTCTAATCGATGGTAGGGCTATAACAACACACCTCAAAGTAAGCCTTTCCCATCTAGAAAACCCCACACTGTCACCTTGAGTACTAGATGAGTCCAACAAACACCACAATTTCATAGAGGCATCCAACTCCAAATATGACTCATAACAAGTATTTGTAATCTCTAGCCTAAGTGCCACCATGGTGTGCATGCTGTCACTTTCACACACATGGGGAGAGCAGAGATCTATTAAAGCACTTGAGTAGCAAGGTAGATCTATAGATTACAAGCTCATGATCACAATATGATCATGCATAGAGAGATAGATGAACACATAGCTACCGGTAGAACCCTTATCCTCGAGAGAGAACTACTCCCTCCTCATCATGAGAATCAGCAACGGTGATGGAGATGGTGGTGGAGATCGATGGTGATGGTTCCGGGGGCACTTGAAAGGGTAATTGCCCCTATGTGTGGTTTTGGTGATTAATGACAATCCCTATGGACTAATATTTTCATTGATTTTTATATGAAGGAATATTCCATAGGTCATGCTTGTAGTCCATATGTTGGATTCAAGTATGGATGCCATGAAGATAAAGATATACCTTGAGTTTTGGCATCAAGATCGTCGAATTGAAGATAAGAATATGATATGTTCAAGATCTTGAGAGTGTGATCTCAATAGAAGAATTCAAGATATGACTCTAAGTCGGTGCCATGATAGCCTCATTAGTTGAGCTATGGTTGATTAAGATTTAGAGCATGTAATCAAATGAAGAGTTCCTTATGTACCTCAAGATATTGAGATGGAGCATGAGAAGACACTTGGTTGACCAATGCAAAGAGTGAAGAGTGATTTCAAGTTGGTCAACACATGAAGCATAAAGAATGTACCACATGGATCTTGTGGTGTGGTAAGCCTTGTCATTCATGCATCGTGAACTAACCCATTATATATGTTCCTTTGTGTTTTATATATGGGACAGGTATCTTTCCATGGGCATGCTTCAAAAGTGAATATCTCAATAGCCCATGAGAGGATGGCATCAAGTGGTGATCGCCATCAAGGTTGAGAAGGGCAAGTTCAAGATAAGCATCTCGAGAAGATCATTTGCTTGAAGCTTGTCGTCCATATTGGTGATAATGGACATGTCAAGACGTGTCTTAATGAAGCTATCCCATAGTGGTGTATGGGGGAGCAAATTATGAGTCTTCACGAAGCAACAATGATCAAGTGGTGCATTCCGGCTTGGATGGAGATTGAAGCGTTGTCATCAAGATCAAGCGGGATGCGCAAGGCAAAGGTATGGCCTTGCTAGGTTTTCATTTTACCGGTCTCAAGGTGGTTGTTGGGAGACCGGGTTATAGGATAGATAGCCGCACTATCAAGAGGGGCTTTCAGTTGGGTAACTTGATCACATCGTCGTAGGGAGCTCAATCCTTTGCATACTTTTCATATTCCTATTTTGTTGCTTCTTGGTATTTTCTCTATGTGAGGTTCTTGAGCTTGTTGCTAGCTCTCTTCAACAAGCCCAAGTTCATCGAAAACGGAATTCGTATGCATCTTATATGGCGTTTTCGAGTTTGAAGGTTTTACCGGTTCTTCTTATAGGGAGGCTCCATACCTTTCATCATTTGGTTCTATCTTCCTTTGTTGTACTATGAAGTTTTCATGCACCATATTGTAGAGCTTGTTGTCCTCGTCAAAACGATCCCAAGATCATCGAAATCAGAGTCCGGATGCAAAAGTTATTACGTTTTTCGTGAAGTCGGTTTCATCCCGGTTGTGGATCCGGTTCAACCGAGCCCCACACCGGACGGTCCGGTTCCAGCTCCGGTAGACCGGATCTCAGACTGGATTTTCCGGTTTTCGCGACCGAGTCTATTCCGGGTTGGCAAACTGAGGTATTTCGGTTTGTAGGTCGGTCCTCCGGCCTGGGGACCGAGTTTCCCGGTTCTGGGGCCGGTCCAACCGACTTTGGAACCGAGTTTTCGCTGTTTTCTCTCCAACGACCATATTTGCTTTTCCCTATAAAAGGGGGTTCTTCCCCCAACGTTTTTGGGTGTTCTTGAGCCCGAAATTGGCCTCCATTGTTGACCCTCTTGAGCTTGCTTCCTCTCCCTTCCCTCCTATGATTCTTGCATCTTTTTGAGGGCTTTGGAAGAGAAGATCTAGATCTACAATCCCCCACCAATCAATTCCTCCTCTAAGTGAGAGGAACCCTTTGGATCTAGATCTTGGAGTCATTGGTTGACTTCCACAATTGTTCTTCCTCTCTAATTCCTCCCTAGCACTTGTTGCTTGGGTGGGATTTGAGAGTGAGGGATTTGAACACCCTTGGTGTTCTTGCTTTGCATTCTTGCATAAGTGTTGAGCTCTCCATTACGATTTGTTCGAGTGAGAGACCATGAGCTTGTTGCTCTTGGAGGGTGACCTCCTAGTTGGCTTGGCGGTTGGTGCCACGGTGTCCTCTTCGTGGAAGATTGTGAAGGGACCCGGGCTTCTCCTTCGTGGAGCTTGTGAAGTGGTTGTGGAGCTTGCCATCTCCGGAGTGGGGGAAAAGCTAGCCATAAGGAAAAGGCCTATTCCTTCGTGGGATAGACTCGGAGAAGAAGGTGAGCCTTCGTGGCGTTGGGAAATCCTTCGTGGAATCCCACACCTCTCCAACGTGACGTACCTTACTTGTAAGGGAACACGGGAATACATCTTCGTCTCCGCGTGCCTCGGTTATCTCTATACACGATCTTACTTTCCTTGTGATAGCCATCGACCTTGAAGTACTTATATCTTGCCTATAACTTGTGGTATATTTATCTTGTGCTATCTTGCTTAGATTATCTCGTTGTTGGTGCACTTAGTTGAGCCTAGTGTATTTAGGTTTTGTGCTTGTAAAATAAGCGTTAGTTTAATTCCGCATTCTATCAAGCCAAAACCGTAATAGTTTTGAAATTGCCTATTCACCCCCCCTCTCGGCGACATCTCTATCCTTTCAATTGGTATCAGAGCAAGGTCTCTCCTTGTTTAGGCTTCACCGCCTAGAGTGTAAAGATGTCGGCTAGTAGTATAGTGCACAGTGACACAATTATCTTTGATGGCACAAATTACATTTTGTGGAGAAATTGCTTGCTTTGTAATCTTCGGACCTTGTGTCCAAATATTGAGCGATTTCTAGATGTAGGTTTTTCTCCTCCGATGGATCCTCAAAATCTATCTTTAGAGGATGAGAAAAATTTACATCTCGAAGCTCAAGTATCTAATGAGCTTATTTTCTCTTTGAGCCCCATAGCTAATTTGTTCTTGAATATGTAAAGCGCAAGTCATCTCATGAGATGTGGACCAAGCCTAAAGAAATATTTGGTGGGTCCATTTCTCATAGGGTCGGTGGTATCTCCGAGGAGCTCCAAGTGGCTTCCACCTCCAGCCGCGATGAGATTTCAATTCCCTCCATTTCACCTACATGTGACAAGTCACAAGGTAATGACACGGTGAGTGGAGAAATCATATGTAATGATGGTAGTGGTTCTCTTTACACCAATGATTCATGTTCTATAAATGATAATGGTGTAGAGAGTTTGTACTTAAGCACTTCTTGCAATGATAATTATATATCCCCTTTTGTTGCTAGTCCTTGCATATTGTGTAGAAATTATATGAGTACTAGTGTAGATGATATGCTTGATTTGTCTTGTTCCAATAAACAAAATGCTTCTATTTCCTCTAGTTGTGTATCTAACAATGTAGAGGAAATCAAACACCCTATGGAGCAAGACACAATCATGAATGGAGATTCAACAATATCCTCATCTTCATCCTCTCGTGCTCACATGTGCCTTATGTCAAGAGGATCAAAGGTATCTCCTACTTTGGATCCCAACATATCTAATCTAGATAATAGCAATGATAATGATGATAGTGATGATGACCTTGATGAGGATACTAGTGCTCTTGTGCTTGAGTTGACTTTTTTGTGTACCTCTCTTCGTGGTAATAATAAGTCCGTTGCTTGTCTCAAACATGTTATGGACACCATAACTAAACAAACGGAAACCATAGAGGAGTTGGATTTCCAACTTGATGATGGGAGTCGTAGATTCCATCTCCTTAAGCAAGAGCTTGCCAAGGAGAAGCACACTAATTGTCTCCTCACACAAACAATTGAATCTTATGAGCTTGAAAATGAAAAATCTATTACTGATGCTAGTTCTACTAACTCTAATTCTTGTGAAGCATCTATGTTAAAGGAGAATGTTGAGCTAAGGGCTCAACTTGAGTTGCTAACTAGTAATTATGGGAAATTGGAAAGAATTCATGAAAAGCTCTCGGCCTCTCATAATGATCTTCTAATCTCATATGATGGGCTAAAGTTAGCTCGTGAGGCAAGTATCACTAAGGTAACATCTTGTGAGCCTCATTTGGACATTAGCACAACTTCTAATCAAAATTATATTTTGCCATGTGCTAGTCCTAGTGATCCTTCTAGTCATACTAGTGATAAACCTTGTGTTGGATTACTTGCTTTGCCTTGTTGCTCTAACAATGAAGCTTCTACTTCCTCTAGTACCTCTATTTCTACTAACCATTTAGAGGAAATCAAAGAGCTCAATGCCCAAGTCACTTCTTTGAAGAAAGACTTGAAAAAGAGTTATGAAGGTAAATCCACACTCAATAATATTTTGAGTGTACAAAAATACCCCAATGATAAGAGTGGACTTGGATTCAACTCCAATAACAAGAACAAGTCCAAGAGCAACAAGAAGAAGGGCCAAGACCAAGTCAAGGATTCGACCAAGATTATTTGCTTCAAGTGCAAGGTTGTAGGACATCATGTAAGATCTTGTCCATTGAAGAAAAAGCACTTGAATGAGAAGCAACAAGGGAAGCGGCCACAAGTTCAAGGTCAATCCCAATCTCAACCTCAAGTTTAAGCTAGGCCACTTCCCAAGAAGAATCAAGATAAGGCTCCCCAAGACAAGAAATCAATAAAGAAGAGAAACGGGAGCACTTGTTGCTACATATGTCGTGATAAGGGACACTTGGCCTCTTCATGTTCAAACGGTACCTTATCTAACCCTATCATTATTGATGATGATTATTCTCTTGGGAAGGATAAGGATGGCAATGTGTTTGCCAAGTTTGTTGGAACTCAAAGTGGTGTTAAGAAACGAACCATTTGGGTTGCCAAGCCTATTGTGACTAACCTCTTAGGACCCAACTTGGTTGGGGACCAACAACCTCAAACTTGATCAATAGGTGTTTTTGGAGGGCATTGGAGACTTGGCTAACTCATGAAGAATTAAGGGATCTTCATATATTATATTTTATCAACCCAAGTTATAAGTATTATCATCTCCCTACAATATACCCAATGCGCCTCTTTGCGGTAACTCGAACTCAACTCTTTTATATTGTAAGTTACTTGCCCCTTTACATGTTTTGGTTTTGTACCAAGTATGTGTTTGTATTTGTTGTGCCTCATGCTTGCTTATTTTGTGTATTCAAGTATGTCTATGTGTTTGACACATCATTTACTTATGTGTTTTGCTTTGAGCCTCTAATGCATCTTGATGATATCTTTTTTGACTCTTTTCGAGTGGTTAATGGAACATCCCATTTTGGGGGAGTGATATGCCTCGCGCATCTCTCAAACCTTAAAATGTGTGTACATGAGTACTACCACTTGGTATTGATATTGCAAGCTTATCTAGTCACTATATGGTGTGTCATACTCATGAGAAATTCAAATTCTAAATGTCCATTAATTATCCCTAGTTGAGGTTGTTTTTCCTCTTATTAAGAAAAAATGAATACCACATTATGGGGGAGTAATATGCTTCTTTTGCATATCACAATCCTAGGAAATGTGAACATATGAGGTGGTGCCAGTTAGAGTTGATATTGTTGATTATATTGTCTCTAGGTGGCATGTTAGCTCAAACAAGATCCTATTTTTTGTTAGAAGCTTTTATTGCTCATCTTTTCGGTCTTTGCTTGAGTAAGAAATTCTTGGTGTGGCCTTCCTCAAATGCATATATCTATATCTTATTTGGGAGACCATTTTCTTCAAGTTATTCTAATCACTGCTTTGCATGATTGTGTGGCTAGTTGAATCTATCAAGAAACGCTACCTTTGCATAGTGTTTAATCTTTTTATTCCTATCCTATGCTTTTTATTGTGAAGATTTATCTTTAATATCCGTGCAATATACCACCGGAATAAATTGCAATACACTCATTGTCTTCGACAATTGATATACTTGGGTGTGGTAGCATTTGTGGATCATCTTCACCTTGGATTTCATCTCCTATTGCCCTTTTTTCTTTACAAAAATTGTTGTGGCTCTCATTATCTTCCTTGGATTTTGAACATCTCTTTGATGATGTTTTTGATTATTATCAAATGTGCTTTTAGTGGAAGACAAACCTTTTTTTTCTCGGAACCTTGTGCCATTTTGAAAAATGTTAAGGGTTTGGTTTATTTGTTGAAACCTTGCTCTTTTGGGAGTTTGTTATCTCATTCTCTATTCTCTATGTTATTTGCTTGAATGAGATAAATATTTGAGCATTTATGTTTTTATCTCATCTTTTATGCTCAATAGTTTTTGCTTGGTTCATTTGTTGAACTTTGTTGAACAAATCTTGTGTTGATTTGATTCTTTGATATAGTTTGGACAACAAATGTGTTTTGTCACACCTTGTATGCCTTCTTGAATATTTTGGTGTTTTGTCCAAATTATATCTTCGTTGGTTCTTGAAAGTCTCGTGCATGCATGTTTACTAAATGTATATCTTATATCATGTTTTGCTTTCTTTGATCCAATATATAGGGTATACTCCATCAAATCCTTAAACGGCTATGATGTGCATGAAATTCAAATTTCATCTCTAAATATGCACATATTTTTATGGAGTATGTCCTATGTGCTGTGGTTAGTCTAACCACTTTGGACCCAATAAGTTTGGGGACCAAGATGTACTTGAATGTTGTTTTAGGTACATTGGAGATGCATTGGATGCGTGTATTATCTATAAGGAAGGTGTTGTCACCACATGATAATTGGATCCAAGCTAGGATGATTGAAGAATTCTTATCTACTACATCATACCATTGCTATCTCGGTAACAAGTATCTTATTCATGCATACTATTCTTCCTTCCAATATCTTGTAGGTTACATCTTGGCATGGATTTATTTGTTTGTAAATGTTGTGGTTCTTGCAAGGATCTTTTAAAGACTTCTCTATCCTTATTGCTTATGTGAGTAATTTGAGATGATGCATATTTTGGGGAGTATATAAAATCATGTTCATGATTCACCAATTCCAAATATGCCTTCTAGCAATTTATTGCATATCAATTCCTCATGGTACTCTCATGTGCAATATTGTTAAAATTGCATTGAATCCTTCCTTTTGATACTGGTTGCCTTTCTCAAAATATCCCAACTAGCATTAGTTCCCTTAGTGTTAGTTGTGATGTTTTTGAGGTTTTTCTTTTTCTTTGGTGAAGTTCATTGATATACCATGAGAGAAAATAGAGCCATGGGCTATATATGCACTTAAGCAAAATATCATTTTTTGGTATATCTTATGACTTCCTCTTGGATATCATGTTTTCTTATCTTTATTAACCTCTTATGTGTGGATGTTTCTTTGTGGATTATTCCCATGATTTCCCAATTAGAAACTTATATACACAAGAGTGTTAATCTCTCGCCTTGATATCCTCGCCTTTTGCCAACCATCTCACTTATCCGCTTAGTTTTTAATGGTTTTGGTAAGGTCTTGATTTATGAGTGCTCGGTTTACTTTCATTGCATCTTCATACACTCATATCTCATATTTGGTTTCTTTTGGACTTAAGCTTGTCTTGACAAGTGTATTGTTTTATATCTCTACTCATTGTATCTTGGTTGTGTTCTAAATGATATAGAGGGAGTGAGGATTCCATGTTTGTGCATATTGTATTCAAATGAAACAACTAATTTATGCACAAACCTTGGGGAGCTTCCTTATTTCATTTAGAGCACTATTTGTCCACTTGATTATTTGGATCTTTTGATTGCTTGCTTCATCCGTTGAAGTTTCTTAACCTTGTTATCCTTTTAGCAATATTTGATCCACAATATAGTTGATTTTCTCCAAGTATTCGTCATTGGATATGTGCATATGATTTCACTCATATTATGATAAATGCACACCTTAGGAGGAATTTCAACTATATTGGCCTTCTAACTTTGTCATCCATTTTGGCACTTTTTGTCAATGGGGGAGAAGTTTAGAGGGTTTTAAGGGAAATGGTTTTCAACTTAAGATTGGTTTGTTCTTAAGTGTTTGCCTTTCATGCATTTCATCTTTATTATGTATTGCATGGTTGAATATATAGTGGAAACTCTCCCAAAGGTTATGCTTGACAATGTATGCAATGAAATTCAAGTTCATCACACGTGCATATATTGTGGGGGAGTTTGCTCTATATATGTTGGTTCAACTCACATCTCTTGCATTAGTTGTAGTTTGTGTGAGTAGAAGCAGTTTTGATATGGGCTAGTATCTTTGTGTTACTTAACCATATCAAATACAACCTCTTGTATACAACTTATTCTCAGATAAGTTGCGTACTTGTTTCTAATATTCATTATATAAACCCTCTTGTTGTGATTGTCATCAATTACCAAAATGGGGGAGATTGAAAGGGTAATTGCCCCTATGTGTGGTTTTGGTGATTAATGACAATCCCTATGGACTAATATTTTCATTGATTTTTATATGAAGGAATATTCCATAGGTCATGCTTGTAGTCCATATGTTGGATTCAAGTATGGATGCCATGAAGATAAAGATATACCTTGAGTTTTGGCATCAAGATCGTCGAATTGAAGATAAGAATATGATATGTTCAAGATCTTGAGAGTGTGATCTCAATAGAAGAATTCAAGATATGACTCTAAGTCGGTGCCATGATAGCCTCATTAGTTGAGCTATGGTTGATTAAGATTTAGAGCATGTAATCAAATGAAGAGTTCCTTATGTACCTCAAGATATTGAGATGGAGCATGAGAAGACACTTGGTTGACCAATGCAAAGAGTGAAGAGTGATTTCAAATTGGTCAACACATGAGGCATAAAGAATGTACCACATGGATCTTGTGGTGTGGTAAGCCTTGTCATTCATGCATCATGAACTAACCCATTATATATGTTCCTTTGTGTTTTATATATGGGATAGGTATCTTTCCATGGGCATGCTTCAAAAGTGAAGATCTCAATAGCCCATGAGAGGATGGCATCAAGTGGTGATCGCCATCATGGTTGAGAAGGGCAAGTTCAAGATAAGCATCTCGAGAAGATCATTTGCTTGAAGCTTGTCGTCCATATTGGTGATAATGGACATGTGAAGACGTGTCTTAATGAAGCTATCCCATAGTGGTGTATGGGGGAGCGAATTATGAGTCTTCACGAAGCAACAATGATCAAGTGGTGCATTCTGGCTTGGATGGAGCTTGAAGCGTTGTCATCAAGATCAAGCAGGATGTGCAAGGCAAAGGTATGGACTTGCTAGGTTTTCCTTTTACATGTCTCAAGGTGGTTGTTGGGAGACCGGTTTATAGGACAGATAGCCGCACTATCAAGAGGGGCTTTCAGTTGGGTAACTTGATCACATCGTCGTAGGAAGCTCAATCCTTGGCATACTTTGCATATTCCTATTTTATTTTCTCTATGTGAGGATCTTGAGCTTGTTGCTAGCTCTTCAACAAGCCCAAGTTCATCGAAAACGGAATTCGTATGCATCTTATATGGCGTTTTCGAGTTTGAAGGTTTTACCGGTTCTTCTTATAGGGAGGCTCCATACCTTTCATCATTTGGTTCTATCTTCCTTTGTTGGACTATGATTTTTTCATGCACCATATTGTAGAGCTTGTTGTCCTCGTCAAAACGAGCCCAAGATCATCGAAATCGGAGTCCGGATGCAAAAGTTATTGCGTTTTTTGTGAAGTCAGTTTCATCCCGGTTGTGGATCCGGTTCAACCGAGCCCCACACCGGACGGTCCGGTTCCAGCTCCGGTAGACCGGATTTTCTGGTTTTCGCGACCGAGTCTATTCCGGGTTGGAAAACAGAGGTATTTCGGTTTGTAGGTCGGTCCTCCGGCCTGGGGACCGAGTTTCCCGGTTCTGGGCCGGTCCAACCGACTTTGGAACCAAGTTTTCGCTGTTTTCTCTCCAACGATATATTTGCTTTTCCCTATAAAAGGGGGTTCTTCCCCCAACTTTTTTGGGTGTTCTTGAGCCCAAAATTGACCTCCATTGTTGACCCTCTTGAGCTTGCTTCCTCTCCCTTCCCTCCTATGATTCTTGCATCTTTTTGAGGGCTTTCGAAGAGGAGATCTAGATCTCCAATCCCCACCAATCAATTCCTCCTCTAAGTGAGGGGAACCCTTTGGATCTAGATCTTGGAGTCATTGGTTGACTTTCACAATTGTTCTTCCTCTCTAATTCCTCCCTAGCACTTGTTGCTTTGGTGGGATTTGAGAGTGAGGGATTTGAACACCCTTGGTGTTCTTGCTTTGCATTCTTGCATAAGTGTTGAGCTCTCCATTACGATTTGTTCGAGTGAGAGACCGTGAGCTTATTGCTCTTGGAGGGTGACCTCCTAGTTGGCTTGGCGGTTGGTGCCACGGTGTCCTCTTCGTGGAAGATTGTGAAGGGACCCGGGCTTCTCCTTCGTGGAGCTTGTGAAGTGGTTGTGGAGCTTGCCATCTCCGGAGTGGGGGAAAAGCTAGCCATAAGGAAAGGGCCTATTCCTTCGTGGGATAGACTTGGAGAAGAAGGTGAGCCTTCGTGGCGTTGGGAAATCCTTCGTGCAATCCCACACCTCTCCAACGTGACGTACCTTACTTGTAAGGGAACACGGGAATACATCTTCGTCTCCGTGTGCCTCGGTTATCTCTATATCCGAGCTTACTTTCCTTGTGATAGCCATCGAGCTTGAAGTATTTATATCTTGCCTATAACTTGTGGTATATTTATCTTGTGCTATCTTGCTTAGCTTATCTTTTTGTTGGTGCACTTAGTTGAGCCTAGTGTATTTAGGTTTTGTGCTTGTAAAATAAACGTTAGTTTAATTCCGCATTCTATCAAGCCAAAACCGTAATAGTTTTGAAATTTCCTATTCACCCCCCCTCTAGGCGACATCTCTATCCTTTCAGCACTTCCCCGTCTCGGCAGGGTGCCGGAATAGAGACTTTCTGTCCCCCGAATCTCCCCTTCGGTGGCGGCGGTGCTGCGGAACTTTTCGTGGCTGGAGGCTTGACTATTTAGGGTTTATGCCTCGGGAGGCTTCTTATAGGCCAGAGGGCAAGGTCAGTGGGCAGCCAGGGGGCCCACACCATGCCCTGGCGCGGCCCGGGGGCCCCGCGCCATGGGGTGGTGTGGCCACCCTGTGGCCCCTCTCTGACTCTCCTTCTGGCTCCGTGAGTCTTCCGGGAAAATAGGAACTTTGGCTTTTGTCCCGTCCAATTCCGAGAATATTGATTTTCTGACTTTCCTGGAACCAAAAACAGCAGAAAACAGGCAGCTGGCACTGTGGCACTTGTTAATAGGTTAGTCCAAGAAATCATATAAAAAGTATTCCAAAGTGTGGACAAAACGCAAGAAAGTAGATAAAACCAAGGATGGAACATCAAAAATTATAGATACATTTGCAATGTATCAGATACTAGCACACAATAAGACATACAAACAATAACATTGAATGTAAATGCGATGTGATATGGTCCTTCATGTCATGATCTCCATCCGTTGTCACTGGGTTCCGGCGCCAGGGTTCCGGCGCCGTAGACACCAGGGTCCCGGTGTCTTCCCGGCATGGTAGTTTGTCATTATCGTGACTATCTACTACTATGCAACAAAAGGTAATCACTTTACCTTTGCCACAACCATATCACAAAGCAATGCCCCCTGCAAAACAAAGTTAGACGCCTCTACATTATCTTTGCATGTTTTACGTGGCTGAATGGGCTTTCGCACAAGAACTGTTCTTACCTACGAACTTTCAGCACAACGCTGATCAAGTAGTTGTGTGGGCCTTCCGTTGCAAATGGTATACCAACTAATGCAAGAGAGATAGACACCCCCTAAGCCACTTTATACGGTACAAGCCGTATGTCAAGCGTGGACTAGTCTCGCGAATGAACGTGTAAAGTCGGTTGGGGCCCGCTTCATCAAGCATTATTGTGGTATACTCAAGTACACATGGGAGGGTAACAACTAAAAGATCAACGTGCACATGCTACATCTCGTGTGTTCTACCTGTACTAGCATTACTACGCATAGATCTAGCTCTGATACCACTGTAGGGGTTCCGCGTATGAAAACAATAAATTTTACCCTACGCCCCTGAACCCCTGAAGCTGCCAGGACCTATCTATTAGTAATACAGTAACAGGAGGGGCTTTTCATGAACTTACCCTTGAAGACCGAAAAGCGTTGTCAACGCTCAGGAGAGCGTGGTTGATGTAGACGAGCCGAAGCCGACCTCAAGGTCATGATGAAGTCCTTGCGCTCCTTCGGCTCCAACGACTTGAGTGCCTCAAGTGCGACACCTCGCGGGGAGTTACACACGTCCGGTGCCTGACGATGACTCCCACTTCCCCGATCCAGCAGCAGTTGCGGAAGTAGAGCTCCCAGATCCGAATCCCGCAGCGCGACGGCGCTCCGCGGTGAAGATGTCTCTGACTCACGTAGTCCAGACTTGGGACCACGGTCACGAAAGAGAGAGGGGGAGAGAGAAAATATCAATTAGAGGTCCTCCCAAAAGTGGGGAGACCTTTATTGATTATTGGTGTATTTTTCTAGGCCAAATACCCCACTATATATAGGGGGAGGGGAGGTACTACCTCTCTCAAAGTCCCGGGGTGGGACTAAAGGAGAGGAGGGGGAGGAGGTGGCCGCCGGCCACCTAGTGGGCCCCGCGCGAGGGGGCTAGGCCTAGCCGGCCTCCCCCTTGTCCCCTCTCCCTCTCTCCTTTCCCCTAATGGGCCCTCTCCCTCCGGAATTGGCCCATTAAGCCTTTCACCATTAAAATTGATTTTCTCTTTATTAAATAATTATGAATAAATGATTAAATCAAAATTTAACATTCATTCACACATTATTCAATCTTCGTGGCTATGGAACACCTTCCACCTCCACTCCAGACATCCTCCAAACTTACCGAAACCCTTCCGATTTTCTCCCTTCTTTTCTTCGGCGATTCTACCGATCCTATAAACACTCTCTAAGCATCATCAAGCCCTTAAGCGTGATACCCTATGGTTCGGGAACACTCCAGACATGGTCGGGACACTCCCGCACCAATGATCGACAGAGGGACCTAGATGGCCATGTGACCCCTGTGCGTTCCACGAAGATCTTTCGTCGTTTGAACCGGGACAATCATGTATTATTCCCTTTGTCACTCGATACTTGCATTGCCCGAGATCTGATCAATGACAATCACCATGTCGTGTTCAATCTCGTTACTGAACAATGCTACTTGACTTGTTCTGACAAGTGATATCCCCGTGATCAAATCACATGCTGCGCAGCTATTGGATATAACTTCTCCGAGTGGGCCCTTGAGTATCTTCCCGTCACATGGACGGACAAATCCCGCTCTTGACATATATTGCCTCTACGGTTTCCTCCGAATACCTGAACACACCTTTATAACCACCTATTTACCAGATGGCGTTTGATGCTATCTAAACACTCTCGGGAGACAGTGATTGATATAGCCTCACGGTCTAAGGAATAGTCTACGAGGATCTATTTCTAATCATCGTAACTTGAACTTAGTGACATGATCGGGTCACGATGTTTAGGTTGGGTATTGGTTCATCATCTCATTCTCAGAATGAGATGACCTCATTTCCAACTGGCATAAATGCCACATGATCAGGAAACAGGATCATCTGTTGACCAATGAACCAGTGACTAGAGTTTCACTGGGAACCCCTGGTTGTTTGTATATCACACGTGTATTGATGTTTCCACTCAATACAGTTATAGCATGATATAAAACTTAACCATAAACTATATGAAATATGATAATAGTCCTTACTACTATTTGTCTATAGGGCATATTTCCAACAGATCGGTGGTAGGCGCATGCTCGGGGACGTGCCTGGCATAGACAGGCGCGGGATCGGTTGATCAGACCGACGGTGCACCATATGTGCCCTAGCTTGGACGACGCGTAGATCAGAGTCGGTGATGGTGTTGTTGGTGAACTCCCGGACAATGATGAGAAGACGATCTGAAGGGGGCGGCCGCGGTAGCCTTCCAATGGAAGGCATAGCAGCCGTCCGTGGTGCGCGGCAGCCTGCCCTAAGGCCGCGACAGCCTGCTGAGGCAGACACAACAGCGGAGGAGGCAGGCGCACGGGCGCGGTGTAGATCCTCAATGCCGATGGTCGGAGTAGAGGCGCGGCGATGACGACGGCGGTGGGCGACTCAATCTGATCTAAGATCGGTAAACCAAAAAAGAAAACCGATTAAGAGATCGAAAAAAAGACTTACAGGACAGCCAATCACGGATCGACAGACGAACCCTGCGTACGGGTTGCACGGTTCCTAGCGGAGACCATGGATATTGAGCTTCCTGGGGGCGGCGCGGCGCAAAAGTGTGTGCGGCGGCTAGCGCGGTGCCATGGGGACGACGGCACTAGGGTTTGGGGGCGGGGAGACGGCGGCGTCTGGGAGGAGGGGACGACGGCTAGGGTAGGAGAATCATGGTTAGGCTGATACCATGTAGAACGATAGAGAGGGAGAGAGATTGGTGGAATATGATGGTTGTATTATTGAGCCTCATGGGCGAGTATATATAGGCATACAAGGATCAACTTGGAGTACAAGACAAGTTAGACTAGAATCCTAACTATCTTAAACTACCACAATAACCATGTACGTACAATACTCTAACATCCCTCTGCAGTCGTAGCGGTAGCGTCATGAACAACTGGAACATCGCGGACGGTCAGACTAGAGATAAACCGAAGTAGCATCCAGTAGGCTGACATCCCCCCGCAGTCATAGCGGGAACATCGTGGATGGTGTCACATCACGATTGGTTGGACTGTAGAGGAAGCTGGTGATGCTCAAGCGAGGTGGTAGCCTTTGTGCCGATGTCGAGGGAGCCGAGAGAATGAGATAGTGCCGAGGTCGAGGTAGGTGTGCGAGGGGTCGCCGTGGTCGATGTCGTGGTCGGGGATGCCGGTGTCGAGGTAGCCGCATGGGAAGCCGCATGCGCATAGTGCGCGAGAAGGATGACGGAGAAGCGTCGAGGCAGTCCTTGAGGGTGTTGATGTCGAAGCCGATGCAGTCCGAGCCATCGAGGACGAGGTGCGGCCATAGTTTTGCCAGAACTAGGCGCACGTCGGCGACGAACGCACACTCCGGTTTTGCCAGAACCGAGTATGCAAAGAAGAACTCGTCGTTGACGTGGTCGAGGAAGTCGTAGAGAGGTCGATGCCGAAGAAGACGTTGCCGAAGCCGATGAAGACGAGGCACCGATCCGCGTTTGCTAGAGTCGGGAACGCGTCGGGGACGAAGGCACTCCTGGTGTTGCCAGTACCAGGTGTGCGAGGGCAGGGACCTTCATGAACCTTTCGCCATGTCAGAAAGACTAGCAGAGAAAGCCTCCAGAGAAGTTGCGACGTGCAGCGCGGCAAAGGGAGAGATGTCGGCGCTATCCGCGGTTGTCGGAGTAGAGTAGCAGGTGGTGTAGTCGGGGATGAGGCGATAATGCTGGCGGCGAAGTTTTAGTGGACAAAGACGTAGAAGGCGGCGAAAACAGCGGCGACCTAGGGTAGTCATGCTGGATGCCTGGAGTGGCGATGGGGTAGTCGACGGGACCTGCAACGGCGAGAGGGCGCCCTGCAGGTTACCTTCTGAAGCGCGGCAGCAGTGCTCGAAGTAGGCGAGGAAGACCTGGCGATGTGACGAAGACCATGTGCAGACGGCGGCGATCCACGCCGTAGGAGATGGCGCGGTGAAAGCTG
The DNA here is from genome assembly GCA_910589775.1 of Avena eriantha. Taxonomy (NCBI): domain Eukaryota; kingdom Viridiplantae; phylum Streptophyta; class Magnoliopsida; order Poales; family Poaceae; genus Avena; species Avena eriantha. Next base: position 62,416,216 of record OU342741.1, read on the forward strand.
AGGCTGTCGATGCACGAGGACGGCGAAGTAGACTGCGTGCAGCCACGCTACGACCCGAGGGGGCGGCATAGCTGCAGAGCGCAAGTCGGTGCAGCGGCTGGGAAACCACAAGCGACGTACACGCCAAGGAAGGCGCGTTGGAAGCCGGTAGTGTGGACCAAAGCGTCGGCGCTGCGGCCCGACCGGGCGACACAACGGCAGCCCGTAGCTCGATCAGTGGTAGGCGCGTAGTCGGGGACGTGCCTGGCGTAGACAGGCGTGGTATCGGTTGATCAGACCGACGGTGCACCATATGCGCCATGACGTGGACGACGCGTAGATTGGAGTCGATGGCGGCATTGTCGGTGAAGTCCGGACGATGACGACGAAGACAATCCAAGGGGGGGTGGCCGCGGTAGCCTTCCAATGGAAGGCGTAGCAGCCGTCCGCGGTGAGCGGAAGCCTTCCCTGAGGCCACGACAGCCTGTTGAGGCAGGCGCAACAACGGAGGAGGCAGGCGCATGGGCGCGGTGTAGATCATCGATGCCGATGGTCGGAGTAGAGGCGCGGCGATGATGACGACGATGGACGACTCAATCCGATCTAAGATTGGTAAATAAAAAAAGAAAACCGACCAAGAGATCAAAAAAAAGACTTACAGGGCAGCCGATCACGGATCGGCGGACGAACCCTGCGTACGGGTTGCGTGGCCCCTCACGGAGATCGACCTCCCCGGGGGCAGCGCGACGCGGAAGTGTGTGCGGCGGCTAGCTCTAATACCATGAAAGAGTATGAGTTTGACGGAATATGATGGATATATTATTGAGCCCCATGAGCGAGTATATATAGACGGACAGAAGATTATTTAGAGTACGAGTCAAGTTAGAACTGTAAGTAAACAGATCCTAACTCTATCTAAACTATCATAACAACCTTATATATCTAATAGTCTAACACTTACCACTACACAGGACTGGCTCAAGGCGCCAACGTTTTCTCGTAGTCTATCTTAAAGACCAAACCCTTACTCTTCTTTCGATAGACTTCATGAATTATTTCATGGAAAGTCACGACACGTTCTAGAATAAATCTCTCTTTGATAAGGGCAGACTGATAAGGAGAAATCAACCTATCAGTAACCTTGGCAAATCTGTTAGTCAAAACCTGAGAGAAGATTTTAGAGCTGCGGTTCAAAAGACCGATGGGTCTGAATTTGTTCATGTCCCTAGCATCGTCCTCTTTAGGTATCAAGTTAATCATAGCAAAAATTAGTCTAAAAATATATAGGTTACCATCGAACCAAGCAGTAAAAAGATTCATGAAATTATTCTGAATAATGCCCAAAAACTATTGATAGAACATACTCCCTCCGTTCTATAATATAAGATGTTTTAGCTTTGTGAAGAGAGTGTATCTAGATCTCTTTTAGTGTGTAGGTTTATTTATATTTTAAAATAAACCTACACACTAAAAATGGTCTAGATATACTCTTTTTACAAAGCTAACACATTTTATATTATGAAACGGAGGGAGTAAAAGAGAGGCCATCCGGGCCTGGAGCTCCATCCGCATAGGATCCAAACACAACCTCTCTAACTTCATCTAAAGTAAAACTGCTACTCCCTCCGTTTTAAAATATAAGATGTTTTAGTTTTGTGAATGAAGTGTATCTATATCCTTTTTAGTGTCTAGATTCACTCTAAATCTATACATTTTTTTACAAAGCTAAACCATTTTATATTTTGAAACGGAGTGAGTAGTACCTAACAGAGCATTTTCATGTAAAGTTTGATTGTTACCATGTCTAACGTGCGGAGTAATATGAAAGAAGTATACAGGGCATCTGCAGCACGGTGCCAAAACCGCGAACAGAAAGAGCGGCCCAACATGGACCACCACGCACCGGCTCGACCAGCTTAGGTATGTCCAAATGCTTAGACCAGCGTACGTGTGCCATCGCTCATCAGGAGGGGCCGAGGGGCTCGGTACGATCTCGTACCCGCTGCAGGACAAAACCTCGCCCATGACACGATACCCTGGACCAGCTAGCACGTCTCCTCTTTACCTTTGGCCGTGTTCCTTGCCCCGGCCGGTCACGTCGTCGGACAACGGGTAACTTGTATCGATCTTGTTGATCCAAGCATCAAACCCTGCTCTGAATTTTACGCAAGAGTGTAAGTGTAAAACGAGGCGGAGGTGACACGTACCGTTAATTGCCCGGTAGATCTACCTAAACATGTCGTGTACTCCCGTGTCAACATCCAATGTTTTCACTTTTTGGACGCACTTACAACGTGTACGCTCGACACCCGTTTTTTCATTTCTGTCCCCTTGCTATTTTTTTTTAGAATGAAGTAATGGTACACGTCCCTGTCCTCCATTTCAAAATGATGACAATTATGAGAGCCTGAACAACGGACATCGTCATCGGATGAGTATTATTCTGCAACGGTGGTTACCAATCATGTGATGTCATCCTTTGACTAGGAGGATAATCGGTCTCAGGACAAAGCCCCACTAGTGTGCTCGGCATTTGAACCCTCCCTTTTACTCCCAGAGCACAAATTAATAAGCACTCGCCTGAATTGTTGTAACCTGATTTTCTTTTAAATTCCACCAATCTATTGATAATCATCATCAACAGTACAAAGGGACACAAAAGTAATAAAAATTATAAATAGACACTGGACCACCTAGCGACGACTACATACACAAGCGTGAGCCGAAGGCGCGTCACCGTCTTCGTCCCTCTATCATCGGTGTCGTCGGATTGATGACAAGTACGTCATGAGAGGGTCCTCGAGGCGTGCAGAAGAGAGGGGTGTGAGACGTGCGGTATTCCGAGACGGTGAGCACACAAATTTACCTAGGTTCGAATCCACCGGCTTTGGACGGATCCTACTCCTGCTAGCAATCCAGTAATACGGCAGAGCCAGAATATGGGTTACAAGGGTTCGTCTGTGCGAGTTGAGATTGTAGACTATTGAGATGTTCCCTAATAAAGGCTCTCCCTAGGACGACTTATATAGATATCCGGTCTAGGGTTTACAGCAGAGATCTATCCGGCCACGACTAAGAGTCGGTTACAGAGTACATCTTGAACTATAAGTAACACTATGGGCCTAAGTCGGTAAGTCTTCTCAACTGGACTGGACTCCGTCACTTCTCTCTGACTGGGCTGCCCGTGAAGCCAAGCTCTAACCCGAAGTGGGCCACCCTGGTCAGCGAGGAACTGTGAGGATACCCGGAAAGTATATCCCCAATAGCAGCCCCCGGAAGTCTTCAAGATCCAAAGTCGGATTCATCCCGTCTACCTTGATCTTCGGCTTGCAGAATCTTGAAGGGTTCCTGAAACTTCACAACAAAAAATACGATCCGGGTCTTAAAAAATAAGTCGGACCTATCAACATATTACTCGGATTTTCCAGCTTGATTTTTAAACTAAGCCGGAACTTGGTCCCTGACGTCACCTAACACTGGTCATGGTCAAGTCACGTCATCTGACAAACATCCTGTCAGCACGACCGTTGGTGGGTCCGCCGTTCGCGGAACCGAGGCACCGTTTCAATGCGTACACGGAGATCGAGGCGACGTAATCATCCCATGGGTCTTTCCCAGTTCCTTCCACGACGCGTGGCGTTTACACAGTGTGATTTGCTTGAATCTTGGCGCAGGTAGGTGGATATAAGGGGTGAGGATTTTCCTTCTCTTCTCTTCACCTGTTCCCTTTGCCGTTCCTTCTTCTCCACATCTCCCTAGCGCACAGAGCTCTCCCGCCTCCCAGATTTCCTAGCGCCGCCCACCTAAGGTCACCGGTGTTGGGCATATACTTTCCGGGTATCCTCACAGTTCCTCACTGACCAGGGTGGCCCACTTCGGGTTAGAGCTTTGCTTCACGGGCGGCCCAGTTAGGGAGAGAAGACGGAGTCCAATCCGACTACGGGAAGGCCCAGAAGACTTACCGACTTAGGCCCATAATGTTACTTGTAGTTCAAGATGTACTCTGTAACCAACTCTTAGTCGTAGCCGGATTGATCTCTCATGTAAACCCTAGGCCGGATATCTATATAAGCCGTCCTAGGGAGGGCCTTTAGGGCACCAGATAACCTCAATAGTCTACAATTTGGCATCGCACAGGCGAAACCATTGTAACCCATATTCCGGCTCTGTCGTATTACTGGATTGCTAGCAGGAGTAGGGTCTGTCCAAAGCCGGCGGATTCGAACCTGGGTAAACTTGTGTGCTCACCGTCCCGGAACACCGTACATCTCACACCCCTCTCTCCCGCACGCCTCGAGGAACCCCTCATGGCGTACTTGTCCTCAATTCGACGACAGTTGGCGCCCACCGTGGAGCAAGTGAGCTTCAGATCTGCGTTCCGAGCGGAATCTGCAAGAATCGGAATCGGCGAGACCATCGCCGTCGGTCGCATCCTCTACGCCAGCGACGTCCCTCTCATCGTTCTCGACGAGACTTGGATACCGGCTAGGGAGGCCGTGCCTGCCTATACTATCATGTCTTTTGGTGAGATCGATGTTTACATTGGTTTCGCTGAACCTGCCCAACCCACCCAGGCGGTGATGATAGAGGCAGAAGAATCTTCTAGGTCCCATTTGTCCGCGGAGGCGGCAGAGTTCCGGATCTCAGAAAACCCTAACCCCACCCAACCCGCACCAATTGCGGAGATAGTGGAGAAATCCGAGCCTGAAGAAGACCGCACGGTCCAAGTCGAATCTGGAGTGGATCTCCCTAGAGAAGCCGGATCCCAGATTGACCCACCCATGGAAGTCGAAATCCAGGAGGAGCACGTTAACGACACTGATTCCGACTCAGATGATGTCGGGACAGACAGGCCTTTCCTCAGGTACACACTAAGATGTATGATACTTCAAGGCGCTAGCGCAGATGCAATCCTCGGAACCGTTAAAAGTTTCGATATGGCTGATCGCGAAAGCCGCAGGTACCTCAGTAAGCACGCATCGCACTTCGTCGGATATGTTGGATCCGGATCCGGCTCTTCCGATGCTGGAGAAAATACCGACTCGGTGCTGGAGGCAATTGGAACAGACGCCGACGTTCCCGCATCCTCGGATGAGTCCATGACGTCGGCATATTTCCGAAAGTTCTCCGCGGAATATGAAGAGGAGTACAACTCCAAAGCTGTAGAGGATGGAGAAGCCATGGATGGAGGATCCGGGGAACACTCTCCCAAAACGCAGGATGACATGGACGTTGGAGACAATCCCGAAGTCCAAATGTCCAAAAGTACTGATCAAAGCTTGACTCCGGGAAACGGACCCAAAGCCGTCTTTGCTATCGGCGCTGCCAAGAGGGCAAAGAAGAAGAACAAGAAAAACAAGACCCCGACAAAAGACCCTCTGGCAGAGGAGGTGATTGCCGAGGAATAAGAGGAAGACTCGGATGGAGCACTAAGCCCAGACGAGCCAAAAAAAGAAGCATCGGTGGATGGACACGTGATCACTGAAGGTGCGCGTAAACTCATCGATGCTGCATTAACCACACCTATCCCTACAGCTGCAGAACTTACTGCAAATGAGCTGGATGAAAGGGCCCAGGCCCTAGAAGCGCGTCGTCAACAACTCCTTGATGAAGCCAAAAACATCGAGGTGGAGAAGAAGCGCATGTCGAACAAGGAGTACATGTCCCGTCTACATCAGAAGACAAGGAAGCGTCACATAGATGACAACCAATTCCGACGTGTCCGTGCCGTCCTTTTTGGAGATGAGATGGGAAAGCCACAGAAGAATAGCAATGGAGATTGGGTTTACCACAACACCAGTGCAAAATACCGTGGCGGCTCGCGAAATTCTATCGGCTAATCCAGGACCAGAGGAGATACGTTTGGGTATCAAGCTACTCAATAAGGGACTGGAGCAGCAAAAGGTCGCCCTGTCTGGAAGCCAAAAGCTGGTCTCGGATTCCGATCAATGTCGCACAGATCCGGCATGGGCTGACGTAAGATCCCACTACGATCGGGCGTGGCATCGTCACCCCGAACGCAGGGAAGACAATTATTCAAGAACCGGATCGTCGGGGCAGCACCGCATAACTACACATAACTGGAGCAACGTTGCTCCAGCAGCCGAGAAAGACGCGATCGCTGCACTGGTTCCGAGGAATCCTCCCCGAAAAGGAGAAGATAAAGAGAAACGTCGGGAGGAGGATCGTCAGAAAATGCCACCTCCTAGACATGAGAACCGTCCGGCTGAGCCTCACCTTGGTGGGAACGACGAACGAAGGAACGACAGAAACCACGCTGGCACAAACCGGTAGGGGGCTCATCATAGTCAAGAACCTCCCCGGAACCAGAATAATGACGCTCCGGACGGAGGCCGGCGATCAGCCGGAAACAACCCAGCTACACCACCCTCTCCACAGCACAGTTATCACAAGGGCTCCCAAGGAGGTCAAGGAGGACGACATGGCGGAGGAGGTGGTGGCAGAAGCCGAAGTCCGGCTCCAAGGCACCGCAGCCACAGCCAATATTCGGGACGATCCCTATCCCCGAACGACGCAAGGCACAGGATCAACTCCAACATAGAGGCTCGGCGCTACGAAACGATGACGTGTACGTGGGCCCAAAGTGCTTCGGACCACGCATCAGAGCTACACAATTCCCGGAAGGATTTGCTATCTCAAGACATATCCAAGCCTACGATGGCATTGCTCGGCCAGACACCTGGTTACAGGATTTCTTCCAAGCTTGCTGCATCGCCAAAGGCGGAAACAGCCTGGTCGCAACCCGATATCTCCCACTTATGTTGCGGAAGACGGCGCGGTCATGGCTCAATGAACTTTCGGCGAACACCATTCACAACTGGTATGACTTACAAAGTGCGTTCTTTCGGAATTTCGAAGGCACATATCGGAGGCCCTGTACGGTTGGAGATCTACAGCGTTGCACCCAGAAAGCCGGAGCAACTTGCCGAGATTATCTCGGACGATGGATTGACACCAAGCACTCCTGCGAGGGAGTGAATGATCAAACTGCGATTAAAGCTTTCATTGCAGGTCTCCCAATTGGTTTACTGCGCCATCGCTTGAAGTGTGACAAGGTTACTGATCTGGGAGAGATGATAGAAACAGCGAGCAAGTATGCAGATGCTGACGACGATGCAGAGGGATTACGTAATGTCCTAGTTGTGCCTCAGTCGACAAAACAACCAAAGCAACAAGCTCAGAAACGCAAAAATACCTCAGAAGAAAAACCCAACGCGGAGACAGCAGTAGTCACTACTGTTTCCGGGTCTGGAGGACGAGGAGGACATGGAGGAGGCCGCGGGCGTGGCCGTGGGACATCAAGGGTCCAAGGTAGAGGAGAGCAACAACCAGGCAAAACCTACACTTGGGCCGACATCGCCAATAACCCATGTGTGCATCACTTGGATGCCAATGGGGGCTCGTCCCACACCAACGCTGAATGTCGTTTTAACGACGACATCAAGAGAGATGATACCGCAGGCTACAAAGCTAAGCGGAAGAAGGGAAAGAAAAATCCCGAAAAGGACAAAGAGACCAAGGAAGATTCCGACATGGAGGAAGCCGATGCTTTAAATCCCAAGTCGGAAGGGAAGAAAACTTTTCCCACCAAGAAGGACACTTACGTCACCTTCCTCGGATCTCAACCAGCAAAGGTCAAGAAAGCAGTTCTCCACGAGCTCAACGCAATAGTTCCGGCTGTCCCTCAGTATCTGGACTGGTCGGAAGTGGCAATTACGTTTGACCGCGCTGATCACCCACCTAAGCTACATAGGCGAGGCAAATACGCCTCAATCGTCAATCCACTTATTGACGGTTATGGTTTCTCCAAGACCCTCATGGACGGTGGTAGCAGCATCAATATTCTCTATGTCGAAACGCTACGCCGGATGAAGATCTCGGAAACACAGCTGAACCATAGCTCTGTGATCTTTCATGGAGTTGTCCCAGGAAGACAAGCTAATTCCCTGGGAGAGATCACTTTGGATGTCACTTTCGGAACACCAAAGAATTATCGAACGGAGGCACTTTCCTGCGAAGTGGTCCCGTTCAAGAGCGCATACCACGCTATATTCGGACGCCCGGCTTACTGGGCTTTTATGGCTCGTCCGTGTTGCATTTACAATATGATGAAAATTCCAGGTCCCAATGGCGTGATCACCATCAGGGGAGACCCGAAGAAGGTGCAAGAGTGCGAGGACGGAAATGCCGCCTTTGCCGAAGCCTTGCTGCACGCCCAGGAGTACCAGGAGATCAAGAAGAGCATAGATCCGTCCGAGATGCCCGCGACGAAGAAGGAGGTGACAAAGCCAAATCCAGAGTTCAAGGCATCAAAAGAGACGAAGACGACGCCGTTGAAGGATGATGATCCCTCCAAGGTGACCCAGATAAGCGTAGGCCTAAGTAGCGCATAGGAAAGCACGCTCGTCAAGTTCCTCCAAGCAAATCAAGATATCTTTGCATGGCAGCCATCTGACATGACCGGAGTACCTAGGGAACTTGCCGAGCACTCTCTAAATGTAAACCTGAACGCTAAACCCGTCAAATAGTCCTTACGACGGTTTGGTGATGAAAAGCGTAAGGCAATAGCTAAGGAACTAGCACGGCTCAAGTTAGCCGGATTCATAGAAGAGGTCATCCATACTGATTGGTCGGCCAACCCTTTAATGGTCCCTAAAAAGGACACCACTGATTTAAGGATGTGTGTTGATTATACTGCCTTGAACAAGGCTTGTCCAAAAGATTCGTTCGCTCTGCCTAGAATTGATCAAGTTATCCGATTCTACGGTAGGCTCGGAACTCCTCTGTTTTCTCGACGCATATTCCGGTTACCAGTTACCACCAAATCCTGATGAAGGAATCTGACAAAATGAAAACTTCATTCATAACCCCCTTCGGAACCTTCTGTTATGTTACGATGCCCTTTGGGCTAAATAACACAGGAGCTACGCACCAGCGCACGATGCAGTGTTGCCTCCATGATCAACTAGGACGCAATGTACATGCATACGTGGATGATATCGCGGTCATGTCCAAAAAGAAGGAAACATTGATTTCCGACTTGGAGGAGACGTTCGCCAATCTACGAAAATACAACATCATGCTTAACCCGAAGAAGTGTTTCTTTGGAATACCAGCCGGAAAATTGTTAGGTTTTATCGTATCTCAAAGAGGTATAGAGGTGAACCGCAACAAGATCAAGGCTATTCTCAATATTTCCAGGCCAACTCGCCTGAAGGACGTACAAAGATTAACTGGTTGCATTGCTACGGTCAGTCGATTTGTAAGCCGGCTTGGTGAAAGAGCCGCACCATTATACAAACTCCTGAAGAAGACCAAGGATTTTGCCTAGACTGACGAAGCTGAAGCTGCACTACAAGACCTGAAAAAATTACTCTCATCTGCTCCTATCCTTGCAGCGCCGACCTCAGGAACCGATGTTGCTTTACATTGCTGTGACAAATAAGGTTGTCAGTATAGTTATGGTGGTGGAGTGACCAGAAGAAAATCAGGAGCACCTGGTGCAGCGTCCGACATACTTTGTCAGTGAGGTCCTGACAGAATCAAAACAACGTTATCTGCACTATCAAAAGTTGTCTTATGGTGTTTTTCTAGCATCTCATAAGTTACGACACTATTTTCAGGAGCATCCAATTACCGTGGTGAGCAAAGCTCCCATGAGAGATATATAATCAACAATAGCGATGCCACAGGACGCGTTGCCAAATGGGGTATAGAGCTTGCAGCTTTTGATATTGAGTACAAACCCCGGACATCAATCAAATCCCAAATCCTTGCTGACTTTGTCGTTGATTGGACAGAGACCAAGGAGAACATGGTCCTCCCTGAGTCGGAATATTGGACCCTCTTTTTCGACGGGTCTAACGCTCGAGGGGGCTCGGGGGCTGGTGTGGTGCTCAAATCACCCCAAGGAGATAAACTTTTATACGTGTTGCAGATCCACTTCACAGCGACAAACAACATCGCCGAGTATGAAGCACTGTTGCATGGAAGTCGGATTGCTAAGGATATTGGCATCCGACCTTTGATGTGCTACGGAGATTCGGATCTTGTTGCTCACCAAGTCTCGGATATTTGTAATGCAAATAAGCACATGGCAACATATAAAGCTGTCGTGGATGATCTATCTAAATCGTTCGAAGGGTTTGAAGTTCAACACATCCCTCGAGCAGAAAATGAGGAAGCAGATGCACTATCTCGAATAGGCTCTGCGCGGAAAGAGGTTCTGGATGGCGCATTTTTAGAGCACCTCAAAGTTCCCTCGATAAAGGGAGTAGATGAGGAATATCCGGCCAAATCCGACTCGCCTTTAATAGCAGTTCTGGCTATAATTCCCAGATGGACTAAACCCTACCTCAATTACTTGGTAGATGGCAAATTACCCGAAGACGAGGTGCTGAGCCGGCAGATTATCAGACGAGCAAAAGCCTATACTACTGTTAGAGGTGAGCTCCATAAACGGAGTGTTTTTGGGGTTTTTCAGCGCCGTGTATCTCCGGAAGAAGGAGTGAAAATCTTAAGAGAAATCCACGAAGGCGAGTGTGGTCACCACGCTGCAGCCAAATCTCTAGTGGCAAAAGCTTTTCGACATGGATTTTTCTGGCTTACAGCTCAGGCAGATGCCGAACGATTAGTCAAGACATATAAAGGCTACCAAAAGTACGCCAAGCAAGCTCATGTTCCGGCTGATCAGTTGCGAATAATACCTATAACATGGCCTTTTGCGATCTGGGGGCTTGATATGGTAGGACCTTTTAAACGAGCTCCAAGTGGATTTACTCACCTCTTAGTGATGGTGGATAAATTCACAAAGTGGATCGAGGCTAAACCTATCACTAGTTGTGATGGAGCAACATCCAAAAGATTTGTCGAGGATGTTATAATCCGGTATGGTTATCCACATAGCATTATCACGGACAACGGGAGTAATTTTTCCATGGGAGAGTTGGCTCAATTCTGCGACGAGCAAAATATCCGGCTTGACATTGTGTCAGTCGCACATCCACAGGCTAACGGACAAGTCGAAAGAGGAAATGGTTTAATTCTACAGGGCTTGAAACCAAGACTCGAAGCACCACTAAAACTTGATGCGGGGGCTTGGGCAGAGGAACTACCCTCTGTAATTTGGAGTTTACGAACAACTCCGAACAGGTCAACATGATATACACCTTTCTTCTTGGTCTATGGCGCACAAGCAGTTCTTCCTAGTGATTTAATTCATACTTCTCCTAGAGTGGCCGCGTATATCGAGGAGGATGCCGAGATTTCTCGACAAAATGATCTCGACTTAGTCGAAGAAGTTCGCGTCGTTGCTGAAATGAGATCTACAGCCTATCAGCAGAAGGTACGCAAGTATCATAGCCAGAGAGTCCGAAATAGATCTTTCAATAAAGGTGATTTGGTTCTCTGGCTTGTGCAACAAAGAAAGCACAAACTTTCCCCAGTATGGGAAGGGCCCTTTTTAGTTAGTCGAGTATTGCACAATGGGTCGTACTACTTAACTGACATGAGGCCAGTCAAAGAAAGACCTGCTACTAAGAAGAGAAAGAGAGGTAGAGGCAGTACAAATCCAGATGAGTTAGACAGACCGTGGAATATTGCTCAGCTATGTCCCTTTTATTCTTATTTATCCTTCTTTGTAATCATACATATGTACATGTTCTGTGAGAAATAAAAGTTTTGGTTACCTCAAAGTTTTCCTGAGAAGTTTTTACCATCTTATTTCCTAATGATCATGTCATAGTCGAAAATCCCAGAATGCTTGAAAGTACTTTATGCTCATGTTTGTTCTGATTTAGATTTCCGATTCTAAAACTACTACCTTCGGGTATAACTCTAAAAAAATTCTAGTCTTTACTTGGGTTATTTGTCTGATTGCTGGATGCGGGTATCTTCCGAGTAGTGAATTGTTGGTACTGGAAGCCGGCTTTGTTTCCGAGTTTAAACTGGTTTAGCAATTGAGCTCTATTTCTCGGCAAAGTAGTTTCCGACTTAAGGTTTAGCCGGCTCACGAAAGGGACGAGGCAGAAAGCCAGATAAACGATAAGTAGAGGCGGAAAATTCTAAGTGCTTATGAAAACATTTCAGGCACGCAAATAATCTAAGAAAAAAGTGTTGAATAGATAAAAAAACTTAGCACTAGCAAAAGTCATAGTACTTAATATTTACAAGCACATCATGTTCTTTCACAGAATAATACATAAGTTTGTGGTCTATGCTGCAGGAGGAGATGAAGGAGCTGCCGGCTAGTTGGTTACTCCACCTTGATATCGTTCTGAGATGCCCGGATCCGAGGTGGTCCATTCATCGTCGGAAGCTTCTTTGGTTTCTTCTGGAGGAGGTGGCGGGGTATCTACGCGGGTGAAGAAGGGGATCTCGTAGCTGGTCAGATCAGCTACGTGGCACCCATATACGGCGCAGGAGTGCATGATGGCTTGAAGGTCTTGCTCCTGGCTGTCTTCGTCTACCTTGCAGTACCCTCTGGTCACTTGCCATATCTCCATGTTTCCATGGTAGCTCATGACCATGGTCAGAGCGTTCTGCGTAGCAGTCTGCGCGTAGGACATGTTCCAGTCCCGAACGAGATGCGGCATCTCCTTGGCCTTCTCCCGCACCTGGAAGTCCAACATGCTTGGCATGTCAGGAATCCTGAGAGACTCGCCAATGTCCTCAAGGGACTGGCGGTAGTCATGAAGAAGATCACTGACTTGGGTAAGCCGGTGAGTGCGGGGTTCGGACTAGGAGGAGTCCGTCAAGTTCAGAGGACCTATACACAAAACAAGGATAAGAAAAATCCGACATTGATGAAAGTCGAAGAAATGATAAGTTAGATAGATGGAACATACCAAGAATGACGTCGTCAATCTTGGCTTTCTCCTCCCGGAGACTCTGGAGTTCAGCCCGGAGCGCCTGGGAGATATCCTTCTCTCTGCCAACCTCATTCTTGAGGTCCGAGATAACCTTATCTTGAGCGGCAATCTTGAGATCGCGCTCTTCAGTGGCCATGGAGGAGGACTCGAGGACTTGAGCTATGCTCCTTTCATGATTCGCCTTGAGCTTATCCAGCTCTTGGCGAAGTCCCTTGTTCTCCATCACCAAGGTCTTGAGGTTCTCGGCCTCTTCAATCATAGCGATGGATTGTTTCACCAACGCTGTAAGACAAAAAGAACAACAGCTCAGAAAAATTCAACATTGAAAAAAAGTAAAAGACAAGGTTTGAATCTCGAAATGTTTACCTTCGGCTTCATCCTTGGCTAACTTGAGCTCAGGATTTTTAAGCCGGAGAGCTTTGATTTCTCTCCGCTTATCACAGACATTTTTTAACAATTCTTGGTTATAGGAATACACTTTCTGTAAGTCAGAATACCCAAAGTCAGAAAGCTACTTAAGACTCAGGCTAATATTTTTTGCTAAATATCAGCACGAGCCTTGGGGGCTACACTAGTTCGTTCTTTGGCATCCTAATGAAAGCATAAACCCGGATTTCTATATCCTACTTCATGCTTGGGGGATAGAGGATATGATATAACATAAGGTAAAAACAAGAGTTGGAATTCCGACTTACATATTGCTCGCGGGTGAGTTTGTTTAACCCCGCGTTCACCTCAGCTGCCACCTTCTCGGCGAGGGTAAGAGGAATTACTGGAGCTGTTGGAAGCTCGCCAGTCCTGATCCTCTCGTCGCGAAGGCGGACTTGGGCGAGAAGGTCAGAGAACTTGACGTCCTCTGCTTCTTGCGATTCCTCTTCGGGAGATAGATGGCTTTTGTCCAGGACTTGCCTGGCCAGCCGCTGGATCTCCTCTGCAGATTTCCGGGATAAGCCAAATTTGGCAAGTCCGGGGTTGCTGAGGAGGTTGTCGGCGAAGACTTCAGCCGAGGGATCATTACCCGAAGAGGGTTCACCCTTATCTTGAGCTGACGCACCCACGGTGACATCATTGTGCGATCCAAGGACCACAGGCGCCGTTGGAGGAGCCGGATCTTCTGCAACAACCGGAGAAGGAGTAATCGCCAGTGTTGCAGAAGGTTGAGGGGCAGGAGTCGGAGGAGCCATGGCAGGGGAAGCTATGGTAAGCTTTGTCTGTCGTAGGGGCTTCCTAGGAATCCCCTTCCCCTTACCCTTGATGAGAGGCTTTGCTCTGAGAATGTAGTAAAGTCGGAAATATTATATCTCAGAAAGAAATTCGAGAAAGGTACAAAGGCGGAAATTGTGAATGAAAGTTACCTCGTCACAACGGGCACTTCCTTTGTGCCAACAGCCACTGTCGGAGCTTTGCGCTTCTTGAGCGCAAGGTCCGGCAATGGGACCACTTCAGTCTCCTGAGAAAACTCAGGAGGATATCCATCGAGTGGAGCAAGCTCCAACTCGGGGAGATCAGCAAGCTGAAAACAAGAAAACATATCAGCATTGCAGTATATAACTTAAAAGATTGAAACACACAAAAAGTGTACTGATGGAAGCTTACCGCTACCACGGGGTTTTCCGCCGTGTGCATGTCCAGAGAAATCTCCGGAATTTTCCTCTCGGTCCGCTCCTTGATCAGCCACTTGATCTGGCTTATGTAACCTTGGATGGTGTAGGCTTTGGGGCTGATGCGGAGAGAGTCTTTTTTGGAAGACGTGATGGAGTGCATCAGTCTATCCCCGTGGTACTAAAGTGGCTGGATCCGACGTGTGACCCAGCACTGGACTAAGTCAGATCTATTTAGACCCTTGTGCTTGATAAGATATTCGATCCGCCTCTTAGCGAGGATCAGATCGTCGGTGAGAGCCGGAGCGGCCTCATCCCAGGAAGGCTGGGCTATGGCGGCTCCGTCGACAAAAGCCGGCAAAGCAGTAGCTTTGCCGGGAGCCGGAATATCCCTATGATAGAAAAAATTGGCTGGCCACTGTTTGACCGAGTCACTGGCAGAAATTTTGGGATATGCCCGGTCTCGTCTAATAGAAAAACTAATGGTACCGGTGATATAAGGAACACCGGCAGTAATGGAATTTCTCCGGACATGGAAATAATGCCGGAAGAGAAGCAAACTCGGCCTAATGCCGAGAAAGCCCTCGCAAAGCGCAGCATATGCGCTCATCTCTAGAAGAGAATTGGGAGGAAGATTATGGAGTTGAACTCCATAGTGGTTAATCACCTCGGAGAAGAACTCCGAGGAAGGAAAGGACAAACCTCGGTCCAGATGGGTGCCGAAGTGGACGCGCTCGCCTTCGCGTGGATTGGGGACGGTTTCGCCGAAACCGCTCCGCCAGTCGCCGGCGGCGAGAAGCCCCTCCTTCTCCACGTTTTTGAGGCCGTCGTCGTCGAGGGCGCAGGGGATCCAGATTCCCCGGAAGCTCTCTTTCTCCGCAGCTGCTTCCGCCGCCGCCGCCAGAGAGGAAGAGGAAGATGAAGCAATTTTCTCTTCGGTGGAAAAGGGTGACCTTAAAGTGGCGGCGCTAGGAGCTCTGTGGGAAGAGGACGAAAAGGCTCTGGGCACGCTGGAGGATTGGGAAGAAAGGAACAGCGAAGGACTGGTGGAGAGGAGAAGAAGAAATCTAAACCCCTTATATCCACCTACCTGCACCAAGATTCGTGCAAACGCTAAAGTTTAATTGCCACGCGTCGTGGAAAGAACTGGGAAGGGCCCGCGCGATGATTGCGTCACCTCGATCTCCACGCACGCATTGAAACGGTGCCTCGGTTCCGCAAACCGCGGACCCACCAACGGTCGTGCTGACGGAACGTCTGTCAGATGACGTGACTGGACCATGCTTGTGTCAGGTGGCGTTAGAGACCAAGTTCCGGCTTAGTTTAAAATTGAGCTGGAAAATCCGAGTAACTAATTGAAAGGTCCGACTTACTTTTAGGACCCGGATCGTATTTTTTGTTGTGAAGTTTCAGGAACCCTTCAAGATTCTGCAAGCTGAAGATCAGGCTAGACGATGATAAAATCCGACTTTGGATCTTGGAGGCCTCCGGGGGCTACTGTTGGGGAAATACTTTCCGGGTATCCTCACAGATCCTCACTGACCAGGGTGGCCCACTTCGGGTTAGAGCTTTGCTTCACGGGCGGCCCAGTTAGGGAGAGAAGACGGAGTCCAATCCGACTACGGGAAGGCCCAGAAGACTTACCGACTTAGGCCCATAATGTTACTTGTAGTTCAAGATGTACTCTGTAACCAACTCTTAGTCGTAGCCGGATTGATCTCTCATGTAAACCCTAGGCCGGATATCTATATAAGCCGTCCTAGGGAGAGCCTTTAGGGCAAGAACACCAGACACCTCAATAGTCTGCAATCTCAACTCGCACAAGCGAAACTCTTGTAACCCATATTCCGGCTCTGCCATATTACTGGATTGCTAGCAGGAGTAGGGTCCGTCCAAAGCCGGCGGATTCGAACCTGGGTAAACTTGTGTGCTCACCGTCCCGGAACACCGTACGTCTCACACCCCTCTCTCCCGCACGCCTCGAGGACTCCCTCATGGCGTACTTGTCCTCAAACCGACGACAATTCCCTCTGCATCAGTCCTAAGGCTTTAAAGCCATAGGAGTACATAGGCCAGATCAAATGGTTGATCAAGGAGCGGATTGAACGGAAGATTCCGGACTTGTCTCTGGATATGCATACAGCGGAAGACCCTGTGGTTCCGGTAAGCTTCGATAATAAATCCTTTTATGTGTTTCACCTTTTATTTTACAACACTGAGATATTTTCTTCTTTTCAGCTTGATGACCTCCCCGAGTCGGAGCTAGCTCCCCTCGAGGGGTATCCTCTAGAGTTTTCTCAGGAGGCGGAACTTGTCCCACTGCCGGACATTGTGCCCAAGAAGCGCAAGGCTCCGACAGTGGCCGTCGGCACAAAGGAGGTGCCAGTCGTGAAGAGGTAACTTTCAACACAACTCCCTCCTTTGTTCCTTACTCGAATTTTGTTTCCGAGATGTAATGCTTTCCATTCTTATTACATTCTCAGGGCTAAGCAGCTCATCAAGGGCAAGGGGAAGGGAACTTCTTCGAAGCCCTTGCGACAGACGAAGCTGAATATAACTTCTCCTGCCGTGGCTCCTCCGACTCCAGCCCCACAACCCTCTACAACACTGGTGATTACTCCATCGCCGGTTGTCGCAGAAGATCCGGCACCTTCAACGGGGCCATAGACTGACGCCACAACGGGTGGCTCAGGTTTAGATAAGGGTGAACCCTTTTCGGGTAATGATCCCTCGGCAGAGACCTTTGCTGAAAACCTCCTGAATAATCAAGGACTTGCCAAATTTGGCTTGTCTCGGAAATCTGTAGAAGAAATCCAGCTTCTGGCCCGACAATGCCTGGAGAAGAGAAATCTCTCTGCCGAAGAAGAAGCACAAGAGGCGGAAGACATCAAGTACTCCGACCCTCTTGAACAAGTTCGCCTTCTCTACGAGGGACTTAGAGTTGGTGTACTTCCACCACCTCCGGTTATTCCACTCACCCTCGCCGAGAAGGTTACCACTGAGGTGAACATGTGTTTGAGCAAGCTCACACATGAACATCATGTAAGTTGGAATTCCAACGCACGATTTTCTTTATTGCATTTCATATCATATCCTCTAGCCCCCAAGCATGAAGTAGGATATACAATCCGGGTTTATGCTTCCTTAGGATGTCAAAGAATGAACTAGTGTAGCCCCCAAGGCTCGTGCTGATATTAGTAACAATATTAGCCCGAGTTTTCAGTAGACTTCTGACTCTGGGTATTCTGACTTACAGAAAGTTAATTCATATAACCAGGATTTGTTGAAGAACATCTGCAACAAGTGGAGAGAGATCAAAGCTCTCCGACTTGAAAATGTTGAGCTGAAGGTCTCCAAGGATGAGGCCGAATGTAAAATTTCCGACACTCAAACCTTGTCTTTTGTGTTTTCATAGTCGAATATTTTCGCTGAACCGTTGTTCTTTTTTGACTTACAACATTGGTAAAACAGTCCTGCACTATGATTGAAGAGGCCGAGAACCTCAAAACCTTGGTGGTGGAGAACAAAGAACTTCGCCAAGAGCTAGATAAGCTCAAGGCGGATCATGATAAGAGCATCGCTCAAGTTCTCGAATCCTCCTCCATGGCTACTGATGAGCGTGATCGTAAGATTGTGGCTCAAGATCAGAGAATCTCGGATCTCAACAATGAGCTTTGCAGAGAGAAGGACCTTTCCGAGGTGCTCCAGGCTTAACTCCGGAGTCTTCGAGAAGAGAAGACCAAAGTTGACGATGTCATCTTCGGTAAGTTTCCATCTTTCTGACTTGTCTTTATGACTTTTTTAATGTCGGATTTTTCTTAACTATTTTGTGTTATATACACAGGTCCTCTGAACTTGACGGACTCCACCTCTGCCGAACCCCGCACCCACCGGCTTATCCAAGTCGGTGATTTGCTCCATGACTTCTGCCAATCCATTGAGGACATTGGCGAAGCTCTCAAGGTTCCGGACATGCATAGCATGTCCAACTTTCAGGTGCGGGACAAGGCCAAGGAGATGCCGCAGCTTGTCCAGGACTGGAACATGTCCTACCCGCGATCCACAGCGCAGAACGCTCTCACTATGGTCATGAGCCACCATGGAAGCATGGAAATCTGGCAAGTGACTAGAGGATATGCTACTGTGGACGAAGACGGCCAGGAGCAAGACATCAAAGCCATCATGGAATCCTGCGCCGGATATGGGTGTCGTGTGGCTGATTTAACCAGCTACGATACTCCCTTCTTCACCCCGCGTGGATACGCCGCCTCCGCCTCCGGAAGAAGCAGTTGAAGTTTTCGACGATGAACAGTACGAATCGGATCTGAACATCTCGGAACGTTATCGAACTGCGGCCGATGCATCCAGCGAGCCGGCAGCTGGTACCTCTTCTCCTGCATCATAGATAATCAGAAACAAATGTGTTATTTTGAAAAACATTATGGATCTATAAATATACAATACTATAATTTTTGCTAGTGCTAAGCTTTTAATATTTTCAGCACTTTTTTGGTTTTTAAATTTTTGTGTGCCTGAAATGTTTACATAAGCACTTATACTTTTTCATCTATACTTATCGTTTATCTGGCTTTCCGCCTCGTCCCTTTCGTGAGACGGCTAAACCTTCTACACGAAAACTTTGCCGAGCAACGGAGCTAAATTGCTAAACTAGGTTAAACTCAGAAACAAAGCCGGCTTCTAGTACCAACAATTCACTACTCAGAAAATACCCGCATCTGGCAATCAGACAAATAACCAAAGTGTAGACTAGATCTAAACCACAACCAACATGAGCATAAAGTACTTTCAAGTATTCTGGGATTTTCGACTATGACATGATCATTCAGAAATAAGATGGTAGAAACTTCTCAGCAAAAACTTGAGGCAACCAAGACTTTTATTTCTCACAGAACATGTACATATGTATGATTACAAAGAAGGATAAAATAAGAATAAAAGGGACGTAGCTGAGTAATATTCCACGGTCTGTCTAACTCATCCGGATTTGTACTGCCTCTAGCTCTCTTTCTCTTCTTAGTAGCAGGTCTTTCTTTGACTGGCCTCATGTCAGTCAAGTAGTACGAACCATTGTGCAATACTCGACTAACCAAGAAGGGCCCTTCCCATAATGGGGAAAGTTTGTGCTTTCTTTGTTGCACAAGCCGGAGAACCAAATCGCCTTTATTGAAAGATCTGTTTTGGACTCTCTGGCTATGATACTTGCATAACTTCTGTTGATAGGCTGTTGATCTCATTTCAGCAACGACACGAACTTCTTCGACTAAGTCGAGATCATTTTGTCGAGAAATCTCGGAATCTTCTTCGATATACGCGGCCACTCTAGGAGAAGTGTGAATCAAATCACTAGGAAGAACTGCTTCTACACCATAGACCAAGAAGAAAGGTGTGTATCCGGTTGACCTGTTCGGAGCTGTTCGTAAACTCCATATTGCAGAGGGTAATTCCTCTGCCCAAGCCCCCGCAGCATGTCGTAATGGTGCTTCGAGTCTCGGTTTTAGGCCTTGTAAGATTAAACCATTTGCCCTTTCAACTTGTCCGTTAGCCTGTGGATGTGTGACTGACGCAATGTCAAGCCGGATATTTTGCTCGTTGCAGAATTCGGCCAATACTCCCATAGAAAAATTACTCCCGTTGTCCGTGATAATGCTATGCGGATAACCATACAGGATTATAACATCCTCGACAAATCTTTTGGTTGTTGCTCCATCACAACTAGTGACGGGTTTGGCCTCGATCCATTTTGTGAATTTATCCACCATCACTAAGAGGTGAGTAAATCCACTTGGATCCTGTTTAAACGGTCCTACCATGTCAGGCCCCCAGACCGCAAAAGGCCATGTTATAGGTATTGTTCGCAGCTGACCAGCCGGATCATGAGCTTGTTTGGCGTATTTTTGGCAGCCCTTGCACGTCTTGACCAGCCTTTCGGCATCTGCCTTAGCTGTAAACCAGAAAAACTGTGTCTGAAAGCTTTTGCCACTAAAGATTTGGCTACAGCGTGGTGACCATACTCGCCTTCGTGGATTTCTCTTAAGATTTCCACTCCTTCCGGAGATACATAGCTGAAAACCCCCAGAAACACTCCGCTTATAGAGCTCACCTTTAACTATAGTATAGGCTTTCGCTCGTCGGACGATTTGCCGGCTCTGAACCTCGTCTTTAGGTAATTTGCCATCTACCAGGTAATCAAGGTAGGGTTGGGTCCAGCTAGGAATTATAGCCAGAACTGCTATTAGAGGTGAGTCAGATTTGGTCGGATATTCCTCATCCACTCCCTTTATTGAGGGAACTTTGAGGTGCTCTAAAAAAGCGCCATCTGGGACCTCTTTCCATGCCGAGCCTATCCAAGATAGTGCATATGCTTCCTCGTTTTCTACTCGAGGGATGTGTTGAACCTCAAACCCTTCGAACGATTTAGATAAACCATCCATGACAGCTTTATATGCTGCCATGTGTTTATTTGCATTACAAATATCCGAAACTTGCTGAGCAACAAGATCCGAATCTCCGTAACACATCAAAAGGCGGATGCCAATATCTTTAGCAATCCGGATTCCATGTAGCAGTGCTTCATACTCGGCAATATTATTTGTCGCTATGAAGTGGATCTGCAACACGTATAGAAGTTTATCACCTTGTGGTTATTTGAGCACCACGCCAGCCCCTGAGCCCCCGCGAGCCTTAGACCCATCAAAATACAAGGTCCAATATTCTGACTCAGGGAGGGTCATATTCTCCTTTGTCTCTGTCCAATCAGCAAAAAAGTCGGCACGGATTTGAGATTTGATTGTTGTCCGAGGTTTGTACTCAATATCGAAAGCTGAAAGCTCTATGCCCCGTTTGGCGACGCGTCCTATGGCGTCACTGTTATTAATTATGTCTCTCATGGGAGCTGTGCTCACCATGTTAATTGGATGCTCCTGGAAATAGTGTCGTAGCTTACGAGATGCTAGGAAAACACCGTAAGCCAGCTTCTGATAGTGCGGATACCGCTGTTTTGACAAAGTAAGTCGGATGTTGCACCAAGTGTTCATGATTCTCCTCCGGTCTCTCCACCACCATGACGATACTAACGACTTTGTCGCAGCAAGATAAAGCAACATCGGTTCCTGTGGTTCCGGTGCAGCAAGGATAGGAGCAGATGACAGTACTTTCTTTAGGTCTTGTAACGCAGCTTCAACTTCGTCGGTCCACACAAAATCCTTAGTATTTTTAAGGAGTTTGTATAATGGTGCGGCTCTTTCACTAAGCCGGCTTACAAACCGACTGACTGCAGCAATGCAACCAGTTAGTCTTTGTATGTCCTTCAGGCAAGTTGGCCTGGAAATATTGAGTATAGCCTTGATTTTGTCTCAGTTCACCTCTATGCCTCTTTGAGACACGATGAAACCTAAGAATTTTCCGGTTGGATTCCAAAGAAGCATTTCTTCGGATTAAGCATTATGTTGTATTTTCGTAGATTGGCGAACGTTTCCTCCAAGTCGGAAATTAGTGTTTCCTTCTTTTTGGACATCACTGCAATATCATCCACGTATGCATGTACATTGCGTCCGAGTTGGTCATGGAGGCAACGCTGCATCGTGCGCTGGTATGTACCTCCTGCGTTCTTCAGCCCAAAGGGCATCGTAACAAAACAGAAGGTTTCGAAGGGGGTTATGAATAAAGTTTTGACTTTGTCAGACTCCTTCATCCAGATTTGGTGATAACCGGAATATGCGTCGAGAAAATAGAGGAGCTCCGAGCCTGCCGTAGAATTGATAACTTGATCAATCCTAGGCAGAGCGAACGTATCTTTTGAACAAGCCTTATTCAAGGCAGTATAATCAACACACATCCTTAAATTAGTGGTGTCCTTTTTAGGGACCATTACAGGATTGGCCGACCACTCAGTGTGGATGACCTCTTCTATGAATCCGGCTAACTCGAGCCGTACTAGTTCCTTAGCTATTGCCTTACGCTTTTCATCGCCGAAATGTCGTTAGGACTGTTTGACGGGTTTAGCGTTCGGGTTTACATTTAAAGAGTGCTCGGCAAGTTCCCTAGGTACTCCGGTCATGTCAGATGGCTACCATGCGAAGATACCTTGATTTGCTTTGAGGAACTTGACGAGCGCGCTTTCCTATGCGCTATCTAGGCCTACGCCTATCTGGGTCACCTTGGAGGGGTCATCATCCTTCAACGGCGTCTTCTTTGTCTCTTTTGATGCCTTGAACTCTGGATTCGGCTTTGTCACCTCCTTCTTTGTTACGGGCATCTCGGACGGATGTATGCTCTTCTTGATCTCCTGGTACTCCTGGGCGTGCAGCACGGCTTCTGCAAAGGCGGCATTTCCATCCTCGCACTCTCGCGCTTTCTTCGGGTCTCCCCTGATGGTGATTACGCCGTTGGGACCTGGAATTTTCATCATATTGTAAATGTAATGCGGACGAGCCATAAAAGCCCAATAAGTCGGACGTCCGAATATAGCGTGGTACACGCTGTTGAACGGTACCACTTCGAAGGAAAGTGCCTCCGTCCGATAGTTCTTTGAGTTCCAAAGGTAACATCCAAAGTGATTTCTCCCAGGGAATTAGTTTGTATTCGTGGGATAACTCCGTGAAAAATCATAGAGCTGTGATTCAGCTAGGTCTCCGAGATCTTCATCCGGCGTAGCGTTTTGACATACAGAATATTGATACTGCTGCCACCGTCCATGAGAGTCTTGGAGAAACCATAACCGTCAATAAGTGGATTGATGATTAAGGTGTATTTTACTCGCCTGTGTAGCTTAGGCGGATGATCAGCATGGTCAAACGTGATTGCCACTTCCGACCAGTCTAAGAATTGGGGGACAACCAGAACTGTTGCATTGAGCTCATGTAGAACTGCTTTCTTGACCTTTGCTGGTTGAGATCCGAGGAAGGTGACATAAGTGTCTTTCTTGGTCGGGAAATTTGTCTTCCCTTCGGGCTTGGGGTTTGAAGCATCAGCTTCCTCCATGTCGGAATCTTCCTTGGTCTCTTTATCTTTTTCGGGATTCTTCTTATCCCTTTTTCCGCTTAGCTTTGTAGCTAGCGGTGTCATCTCTCTTAATGTCATCATTCAAACGACACTCTGCGTTGGTGTGGGGCGAGCCTCCATTGGCGTCTAGGCGATGCACACATGGGTTATTGGCAATGTTGGCCCAAGTGTAGGTTTTGCCTGGTTGCTGGTCTCCTCTACCTTGAACTCTCAAAGTCCCACGACCACGCCTGCAGCCTCCGCCGCGTCCTCCAGACCTGAAAGTAGCAGTGACAACTACCGTTTCCATGTTGGGTTTCTCTTTCGAGGTGTTCTTGCGCTTCTGAGCTTGTTGCTTTGGTTGTTTTGCTGACTGTGGCACAGCTAGGACGTTGAGTAATCCCTCTGCATTGTCATCGGCATTTGCATACTTGCTCACTGTTTCTATCATCTCTCCCAAATCAGTGACCTTGTCACACTTCAAGCGATGACTTCCATGTCATCCTGCGCTTTGGGAGAGTGTTCCCCGGATCCTTCATCCATGGCTTCTGCTTCTTCTGTAGCTTTGGAGTTATACTCCTCTTCATATTCCGTGGAGAACTTTCAGAAATCTGTTGACGTCATCGAATCATCCGATGATGTGGGTACGTCGGCGTTTGTTCCAATTGCCTCCAGCACAGAGTTGGTGTTATCTCTAGCATCAGCAGAGCTGGATCTGGATCCCACATATCCGAAGAAGTGCGACGCGTGCTTCCTGAGGTACTTGCGGCTCTCACGATCAGCTTTGTCGAAACTTCTGATGGTCTCGAGAATTGCGTCTTCGCCTGAGTTTTGCATTATCATACATCGCAATGTATACCTTAGGAAAGGCATGTTTGTCCCGACGTCATCAGATCCAAAATCAGTGTCGTTGCTATGCTCCTCTTGGATTTCGACTTCAGCGGGTGGGTTGATCTGGGATTCGATCTCTCCAAGGAGATCCACTCCAGATTCGACCTAGACCGCTAGGTCTGCTTCAGGATCGGATTTCTCCACTATCTCCGCAACTGGTGCGGGCTGGGTGGGATTAGGGTTTTGTGAGATCCGGAACTCTGCCGCCTCCGCGGACAAAGGGGACCCATAAGATTCTTCTGCCTCTATCATCACCACTTGGGTGGGTGGGACAGGTTCAGAAAAGCCGATGTAAACATCGATCTCGCCAAAAGACATGATTGTGTAGGCAGTCACAACCTCCCTAGCTAGAATCTAGGTCTCCTTGAGAACGATGAGAGGGACGTCGCTAGCGTAGAGGATGCGACTGACGGTGATAGTCTCGCCGATTCCAATTCTTGGAGATTCCGCTCGGAACACAGGTCCGAAGCTCACTTGCCCCACGGTGGGCGCCAATTGTCGTCAGATTGATGACAAGTACGCCATGAGGGGGTCCTTGAGGCGTGCAGAAGAGAGGGGTGTGAGACGAACGGTATTCCGAGACGGTGAGCACACAAATTTACCCAGGTTCGAATCCACCAGCTTTGGACGGATCCTACTCCTGCTAGCAATCCAGTAATACGGCCAAGCCGGAATATGGGTTACAAGGGTTTGCCTGTGCGAGTTGAGATTGTAGACTATTGAGGTGTGCCCTAAAGGCTCTCCCTAGGATGGCTTATATAGATATCCGGCCTAGGGTTTACATGAGAGATCTATCCGGCCACGACTAAGAGTCGGTTACAGAGTACATCTTGAACTACAAGTAACACTATGGGCCTAAGTCGGTAAGTCTTCTGGGCCTTCCTGTAGCCGGACTGGACTCCGTCTCTTCTCCCTGACTAGGCCGCCCGTGAAGCAAAGCTCTAACCCGAAGTGGGCCACCCTGGTCAGCAAGGAACTATGAGGATACCTGGAAAGTATATCCCCAACAATCGGAGCCGGACAAAGCTTATTGTAGTAGAGCTTGTTGTAGTAGACATACAGGAAGTCGTCGTGCTAAGACCACAATGGACCATCGCACTAGAGCAGCAACCATCACCAATGATGACATTTGTAGATCGGAAGAGACCGACCTGAAAACAAATCGACGAACACGAGAATAGAATGAATCCTAGGAGATCTGTCGGACAAACACTCCACGAGCTCTCCTTTAGCGCTAGATGCACCACCGGAGCGAGGATAAAGAGGGGAGGACTTTATTCTAACTCCAGGACATAGTCGTCGAGTCAACATCCTGAAAAGACACTAAAAAGCAGATGAAACAGAAAACAGAAAATCTCCTGCTGGTGCGAGACCGTGGTCCACCACACCTCTAAGGCCCTAGGGCCACCAGAGGTAGAGCGGACCGGCGAGGGGTGTTGGGTTCGCAGCATAGAAAACAAAAAATTTCCTACAAAGAGAACTATACGCCAAGATCTATCTACTAGTACAGAGCAACGGGTGGATATACATCTATGGAGAACTTACCCTCGAAGACAACAGAGTTTTGTTAACGAGTTGGAACTCGTGGATGATGTAGTCGCACGCTTGCCGATCTCAAGATGGTGTGGAAGTCCGAGCGCCGCAAATTAGCAGCGCATCCATCCTCGCACACACGTTCAAGCCACCGGACAACTTCCACCTCCTCGTTCCAGCGAATCAGCGGAAGCAGCAACTCCTTCCAGACGCAAGGCCACCGGGAACATGTATCTCGCTAATCCGAGACCATGGGGAATATCTAGAGGGGGAGAGAGATCCTTCACGAGGAGGTGTGCTTTGTGAGGGAGGAGAGGGAGGCCTTTTATAGGAGAGGGGGGCTCCTCCCCTACCATGGCCGGCGGCCAAGAAGGGTGCCCCCACCTCTTCCTCATTCATGTGGTGGAAGCTCCACTCACATCAATTTTGACTCCACCCAAAATTCCACTCACATGCATTAAATTTCCACCAAATTTAATGCAACTCTCAATTAATAAAACTCTTTTATTTATTTTATTCAGAATTTTGTTAATTACTTTAATTAACAAACATTCACATAAAACCCCTTGCAACATTTCAATATCACATGCAGAACCACTTTCTGCAATTTCACCCGAAACAATTCCGGTTTCTATCGAAACATTTCCTGCGCTTTGCAAACCTTTTGTCTGGAACATATGTGCTCCTAAATGGTGTCCGGCAACCCTTAAGTGTGTCACCCTACGGTTCGCGAATAATGCAGACATGATTGAGACTCCTCTCAGATCAATAATCAGAAGCGGGACCTGGAGATCCATACTGACTCCTGCA
The DNA here is from genome assembly GCA_910589775.1 of Avena eriantha. Taxonomy (NCBI): domain Eukaryota; kingdom Viridiplantae; phylum Streptophyta; class Magnoliopsida; order Poales; family Poaceae; genus Avena; species Avena eriantha. The sequence goes on from OU342741.1 coordinate 62,442,920, forward strand.
TATTCAACGATGACTTATGTGATCGTGAGAACCTTTAACGTCAGCAATTTAATCCCTTTGTCTCATGATATAATACATGTCTGAGATTCGATCATCGGTATCCAAATACCTAGTTTGATCTTGTTACCGACATGCACTCTTTTTTCGTTCCCGTGATATAACATTCTAGTGATCACATCACTTGCTTGCAAGCTATCTTAATGTGATATCACCGAGAGGGCCCAGAGTATATCTATCCGTCATCGGGATTGACAAATTCCACTCTTGATCCATGAGCCTCAACATAACACCTTTGTAGCACGGAACCCACCTTTATAGTCACCCTGTTACGGTGTGACGTTTGATGTTATCAAGATACTCTTCCGGTGTTAGCAATTAACATGATCTCATGGTCTAACGACTAAGATTACTTCGTATGATGTTATAGCAATATAAAAATAATGACTTTGATCGTAATGCTATACTTCGGATGAATGTTCATCACATCATTTCACAAATGCTGTGACCTCGTTATTAACAGCATCCAATGTCCATGATCAGGAAACTTTGATCATCTTGTTAATCAACGAGCTAGTCTATAAGAGAGGCATAACTAGGAACCCCTTTTTGTTTATCAAACACACATATATTGACGTTTCCTATCAATACAATTATAGCCTGCAAAATAAACATCTATCAAATACAAGGAATATATAATAACAACTTTATTATTGCCTCTCAGGGCATATTTCCTTTAGTCTCCCACTTGCACTAGAGACATGGAGTTCTGGTGTTGATCATGTTTTGCCTTAGGGAGAACTTTAGTCAACGGATCTTCTACATTTAGGTCCGTGTGTACTTTACAAATCTTTATATCTCCACCCTTGACATGTTCGCGGATGGAGTGAAACCGGCACTTAATATGCTTGGAGTTCTTGTGAGACTTTTGAAATGGATCGTATGGGCACCTAGAGGGGGCTTGAATAGGTGCTACTCCAAATTTTAATACTTTTTCAATTTTAGGCTTAGCACAAAGGGTAAATTCTCTAGATAAACTATTAGGTGGAAATTCCCTATATGCAAACCTATCTACTAGCGAGTAAAGAGCGAGTGGAAGAGGAATGGGTAAACCGTACTGAAGCACACGGAGACACATGATTTCTTTGACCGCAGTTCCTTCCTAGTTAAGGGAAGTACGTCTGCGTTGGAGGGGTGGGCAGTACTAAGACCACCACGCCACAATAGGCCTCACCCTGTTCTCCGATGGATCCCGCCACCAAAGGCCTGATCCACCTTTCCACTATAGGTACCCTTCGAGGCGGGTACCGGCGCCTTTACACAAGTAGCGGGGCAACAACTCCACAATCAACTTGGAGGCTCCCGAAATGACAACAAGCCGCCACAAGAACAAAGTTATCAAATACAACGAACAATATATAGGTATTGACAAGAATACTAGATCAGGGATTTCTCCAAGTGAATGGAGAGGAGTTGATGCGCTTGATTCGTGATGATGATGATGATCCTCTCCTCCTTGAATTCCCCCAAAGATCAAAGCCTTCGGGTGGTTGAAGTGGGAGATCGAGAATGGGAGCTCTTGCACAATGTCTGGTCAATTTCGAATGAATCAAGGAGTCTGAACGTTGGGGAAGAGGGGGTATTTATACCCCCCTCTGAAACCAGCCGTTGGACACTTTGGGGGCCGGATTATCCGGCCTGGGGAAAACTCCGCCCCAGACTCGGAATATTCGGCAGATAATCCGCCCCCTATCAGAGCGTCGCGTCGAGCTTTCCCTTGATCAACTTCCGGGGGCCGGATTATCCGGTCCTATGTGAAGGCTGGATTATCCGGCCTGGGGAGGAAAAACCGCCCCACTTCGGATTTTCCGGGAGAAAATCCGACCGGATATCGAGCGACGTGCCTTGGCTCCCTTTGCTCAAAAACTGGTGGCCGGATTATCTAGCCCATGCTACAGCCGGATTATCCGACCTAGGGAGGAAAAACCGCCCCAGTTCGGATTTTCTGGGAGAAAATCCGACCGGATACCGAGCGACGTGCCTTGGCTCCCTTTGAGCAATGAGGTAGGCCAGATTATCCGGCCCTTGGTGGCGCGGATAATCCGGCCCCCCTCAAACCTTCCTGCACACTTAGCGCACATGAATAATCTCCACAGTATTGTTATCTAACAAACAAAACATAGGAAAACATGAAATGTTCTTTCAATCTCCCCCTTTTTGGTGTTAGATGACAATACCAGGATTTGCAGGAAAAATCACAAGACAAACAATAATAACCATGGAATATCCTAATCAGTGTGTGCATATTAGAATTTTGCATTGGAATACAAATGCACACAAATAGGTGAATCTATTCCATAGACAAATGGGCAATATAATCATACCACCCAGGTAGAGGGAAGGAATCCTTGACATAGCCTTAATTATTACCGAGATTACCAATATAAGCGCCTTCCTTGATAAAGACTTCCAGCATAATAGGATATGAATAGATGGATCCATGAGCATAATCCATGAGATGAAATCCATAAGCATAATCCAGACAACCACTGACATAGAGTCTCAAACAAACCACAAACCACAAATTTAAAGTTCAACGCTAAATGGGCATAAGCAAGAAAACGACGAATAGAAAAATGCAAGTGCTTATGCTCGACCCATGCAAATCCACGAATATCCTAATCGAACTACTTCTCCCCCTTTGGCATCGAGACACCAAAAAGGAAGAAGAGCGAAGCTAGCGCCCCACAGGATCACTCGTAGTCCTCGTCCTCGTCCTCGTCCTCGTCTTCGTCTTCATTCTCATTCTAATCCTCATCTTCAAGCTCCTCGGTGTCACCATCCTCATCCTCATCATCAGCAGCAGCCGCAAAGGGGAACAAGTGACGCTCCAGCTCTCCATAGTTCAACCCGGAGGAAGAGTTCCACCGAGCATACGGTGTGGGAGGTGTAGGAGCCGGAGGGTCACCCGAAGCACCGGACACATGGTGGAGAATGAGCTGCTGGGAGTGAGCCAACTCATGCCGCTGCCTGTATGCCTTGTACTAACCCTTGCGCGTGTCCACTCCCATGCAAAGAATGTTATGCTGGAACCAGTTCAGCTGCTTGATCTCACGGGCAACGGGAGGCACTAGGGGCCTGCGAGCATCCCTCATGAGGCCCTCAGGAGCAGAGGAGGGGTGAGAGGTCTTCCGAACCTTGGTGTAGATCTTCTTGGCCTTATGCACCGAATCAATGTGGAACTCCTCAGAAGGAAGCAGGTACCTTATGAGCATCATAATGTAGGGCGCATAGGGGATGGACAGACGGTTGAACATAGAATCAGTCAATTCATGGTAAATGAAGTCCATGACATCCAGCCTATACTGCACCGACTCGTCCTCGCACGAGGCAACCTCATGAGAAAATTGAAGTAGCTGAACAAGGTGACCACGGATGCTGTCATTGTTGCCCCCACTCGGAGTGATGGAGTCACGGAAGAGACCCACTAAGGCAGCATAGATGGGAGCAAGGCCAGCCAGAGTGCCCACAATGCCATTATCCACAGTGCAAGGAGAGAGAGCTGCATCTTTGTTGGGCTTCAGCTGGGTGATGATGCGGTGGCCACTGGCTCTATCCCTGCTGCAGAAAGAGTATCCAAGAACCTCAGAAAACACGTGAAAGTCAGCAGTCATAGGCCTGTCATGAGTCATCCACTTCATAGTGCGACACTCATCCCCACAAATAACCAAAGTCGAGAAGAACTGCTTCACCACCTCAGAGTCAAAAGAGCACTGGAGAGACATGAGATGGTGCAGCCCCATCCTCTCAGCCACAAACATCACATCCATAAGGTGGGCCTTCTCCAAAGCCTCAGCAAGGACCAGTGGATGCATAGGCCTAATGTTCAGCCTGGCATACACATCTTCATAGATACCTTTCCGTTCCGCACACCAAAAACGAGTATCCCCCCAGCTCATCATCATGAGGCAACTCAGCAAACAAGTCACGGTGACGGATGGAGGAATAGGTGACTGCATCCAAAGTCCTGTAGTTGATCTTGGGCTCCTTGCACTTCCTCTTGGACACCGCCTTCCTAGTCCTCTTGGCTTGTTCAGCCATGCGCTTCTCTTCATTCTTACTTCTCCTCAACTCAACTTCGTCCACTAAGTTACCATGTCCGTCATCTCGAAAGTATTTAGCGAGAGGGCGGCGCTTGTAGGTCTTGGGAACACTGGAACCACCTATGAGGAGAATAAGGCCGATATCAAGGGGATAAGCATACACACAAGTCCAGGAGAGAGCATGGAAAAAGTAGTCAAAAATTTCATAGGACAAATCTACTCAATGTATACTCCATAGTGAATCTGAACCAGAATTGAATCTCTCAGGCCGGATTATCCGGCCTGGACAGGGGCGGATAATCCGGCCCTGGCAGAAAATTTCGATTCCACCTAGATTGAATGCAAAAGATTAGATCGGGCCTAGAAACTGCAAGACTACGATTTCTATGCAAAAACACATCCTTCTAGACAACGTTCCACCCAACAAGTAACACATATAGCCAAAGATGGAGAGAGAGGGAGTTACCCTCACTCATTGGAGGAAGAACATGGAGGAGAAGGTACCCGGAGGCGTGGAGAAGAAGATCCGGGGAGGGCCAGAAAATCCGGTGGCTGGAGAGGCTCTAGACAGGGTGGGGGACGGCAGGCGGCGGCTGAGGAGGAGGAGAGGGTTGGGGGAGAAGTGTTGCTCGGTATGAGCCCTTCCCCCCGATCCCTGCCCTTTAAGACGAAATCCGCCAGGGCCGGATTATCCGGAAACACTTGGGCCGGATTATCCGGCCTCAAATCTGGAATTCTGTTAAACACAGAATCAGGCCCGCGCGTCCCTAAACAACACCCCCACAAGATGTACGAGGGACTTATGTGCAAGAATAGATGGCTTAGGGGTAGGGAAAGGCTTAGGAGAACCAAACTGAGATGGTACTATACACTCAAAATTGCAAGATCCAAATCAAATAAAAGCCAAGATTGAGTGGGATTCCCATAAGAATATGAGAGAGCAAAAACAACCAAAAAGATCCAATTCTCTGCAAGGGAGAGGGCGGTGGCCGAAGTCACCTTGTTGGAGTGTATGGTGTGACACCGCGAAGATATATCTTGGGTTCACGACCAATACTCATCAATAAGCTCACATATCACAAAATGATATTAAGAGAAATGATTTATCTTGCTTTTGGCATTATGGGGGGAGGGTTAGCCCAATGAGTTAGGACCACACTCCCCCTATATCCATGCCCACACCTAGACCAAAGTAGGATTGAGATGTACAAGTGAGTGCATGGGTAATCAAGACAAGCTCCTGGAATCAATGATATTTAGCTCATTCCTCAAGTAGAAGAATCTTGCTTCATCAAGTGGCTTTGTAAAAATATCCGCAAGTTGGTTCTTCCTGCTCACAAAGGATAGATCAATATCGCCTCGAGCAACATGGTCTCGAATAAAATGATTCCGAATCTCAATATGCTTCATCCTTGTGTGTTGAACTGGATCGTATGCAATTTTGATTGCACTTTCATTATCACATAAAAGAGGCACTTTGTCACAATTGACACCATATTCCTTTAAAGTTTGCCTCATCCACAATAATTGAGTGCAAGCGTTGGCAGCAGCAACATATTCAGCTTCGGTGGTGGAGAGAGATATACAATTCTGCTTTTTAGATGACCAACACACAAGAGATCTTCCCAAGAATTGACAAGATCCAGAAGTGGATTTCCGATCATCCTTATCACCAACCCAATCTGAGTAAGTGTAACCACATAAAGAGAAATTGGAGCCCTTGGGACACTAGAGACCAAAGTTAGGGGAATGAACCAAATATCGAAAGATCCTTTTGACCGCCACTAAGTGGATTTTTTAGGAGCTACTTGATACCTTTCACACACTCCCACACTCAACACGATATCGGGTCTAGATGCGCAGAGGTAAAGAAGAGAGCCGATCATGGACCGGTATACCTTTTGGTCCACATCTTTACCATGTGGGTTAAGTTCAAGATGACATTTTGTTTGCATCGGAGTGGCGACACCATTTAGATCCGTCATCTTGAATCTCTTGAGCATGTCTTGGATGTACTTTGCTTGATTAATAAAAGTTCCTTATCTAAGTTGCTTGATCTCGAATCCAAGAAAGAACCGTAATTCCCCCATCATAGACATCTCAAACCTGTCAGTCATAAGCTTTGAAAATTCTTCATTAAAAGCTTTATTAGTAGAACCAAAGATGATATCGTCTACATAAAGTTGGCATACGAAGAGCTCCCCCTTAACCTTCTTAGTAAAAAGAGTGGGATCGATTTGCCCAACTTCAAAGCCACGATCTAACAGAAGCTCTTTAAGGTGCTCATACCACGCACGTGGGGCTTGTTTAAGGCCATAGAGTGCCTTATCGAGTTTGTAGACATGGTTCGGAAAGTTAGGATCCTCAAAACCCGGGGGTTGCTTTACATATACCAACTCATGTAGAGGACCATTAAGGAAGGCACTCTTGACGTCCATTTGCTGCAACTTAAAATTGTTATGGGTAGCATAAGCAAGAAGGATACAGATGGACTCAAGGCGAGGCACTGGAGCATAGGTCTCGCCGAAGTCAATGCCCTCAACTTGGGAGTAACCTTGTGCCACAAGCCTTGCCTTGTTCCTCACAACAATGCCATTCTCATCTTGCTTGTTTTTAAATATCCACTTGGTGCCGATAACATTGTGGCAATCTTTGGGTTTCTCCACGAGTTTCTAGACTTTGTTGCACTCGAAATTATTCAATTCTTCATGCATAGCAACAACCCAGTTTGGATCTTCAAGAGCTTCAAAGACCTTCTTAGGTTCCACCATTGAGATATGAGCTTGATGCTCACCAAAGCTGGCCAATTCTCTTCTTGTAGAAACCCTTCGTCGAAGATCACCAACAACCTTGTCGAGGGTGTGACCCCTTAACTCAAGGTTCCGATCAGCTCGAGCCTTGCGACGAAGTTCAATAAGTTGGTTGTCTCTTGGAGGAGTAGTTTCATCACTTGAATCTTCATTGGAATCATTTACTTGACCTTGATTAGAAACTGGGATAACAGCAGTAGGTGGTGGTGAAGCATGCCCTTGAGGTGAGTCAGTAGCCGTAATAGGAGGCTGCTGAACCAATGAGACAGGGCTAAATAAACCGGCCGATGGAGAGGCCGAATAATCCGGCCTGGGAGTACTTGTAGCAGCTTCATCAGGATGCATGGGGTTTGCTTGAACTGGCGAGGGGTCGGATAATCCGGGGCTTGTCGAAAAATCCGGCCTGGAGCATGCATTGATATCTTCACCACCAGGAGCAATATGGTCAGCTGGAGCAGGGTGGCCGGATAATCCGGTGTCCATCGGATAATCCGGCCTGGAGTTTTCTGGAACAAATTGACCTTCAGCAGTTGATGGAGATGGTGCAGAATTTGCTCCCGTGGTAGGAACATGTTGGGCATGTGTAGATGAGGGCTCTTCATGGGAAGAGCATTGTCCTTCCCGATCCGCCATAAGGGGTTCCTCAATGGGGCGGAAAAATCCCACACCCATTCTTCTTATGGCATCTTGGGGTATTTCAACATCTGCATCACAAACACCATCTTGCTCCACATGGGAACCGTCATTTTCCTCGAACACCACACTACAAGATTCTACAACAGTTCCGGAGAGCTTATTGTAGACTCTATAAGTGTGGGATTCGGCACCATAACCAACAAAAATACCTTCTAGAGCCTTAGATTCAAACTTAGATAAACGAACTCCCTTGATAAGAAAGAAACACTTACAACCGAATACCCAAAAGTATGAGATGTTTGGCTTGTTACCGGTAAGTATTTCATATGGAGTCTTGTCCAAGATATTGTGGAGGTATAATCGGTTGGATGAGTGACAAGCAATAGAGATTGCTTCAGCCCAGAAGTTATATGGAGATTTAAATTCGGCTAACATTGATCTTGCCATATCCATTAGAGTTCGATTCTTCCTCTCGGCTACACCATTTTGTTGAGGGGTGTACGCGGCGGAATATTGATGTCTTATCCCCTCTTCACTTAGGAACTCATTTAAGGTGTAGTTCTTGAACTCAGAGCCGTTATCACTTCTTATAGCCAGAATGGGGACGTTGTGTTGACGTTGAACCTCATTGGCGAAGTCGATGACTATTTGTTGAGTTTCACTCTTCAACTTGAAGAAATAAACCCAAGTGTATCTTGAGTAATCATCAACTATCACTAGACAATACTTCTTCCCACCGAGGCTTGCATGAGATGGAGGTCCGAAGAGGTCCACATGAAGGAGCTCTAAGATCCTTTTTGACGAGATAATAGTTTTCCTTCGATGAGGAGAGTCATGCATTTTTCCTTCAACACACGCCCTGCAAACACGATCTTTGGCAAAGGAGACATTTTCTTTTAGTCCAAGGATGTGGCCACCCTTGTGGAGACTTTGCAAAGTTCTCATATTGACGTGGGCTAGTTGGAGATGCCATAGCCAACCCGCGTCAGCCTTTCCGAAAAGACACATCGGGCCTGTAGTGGTTTTCCCTGAAAAGTCCACCACGTACAGGTCATTTTCGACATATCCCACGAAAGCGACTTTTAGAGACTTGCTCCACAAGAGTCCCACCAAATCAACATCAATATAAACTGCAAAGCCCATCTTACCAAGGGCGTGAACTGAAAGTAAGTTGTACCCGAGGGTCTCAACAAGCATGACGTCCACGAGAGAGATATCGTGAGCCACCACAACTTTGCCGAGACCTAATACCTCAGATTTTGACTTATCACCATAGGAGGCGGTTATGTGATCAAGGTTTGGCCGCATCTCCGTGATGATCTCCTTGCTTCCGGTCATATGACTCGTGCAACCGCTATCGAGTACCCATTTAGAACCACCGGAAGCATAGCCCTGCAAGAAAATTACTAGTTTTTAGGTACCCATTTCTCAATGGGTCCTCTCATGTTAGTGACAAGGGTCTTGGGAACCCAAATAGACCAAGGAATGTAACAATCATAAGGGCCTACATAACTAGCATAAACATCACCATAATAATCGCAATATAATTCAAAGTTAGGATTGTTGACCCCTACAAAACCATCATTATTAGTCTTGTCATTGGTAATGTTGCTAGTCTTTGGTTGAGCAGTCTTGCTCTTCTTCTTCTTCTTCTTGTTTTTCTTGCTCTTTGTCTTGGGAATGTAACCAAGACCTTCTTTACTATTGTTTGTCCTTTGCTTGCTTAGTATCTCATCAATAACTTTTTTACCTTTGTATTGAGAACCTCTTGCAAGGTCTTCTTTTCCATAGGATGAAGTGGAGGTACTTGGCACATCATACCATTTCAATTGAGTTTGGAGCTGGTCATGAGACTCATTTAAAGTAGAATGATCACTCTTCAATGCCTTGTGAGCACTTTCAAGATTATCAAACTTCTCCAAAAGTCTAGCATGAACAGCCCCAAAGTCAATCTTTTCTTTCTTTAGTTTCTTTACCTTGGCAAGAGCATGGTCACGTTCTTTGATGAGCTGAGCCACAACTTCTTCCTGTGACTCCTCAATGGATTCGAGTCTCTCTTCCAAAGATACTCGAGCTTCCTCTTCCTCTTCCAAGGCGTTTTTCAAAGAAGCTATCTCCAAGGCATCTTCTCTTTCAATTTTGCCCTTTTCTTCAAGAAGATCTTCGGCTTGAGCAAGTTGACTCATAAGAGCATCAAAATGGAGTTTGTGCTCACCTTGCAGGTTAGTGAAAAAGGTATCCAAAGCAATAACTTCTTCTTTCATTTTAAGACTGTCATGATCATTCATATCCAAAATTATGTTAGTCTTAGGATATGAAGAGCTAGAAGTTGATACCTCGGACACTCTTGCCATTAGGCAAGTAGCGTTGTTGTTGATGACGTTCTCGTTTGGCGAGTCGAAGAGAGATGAAGGAGTCGATGTGGTGGATATAGCAGCCACCTCGCGAGAACTATCATCATCCTCTTCATCTTCACTTGTAGAGGAGTATTCTTATTGTGCTACTAAGACGATCTTAGGTTGCTTCTTGAAGGGGCCATTCTTCTTAATAAATGGCTTCTTCTTAGGTGCTTTAGATTTCTCTTTAAGAATGAGTCTGCCATCATTGTCTTCTCTATTTTGATACGGACACTCGGCTACAAAGTGCATTCTATCTCCACAGTTGTAGCAAGTTCTCAATCTTGGGTCACTTTCTCTTCTTCATTTGACCCGTTCTTGCGCTCAAGTTCTGACTTGGCTTTGGCAGGATCCTTCCAAAAGTTCCTTGCATAAAACGCCATGTACTCACCATGAGCACATTTGACTTCATCGGGGCAGTCCATGGAGGCCCCCTCAAATGCTCTTTCATCTTCCTCTTGCTCAACAACATTGGATTTGAGAGCAACATTGACACCCTTTTGCATTCCAATGGCCCGAGCACGAGCATCTTCAGCATTCTTTGCTGCCAATTTGAATGACGCCATCTCTTACATGACCTCATTGGATGTCATTTGATGGTAGTTATGTCTACCTTGCAGGCTCTTCAAGTCCATTGGCTCAAAAGGCATCAAGGCACCCACATATTTCCTTTTTATCCATGCATCATCAATGTGAGTGGCCCCATGCTTTCTAAATGTTGTTGCGATGCCCTTGAGTCTTCTATACATGTCTTCATGATTTTCACCATCCAACATGTAGAATCCCTCAGCTTCATTACTAAGGGCATCATACCTGTTCCTTCTCATGCTTTCATTCCCAACAAAGAGATCCATAAGAGCATCCCAAGCTTCTTTAGTTGTGTTGAGATGTTCAATGTGTGGCATGTCCTTGGGACCCACACCAAGCTGTATCATGTGGAGAGCAGTGGCATTCAATTGATTGTCCACAACTTCTCTTCTTGTTAGGTTGGTTTGATCTCCAATATGAAGACCCTCTTCAATAATCCTCCAAAGTTCAATAGAGGAGCTGCAAACATGAGATTTCATTAAGAATTGCCATTGATTGAAAGAGGATGCAGTGAGCTTGGGTGGATCACCCCTATTGTTTATATGCGGATGAGGGATAGGTGTGTCGAGGGAATATACGTGGCGAACCTTGTTATATTCCTCCTTACCACTTCCCTTCTTGGAGGTGGAACCATTAAGTTTTTCACCTTCCACATCATCATCCTTGGATCCGGTGTTACCCTTTTCGTTAGATGATGGTGTGGCTGCCTCAGAGGAGGATGGAGATGGGGATATGGATGATGTGAGGCGAGCAATCATTTGATTCATATCCTCCATCTTGGCCTCAAAAGATTTCAACAAGGTTGTTTCCAACGTCTTGAGATCATCCATTGTGACCTTATCCACAGCCTCATTCCCATCATCCTTGGTACCCATACTACTCTTAGGCGGTTAAGCCCGAATTAAGAGTCGGGGCTCTGATACCAATTGAAATGGATCGTATGGGCACCTAGAGGTGGGGGTGAATAGGTACTACTCCAAATTTTAATACTTTTTCAATTTTAGGCTTAGCACAAAGGGTAAATTCTCTAGATAAACTATTAGGTGGAATTTCCCTATATGCAAACCTATCTACTAGCAGTGGAAGAGGAACGGGTAAACCATAGTGAAGCACACGGAGACACAGGATTTGTTTGACCGCAGTTCATTCCTTGTTAAGGGAAGTACGTCTGTGTTGGAGGGGTGGGCTGTACTAAGACCACCATGCCACAATAGGCCTCAACCTGTTCTCCGATGGATCCCGCCACCAAAGGCCTGATCCACCTTTCCACTATAGGTACCCTTCGAGGCGGGTACCGGCGCCTTTACACAACTAGCGGGGCAACAACTCCACAATCAACTTGGAGGCTCCCGAAATGACAACAAGCTGCCACAAGAACAAAGTTATCAAATACAACAAACAAGATCTAGGTATTGACAAGAATACTAGATCAGGGATTTCTCCAAGTGAATGGAGAGGAGTTGATGCGCTTGATTCGTGATGATGATGATGATCCTCTCTTCCTTCAATTCCCCCAAAGATCAAAGCCTTTAGGTGGTTGAAGTGGGAGATCGAGAATGGGAGCATTTGCACAATGTCTGGTCAATTTCGAATGAATCAAGGAGTCTGAACGTTGGGGAAGAGGGGGTATTTATACCCCCCTCCAAAACCAGCCGTTGGACACTTTGGGGGACGGATTATCCGGTCTAAGTGAGGGCCGGATTATCCGGCCTAGGGAAAACTCCGCCCCAGACTCGGAATATGTGGCAGATAATCCGCCCCCCTATCAGAGCGTCGCGCCAAGCTTGCCCTTGATCAACTTCTGGGGGCCGGATTATCTGGTACTATGTGAAGGCCGGATTATCCGGCCTGGGGAGGAAAAACCGCCCCAGTTCGGATTTTCCGGGAGAAAATCCAACCGGATACCGAGCGACGTGCCTTGGCTCCCTTTGCTCAAAAACTGGTGGCCGGATTATCCGGCCCATGCGACAACTAGATTATCTGGCCTAGGGAGGAAAAACCGCCCCATTTCGGATTTTCCGAGAGAAAATCCGATCGTATACCGAGCGACGTGCCTTGGCTCCCTTTGAGCAATGAGGTAGGCCGGATTATCCGGCCCTTGGTGGGGTGGATAAACTGGCCCTCCTCAAACCTTCCTGCACACTTAGCGCACATGAATAATCTCCACAGTATTGTTATCTAACACACAAAACATAGGAAAACATGAAATGTTCTTTCAACCTTGGTTCCTTGGCATGGGCTATGGCTCCATTGTTGTCACAATAGATCACCATTGGGTCCAATGCATTAGGAACCACACCTAGTTCCGTTATGAACTCCTTCATCCAAACCGCTTCCTACGCCGTATCTGAAGCAACAACATATTCTGCCTCTGTCGTTGCTCCAGCCACCACAGGTTGTTTGGAACTCCTCCAACTAACTGATGCTCCGTTCAAGAGAAATACGTATCATTATTGAGACTTAGAGTCATCTGGATCGGTGTCAAAGCTAGCATCGACATAACACTTAGCGACTAGCTCTTCTTCACCTCTGTATACAAGAAACATATCCTTAGTTCTTCTTAAGTACTTAAGGATATTCTTCTCCGCTATCCAGTGTTCCGAACCTGGATCAGATTGGTACCTACTAGTCAAACTAATAGCATGTGCCACATCCGGTCTTGTACATAGCATGGCGTACATTATAGAGCCTATGGCTGAGGCATAGGAGATCTTATCCACTATCTCTCTTTCTTCCGCCGTAGCCGGACTTTGAGTCTTACTCAATGTCTTGCCTTGCAACATAGGTAAGAACCCCTTCTTACTTCCGTCCATATTAAACTTCTTTAATATCTTATCAAGGTATGTACTATGCGATAGCCCAGATAGGCGTCTTGATCTATCTCTATAGATTTTAATGCCTAATATATATGAAGCTTCACCAAGGTCTTTCATCGAAAATTTGCTGTTTAGATAACTTTTAACACTGTTTAAAAGATCTATATCATTTCCAATCAATAATATGTCATCCACATATAATATTAGAAATGCCACATTGCTCCCACTCACTTTATTGTACATACAAGCCTCTCCATAAGATTGGACAAATCCCAACTCTTTGATCACCTCATCAAAGCGGAGATTCGAACTCCGGGATGCTTGCTTCAGTCCATAGACGGATCGCTGAAGCTTGCATACCTTATCAGCATCCTTAGGATCGACAAAACCCTTAGGTTGTATCATATACAAATCTTCTTCAATATTACCATTGAGGAACGCAGTTTTGACATCCATCTGCCATATTTCATAATCGAAATATGCAGCAATTGCTAACATAATCCTAACCGACTTTAGCATCGCTACAGGAGAGAATGTCTCATCATAGTAACTCCTTGAATTTGTCGAAACCCCTTTGTGACAAGTCGAGCTTTATAGATGGTCACATTACCATCAGCATCAGTTTTTCTTTTGAAAATCCATTTATTCTCAACGTCCTTTCGATCGTGAGGTAAGTCCATCTAGGTCCAAACCTGGTTTTCGTACATGGATTCCATCTCGGATTTCATGGCTTCTAGCCATTTGTTGGAATCAGGACTCATCATCGCTTCTTCATACGTCGCAGGGTCATCTATTTCATCAATCATGAAATCATAACAAGATTGTCGTATAGTTCAGGAGCTGCACGTGTCCTGCTTGACCTGCGAGGTTCAGCAGTATCCTCTTTCGGAGTTTCATGATCATTATCATTAGCTCTCTCTTCATCAGGTAAAGTCAACTCCGAAACAACTTCCGGTGCTGCGCCACTCGCCAATTCATGAAGAGAAGGTCCAATAACCTCTTTGAGTTCTACCTTCCGACTACTCACACCTTTCACGAGAAACTCCTTCTCAAGAAAGGATCTATTCTTGGCAACAAAAACCTTGCCCTCGGATCTATGATAGAAGGTATACCCAATTGTTTTCTTAGGGTATCCTATGAAGACGCATTTTTCCGCTTTGGGTTCGAGTTTATCCGGCTGAAGTTTCTTCACATAAACATCGCATCCCCAAACTTTAAGAAGTGACAGCTTAGGTTTGTTTCCAAACCATAATTCATACGGTGTCGTTTCAACAAATTTAGATGGTTCTCGATTTAAAGTGAATGCAGCGGTTTCTAGTGCATAACCCCAAAATGATAGTGGCAAGTCAGTCAGAGACATCATAAATCAAACTATATCCAATAAAGTGCGATTACGACATTCTGACACACCATTACGTTGTGGTGTTCCGGCAGGCATGAGTTGTGAAACTATTCCACAGTCATTCATATGTGTGCTAAACTCGTAATTATTGCAACTCCAATGGAATGTGATAAAAGTGCCAACAACTGTTGGGTTTTGGGATTCCTCAGGACAATTATATCTGACTAGTAAATGTTCCAACTACAACGGAATGGTAATTAAAACGGCCCACTACTTATGCTTCAGAACGACTCATGTTATCTATATTTGACTAGTAAGTGCTACAACTATAATGGAATGACTAAAACTGCCAACTGTGTGAGTTCCTCGGTTTGACTTCCTCGTTTGGTCTCGAAGTGGAATACTAGGACGGGTATGATTGGTGTTAGTATCAGGTGTTCCCGGATAGGTCTTTCTTATCCCTCTCTAATAGCCGACAGTTGTATCGAGTCTCTATAGGTTGTTTAGTGCATGCTTCGCTACCGCTTCAGTCCACGATACCTATGTAGGCGAGAGCCGCTGAATTCTAGCCTCGCCATGTACTGGCCTCAGTACTGACGCTCCTCTTTTTCCTTTGCCCTTTGTCGGCACCCCTTTTGTTTTAGCAGGTTTGAGATCGACGTCGTTAGCAGGGTTACCCTTCCGGCTTGGCCTCGACAGGGTTATGGATGCCATTGGTTATTCTTCAGGGCTCTTAGCCCCATTTGCATCTTGTCCGTACTCGGACGCTGTAGCGATTTCAAGGTGATTTGGATCTTTGCACTGTATATCGGTATTCTTGACTCATGGAGTCGTGTTGTATATATATATATCTGATCTGTGGGTCCCATCGAGGATTGTTGTGTAATGGTATTACTTTGTTTTCCACCCGCACGAAAGTGCCTGGTGGGCGTCCTTGAATCGTTTCTATGCGGGGGTTTGGCGGAAAAGGCTAAAACTTGCATAGGGCCGATTCGAGGGTGTTACACCTGCATATTATAGTTCATCACAAAGCTCTTGTAGCTAGGTGGCAGAGATTGGAGAACATGATGTATGCCTAAGTCAATGGGAATCGTTATTCCCGAGGACACAAGCTTATCAGCGTACCCATACATTTTGAGTACATGCTCACTAACAGAGCTATTCTCCTCCATCATGTAGCTAAAGAACTTTTCAGAAGCATTATAACTCTCTACGGCAACATGGGTATCGAAAATTATTTTCAATTCTCCCATGGTATCAAAGGCATTGCCATTTTCGAAACGCTTTTGAAGTTCTGGCTCTAGCCCATACAGTATGCATCAATGAACTAAGTTGTGGTCCTTCTGACGATTTATATAGACATTCTTTTCCTTGTCAGGGGCATCAGGAGCTGGTGGGGGGCCTAGCGGCGCCTCTAGCACATATTGCTTTTGTGCAGCAGTGAGGAGAATCCTCAAATTCATAGCCCTGTTGGTGAAGTTGCAACCATTCGCAGCAAGTTTCTCTTTCTCCATGAACACATTGAAATTAAAAGCAGGTGGTGCCATCTACAACAGAATTTGTAAAGTATATTTAGACTAAGTTTATGATAGATTGAGTTCAATTAATCCAAATTACTAATGAACTCCCACTCAAAAACGACATCCCTCGTGTCCTTTTGGTGATTACATGAACCAAATCCACTACACCAAGTCCGATCATCACGTGAGTTGGTGTAGCTTCAAAGGCGAGCATCTATATGGGCATCGTATCAACTATATGACTCATGCTTAACCTTTCGGTCCGTCTTCCGAGGCCATGTCTGTACATGCTAGGCTCGCCAAGTAAGAACCTTAGTATTCGCGTGTGTAAAACTGTCTTACACCCGTTGTATGAAAGCGTAGAGTCGAGTACACCCGATCATCACGTGATGTCTCGAAAGATGATCCATGAAACGGTGCATACTTAAGGAAGAACACATTTTATCTTGATATCTAAATGAGGGATCATCTTACAATGCTACCAAAAGCGCCAAACTAGCAATATAAGATGCAAACATCTAATGTGTAAAGTGAGATGATATGGTCCATGCATTTGATCTCTATCATTTGCATCGTGGTATGATCTCTATCATTCCTTTATGTGTAAGGCCAAGGTCTATGGAACTTACACGTTAAGTGTGTTGTAAGAGTATCTGTCATACATCTACTTACAACAATACCATATCAAGACACTAGCCTAGCAACGATCTAAACTAGACGCCTCTAATTTATCAATTGCAAGTTTTATGTGGCTTAGGGCTTTCGGAGATAGAACTAGTATTACCTATGAACATGAACCACAACGAGGATAACCAAGTTATTAGCAACTCGTTGTAAATCAGATATTGACTATAGTAGGAGAGACAGACACTCGCTAGCCACTTATGCAAAACTAGTTGCATGTCAGTCGTGGAACCGGTCTCATGTACGATGACATGTAAGGTTGGTCTGGGCCGCTTCATCCCACTATGCCACCAATATCTAAAATACATAGAAGATGCAATAACATGATCATCATCGCCCACATATAAACATATGTGTACTACCCATGCAAAAAGCACCTATGCATAGATCAGGCTCTGATACCACTGTTGGGTTCGCAGCATAGAAAACAAAAAAAATCCTACAAAGAGAACTATACGCCAAGATCTATCTACTAGATACAGAGCAACATGTGGATATACATCCATGGAGAACTTACCCTCGAAGACAATAGAGTTTTCTTAATGAGTTGGAACTCGTGGATGATGTAGTCGTACGCTTGCCGATCTCAAGATCGTGTGGAAGTCCGAGCGCCGCAAATCAGCAGCGCATCCGTCCTCGCACACACGTTCAAGCCACCGAACAACCTCCACCTCCTTGCTCCAGCGAATCAGCGGAAGCGGCAACTCCTTCCAGACACAAGGCCACCGGTAACATGTATCTCGCTAATCCGAGACCATGGGGAATATCTAGAGGGGGAGAGATATCCTTCACGAGGAGGTGTGCTTTGTGAGGGAGGAGAGGGAGGCCTTTTATAGGAGAGGGGGGCTCCTCCCCTACCATGGCCGGCGGCCAAGGAGGGTGCCCCCACCTCTTCCTCATTCATAGGAAGTGGGTTAGACTTAAATGTGCTTTAAATTTGCTTCTTGATGCTCTCTTTTATTTCAACTCATATTTCTTATGTGAGCATCTTCTCAAACTATCATGCCTAACTTAAAGGCGTTAAATAAAAGTACTTATTGGGAGATAACCCATAAGTTTTAGATGAGTCTTGTAAGTTATTACTTCAGTAATAACCGCTCCTATCCTTTTTATTTGCTTTTTGTGCCAAGAGTAACCTCTAATGAGAGAGAAGTAATGATTGAAAAAGTTGCTGCCCGAAACATATTTTTGTGCTTCACCGTAAAAATTCGTGTAAATCTCTAAATGTCTTTTTGAGGCGTGATTTTTTGTGCTTCTGCCCCAGGTTGTTATATAACTTTCGTTAGTTCAACACTTTTTGATTTGAGCAACAGAAAGTCTTCGAAAAAATTTGTCTTTACCTGCTGGTCTGTTTTAACAGATTTCTGCCATTATTTGCATTTGCTTCTTGTTGGTTCCTTTTTGAGTTCTTTAGGGGAATTGAGTTTTTTGAGGAAAGTGCTACAGTAGATAGTGTTCTAGTGGAAGTTTATTTGGTGTTAGAACTGAACCTTAAGACTTATTATCTTGAGTGCACTAATGTTGCTAATAAAGATTGTGTGAAGTTTTGTATGAAGTAAAAAAATTCAGGTGTATGGAAGAAATGAGTAATGAGATGAAGAATGGACTAAAGCTCAAGCTTGGGGATGCCACGCATGTCACCCCAAGAAATATCCAAGAAGTACAAGCGTCAAAGCTTGGGGATGCCCAGGGCATCCCCCTCTTCATCAATAAAAATCCCAGGTTTCCTCCAAACGCTTCATTTTCATTGTTTCGTGCATAGTTGTGTTGTTCTTCGAGCATATTCTTTTTCGTTTTCATTTTGGTTTTTCATTTTCTTGTTTTGTTTAGTTTTTTGAATAAATTGGTTGGACCCCCTCTTTCATACATTGGTTTTCAAGTAGTTTGGTTTGGTTTGGAAAAGAGTAGGAAAAGCTCATGCTTAAGAGGTAAAGAGAGCTTGTTTTTGACTGTGGCCTATGCTTTGTCATTCCATGCTTGATATTGTTTTGGCTTTATGCTCAGTATTCTTTGTTGTAACATGACTTGTTATAAACAATTGATATTTCTTAATGTGCCTTGGATGAATCATGCGTTGTTTTAGCATATTAAAGCATAGTATAGTGGTATTCTCCTTTGATGCTTTATTTGGGTTGACTTGGCGCATGCTCACACCATGTTATGACTATCCCAAGTCACCATAAGCCTTTATGATCCTTTAGTTTTCAACTTGTAGTATCACTTTATGCTTTGATCAATGATGTTTTGTTGCTCTGCATGATTATCGCCATTATTGCTCTCTTAGTTTGTCGCTCCCACTCTTTTACTAGCCTCTGCAACCAAGTATAAGTTCCACTCATGCATCCAACTCCCTAAACCAAGTTATTCCAAAGAGTCCACCATACCTACCTATTAGCATATGCTATTCCAAGTATATTCATGTTTTTGTTTACCTTATAAATTAAACCATTTATGAGGAAACTAGTGATTAAAGCTCTCACGAACTTGATGGCACACTTTACTTTTCTTGCCCTTAATAAACTTGAACCATTGTGTCGTCTATGTTGTATATGCTTGCTCTTATTTATTGGGGATTAGCAGAACCATGCTGTCATGGGGAACGCTTTCAACATTACACTGGTACTTTGTACCTAGTTGATATCATGCTCTTTTGTCTACGGATGTCGTCAGTGTGAAATGAAAGGGGAGCTTGTAAGTCCATGGAGTTATGTATATGTGTTAGATAAACGCCTGGGCCGCTAGTCTAATCCATGCTGACATGGTGGAAACCTGTACCATAACCATAATGAGCTGTCTATGAAGCATTCTTCTTATAAAAAAAGAGTCCTATATTGAGAAAAAAAAGAGAAAAAGAGAAAAAAAGATTATGAAAAGAGGAAACAGAGAAAAAAAGCACCATATTCCCATGGTAAATAATAAGATTGCTAAGATGCTTGTTGTCTGCTTGCCTTGTCATTTTGATATGGGGATTCTTCCATATCATCAGGCAAGGGGTACCCCGTTGGCGGTTCTCTATGATACACATGTACTTACAATGAAAAGAACTTACCGGTGACTAAACTTGAGTAGCATGAGGAGCGGCCCTCGTATTGAAGGGACATGAGATTCCTAACTTATACTTCGTCAAGCATGTACACCATAGTTTGTTCACTTTAACCTTAATCACTTCAAGATGCTTATGATAGGGGCAATGAGAGTTGGAAGCTATTAAGTACCATAATTTTTGGAAGCTCTTTATGAAACTTGAATCTCTGCTTCCTTCTATAAAGGCCTTTCTTCCACTTATATATTGAATCTCCACCTTCTACCTTTATGCACCTACTTTGAGAGCATAGTGGCCATTCTTAGTTCTATGTGCATTGTCCCAAGACTTGTTGATTGATGCATAACTTTGATATTGCTTGTTTTAAACTATTTGTATCTAGTCACTCTTATGAACTTTGAAGGTGTCCTATGTATTTAGGTTTGCTACTCTATGAGGGACAAGCTGAATGCCACTATGCTATGTTTTCTTTATGTGAAACAAACAAACGTCTTGCAAAGCATTGTTATTCATTAATCTTTTGTTTGTGCCTTTTCATGTTGCAACATAGTTTCTTTGTCTTATTGCTAGAACTTTGTCTTTCATGTTATGATTGAAGTACTATGATCCTAGCTTTGAATGTTTTACAAATACTTTGATCAAGTTTATAATGGTGCATGTCACCTAAAAAATTATTCTTTATTTTTATCACTTACCTACTCGAGGACGAGCAGGAGTTAAGCTTGGGAATGTTTATACATTGCAAATGTATCAATAATTTTTGATGTTCCATGCTTGGTTTTATCTACTTTCTTATGTTTTGTGCACACTTTGGAGTACTTTTCTTATGATTTCTTGGACTAACCTATTAACAAGAGCCACAGTGCCAGCTACCTGTTTTCTGCTGTTTTTGGTTCCAGGAAAGTCAGAAAATGAATATTCTCGGAATTGGACGGGATAAAAGCCAAAGTTCCTATTTTCCCGGAAGACTCACGGAGCCAGAAGGAGAGTCGGAGAGGGGCCACAGGGTGGCCACACCCCCCCAGGCGTGCGTACCCCCAGGTCGCGCCAGGGAATGGTGTGGGGCCCCTGGCTGGCTACCGACCTTGCCTCATTCGCCTATATATTCCTCCCTAGGCAAAAACCCTAGATCGTCAATCAGAAATCCACGAAAAGTTCCACAGTACCGCCGCCACCAAAGGGGAGATTTGGGGGACAGAAAGTCTCTATTCTGGCACCTTGCCAGGACGGGGAAGTGCCCCCGGAGCCATCTCCATCGATCTCCACCACCATCTCCATTGTCGTTGTTGATTCCCATGATGATGAGGGAGTAGTTCTACCTCGAGGCTAAGGGTTCTACCGGTAGCTATGTGTTCATCTCTCTCTCTCTATGCATGATCATATTGTGATCATGAGCTTTGTAATCAAGTAGATCTACCTTGCTACTCAAGTGCTTTAATAGATCTCTGCTCTCCCCATGTGTGTGAAAGTGACAGCGTGCACACCATGGTGGCACTTAGGCTAGAGATTACAAATACTTGTTATGAGTTATATTTGGAGTTGTATGTTTCTATGAAATTGTGGTGTTTGTTGGACCCATCTAGTACTCAAGGTGACAGTGTGGGGTTATCTATGTGGGAAAGATGAACTTTGAGGTGTGCTGTTATAGCCCTACCATGGATTAGAGTGTCCAACCGGAGAGTAGTTAAGAGTAGTATCATAAAGAGAAGATATCTATATGAGAGTGTTCACTAGTGAAAGTATGATCCCTAGGCCCTGTTTCTAAGCATTTATACACCGTTTGCAATTAGATATGTTCCATGTTTGCTTGCTTCCATCTTTATTTCAGTTTCCCTTTAGCCTTTTCCACACCATCAAGTTATTTTCTAGCACCGTTATCTTATATCTATACCACTTGTATTTCACTATCTCTTCGCCGAACTAGTGCACCTATACACCTGACAAGTGTATTGGGTGTGTTGGGGACACACGAGACTTCTTGTATCTTGATTGCAGGGTTGCTTGAGAGGGAATACCTTTGACCACTTCCTCCCTGATTTCGATAAACCTTGGGTGATCCACTTAAGGGAAAACTTGCTGCTGTTCTACAAACCTCTGCACTTGGAGGTGTCGCCGGATTGAGGACAAGTACGCCATGAGGGAGTCCTCGAGGCGTGCGGAAGAGAGGGGTGTGAGACGTACGGTGTTCCGGGACGGTGAGCACACAAGTTTACCCAGGTTTGAATCCATCGGCTTTGGACGCATCCTACTCCTGCTAGCAATCCAGTAATACGGCAGGGCCGGAATATGGGTTACAAGGGTATCGCCTGTGCGAGTTGAGATTGTAGACTATTGAGGTGTCTAGAGTGTCGTCCTAAAGGCTCTCCCTAGGCCGGCTTATATAGATATCCGGCCTAGGGTTTACAGGAGAGATCAATCCAGCTACGACTAAGAGTTGGTTACAGAGTACATCTTGAACCACAAGTAACATTATGGGCCTGAGTCGGTAAGTCTTCTGGGCCTTCCCGTAGCCGGATTGGACTCCGTCTTTCTCCCTGACTGGGCCGCCCGTGAAGCAAAGCTCTAACCCGAAGTGGGCCACCCTGGTCAGTGAGGAACTGTGAGGATACCTGAAAAGTATATCCCCAACAGCAACCCCCGGAGGCCTCCAAGGTCCAAAGTCGGATTTATCATCGTCTAGCTTGATCTTCGGCTTGCAGAATCTTGAAGGGTTCCGGAAACTTCACAACAAAAAATACGATCCGGGTCTTAAAAATAAGTCGAACCTATCAACAGGTTACTCGGTTTTCCAGCTTGATTTGAAACTAAGCCGAAACTTGGTTCCTAACGCCACCTAACACAAGCATGGTTAAGTCACGTCATCTGACAGGCGTGCCGTCAGCATGACCGTTGGTGGGTCCGCGGTTTGCGGAACCGAGGCGCCGTTTCAATGCGTGTGTGGAGATCGAGGAGACGCAATCATCGCGTGGGTCCTTCCCAGTTCTTTCCACGACGTGTGGCGATTACACTGTAGCATTTGCACGAATCTTGGCGCAGTTAGGTGGATATAAGGGGTTAGGATTTTTCCTTCTCCTTTCCACCAGTCCTTTGCCGTTTCCTTTCCTCCCAATCCTCCTGCGCGCACAGAGCCTCCTCGTCCTTCCCCCACAAAACTCCCAGCGCCGCCCCTTTTAGGTCATCTTCACACCGGAGAAATGGCTTCATCTTCTTCCTCCGGTTTGGCGGCAGCGGCGGCGGCAGCGACGGCAGAAGCAGCAGCGGAGAAGGAGAGCTTCCGGGGAATCTGGATCCTCTGCGCCCTCAACGAGGAGGGCCTCAAGAACATGGAGAGGGAGGGGCTTCTCGTCGCCGGCGACTGACGGAGCGGCTATGGGGAAACCGTCCCCAACCCGCGCGACGGCGAGCGGGTCCACTTCGGCACCCACCTCGATAGAGGTCTGTCCTTTCCTCCCTCGGAGTTCTTCTCCGGGGTGATAGATCATTACGGAGTTCAACTCCACAATCTTCATCCCAACTCTCTCTTAGAGATGAGTGTGTATGCTTCGCTTTGTGAGGGCTTTCTCGGCATTAGGCCGAGTTTGACTCTCTTCCGGTACTACTTTCATGTCCGGAGAAACTCCATCACTGCCGGTGTTCCTTACATCACCGGAACTATCAGCTTTTCACCTAGACGTGACCGGGCCTATCCCAAAATTCTAGCCAGTGACTCGGTCAAACAATGGCTAGCCACATTTTTCTATCATAGGGATATTCCGGCTCCCGACAAAGCTACTGCTTTGCCGGCTTTTATCGACGGAGCCGCCACAGCCCAACCTTCTTGGGACGAGGCTGCTCCAGCTCTCACCGATGATCTGATCCTCGCTTTGAGGCGGATCGAATATTTAATCAAACACAAGGGTCTGAAGGGATCCGACTTAGTCTAGTGCTGGGTCTCTCGTCGGATCCAGCCCCTTCAGTACCACGGGGATCGACTGATGCACTCCATCACGTCATCCAAAAAAGACTCCCTCCGAATCAGCCCCAAAGCCTACACCACTCAAGGCTACATAAGCCAGATCAAGTGACTGATCAAGGAGCGGATCGAGAGGAGAATTCCGGAGGTTTCTCTGGATATGCATACGGCGGAAAACCTCGTAGTGCCGGTAAGTTTACATCAGTACACCTTTTTATGTGTTTCAATCTTTGATTTATACTGTAATACTGATATGTTTTCTTGTTTTCAGCTTGCTGACATCCCCGAGTCGGAACTTGCTCCGCTCGAAGGATATCCTCCCGAGTTTTCTCAGGAGACAGAAGTGGTCCCATTGCCGGACCTTGCGCTCAAGAAGCGCAAAGCTCCGACAGTGGCTGTTGGCACAAAGGAGGTGCCTGTTGTGAAGAGGTAACTTTCAATCACAATTTCCGCCTTTGTACCTTTCTCGAATTTCTTTCCGAGATGTAATGTTTCCGAATTTATTACATTCTCAGAGCAAAGCCGCTCATCAAGGGTAAAGGGAAAGGGATTCCTTCGAAGCCCCTGCGACAGACGAAGCTCACCATAGCTTCCCCTGCCGTGGCTCCTCCGACTCCTGCCCCTCAACCTTCTGCAACTCTGGCGATCACTCCTTCTCCGGTGGTTGCAAAAGATCTGGCTCCTCCAACGGAGCCTGCGATCCTTGGGTCGCAAACTGACATCACCATGGGTGCGTCAGATCAAGATAAGGGTGAACCCTCTTCGGGTAATGATCCCTCGGCAGAAATCTTCACCGAAAACCTCATCAGCAATCCGGGACTTGCCAAGTTTGGCCTGTCCCAGAAATCTATAGAAGAGATCCAGTGGCTAGCCAGGCAAATCCTGGAGAAAAGCCATTTATCTCCCGAAGAAGAAGCGCAAGAAGCAGAGGACGTCAAGTTCTCTGACCTTCTCGCTCAAGTACGCCTTCGCAATGAGAGGATTAGGACTGGCGAGCTTCTAACAGCCCCAGTGATCCCTCTTACTCTTGCCGAGAAGGTGGCCGCTGAAGTGAACGCGGGTTTGGATAAACTCACCCGCGAGCAATATGTAAGTCGGAATTCCAACTCTTGTTTTTTCCATTATGTTATATCATATCCTCTAGCCCCCAAGCATGAAGTAGTATATATAATCCGAGTTTATGCTTCATTAGGACGCCAAAGAACGAACTAGTGTAGCCCCCAAGGCTCGTGCTGATATTTAGCAAAAATATTAGCCCGAGTCTTAAGTAGCTTTCTGACTTTGGGTATTCTGACTTACAGAAAGTATGTTCCTATAACCAGGAATTACTGACCAATGTCTGCGATAAGCGGAGAGAGATCAAAGCTCTCCGGCTTAAAAATGCTGAACTTAAAGTAGCCAAGGATGAAGCCGAAGGTAAACATTCCAAGATTCAAACCTTGTCTTTGCTATTTTCAATGTCGAGTTTTTCTGAACTGATGTTCTTTTTGACTTACAGCGCTGGTGAAACAATCCTGCCCCATGATCGAAGAGGCCGAGAACCTCAAGACCTTGGTGGTGGAGAACAAGGAGCTGCCCCAAGAGCTGGACAAGCTCAAGGCAGATCATGAAAAGAGCATAGCTCAAGTCCTTGAATCCTCCTCCATGGACACTGATGAGCATGATCGCAAGATCGCAGCTCAAGATAAAATAATCTCGGACCTCAAGAATGAGCTTGGCAGAGAGAAGGACATATCCCAGGCGCTCCAGGCTGAACTCCAGAGTCTCCGGGAGGAGAAGACCAAAATTGACGACGTCATTTTTGGTAAATTCCATCTATCTGACTTGCTTCTTTCTTCGACTTTCTTTAATGTCGGATTTTTTCTTAACTTGTTTTGTGTATAGGTCCTCTGAACTTGACGGACTCTTCCTCCTCCGAGCCCCGCACCCACCGGCTTAACCAAGTCGGTGACCTGCTTCATGACTTCCGCCAGTCCCTTGAGGACATCGGCGAAGCCCTCAAGATTTCGCAAATGCCAAGCATGTCGAATTTTCAGGTTCGGGACAAGGCCAAGGAGATGCCGCAACTTGTTCGGGACTGGAACATGTCCTCCACGTGAACTGATGCGCAGAACGCTCTCACCATGGTCATGAGCCACCATGGAAACATGGAGATATGGGAAGTAACCAGAGGGTACTGCAAGGTAGACGAAGACGGCCAGGAGCAGGACCTTCAAGCCATCATGCATTCCTGCACCGGATATGGGTGTCACGTGGCTGATCTGACCAGCTATGAGATCCCCTTCTTCACCCGCGTGGCTACTCCGCCTCCTCCTCCGGAAGAAACCGAAGAAGTTTCCGACGATGAACGCACCAACTCGGATGCGGACATCTCGGAACGATATCAAGGTGGAGTAACCAGCGAACCGGCAACTCCTTCATCTCCTCCTGCATCATAGACCAGAAATTTATGTATTATTCCGAAAAAACCTGATGCGATTGTAAATATGTAGTACTTTAACTTTTGCTAGTGCTAAGCTCTTAATCTATTCAACACTTTTTGTCTTTGAAATATTTTGCGTGCCTGAAATGTTTACATAAGCACTTGTATTTTTTCGTCTTCACTTATCGTTTATCTGGCTTTCCGCCTTGTCCCTTTTGTGAGCCGGCTAAACCTTCCACCGGAAACTTTGCCGAGCAACGGAGCTCAATTGCTAAACCAGTTTAACCTCGGAAACAAAGCCGGCTTCTAGTACCAACAATTCACTACTCGGAAAATGCCCGCATCCAGCAATCAGACAAATAACCAAAGTAAAGACTAGAAATTTTAGAGTTATACCCGAAGGTAGCAATTTTACAATCGGAAATCTAGACCAGAACGAACATGAGCATAAAGTACTTTCAAGCATTCTGGGATTTTCGACTAAGACATGATCATTTGGAAATAAGATGGTAAAAACTTCTCAGAAAAATTTGAGGCAACCAAAACTTTTATTTCTCAGAGAACATGTACATATGTATGATTACAAAGAAGGATAAACTAAGAATAAAAGGGACGTAGCTGAGCAATATTCCACGGTTTGTCTAACTCATCCGGATTTGTACTGCCTCTAGCTCTCTTTCTCTTCTTAGTAGCAGGTCTTTCTTTGCCTAGCGTCATGTCAGTTAAGTAGTACGATCCATTTTACAATACTCGACTAACTAAAAAAGGCCCTTCCCATACTAAGGAAAGTTTGTGCTTTCTCTGTTGCACAAGTCGGAGAACCAAATCACCTTTATTGAAAGATCTATTTCAGACTCTCTGGCTATGATACTTGCGTAACTTTTGCTGATAGGCTGTAGATCTCATTTCAGCAACGACGTGAACTTCTTCGACTAAGTCGAGATCATTCTGTCGAGAAATCTCGGCATCCTCTTCAATATACGCGGCCACTCTAGGAGAAGTATGAATCAAATCACTAGGAAGAACTGTTTCTGCGCCATAGACCAAGAAGAAAGGTGTGTGTACTGTTGACCTGTTTGGAGTTGTTCGTAAACTCCAAATTACAGAGGGTAATTCCTCTACCCAATCCCCCGCAGCACGTCGTAGTGGTGCTTCGAGTATCGGTTTTAGGCCTTGTAAAATTAAACCATTTGCTCTTTCGACTTGTCCGTTAGCCTGTGGATGTGCGACTGACGCAATGTCAAGCCAGATATTTTGCTCGTCGCGGAATTCAGCCAGTTCTCCCATAGAAAAGTTCCTCCCGTTGTCTGTGATAATGCTATGCGGATAACCATACCGGATTATAACATCCTCGACAAATCTTTTGAATGTTGCTCCATCACAACTAGTGATGGGTTTAGCCTCAATCTATTTTGTGAATTTATCCACCATCACTAAGAGATGAGTAAATCCACTTGGATCTCGTTTAAAAGGTCCTACCATATCAAGCCCCAAGACCGCAAAGGGCCATGTTATAGGTATTGTTCGCAGCTGAACAGTCGGAACATGAGCTTGCTTGGCATACTTTTGGCAGCCTTTGGACGTCTTGATTAACCGTTCGGCATCTGCCTGAGCTGTAAGCCAGAAAAGGCCGTGTCTAAAAGCTTTTGCCACTAAAGATTTGGCTGCAGCATGGTGACCACACTCGCCTTCATGGATTTCCCTTAAGATTTCCACTCCTTCTTCCGGAGATACGCAGCGTTGAAAGACCCAAGAAACACTCCGTTTATGGAGCTCACCTTTAACAATAGCATAGGCTTTTGCTCGTCGGATAATCTGCCGGCTCAGCACCTCGTCTTCGGGTAATTTTCCATCTACCTAATAATCATGGTACGGTTGAGTCCAGCTGGGAATTACAGCCAGAACTGCTATCAAAGGTGAGTCGGATTTGGTCGGATATTCCTCATCTACTCCCTTTATTGAGGGAACTTTGAGGTGCTCTAGAAAAGCGCCATACGGGACCTCTTTCTGCGCAGAGCCAATCCGAGATAGTGCATCTGCTTCCTTATTTTCTGCTCGAGGGATGTGTTGAACTTCAAACCCTTCGAACGATTTAGATAGATCATCTACGAAAGCTTTATACGCTGGCATGTGTTTATTTGCATTACAAATATCCGATACTTGCTGAGCAACAAGATCCGAATCTCCGTAACACATCAAACGTCGGATGCCAATATCCTTAGCGATCCAGATTCCATGCAGCAGTGCTTCATACTCGGCAATATTGTTTGTCGCTGTGAAGTGGATCTGCAACACGTATAAAAGTTTATCTCCTTGGGGTGATTTTAGCACCACGCCAGCCCCCGAGCCTCCTCGAGCCTTAGACCCATCAAAAAAGAGGGTCTAATATTCCGACTCAGGGAGGACCATGTTCTCCTTGGTCTCTGTCCAATCAGCGACAAAGTCAGCAAGGATCTAGGATTTGATTGTTGTCCGAGGTTTATACTCAATATCGAAAGCTGAAAGCTCTATTCCCCATTTGGCGATGCGTCATGTGGCGTCACTATTGTTGATTATGTCTCTCATGGGAGCTTTGCTCACCACGGTAATTGGATGCTCTTGAAAATAATGTCGTAGCTTACGAGATGCTAGAAAAACACCGTAAGCCAACTTTTGATAATGCGGATACCGTTGTTTGGACTCTGTCAGGACCTCGTTGACAAAGTAAGTCGGATGATGCACCAGGTGTTCCTGATTTTCCTCTGGTCTCTCCACTACCATGACGATACTGACAACCTTATTTGTCACAGCAATGTAAAGCAACATCGGTTCCTGAGGTTCCGGTGCTGCAAGGATAGGAGCAGAAGAGAGTACTCTCTTCAGATCTTGTAGTGCAGCTTCAGCTTCGTCAGTCCAGACAAAGTCCTTAGTCTTTTTCAGGAGTTTATACAATGGTGCGGCTCTTTCACCAAGCCGGCTTACAAATCGACTGACCGCAGCAATGCAACCAGTTAATCTTTGTACGTCCTTCAGGCGAGTTGGCCTGGAAATATTGAGTATAGCCTTGATTTTGTCTCGGTTCACCTCTATGCCTCTTTGAGACACGATGAAACCTAATAATTTTCCGGCTGGTATTCCAAAGAAGCATTTCTTCGGATTAAGCATGATGTTGTATTTTCATAGATTGGCGAACGTCTCCTCCAAGTCGGAAATCAACGTTTCCTTCTTTTTGGACATCACCGCGATATCATCCATGTATGCATGTACATTGCGTCCGAGTTGGTCATGGAGGCAACGATGCATCGTGCGCCGGTACGTAGCTCCGGGGTTTTTCAGCCCAAAGGGCATCGTAGCGAAACAGAAGGTTCCGAAGGGGGTTATGAATGAAGTTTTGACTTTGTCAGATTCCTTCATCCGAATTTGGTGATAACCGGAATATGCGTCGAGAAAACAGAGGAGTTCGGAGCCTGCCGTAGAATCGATAACTGGATCAATTCTAGGCAGAGCGAACGGATCTTTTGGACAAGCCTTGTTCAAGGCAGTATAATCAACACACATCCTTAAATCAGTGGTGTCCTTTTTAGGGACCATTACAGGGTTGGCCGACCAATCAGTATGGATGACCTCTTCTATGAATCCGGCTAACTCGAGCCGCGCTAGTTCCTTAGCTATTGCCTTACGCTTTTCATCACCAAACCATCGTAAGGACTGTTTGACGGGTTTAGCATTCGGGTTTACATTTAGAGAGTGCTCGGCAAGTTCCCTAGGTACTCCGGTCATGTCAGATGGCTGCCATGCGAAGATATCTTGATTTGCTCAGAGGAACTTGACGAGCGCGCTTTCCTATGCGCTACTTAGGCCTGCGCCTATCTGGGTCACCTTGGAGGGGTCATCGTCCTTCAATGGCGTCGTCTTCGTCTCTTCTGATGCCTTGAACTCTGGATTTGGCTTTGTCACCTCCTTCTTCGTCGCGAGCATCTCAGACGGATCTATGCTCTTCTTGATCTCCTGGTACTCCTGGGCGTGCAGCATGGCTTCGGCAAAGGCGGCATTTCCATCCTCGCACTCTCGCGCTTTCTTCGGGTCTCCCCTGATGGTGATCATGCCGTTGGGACCTGGAATTTTCATCATATTGTAAATGTAACACGGACGAGCCATAAAAGCCCAGTAAGCCGGACGTCCGAATATAACGTGGTATGCGCTCTTGAACGGGACCACTTCGAAGGAAAGTGCCTCCGTTCGATAATTTTTTGGTGTTCCAAAAGTAACATCCAAAGTGATCTCTCCTAGGGAGTTAGCTTGTCTTCCTGGGACAACTCCGTGAAAAATCACAGAGCTATGGTTAAGCTGTGTTTCCGAGATCCTCATCCGGCGTAGCGTTTCTACATAGAGAATATTGATGCTGCTACCACCGTCCATGAGGGTCTTGGAGAAACCATAACCGTCAATAAGTGGATTGACGATTAAGGCGTATTTTCCTCGCCTGTGTAATTTAGGCGGATGATCAGCGCGGTCAAACGTTATTGCCACTTCCGACCAGTCTAGATACTGAGGGACAGCCGGAACTGTTGCATTGAGCTCGTGGAGAACTGCTTTCTTGACCTTTGCTGGTTGAGATCCGAGGAAGGTGACATAAGTGTCCTTCTTGGTAGGAAAAGTTTTCTTCATCTGCATACTTGCTCGCTGTTTCTATCATCTCTCCCAAATCAGTGACCTTGTCACACTTCAAGCGGTGACGTAGTAGACCAATTGGGAGTCCTGCGATGAAAGCTTCAATCGCGGTTTGATCGTTTACTCCTTCACAGGAGTTCTTGGTGTCGATCCATCGTCTGAGGTAATCCCGGCAAGTTTCTCCGGCTTTCTGGGTGCAACGCTGTAGGTCTCCGACCGAACAGGGCCTTCGATATGTGCCTTCGAAATTCTGAAAGAACGCACTTTGCATGTCATACCAGTTATGGATGGTGTTCTCCGGAAGTTCATTGATCCATGATCGCGCCGTCTTCTGCAGCATAAGTGGGAGATATCGGGTTGCGACCAGGCTGTTTCCGCCTTTGGCGATGCAGCAACCTCGGAAATAATCTTGTAGCCAAGTGTCTGGCCGAGCAATGCCGTCGTAGGCTTGGATATGCCTTGAGATAGCAAATCCTTCCGGGAATCTTGTAGCTCTGATGCGTGGTCCGAAGCACTTTGGGCCCACATACATATCATCGTTTCCATAGCGTCGTGCCTCTATGTTGGAATTGATCATGTGCCTTGCGTCGTTCGAGGATAGAGATCGTCCCGAATGCCGGCTATGGTTGCGGTGCCGTGGAGCCGGGCTTCGGCTTCTGCCACCACCTCCTTCGCCAAGTCGTCCTCCTTGCCCTCCTTGGGGGTCGTTATGATAACTGCCTGGTGGAGGGGGTGGGGCAGCTGAATTGTTTCCGGCTGATCGTCGGCCTCCGTCTGGAGCATCATTATTCCGGTTCCGGGGAGGATCTTGTCTACGACGAGCCCCCTGCCGGCTTGTCCCAGCATGGTTTCCGTCGTTCCTTCGTCCATCGTTCCCACTATGGTGAGGCTCAGCCGGACGACTTTCATGTCTAGCAGGTGGTATTCTTTGACGATCCTCCTCCCGGCGTTTCTCTTTATCTTCTCCCCTTCGATTGTTAGATTCTCGTCAGGGAGGGTTCTTCGGATTCAGTGCAGCAATGGCATCTTTCTCGGCCGCTGGAGCGACGTTGCTCCAGCTACGCGCAGTTCTGTGATGCTGTCCTGATGATCCGTTTCTTGAATAATTGTCTTCCCTGTGTTTGGGGTGATGGTACTGCGCCCGGACGTAATGGGATCTTACACCAGCCCATGCCGGATCTGTGCAACACTGGTCAGAATCCGAGACCAGTTTTTGACTTCCGGACAGGGCGACTTTTTGCTGCTCCAGTCCCTTGTTGAGTAGCTTGATACCCAAACGGATCTCCTCTGGTCCTGGATTAGCCGATAGAATTTCTCGGGCTGCCACGGTATTCTGTACTGGGGTTGGGTATACCCAATCTCCGTTGCTATCTTTCCGTGGCTTCCCCATCTCATCTCCAAAAAGGACGGCACGAACACATGGGAATTGGTCATCATTAGTGTGACGCTTACGTGTCTTCTGATGCAACCGAGACATGTAGTCCTTAGTTGTCATGCGTTTCTTCTCCACCTCGATGTTTTTGGCCTCATCGAGGAGTTATTGACGACGTGCCTCTAGGGCTTGCGCCCTTTCGTCCAGCTCATCCGCAGTGAGTTCTGCAGTTGTAGGGATAGGTGTGGTTAGTGCGGCATCGATGAGTTTACGCGCACCTTCGGTGATCACGTGTCCATCCACCGATGTTTCTTTTTTCGGCTCGTCTGGGATAAGTGCTCCATCCGAGTCTTCCTCGTATTCCTCGGCAATCACCTCCTCTGTCAGAGGGTCTTTTTCCGTGGTCTTGTTCTTCTTGTTCTTCTTCTTTGCCTTCTTGGCAGCGCCGGTAGCAAAGACGGCTTTGGGTCCGTTTCCCGGAGTCAAGCTCTGATCGGTACTTTCGGACATCTGGACCTCGGGATTATCTCCGACGTCCATGTCATCCTGCGCTTTGGGAGAGTGTTCCCCGGATCCTTCATCCATGGCTTCTCCTTCTTCTGCAGCTTTGGAGTTGTACTCCTCTTCATATTCCGCGGAGAACTTTCGGAAATCTGCCGACGTCATAGATTCATCTGAGGATGCGGGAACGTCGGCGTTTGTTCCAATTGCCTCCAGCACCGAGTCGGTGTTTTCTCCAGCATCGGCAGAGCCGGATCCGGATCCCACGTAACCGAAGAAAGTGCGATGCGTGCTTCCTGAGGTACCTGCGGCTTTCGCGATCAGCCATGTCGAAACTTTTGATGGTCTCGAGGATTGCGTCTACGCTTTCACCTTGCAGTATCATACGTCTTAGTGTGTACCTTAGGAAAGGCATGTCTATCTCGGCGTCGTCAGAGCCGGAATCAGTGTCATTGATATGCTCCTCCTGAATTTCGACTTCCACAGGTGGGTCGATCTGGGATCCGGTCTCTCCAGAGAGATCCACTCCAGATCCAACTTGGACCGCTAGGTCTTCTTCAGGATCGGATTTCTCCACTATCTCCGCAATTGGTGTGGGCTGGGTGGTATTAGGGTTTTCTGAGATCCGGAACTCTGCCGCCTCCCTGGACAAAGGGGACCCAGAAACTTCTTCCGCCTCTATCATCACCGCTGGGGTGGGTTGGGCAGGTTCAGCGAAACCGATGTAAACATCGATCTCGCCAAAAGACATGATTGTGTAGGCAGTCACAACCACCTTTGCCAGAATCCAAGTCTCGCCGAGAACGATGAGAGGGACGTCGCTAGCGTAGAGGATGCGACCGACGGCGATAGTCTTGCCGATTTCGATTCTTGCAGATTCCGCTCGGAATGCAGATCAGAAGCTCATTTGCCCCACGGTGGGTGCCAACTGTCGTCAGATTGAGGACAAGTACGCCATGAGGGAGTCCTCGAGGCATGCGAAAGAGAGGAGTGTGAGACGAGTGTTTCGGGACGGTGAGCACACAAGTTTACCCAGGTTTGAATCCGCCGGCTTTGGACGAATCCTACTCCTGCTAGCAATCCAGTAATACGGCAGAGCCGGAATATGGGTTAGAAGGGTATCGCCTGTGCGAGTTGAGATTGTAGACTATTGAGGTGTCTAGAGTGTTGTCCTAAAGGCTCTCCCTAGGCCGGCTTATATAGATATCCGGCCTAGGGTTTACAGGAGAGATCAATCCGGCTACGACTAAGAGTTGGTTAAAGAGTACATCTTGAACCACAAGTAACATTATGGGCCTAAGTCGGTAAGTCTTCTGGGCCTTCCCGTAGCCGTATTGGACTCCGTCTTTCTCCCTGATTGGGCCGCCCGTGAAGCAAAGCTCTAACCTGAAGTGGGCCACCCTGGTCAGTGAGGAACTATGAGGATACCCGGAAAGTATATCCCCAACAGGAGGCCCAACAACTGTCTACAAGAATAGAAGTGCGTAGACATCAAGCTATTTTCTGGCGCTGTTGCCGGGGAGGTAAGGTAAAAGGTATTCACATCGGAGGATTAAAGAAGAAGAACCTCCCACGGAAAACGCCTATTTTCTGGCGCCGTTGCCGGGGAGGTAAGGTAAAAGGTACTCACATCCTCCGGTGTGAGTGCTCGAAGTTATTTCCTTTAGATTCTGCAATTTTGTCTTTTTGTTTCTTGTTTTCACTAGTTAGGCTTAATGGAAAACAACAACAAAATTAGAGAGCTTTTTAGTATTTTTCCTAAGATAGAACTTGAATTGTCTGAAAAGAAAATTAAAAAACCCATGGAACTTTATTTGCATGCTAATAGAAATGTTGTTAGTATGAATTCTTTGTACACCATTATTGCTAATGCTATGGCAAAGTCTAAGCTTGGGGAAGCTAGTTTTTATAAAAATGATCTTTTTAGTTCCCCAGCTTTGGAAGATAGCTATTCTATTGCTTATGATGATACCAAACCTCCAATATACGATGATTACAATGATGAATATGATATTTTCAGTCCACCTACTATTGAGAAGAAAATTAACTATGATTACAATATGCCTCCTATATTTGATGATTATGGTGATGAGAATAATAATGATAGCTATTTTGTTGAATTTTCTTCCACTATAATTAATAAGAATGACTATTCTTATGTGGAGAGTATTAATTCTTTTATGCATGTGGCTCATGATAAGAATGTTTTATGTGATAGTTATATTGTTAATTTTATTCATGATGCTACCGAAAGTTATTATGAGAGAGGGAAACATGGTTTTATGTATCACAACAATATTAAGTTTCCCCTCTTTATGTTGAAAGTCTTGAAGTTGCACTTGTTTTGCTTTTCTATGCTTGTTGCTTTGTGCTTTCATGACTTGTTTCTTTACAAGATTCCTATGCATAGGAAGTGGGTTAGACTTAAATGTGCTGTGAATTTGCTTCTTGACGCTCTCTTTTATTTCAATTCATATTTCTTATGTGAGCATCTTCTCAAACTATCATGCCTAACTTAAAGGCGTTAAAGAAAAGTACTTATTGGGAGATAACCCAGAAGTTTTAGATGAGTCTTGGAAGTTATTACTTCAGTAATAACCGCTCCTTATCCTTTTTATTTGCTTTTTGTGCCAGGAGTAACCTCCAATGAAAGAGAAGTAATGATTGGGAAAGTTGCTGTCCCGAAACAGATTTATGTGCTTCACCGTAACAATTCGTGTAAAATCTCTAGACGTCTTATTGTGGCATTAATTTTTGTGCTTCTGCCCTATGTTGTTATCTAACTTTCGATAGTTCAACACTTTTTGATTTGAGCAACATAAGGTCTTTGAAAAAATTCGTCTTTATCTGCTGGTCTGTTTTGACATATTTCTGCCATT
The DNA here is from genome assembly GCA_910589775.1 of Avena eriantha. NCBI lineage: Eukaryota > Viridiplantae > Streptophyta > Magnoliopsida > Poales > Poaceae > Avena > Avena eriantha. Next base: position 62,478,631 of record OU342741.1, read on the forward strand.
ATTTGCATTTGCTTCTTGTTGGTTCCTTTTTGAGTTCTTTGGGGGAATTGAGCTTTTTGAGGGAAGTGATACAGTAGCTATTTTTCTAGTGGAAGTTTATTTGGTGTTAGAACTGAACCTTAAAACTTATTATCTTGAGTGCACTAATGTTGCTAATAAAGATTGTGTGAAGTTTTGTATGAAGTAAAAAAAATCAGGTGTATGGAAGAAATGAGTAATGAGATGAAGAATGGACTAAAGCTCAAGCTTGGGGATGCCACGCATGTCACCCCAAGAAATATTCAAGAAGTACAAGCGTCAAAGCTTGGGGATGCCCAAGGCATCCCCCTCTTCATCAATAAAAATCCCAGGTTTCCTCCAAACGCTTCATTTTTATTGTTTCATGCATAGTTGTGTTGTTCTTGGAGCGTCTTCTATTCATTTTCGTTTTGGTTTTTTGTTTGCTTGGTTTATTTAGTTTTCTGAATAAATTGGTTGGACCCCCTCTTTCATCCATTGGTTTTCAAATAGTTTGGTTTGGTTTGGAAAAGAGTAGGAAAAGCTCATGCTTAAGTGGTAAAGAGAGCTTGTTTTTGATTATGTCCTATGCTTTGTCATGCCATGCTTGATATTGTTTTGGCTTTATGCTTAGCATTCTTTGTTGTAGCATGAATTGTTATAAACAATTGAGATTGCTTAATGTGCCTTGGATGAATCATACGTTGTTTTAGCATATTAAAGCATAGTATAGTGGTATTCTCCTTTGATGCTTTATTTGGGTTGACTTGGCGCATGCTCACACCATGTTATGACTATCCCAAGTCACCATATGCCTTTATGATCCTTTATCTTTCAACTTGTAGTATCACTTTATGCTTTGATCAATGATGTCTTGTCGCGCTGCATGATTATGGCCATTATTACTCTCTTAGTTTGTCGGTCCCAGTCTTTTCCTAGCCTCCGCAACCAAGTATGAGTTCCACTCATGCATCCAACTCCCCAAACCAAGTTATTCCAAAGAGTCCACCATACCTACCTATTAGCATATGCTATTCCAAGTATATTCATGTTTTTGTTTACCTTACAAATTAAACCATTTATGAGAAAACTAGTGATTAAAGCTCTCACGAACTTGATGGCACACTTTACTTTTCTTGCCCTTAATAAACTTGAACCATTGTGTCGTCTATGTTGTATATGCTTGCTCTTATTTATTGGGGATTAGCAGAACCATGCTGTCATGGGGAACGCTTTCAACATTACACTGGTACTTTGTACCTAGTTGATATCATGCTCTTTTGTCTATGGATGTCGTCAGTGTGAAATGAAAGGGGAGCTTGTAAGTCCATGGAGTTATGTATATGTGTTAGATAAACGCCTGGGCCGCTAGTCTAATCCATGCTGACATGGTGGAAACCTGTACCATAACCATAATGAGCTGTCTATGAAGCATTCTTCTTATAAAAAAAGAGTCCTATATTGAGAAAAAAAAGAGAAAAAGAGAAAAAAAGATTATGAAAAGAGGAAACAGAGAAAAAAAAAGCACCATATTCCCATGGTAAATAATAAGATTGCTAAGATGCTTGTTGTCTGCTTTCCTTGTCATTTTGATATGGGGATTCTTCCATATCATCAGGCAAGGGGTACCCCGTTGGCGGTTCTCTATGATACACATGTACTTACAATGAAAAGAACTTACCGGTGACTAAACTTGAGTAGCATGAGGAGCGGCCCTCGTATTGAAGGGACATGAGATTCCTAACTTATACTTCGTCAAGCATGTACACCATAGTTTGTTCACTTTAACCTTAATCACTTCAAGATGCTTATGATAGGGGCAATGAGAGTTGGAAGCTATTAAGTACCATAATTTTTGGAAGCTCTTTATGAAACTTGAATCTCTGCTTCCTTCTATAAAGGCCTTTCTTCCACTTATATATTGAATCTCCACCTTCTACCTTTATGCACCTACTTTGAGAGCATAGTGGCCATTCTTAGTTCTATGTGCATTGTCCCAAGACTTGTTGATTGATGCATAACTTTGATATTGCTTGTTTTAAACTATTTGTATCTAGTCACTCTTATGAACTTTGAAGGTGTCCTATGTATTTAGGTTTGCTACTCTATGAGGGACAAGCTGAATGCCACTATGCTATGTTTTCTTTATGTGAAACAAACAAACGTCTTGCAAAGCATTGTTATTCATTAATCTTTTGTTTGTGCCTTTTCATGTTGCAACATAGTTTCTTTGTCTTATTGCTAGAACTTTGTCTTTCATGTTATGATTGAAGTACTATGATCCTAGCTTTGAATGTTTTACAAATACTTTGATCAAGTTTATAATGGTGCATGTCACCTAAAAAATTATTCTTTATTTTTATCACTTACCTACTCGAGGACGAGCAGGAGTTAAGCTTGGGGATGTTGATACATTGCAAATGTATCTATAATTTTTGATGTTCCATGCTTGGTTTTATCTACTTTGTTATGTTTTGTCCACACTTTGGAGTACTTTTCTTGTGATTTCATGGACTAACCTATTAACAAGAGCCATAGTGCCAGCTGCCTGTTTTCTGCTTTTTTTGGTTCCAGGAAAGTTAGAAAATGAATATTCTCGGAATTGAACGGGACAAAAGCCAAAGTTCCTATTTTCCGGGAAGACTCACGGAGCCAGAAGGAGAGTCAGAGAGGGGCCACAGGGTGGCCACACACCCCCCCAGGTGCGAGGTACCCCCAGGCCGCGCCAGGGCATGGTGTGGGCCCCCTGGCTGGCCACCGACCTTGCTTCCTTCGCCTATATATTCCTCCCGAGGCAAAAACCCTAGATCGTCAATCAGAAATCGACAAAAAGTTCTGCAGTGCCGCCGCCACCGAAGGGGAGATTCGGGGGACAGAAAGTCTCTGTTCCAGCACCCTGCCTGGATGGGGAAGTGCCTAGGAGCCATCTCCATCGATCTCCACCACCATCTTCATCGCCGTTGCTGATTCCCATGATGATGAGGGAGTAGTTCTTCCTCGAGGATAAGGGTTCTACCGGTAGCTATGTGTTCATCTCTCTCTATGCATGATCATATTGTGATCATGATCTTTGTAATCAAGTAGATCTACCTTGCTACTCAAGTGCTTTAATAGATCTCTGCTCTCCCCATGTGTGTGAAAGTGACAGCATGCACACCATGGTGGCACTTAGGCTAGAGATTACAAATACTTGTTATGAGTTATATTTGGAGTTGTATGTTTCTATGAAATTGTGGTGTTTGTTGGACCCATCTAGTACTCAAGGTGACAGTGTGGGGTTACCTAGATGGGAAATATGAACTTTGAGGTGTGCTCTTATAGCCCTACCATGGATTAGAGTGTCCAACCGGAGAGTAGTTAAGAGTAGTATCATAAAGAGAAGATATGTATATGAGAGTGTTTACCAGTGAAAGTTTGATCCCTAGGCCTTGTTTCTAAGCATTTATACACCGTTTGCAATTAGATCTGTTCCATGTTTGCTTGCTTCCATCTTTATTTCAGTTTGCCTTTAGTCTTTTCCACGCCATCAAGCTATTTTCTAGCACCGGTATCTTATATCTATACCACTTGTATTTCACTATCTCTTCGCCGAACTAGTGCACCTATACACCTGACAAGTGTATTGGGTGTGTTGGGGACACAAGAGACTTCTTGTATCTTGATTGCAGGGTTGCTTGAGAGGGAATACCTTTGACCACTTTCTCACTGAGTTCAATAAACCTTGGGTGATCCACTTAAGGGAAAACTTGCTGCTGTTCTACAAACCTCTGCACTTGGAGGCCCAACAACTGTCTACAAGAATAGAAGTGCGTAGACATCAGCCGGCGGCCAGGGAGGGTGCCCCCACCTCTTCCTCATTCATGTGGTGGAAGCTCCAGTCACATCAATTTTGATTCCACCCAAAATTCCACTCACATGCATTAAATTTACACCAAATTTAATGCAACTCTCAATTAATAAAACTCTTTTATTTATTTTATTCAGAATTTTGTTAATTACTTTAATTAACAAACATTCACATAAAACCCCTTGCAACATTTCAATATCACATGCACACTACTAGGAAACAGCCTATCTGTGGCGCATGAAAAGGGGACTTCTGTGGCGCATATCTTTGTCGCCACTGTTACCTCGCCACTGATAACTACTTCCTGTGGCGCATATGGATATGCGCCACAGAGGTTCCAGACTTCTGTGGCGCATTCCTTCATATGCGCCACAGGAAGAACTTCTGTGGCGCATTTGCGTGTATGCACCACAGATATGCCATGCGCCACGAACTATATAATTATATGCGCCACTGATTGTGTAACATGTATTCGAAGTAAAATACTTTCCTGTGTATAATCAGGTATTTATACAGGATTTATACAGTATTTATCCAGATGAGTATAAAATACATTGCACAAGTAGTATATGCATGAAAACCGACATATATATAATACAAACACTTAGAGCCCGATCGAGATACATATATAGTGTCAAGTGCCAAATTTTTACACAAGCGCCGAATACAAAGTTCATATCATCTCACATTACAAATATGAAGTGGCCACCGCCGCCTACACTAGGATCAAATAGAATACAATTGTGATAATGGTGAGCAAGAGCATTAGCCCGACCAATATCTTCATCCGGTTCTTCTTCCACAAGTGGTTCCTCCACTTGGCTATCGCCTCCTCTCTAGTCGCGTATCCTTTGTAGATGTTGCCGCTGAACTTGTTCACTTGTTTGTGGCAATCCTCCCACTCCTCATAGACTCCTGGAACCCTACCCATGTACACCACATACCACCTCGTCGCGATCTCTATAGACGACAAGGAATATTGGTAAAAATACAACGAAAAGAATGAATAAAGGGTTCACATCCATATATATATATATGTTCATAGAATATAAAACAAAGGATCCATAAACCTAAAAGTTAGATCATCATAGAAGCAATAAGTTCAACGACAGCACGACCACAAGGTAGTTTAAGTCTAACAACAATGACCATTTCGACCACGAGATAGTAAAGTTTATGACACACTCACACTAATACAGCAGGCGTCCATCAAGAATATACACACACTAGATCATGCTAGAGGCACACATCGATCATGATGAAGACTTCCTCTTCTGGCACGGCTTCGAGAACGGTAGATAGCCCTCTTTCGTCATCCACGTCCTTGTGTCACCCTGCTTACGGAGGCGTTCTTTGATCTCCCTCTTACTCAACCCTCTGGCTTGTTGTAGGGCACCGCCCCTTGTGTTGACATCTTCAATGATGATTTGCGACAACTTCATCTGAATGCGATGGAAGTATTCTTTAAGATCAGCATCATCGATTTTCGCCAAAGTTTCGGCCCATCCTCGGAGACTAGATGGCAGCGTTAGGTTTTGGCAATCCCGAACATAGCCTTTAAGGTGATGGAGGACATAGAAGGCCTCCTTGGCACCAGCAGTCGACTGTTTGACACAGGGGAAGTCGAGCACGTGCTTGAACACGTGTTTGCCATCCTTGATACATTCCCCCTATCTACGAAGGTGCATCCCTTCTTGGTGTAGCCCTCGAGAGCCTCACTGAGAACACCCCTTATTCTGGTGTAGTCTTTCTTCTTCGTCAAACTCCCCAAGTCAAAATACGTGGCTAGCGAATACCTCGGGGCAAGGACGATGAATGTGTAGTATTTGTCTCTGCGTAACAAAATTGGAACGGAATGTTGGAAAAAGAGCAAAGGAAAGAAATCTATAAGAAATGCATAAGTTATGGTGACGATGAGCGAGTGTGTGTACTTACTCAGGAAAGAAAGGCAAAAGAAGTGTGCCCTTCCTCTTGTTGTCCACCATGAACTTCTCGAGGTACGCCGTCGCCTTGGTCCGTGTCTTTGATCCTTCGACCAACTGGTTGTCCCGCATGTAGTAGGGATCCACTATCGCGATTTCCGAGGTACTTTCTCTCTTGATCGTGAGCGCCAGATTGAGCGCGTATAGGTGGACCAAGTTATAGTCCAGTCGTTTCGTGAGAAACGGCTTGAATATGTCCTCGAACACTATGAAGAATATATCCGCGGGGGGTTCATCGACGAAGCCCACGTCCAATGGCACCTTGGCCGTGAAAACCGGTTAATTTGGATCGCCCTCTTTAAGAAGGAGGGCATCTAGTGTCTTGACACCCTCGTGCAAAGTTAACATGGCTCCAACCGCAATGTGGATCATATCCGGAGTCAATATCGGATCACCAGCTACATGCACTCGGGGCAAGCCAAATTGTTTGGATGGTACGACGACGGTGTCCTAACCCCGGATCCTCTTCGGAAGAGGCTGGCTCGCACCCTTCTTATTATTATTATTACCTCTCTTCCTGTAGTGCTTCTTCTTCACAACAGTGTCAGCCACTGCCATCTGCTCATCAGTCGCCTTTCGGAGTGTGTTGGGCTGAAAACCAATCCCGGTTTCTCTTGTGGTGGATCGGCGGCCGGAGGCGTCTCTTGAGAAAGACCATGGAAGACCAGGCACTGTGTGCATGTATTGGGCCGACTAGCTTGATGGTCGTCGCGAGCTGCGAAGGGTTCTTCATCCATAGAAGGCATATACAATCCTTTGGCGGCGTCGGTGTTGATGAAGTCGTCAACGTTGACCAATTCATCATCATCTTCATGGGTGTCATCATGTGGTGGTGGTAGCGGGGGCGACGGTAGTTGCGGCACAACGTCTTTGCCATGTGGCGGTGCACACGCTGCCAAGAGTTGATGGTGACGGCTGGTGGTGGCGACAACGGCGGCTACTGGCTTCCGAGGTGGTGGTCGGGCGATGATCGGTCGAGAGGTAGCGTCGGTGCTCCCCTCGCAAGACGAATCTGGGTCTTTGGCCATGTCAAGGGCCAGTTGTAGCATTCCCCAAGGGTCTTCTGTTCGTCGGCTCCCTGAGGTTGAAAGGGGGGGTCCATGTCGTCGCACCCTGGCAACACCCGAGCCAACCTGACCCTCATCACGTCATCATCCATTGGATTGTTGTGCATCATGTGGCTCGCCGGTTGTATAAGAGTGACCTTGGCAACGTCCTTCAACTCACCGTCGACATCTTTAAGCAGGAGTATGCAAGAAGTGTCCTGAGGCGAAAACATGTTGTTGGGCATCATGAGATGGCAACAGTCATGCATCAAAGGCATAAAGGAGATGACATGCACTAACTAATTAGTTACCTTGGTGATGGCGTGGATCTCGGCTAATGTAGAGACACGTCCGATGCCGGCGGCCGGCCTATCATCATCTGCAATCTCCCGCTCGGGTGCCTCACAAAGCACCACCGCCATCGGCTGTGCCTTATTGGTATCTTTGGCGGGAGGGGGCGTCGGTGTGACCAAAACGAGGGGCTACGTCCCTATGTTGACGGTCGGTCGGGTCACCAGGTCCGGCGACACGGTAACATTGATGCCCCAGTTGCTGCCGCTTAAGCTGGGCAGATGTATCGGCCCCTGTCGACCTCCCGCATTCCAAGCAATAAGCCCCTCGAAAAATTCAGGGGGGATCATCGAGCGGAGCTTCTCTTCCACTAACTTGTCCACCGTTTTCTGGTCCACCGCCTTCTCCTCCATTTCTGCACCTTCATCTTCAGCTCTGCAACAGCGGCTTTATCCTAGTTCTTCCTCTCCCTTCTTTTCTTGGCGTCCTCTTTGTAGAACTCCTTGAACTTCATGCTCGTACCGAAGCCGGACACACGGCCAGCTGAGGACGGCGGCAACCCCTTGTCCTTCTTATTGTAAGCATTGGTCGCCCTGTTGAAAACCGTGTCCCACGGCTCCGTCGAATCCTGGGACGACTCTGTGGCAGTAGCGTTCAGTTCCTCCTCCTGCAGAGACAAGGAAAGGTGAACCCATTTAGATTCTTGGCTTCATTATCTTAATTAGAACACAATAGACTTGAGATCGGCGATAAATTCCTTACCAGATTCTTCTCGAATTCCTTCTCCTCCGGATCGTCGGTGATGAACTCCCCTGTTTCCTTGTCCAGGTAGTAGCGGGCCCGAACAAATTGCCTAAGCTGCAAGTCCTTGATTTTAAGCCAAGGGTTGTCTTTACCAAGGCGTTCAAGCTCGGCGTCCTCCTTGTCCCAAATGGCTTGTTTCCCCCTGTAACCGCCGCTTCCAAGGTGGTGGTTACCTATGTTCTGTTCCCGCATACTCCTTCCCCATTGAGTCCATTTTATAGCATCAGCGGTAGCTATATCCGCCCTGAATATCCTAAACTCCTCTTCGTTGAGCATCGGATTTTTCTTACTAATAACCTCCCAGCTTTCACCTTTGTCAATGCTATTCTTCACCCGGGTTTTCCAGCTGCTCAAGGCGTTGCTCATCTTCGTGAGGGCTAGTTTGTTCACCGGGTTCTTTCTCTCGAGGTTTCTAAACTGCTCTGGGAATCTGTATCGCTTGTGGAGCTTCTTAAGGAGGTTATCGACCAAAGCTGCATGGTCAGCATGTCTGATGTACTTCGTGTTGATCGACATGCTTTCCCGGACGATGACCCGAGTTGCAGGCCGTACCCTTTAGAAATCGCCTCTGGCGCAATGGGTTGGCCACTTTCTGTGACCTCAGTGAACTCATCGCAGACGGTGGCAAGCACTGGCACCTTCCGCTCCTTCTGTTCCTTCTTCTTCTTCTGAGAAGCGGCCAGGTTGCCGCTACCGCCATCCGTGCGCTCGCCGCCATCGGTGGTGTCATCCTCTTCGCCGCCGCCTTCACTAGTTCCATCGTAGTCATCTTCGTCCCCCTCGTAATCAGGATCTCTGCCCTCATTGGCCCCAGCAGCTGTGGCGACGGTCGCCTCCTCCTCCGGTGGTGGTGTCATCCTCATCGCCTCCTCCTCCTCCTGTTGGGACCCCTGCCAGAATGACTGGTTGGCCTGTCTAGCTTGTTCTTCGACGTTGATCATGTGCTTGGAAGGGCCAGACTCCTTGTTGCCCGACATGTTTGCACTACTCTATTTAAAAGAGGCAAAAAGTTAGCACAAATCTCGGCCGAAAAATTCGGCATGACCTTTGCTAATTTTTTGACCTAGGAGTGCCCATTTCTCAACCGAAACAGAAGTGAATCGACACTTTGGGAGAAATGGGCAACTCAAATAAAGAAATATATCCCTGCAAGACAAAAGACCCCACCCCCCATGCATTGACCCTAGTATCCATCATCCACAGTACATTTCAACAGTAGGTACCATCATCCCCATACAACATGTATAACAGATATTAACTAGAATGCCTAGTATTTCTCATACAAGACAGAACAGTATGATCATAAACAGAATTCTATAGTGCTCAGAAATCTGCAAATCTGCAGAAATAATCAGTATATACAGCAGCAGTACATGTCCTTCAGCAGTGCATAGTTTAATATAGAAAATAGGATGGAAAGGCTCTGGTTTATACAGCAGCAGCAGTACATGTTCTTCAACAGTGCATAGTTCAATACAGAAAATAGGATGGAAAGGATCTGGTATATACAGCAGCAGTACATGTCCTTCAGCAGTGCATAGTTCAATACAAAATGATCACATAGTGTACTTAAAGCTAATGCTGAACAAATAAAATATTTAAGTACTGCAGTATTTCAGTGACATCCTGTGGTGACTATCTTAAGCTAATGCTTTTTAAATAGCAAGTGGGACTGATTTACTCAGAATGGATTAGAACATCATGTGGTGACTATCTTTAAGTACTACAGTATTTCAGTGACTATCTTTAAGTACTGCTAATGCTGAACAAATAAAATATTTAAGTACACAAAACTTGTGGATAGATAGAATCTAGAAATAGCATAGGAAGGACTTGGACTTGTGGCTGCCCATTTATAGGTACTTGTGGCTTCCCATGTATAGGTAGAAGTAGCATAGAAATAGCATAGGATAGATAGTACACAAAGTACACAAAACTTGTGGCTGCCCATGTATAGGTACTTGGACTTCATTTCTACCAACAATACTTTATTTTTTACCATACCTATCTTCAAGTCTAGGACAATGCTGGTTTAGAACATCAGTTTAGTACTCAGATATCAGTCCAAGGACCCACTGCAGTAAGAAACTTGAGTACACTGAATATTTTCTACCATGAAGTACACTGAATATTTTCTACCATGAAACTTGAGTACACTCATATATTGCTTGTGCAATGTGCACACACAGTAGCTATTTAAACAGTAGCTATTTAAAAAAGAGCTCTAGCTATTTAAACAGTAGCTATTTAAAAAAGAGCCCTAGCTATTTAAACAGTAGCTATTTAAACAGTAGCTATTTAAAAAAGAGCTCTAGCTATTTAATATAGATGAATCAAAGTGCAAGTTAGATTTTTTTTTCTTTAACTATACTTGCATTATAAAACTGACAGAGATTCAAGAAAATCTCAATAACCAGCAAAACCTCAATGGATACAAATATGAGGATAAAATATGGATTTTATCATTTATGCTTATTCAGGTGAGAGGACATATCATGCTCTTTGGATTTTTTCAATAAGATAAAACATAATAGAGTTTTGAGCCAAAATAAATAGTTAATCATGCTATTTGATCAGAAAAGGGTAACCATGCTAGTTAATCATGCTAGTTAATCGTGATATTTAATCAAAATAAATAGATAATAACAAATTGGAGGTTGCACGCCATTAATAAGACCTGCTACCCTAGGATTGGAACAGATCCACACCACAGAACATGACTAAAACATATACTAGCATTTCCAAAATCCCACTTTTGACATGCGCTTCTGCAGCTCGAATTTGATCAGAAAAGGGTAGAGCATTGAACATGCTTTTCCTAGCCTAAATTATCTACTAGTACTAAATAAATAGTGGAAATACAGTATTGAATCCCTGCTTGTACTACTTCAGATTTCAAGCTCAAGAAAATAGTGTCTGTCAGTGAGAACTAGGGTTCAGAGGGAGGGTGGGGGTGGGGGACGAACCGTGCGCGCTGCTGCTGCGGTGGTCGACGACTACGAGGGTGGCGGGCTACAGTGCGGCGGCTCCTCCTCCACTGGTTTGCCGGGCGGGAGTGGCGGCTCCTCCTCCACTAGTTCGTTGGGCGGCTCCTCCTCCACTAGTTCGCCGGGCGGGCGAGGCGACTCCTCCTCCACTAGTTCGTCAGGCGGCTCCTCCTCCACTGGTTCACCAGGCGGCGCGGCGGTGGCTAGGGCGGTGGTGGCTCCGGCAGCAGCGGTGTGCAGTGACGTCTGTGGTCGTCGATCTAGGGCTAGCGCGCGGCGGTGTGACTGAGAATGGGGAGAAGGGGTGAAGCAGACCGAACCGTTTATTTCGCTAAGTCCTGAGGTTCTGTGGCGCATTTCGGCAGTATGCGCCACAGAAGTTGGAACTTCTGTGGCGCATACTGCCGAAATGCGCCACAGAACCTGTGGACTTAGTACAAAACACGACGCGCGTGGTAGTATGATAAGATCACACACTTGCCTTAGTGGTCTCTGCTGCTTGCTTGTGTCATTCTAAACCTGAGGCAGCCAGGTTCGAATCCTGGCTGCCTCACACTTTTTTATTTTTTTAAAATATATTTTGAATTATAGATCTGTTTAAAATAAAGTAAGAACATATACAAACATTCATATTTATTCAAAAAACTCTCTCCCCGAACATATACAATCATGTAATGTGTTTTTAATTATATATATATGTCTAAAATGAAGCAAGAACATATACAAACATTCATATTTATTCAAAAAACTCTCTCCCCGAACATATACAATCATGCAATGTGTTTTTAATTATATATATGTCCAAAATGAAGCAAGAACATATACAAACATTCATATTTATTAAAAAAACTCTCTCTCCGAACATATACAATCATGTGATGTGTCGAGCTAGTGTCTCTTCACAATCTTCTTGCCCTTTTTCGTCGTGGTTGAATATTTTAGCCCGTGCACTTTGAGATTTCTTCTTGTGAATGGACAACCTTTATTAGGCAGTGTGGTCTTCCTTCTTACTTTAGTAGTAGTAGGTATGTCGAAGTACTTGTCGAATTCCTCTTCGATCTTCGGGTCACCGTTTTTGTCGAAGTTTTGCTCGTTGGCGGCTCCTTCCATTCCGATGATGCTCCTCTTGCCCCTCCTAACTACAACATGATTGGGCGTTGACGGTCGGTAATAAAAAAGCATTGATCAACTTGGCTAGCGAGTACCGAAGGCTCATTTTTTGCGGAGGCGTTCTTTGTTGATTTGGCATCTGGTATAACCATTGTGGTGAAATAGCGGCCTTCTTTTTCCACGTTCTTGGCCCATCTAACACGGAACATCGGTACGATCTCTCCACAGTAGTCGAGCTCCCATAGCTCCTCGATCCTTCCGTAGAATCTTTCCATCACAGTAGTCTCGTCATCAGCAAAGGATAACATAGTTACTCCTGAGTTTTGATATTCACTATTCTTGTCCTTTTCCTCGGTGTAGAATCTGTAACCGTTTATGTCGTATGACTGATAGGTACTTAGGTTGTGCCCTGGGTCCCGCGACAAGGAGAATATGAGTTTTTGATCTTCCGTAGAAGGCGTCTGTGAGGGATTGTCCAGTTGCCTTTTCTTGAACCAACCCGTGAAGCTTGAGTTGTGCTCTCTGGTTACGTCTCCCTTCTTCCTCGGCCGGCCCTGGTCGACGTACTCCTGCTCGATTAAGCTTATGTGCTCTTCGACCCAAGGGCCGACCACTTCAATGTGTTATAGCGCGACTCAAGTGTGCCCTTTCAAAATCTGTGCGTCGACCATCAATGCCGACATGTAGTGAGCGGCAGCCCTCGCGGTGACCATATCCACCGAGCCTGCCGAGGTGCTTCTTTGTGGGTATTCCAACATCCTCATTCTCGGTGGTTAGATAATTCTGGTAGAAGGAGATGCACTCGTAGATCAGAAAGCCCTTGGCTATGCTTCCATCTGGACGAGACCTGTTGCGAACGAATCCTTTGATGACACCGTTTAGCCTTTCAAACGGCATCATGTTGTGCAGGAATGTCGGCCCGAGCTGGATGATGTCGTCCATGACATGAACAAGCAGATGCACCATGATGTCGAAAAATGCGGGCGGGAAGTAAATCTCAAGCTCGCATAGTATCATCACGATCTCTTCCTGTAGCCTGTCGAGCTGCTTCACACCGATCGACTTCCTAGATATGACGTTGAAAAAGTTACAGAGGCCAAACAACGTCTCACGGACATGCTCGTCCATTATCCCACGGATCGCAATGAGGAGTATCTGCGTCATCAGCACGTGACAGTCATGAGACTTCATACCGCTGAACCTCTTCTTCGCCACGTCCAGATATCTGCTTATCTTCCCCGAGTAACCGTGAGGAACTTTCACTCCTAAGAGGCACCTGAAAAACTGCTCGAGCTCCTCCAGACTCAGAGTGAAGCAGGCAACGCGAAGCACCACCTCATTCTTCTTAACTCTTTTGCGGCGACCTTGAGTCCCTTCCTGATGATCATCATCATCACTATCAGGGTACTGAAGATCTTTCTTTATGCCAAGCAATTTAAGGTCCTTTCTTGCTTTCGGCCCATCCTTGGTCCTCTCCGGCATGTTCAGTAGAGTGCCAAGCAGACTCTCGCTAACATTCTTCATGATGTGCATTACATCGAGGCTATGGGGAGTGTGAAGGACCTTCCAATACGGCAGGTCCCAGAAAACAGACCTTGCTTTCCATACACCCAGCAGCGGCTTTGTCCTCGGTCGTTTTTTCCAAGGGCAGGGCAATCTACCCAATTATTCAAAAGCTCCTTGATTTCTTCGCCGCTCCTCGGACGCGGGGCTCTTTCGAGCTCGTCCTTACCATTGAACAGGTCACCACGTTTTCTCCGCGGGTGATCCATGCGGAGCCACTTTCGAGTACCTTGGAACACAGTTTTCGAAGACCCGGGATCCCTTAGTAGCTGGAGATGCGGTGCCTCATCCATGCACTTGACGCATGCATTGTGTCCGTGGTTCACCTGGGCAGATACATATGCGTAACCAGGATAGTCCTGCACGGTCATGAGCAACGCAGCTCTCGGATGGAAATATTCTTTAGTGTAGGCATCCCACGTACGGGCCGGCGTCTCCCACAAGCTGGCTAACTCCTCTCTCAATAGCCCGAGATACAGATGCATATCGATACCTGGTTGTTTCGGCCCCTGAATAAGAATGCTCATGTGTACATACCTTTGCTTTGTGCATAGCACGGGGGGAGGTTGTATGGCCATACAAACACGGGCTAGGTGCTATGCGTGCTACTCTGGTTTCCAAAAGGATTGAGTCCATCGGTGCTCATACCCAGCCTGACGTTCCTTGCATCGCCCCCGAACTCTTCGAACTTGATGTCTAATGCGTTCCACTGGCTAGCGTCTGAAGGGTGTGTCAGGATCTTGCCCTTCTCTGGATCATCTTCGGGTTTCTCTCTTTCCGCGTGCCATTGCATGAGCTTTGCTTCCTTAGGATCTACGAAATATCGCTGCAGACGAGGGGTGATAGGAAAGTACCATACCACTTTTTGAGGAACTTTCTTGTTCCCTCTCTTGTACCGTCCTTGGCCACACATCGGACAAGTGGTTCTATCCGCGTACTCGTTCCGATAAAGTGCGCAATCATTGATGCATGCGTGGTATTTAATGTGTGGTAGGTCGAGAGGGCACACGATTTTCTTGGCCTCCTCGATACTTGTTGACAATGTGTTCCCCTTAGGAAGTCGGTCGTGCCAGTATTCCATGTTCGCGTTGAAGCTCACATCGGTCCATTTGTGTTCGGCCTTCATCTCTAGAGTCTTGAGCGTTACACTCAAACGTGTATCCTCGGGGCAACACCCAGGATACAATGGAGTCATCTCGTCTACCTCCATTTGGGCCAGCTTGGCTTTCTCTCTGGCTGCAGCTTTATCATTGCTCGTCTCCTTGAGGAGCAGTTCTTGAACATGAGGGTCCTGCAAGATCGAAGTTAGCAGCGTCTGTGTGTTCGCGTCTTCTCCTTCTTCATGATCATGCCCGTCGTCATCTCCTTCGTCATGGTGATCATGCCCACTAGCATCTCCTTCGTCATGATGATCATGCCCGGTAGACTCTTTGTCTTCTCGCCCGCCCACGTCTTCGTGACCACCACCATGTCCTGCCGGCACCTCATTGAGGTCACGCATGAAACCGCGCCTAAGCAGGTGACCCTCCAATTGTCCAGATTCAGGGTCGATCCAGCGCTGCAGTTTGCATGTTCGACATGGACATCTTATCATGGTCTTGTTGTTCAGAATCATGTCCTCCTTCGCGCCTTTCTTGTACCTAGCAATTCGACCTTCGCTCATCGTGAGGACCATGGTTGCCTGAGCGGTCAAAACAGAGAGTATAGGTGAGAACCACACCATATGAACACACACATGCATGAATGCTAGCCGGAAAAAATTCGGCATGACCTTTCCTAAAATTAGGACATATGGGTAGTGCAAAAATTTGCCGAAATGGAAATGAATCAACATTTTTGCAAACATCCATGCAACCACACCGGCCGGGCCCGACAACGACAAGCAAACAACAAAAAACTTCCTCCCATTGCAAACATTCATGCACCACACACAAGCATCGTCTCGCCATGGATCGCACACACACACCGCCCGCGCGACAAGCTTCACCTACATGTTCATGATGGCCAAGTACTCAACTATAGTAGACACAATAATAGCGAGACGAGACCGCACGATGAGAGAGTGTGGACAAATAGATCTACGATGCAAGTTGGTGGAGAGGAAATTAGTAAACAAATAGAGAGATGTGAGAGAGAAAAGTAAGGAACTTTTAGATCTAGAAGTTGGAGCGAAGTTTCCACTTACCAATCTATGGATTAAAGTAGGTTTAGATATAAGAAAATGGAGAAACTATGGGCACGATGGGGTGTGAGGGAGGAGGAAGACGAGTTGGGAGGAGGTAGAGATGTGAAATGGGTGGTGGTGGATAGATAGATAAGAAAGCTAGCTCTTGTCACCTTTTTAACATGGATCTGGACGCCCTCATCTGTGGCGCATATGGAGGAAATGCGCCACAGATGCTGAAACTTCTGTGGCGCATAAGTCCATATGCGCCATAGAAGTGGGTGAATAAGATTCCCTATGTGGGGCCCACCTCCAAGTTCTGTGGCGCATGTTGGACTTATGCGCCACAGAAGTGAAACACATCTGTGGCGCATATGTCAACATGCGCCACAGAACTTGGGTGAATTAGATTCCGTGGTGGGGCCCCCCTCTATGTTCTGTGGCGCATGAGGAAATATGCGCCACAGAAGTTGCCTCTTCTGTGGCGCATATTTCAGAATGCGCCACAGAACTTGGATCATCCCCCCCCCGCCGGCGGGTCCCACCAATCTTCTATGGCGCATGTTCTGGACAATGCGCCATAGAACTTCCAATCTTCTGTGGCGCATGCTTTCTGGTGCGCCACTGATGTTTTTCTGTGGCGCATAGTTTGGCATATGCGCCACTGAACATCTTGTCTATCTATAGGTTGTTTCCTAGTAGTGGCAGAACCACTTTCTGCAATTTCACCCGAAACAATTCCGGTTTCTATCGAAACAATTTCTGCGCTTTGCAATCCTTTCTTCTGAAACATATGTGCTCCTAAATGGTGTTCGGCAGCCCTTAAGTGTGTCACCCTACGGTTCACGAATAATGCAGACATGATTGAGACTCCTCTTAGATCAATAATCAGAACGGGACCTAGAGATCCATACTGACTCCTGCACATTCAACGATGACTTCTATGATCGTGAGAACCTTTAACACTAGTAACTTAATCCCTTTGTCTCATGATATAATACATGTCCGAGATTCGGTCATCGGTATCCAAAAACCTAGTTTGATCTCATTACCGACATGCACTCTTTTCTCGTTCCCGTGATATAACATTCTAGTGATCACATCACTTGCTTGCAAGCTATCTTAATGTGATATCACCGAGAGGGCCCAGAGTATATCTATCCATCATCGGGATTGACAAATTCCACTCTTGATCCATGAGCCTCAAGATAACACCTTCGTAGCACTGAACCCACCTTTATAGTCACCATGTTACGGTGTGACGTTTCATGTTATCAAGATACTCTTCCGGTGTTAGCAATTTGGATGCTAGGTTCTGCCACTAGACATTAGATATTTGTATGCAATGCACAATCTCAGCTAATGCACTAGATATTTGATGTTTTTTCTCAAAAAAGTTTGCAGTAGGCCATTAGACATCTCTGCTCCTTCTTCAAGTTTTCTTCTGCCTTGTTGTTTCTGCAGCAAAGCCCAAGAAGAGGTCATGTTGCAAAGTCTATAAACTAGTCTAGCTGGATTATCAGGGAACTTCCGATTGAAACACGCACCATTTCATGTTTCCAGAGAGTCCAACATATAGTAATCCCACTACAAAAGAACTAGATCTCTGGTCAATTGGAAAGGAACCAATCCAGCTAGACATCATGTCATTGACATTTTCAGGTGGCATCACTAGATCAAAAGCACAAAGGATAACTTGCCATAAAAATTTAGCAAGGACGTAACTGAAGAGAAGATGGTCAATTGTCTCTTGTTGGCAGCAGAAGTGACATTGTCCATTTCCAGTCCAGCCTATTTTCAAGAGGTTTTATTCAATAAGAACACTATATTTTTGGACAGGACAAATAAACATCTTTATTTTAAGGGGATTTTGGTTTGCCACAAGAATTTGTATGGATAACTGCCATTGGACCTCAAGTATAAGTAGAGGTTTTTGACTTTGAAGTTGCTAGTCTTCCCAATTTTCTAGCCAACCCTGTCAGGTTGGTCATTGAGATGCACCCCATCCACCAAGTTCTTCAGGTTGTTCCATTGAGCTATGATTTCAACAAAAAGTAGCCTCCTCAATCTAATGAACCCCCAACCCTCCTCCTTAACTTTCTTTACGGTCACCATTTTAGTGAAGGTTAGGGTATATAGTCTGGTGAATTGCAAGGCAATTGGTGAATTCTTCACCCATGTGTCGTCCTAGAATAAGGTTTTTCCCCATTATTCATCTGTCTAATGGCCTACTGCTGGAAGGTATGGTTAACTCCCATCACACTTTGCCAAAAATGGGAACATCTAGGCCCTACAGTTGCCTATGGTAGAGTTTGATTATGCAGGTATTTTCTTGAGATCATCTGTCCCATCAGAGTTTTCAAGTTTCCAAAGCCATTTGCATAGCAAGCTTTGGTTCATAGGTTTGAGATCAAGGACTCCCAGACCACCACAACCTTTGGACAGACGGTCTCCCAACCCACTAGATGATATTCCAATTCATTAGATGATATTTTCTTTTATTTTCTAACTCATCATAGATCATTCTCTTTCCGTGTCTATCAAGTTTCTTAACAAAACCTTTTAGAGCCTCTGGAAAGGAAAACACATACAAAGAGATGCTGCTGAGACAAGCATTAACCACAGTCACTGTATCTCCAACAGAGAGCATCTTTTATTTCCAGCCAACCAATTGTTTCCCTAAAATTTTCATCAATTGGTTTTCGTCGTGAGATTGCAAGTCTTTTCTCATCAACAGGCATACCTGGATACTTCATAGGTAAAGCAGAAGTGGAGTAAGTGAATATCTCACTATATTTGGCCTCCCTAGTTTTTTGCTTCACCCAAACCGTATATTTCACTTTTGTGGAAATTTATCTTCAAACCTAAGACTTACTCAAAAAGGCATAGGATAAATTTCATGTTTTTGGAATTTTCCAAGTCTTCTTCCAACAGCAGAATGATATCGTCGCATATTATAGAATAGCTAGCCCACCATCTACCAAATGAAAGACCAAGCCAACGATGATATGTTCTACTTTAGCCTTCTTAATCATCATTGCAAGCCCATGTCCCACAGTGTCAAAGAGAAGGGGAGCTAGAGGGTCTCCTTGCCTTACTCCTGCATGAGTGGGAAAATATGGGTCAATTTGATTATTGACCTTAATTACAACTCTACCCCTCCCTCGCAGTTTTCGTGATCGAGTCAGAAAGCTGATCTCCAAAACTCTTAGCATCCATCATTTGATATAAAAATGCCCAATTTATATGTACTCGAGGCAACCTTTTATGATGTATCTCATGAATTGTCTCATGTAAGAGAACAATGCCTTCCATGATGGATCTATTTTTGATGAAAGCAGTCCGAGTGTCAGAAATCACTTTGTAGATAATGATACCTAGTCTGATTGCTAGAAGCTTAGCCAATATTCCGTAACTGACATCTAGCAAGTAGAAAGTTCCCAACTTTATAACAGCATGAGGTTCTTTTGGGGTCAGAGAAATCACTCCATGGTTGCGCCTTTCAATGTCAAGGTGACCCGTGTTTCTTTTGGGGTCAGAAAAATAACATTGTTTCTTCTTCTTTGCAGGTGATCTATCGCGCAACGGCTATCCTCCGATCATGGATTACGCTCCAGCGTATGGAGTTCCGTGACTTGTTTGCGAAGAGGTGTACGTGATTGGAGGACGCGGCGAGGGATATTTTCTCCCGACATGGATGACAGCGTGATCTGCGGATTGAACTGTCATAGCAGTAGGCCGTTTTATTTTATTCTATGGATTGTAATGCTCGTACTTTATTTTGGTACTCGTTGTGTGGTTGATCGGCTGTTTGCATCCTAAATATGCAGAGGTCGGGTGAACGGCCAATTTCCAAAAAAAAGTCACCCGTGTGAAAAGCATCCAACATTTCTTTCAAGTCAAACTTAACATCATCCCAAAAACTCCTTATAAAACTCTGCTAGTTACCCATCAGGGCCAGCAGTTTTCTTGTGTTTCATACCGAATACCACCTTGTTTGATCTCTCCAATTAAAAAAGGTTTAGTCATGAAATAATGTGTCCGCACTCAATTCTTCACACATAATGTCATCAATCCTAGGTCAGTCACAACTGAAGGTCCAAGCAGCTTTCTGTAGAATTTTGTGACATTCGGATGGTGCTTATTAAAGCAATATATACCCTTCAAGCTGAATGAAAAGTACACCGGCCTCGATCGAACTGACGCAGCTATCTCTATTGCTAGTTTGCTACCGCAGTACGTTGACCGCGACATGTTTCCGTACATGTATGCGTACAGATCCTGTTTAAAATAGGATTTACTACTACGTACTAGTATATCGCTAATGATTCCGCCTAAATAATCGAAGATGGTCGCCAATGATTGCAGTTTTTTATTGCACGATCGGGACACGAACCGTATTCACTTCATACGATGTGAGATTCAGAGATTGGGTGTGGCTGCTCCTTTGTATACAAGTCTTTTTTTTCCCCTGAGAGTTCAGATTGCCAATATAAATAAACTATATTGTACACAATAATTCGAGGCCGTTACGGTGGTCTATCAAATCAGTTTTTGTCAATCTTCATCTGCAGTAGTACATTCATAGCAAAATCGGTAGACCCGATTTTTAAGCAACACAAGCCGTAAACTGGGATGATGACAGGGTTTCCGCGCACGCGCTTCTCCGCAAACCGCAGGAGATCCCAGCGCGGTTCGCGTCGGAGATATACCGTGCGCACGCGGGCCCGCGGCTGGGCAGGGCGGCCGTCCTTTTCCAGTTTCCACCCGCCGTGCGCGCCCGCCCATCCCACGTGCAAAACAAAACCCGCCTCCACTGCCACGGCGGCCCACCCTGTCTGACCCACCAGCCAGCGACGCGACGTCCCGCCCCAAACCCCAGTGCGCGGGCCCAGCACGCCCGCCCGCCGCCGCGCCCACGCTGCTCTTACGCGTCGTCCTCGAGACGAGACGGCGACGTGAGCAGGCGCCAAGCGCTACCGGCTCTCCCCTCCCCCGGTCGCGACTCGCGAGCTCTCCCCCCTCACTCTCGTCGTCGTCCGCGTCCGCGCCTACAAAACTAGACCAGGGGAAGGGAAGCGTCTCTCCTCCTCCTGCTCCTACCCAACCCCACCCCCGTCGTTTTCCCAGGGCCTCCTGCCTCGGCGAGCTAGCCCGGGGCCCTAGCGCCACTACGTGGTCGCGATTCTACTTGCCTCCGCTCCAACTTTTAGCTCCCCACTGCTGCTGCTTCGGGTAGCTGCTGTCGCCGCAGCGAGATTCCGGTGGCGGGCGGGAGCCCCCAATGGACGAGGAGATCGGCGCCGCCGCGCGGCAGGTAACCGCTCCGGTACCCCCACTCCACCCCTCTTCAAGCACTGGGATTTCAAGGAGTGATCTGGATGGCGGCCATGTTCGGGTTTTACCTGATGCTGTTCTGGAGGAATCGCCTTCCGTTCGATTTCGATCTCGCGATTCCGAGCGGAGGCGAAAAATTACCGACTGACGCGGCTGCGCAGTTGTTCTGGTCGATTCGCTGGATAGTCTGATTCGCTTAGTCCAATTTCGCTTGGTTCTAAAACATTGGGGTTCATCCGTAACTCCGTAGTACTACTACCTATCATGCGATTGAATCTGGTCAACTTTCAGGGTGACCATGAACCGTCTGTTCTTCCGTCACTTACCTGATACATCTTCATCCTCTTCACCGTTCTCTATCGGCAGTACTACAGTTTTCACTTTCGAAATTCGAATCCACCATAGATTACAGTATTTGGCAACTATTGATGATACAGCAAGAGCTGTTACAGCTGTTGGTCGACGTCACCAGAAAATTACTTATATCATTGCCCGTTTGTTTTGGGTATTGGTTTAGGAGAGATGTTCAGCGCCCAGTTTCCTCCAGCTGTTGTTCAGTCTAGCTGTGCTGATGGTTTGTTGTTTCGCAGGGCCAGTGGAAACACAAATACAGAGCTCTCTCCCTGCTAGCGTTTCAGAGCTTCGGTGTGGTGTATGGTGACCTCAGTACGTCGCCTCTCTACGTCTTCAAAAGCGCACTGTCTGGAAATCTGCACAAGTACCACGATGAGACGACCATCTTTGGGTTGCTTTCGCTGATATTTTGGACCTTGACACTCGTTCCGTTGCTCAAGTACGTCATAATTGTCCTGGCTGCTGACGATAATGGCGAAGGTGAGTAATTTGTGTTACTGCTTACATCACCTATAGATTGTGTTACTGGTTTCCTGATTGAGGTACATCTGCTCCTGTGTTCTAATTTTGGTTCATTGAATTTTGAGCAAGTGTTAGCCTAGGCGAAGAGGAATATAGAAAATATAAAGTTCTGTAATAAGATTCTAAGCATACCAAGCAACAAATGTTATTGAAATAAGTATTTATTCTTTCTACAGTGTGTTCCTTATCTTTTACAGCAGAGTGGTGACTTGAGCTGTCAGTACTTGTTTTGTTTAGCTACTAGGTTTTTTCACTACACATGGTTACTGAATAAAGTAATTGCGTTATCCAGGTGGGACATTTGCTTTGTATTCACTACTCTGCAGGCATGCAAAGCTGAGTCTGCTTCCAAATCAGCAAGCGGCAGATGAAGAGCTGTCAACATATTATCAGCCTGGGATTGATCGTACTGCTGTTTCATCTCCATTCAAAAGGTTTCTGGAGAAGCACAAGAAGCTGCGGACATGTTTGCTTCTTTTTGTTCTGTTTGGGGCATGCATGGTGATAGGTGATGGTGTCCTTACACCCACCATCTCTGGTATGTATGGCATGTCCTTGTTTACCTGCTTGGTCTTTCTTTCTTTAATTATGGAACATATACATTTGCTGCTGTCAATTTGTCACATCTCATGCTGTACTTGTTGCAGTTTTGTCAGCGTTGTCTGGATTACAAGATCCGGGCACAGGTGGATTAGGAAATGGTATGTTCTTCCTTATTTTCTCGCTACCACATAATGGCTATTTAGTAACCTGTTTTTGTGACACCAATATGCTCTAATCATTATCTTATTGAAGACCCGCTTAAGAAGGAGTTTTATCTAGTTTTACTTCGTAGCTTCAGAGTGGGTAGCTGAAGTTTCATATGTTGGGATGTAAATGGAATTAAGAAACACAAGAATCGCCATACTTCTCTTGATTAGTCTCCTATATTTGGATTTGAAAATTGTGTTGAGTACAGTCAAATTCTATTTAGAGGCTCTCCTGTTTCAGAAATGCAAGTTAAGCTATCTGTTATAACATTACTTTTAGTTGTTCTTAATTTGCTATTATGGTAAAATCTAATCTTTTTCAATGTTTATTATCTATTATCATGTGTGATTTTAAAAGAGAAGAAAACCATCTAAGTTGTAGCTCAACTTACCTGCAAGTAATCAAAGGGTTTCTCGTTTATCATCTCTAGTTGAGGAAAATAATCTTTCATACCATGGTACTGAAGCCGATTCTTTAGTAAATCTTGGGATTTTCTCCATGTACCTACCTATTTGCACAAGTCTGCATGAGTCTGACAAAGTTGATAAGTAACAGGTGTAACATCATTTGAATGAATCGAAACACCTGGTTGAATGTGAATTTGTTAGAAGCATGGAGGATGCATCTGAATATGGGAAGTTTCATCTATATCCTAGAGGCCAACTCACTTTGCAGACAGACACCCATGTGCTATTTGCTACTATTGTATTCAACTTGATGGAGTGTGACTTGGCTAGACCATATATTCATCCAATGTTTGTACAATGACGTGACTGAATATTAGATAAATTTCGATGCCCTCTGTTTGCATGATGATCTGGTGTAAAATCTCCATCAACTCCTTTTTTGACTTTATGACCTGTATATCTTTTAAGAGTACGTAGTTCTTTTTTCTCCTACCATTGAAAATATTACTGATGCCATCGATTTCTTCCTTGAGTAATATATCTGCATCACTTGTAATTTCTATCAGTAAATGGCTTTCATCATATTGACCAAATTGCTGGTTTACAGGTTGGGTGGTATGCATTGCATGTGTTGTGCTTGTTGGCCTCTTTGCGCTGCAACACCGTGGTACACATAGGGTGGCCTTCATGTTTGCCCCGATCGTTATACTTTGGCTCTTGAGCATTGGTATCATTGGTCTCTATAATATCATCCACTGGAATCCCAGAATATGTCTCGCTCTTTCCCCGCATTATATTGTAAAGTTTTTCAAGACAACAGGAAGAGATGGTTGGATTGCTCTAGGTGGAGTACTTCTTGCTGTGACAGGTGAATTTAAATAGATGTGTTATCTAGCTAAGATTATTTGTTCTATTTTCAGTGAATAGTTTGTCTTACGAATTTGTGAGCACATGCAGGCACTGAAGCTATGTTTGCCGATCTTGGCCACTTCACTGCTGCATCTATCAGGGTATGCAGAACTTCTTACATGAGTTGTGATATAAGCTATTAAGGCTAGACTGATAAAATAAATTCATGCTTACTGACTCCAGCTTTTCACCTTCTTGTTTAGTTGGCTTTTGTTGGTGTCATATATCCCTGTCTTGTTCTGCAATACATGGGGCAGGCTGCGTTTCTTTCCAAAAACATGTTTGCTGTACATGACAGTTTTTACCTGTCAATTCCACGTAAGTTTTAGAAGATAAAAGTATGCTCGGGAATTCTTGCTTCACGTGTTGCTGGAAATAGTATTAAATCATATCACATCATATTTGCAGGTACTGTGTTTTGGCCCATGTTTGTCCTGGCATCTCTTGCTGCAATTGTGGGCAGCCAATCAATTATCTCTGCAACCTTCTCTATTGTCAAGCAATGCCTTTCTTTGGGATGTTTTCCACGAGTGAAGGTTGTGCATACATCAAGGTGGATCTATGGCCAGATTTACATACCTGAGATTAATTGGATTCTGATGGTCCTTTGTTTAGCCGTGACACTTGGCTTTCGTGACGTTACCATTATAGGAAATGCTTATGGTAAGTCTGACCACTTCAAGAATACCAAAACTATGAAGATCATGTGGAGTTGAATTCTGTCCTTGAACCAGATGGTTCCTCATATACTTCACTTCATTCAGAACCTGCATTTTCCTCTGAAACTTAGTTCACCCTGTTGATAATTCATTACTATCACGCACATTCAGTCTTACCATTCTTAGTTAAAAGAAAATGGCTGCTGTGATTTTATAATTGGCTGTGCTTAAAAAACGAATCAGAATTTACCATATTATCGTACATGTGTCCTTGATGTTGGCGAATTCAGTCAACCAGCTGCTATTTTTCTTGGATATAAGCTATATATGTGATGTCCATATTTTTGGAAATGAATGGTTTTTCTTGGATAGGCTGTAAGTTGATGTTATCTTTGGAGGTGTATAGTCAGTTTGTCACTAGCATCTTTCCTTACTTTGCTGTGAGATTGTTGATGATCTGGACTGACTTCTTCGCATGACTTCTTTATGCATGGTATGCCAGGACTAACTTTTGCTCCTCTCCTCTGCATGATCTTAGGTCTTGCGTGCATCACTGTGATGTTTGTTACAACATGGCTAATGGCACTGGTCATCATTTTCGTGTGGCAAAAGAATATCCTGCTTGCCTTGTTGTTCCTCTTATTCTTTGGGTCAATCGAGGGCGCGTATCTGTCAGCATCATTTATAAAGATTCCACAGGGAGGCTGGACTTCGATTGCATTTGCTCTTGTGTTCATGTTCATCATGTACGTGTGGCACTATGGGACGCGGCGAAAGTACCTGTTTGATCTCCAAAACAAGGTTTCGATGAAATGGATTTTAACACTTGGGCCAAGCCTCGGAATCATGCGTGTACCTGGGATTGGCCTCATATACACAGAGCTGGTGACCGGAGTGCCTGCCATCTTCTCGCATTTCGTGACCAACCTGCCTGCGTTTCACCAGGTTTTGGTCTTTGTCTGCGTGAAGTCAGTGCCAGTGCCCTATGTTCCAGCTGAGGAGCGGTACCTCATCGGGCGCATTGGCCCCAGGCAGTACAGGATGTACCGGTGCATCGTGAGGTACGGCTACAAAGATTTGCAGAAAGACGACGAGAACTTTGAGAACCACCTGGTGATGAGCATCGCCAAGTTCATCCAAATGGAAGCGGAGGAAGCCGCCTCTTCAGGAAGCTACGAGTCATCGAACGAAGGAAGAATGGCGGTCATACACACCACTGACGCGACTGGAACTGGGCTGATCATGAGAGACTCCAACGACAGTGCGGCAGGCACCTCCTTGACTAGGAGCAGCAAGTCAGAGACCCTCCAGAGCCTGCAGTCTATCTACGAGCAGGAGTCGGGCAGCATCAGCCGCCGCAGGGTTCGCTTCCAGATCTCACAGGAGGAGCAGATCAACCCGCAGGTGAGGGACGAGCTGTCTGACCTCCTGGAGGCCAAGGAGGCCGGCGTGGCCTACATCATCGGGCACTCCTACGTCAAGGCGAGGAAGAACTCCAACTTGTTCAAGTCGTTCGCCATCAACTACGCATACTCTTTCCTCCGGAAGAACTGCAGGGGGCCGTCGGTGACGCTGCACATACCCCACATCAGCCTCATCGAGGTGGGTATGATCTACTACGTGTAGGGAGGACTGCAAGGTGTTGCAGCAGATGCAAAGTAATTGCGAGGTTCTGGTGCATGTGCTGAAACATTAGTGTAATTTTTTGTCTGCTCTTTTAGACGTCTGTTACTGGTAGTGTTGCCGAGTTATCAGGCGATGTAAAGATGGTGGCCGGCCGAACAAGCTGGCTGCCACCGTTCTGAATTCCGGGACTTCGGTGAACATGTAAATACATTATCTGTCCATGATAGTTAGCAGCATGAATACAATCTACAGATCCAAGAATTTGATTATTTGATTGTGTGAGTAGCTTCATTACCAATTTATTATGAGCAAGTGTCAGGCTGGGATGAACAATGAATGTTATACAGTGTACGCCCTGTGGTCTTTTTTACGAGCTCTGGAATGCAGCTGAATGTTTGAAATGCAGCATATCGTGACATGGCCTTTCAAATTTTGCACTGGAATGCTTATATTTTGAAATTTTGCTTGGAGATACACTTTCTTTAGCATTTCTTTTATCTTTGACCCCTTTTCAGCTTTTCTGCGAAAGACTCACGGAGTGTGGCGCTGTGGCTCCTGGCTCCCGGGACTAGGTAACCCGCTTTTAAAACAATTGAAAAATCATATTTGAAGATTCAGACAATTTCAACAAAAATAACAGCATTTTTTTTGCGGGGAAAAAGAACAGCATGTTGCCATTGCTTTGTTCTACCAGTATAAATTTTCAATACGAAATACCATATATTTTAGCCTCAGCAAAAACACAAAATGTCCAAATCTAGGGTCCGAACAGTACACATTTTGAAACTTCTAAATTTATCCGATTTATCTTTTTTGCTGAGCTCAACATACGAGATATTTCACACTGAAATTTCATAAGTTCGCAGTATACATAACTACATCTAGTTATTTTTTCCTGATTTTTTAATAACTTTGAAATCAAGATTTTAAAATATTCAAAAAAGGAGTATACCATAGCCTGGAGCCCTGGACTCTATAACGACTATTCCAAGACTCAACTCTGTTACAGACGGATACGGGCCCACATGTCATATGAAGAGACTTTTGACTCGATCGCACGGTCCGGTCAGGCTGCACAACCTGGTCCGATCGAACCCGTATGGGGTTACGGGGCCTACGGGCCAACTCCAAGAGTGAGAGAGATCTGGTCCGACCCAACTGGGTCAACCCCGACAGAGCAACCGACCCGAACACAAGAGTCATCTTCCTCTTCCTCCCTCGGCCTGACGCAACGGGCGCCGACATGGCGGCGGACGGTGACCTGACCGACGAGGAGCGCCGCGCGCTCCGGGGGAGCAAGTTCGCGCCTCTCCCGGCGCCTCCACCTTCCTCCCGCCCCAATCCGAGGTATCGCATCGCCCCTTCGCTAGTGCCTGCTGCCTCCAGATGCACTAATGTAGCTTACGATCTGGTGGTTTAAGCCCATCGTGTAGCTTCATCGCTGTATCGGGATGGTTGGGTTTCGATTCTATTTCTGACTGTTTGCTTGATTAGTTTTAGCGACTAACTGATCGAGCTGAAGTGCGTTCTGGAACGGCCGATTAGGGCTTCGTCATTTTGCCTTTTGATTGCTTAATCGGAAGTGGAAGGAAATTACGTCTAGTTGAGGTTATATTGTGTTGATTAAATTTTACGATTACCTGATTTATAGTAATTTCTCAACCGTTTTACTTCTGTGCTGTCGTGCTGCTGATTAAATGGTGTGGTTTGTAGTACTAGGATGAGAAAATTGACCCGGATTTGGATTGTTCATTCACCACTCCTTTTTTGGTCTGCTGCTTGCGTATGAGCCAAAAAATGACCAAGTTCACTATGTGATTCAAAATTCATATCACTGTTAGGCTTTAGTTTTGGTAGTTGTTTTGATTGATTCACTGAGCCGCGAGTCTCTGTTTTTGGATTAATTAGGCGTTATTGCTTCTATGCTTGCTTGTTTTCATCAGAGTCCTAATTTTGTATGCAAAAAAAGAACGATGGGTATCTCATTTCTCATAAAGCAACGCTTTACTTTGGTATGCTATAGAGTACAATATTGTTTGTCTAGTAGAGTGAATTCCTTTTGATAGTGTGACTTGCTCAAGAAACATAAATATCCATGAGTACTGTTTTGGATTACACACACCGACATTATCCTGAAATGCTTTCATCTCCTTTTAAATAGGATGGCCCATCCCGGAGGACCACTAACTACAAACAAGGCTGCCGCGTTAGCGAAATTCCTCGAGAGAAAACTTCAGCAACCTGATGGGTTGGAGTCTCTTAATCCTGATCTTGTAAATCTGGCCGTGAAAAATGCGAAGGAAACCATTAAGGCTAGCAAGGGTACAACCTGTCACTTTTTCCATCATACAGTATATTCACGTGTAGTCCTTGAAATGCTTGTACTGCATGAGTTATATCATTTATAAAACTTTGTGCAGGAATTGAAGGGAATGCTAGTGATATAGATTTCCTTTTAAGTGCCATTTGGTACTTCTAAGCTCAGTATTGAACTATCAGTATGAATAAACCGTGTTTTACACCATTTCATTCCCGAAGTTTTTGCCATAGAACATGACACAAAGGTTTAAACAATAGAGTGCCATTTGTTTAGGCCCATGGAGTCATAGATTATAGATTGAGCAAGAAACCAGTGATAACTTTAAGACTCAACGTTTATTTATTTTTATGCTGACTGATTTTATTTTTTCAATTGATAGTTAGGCTTTGCCTGATTTCTGGACTGGCTATGCAGATCTATTTTTGTGGTTGAGCTCTGCTACTGTTTTTGTAATTGTTGATGTTGACAATTTTACTCTTGATATATCTTTGAGCTAGCAAATTCGACGTACACCCCCTAGAAACCTATTTTGACCTACATCTCGTCTAGACCAGACCAAATTTGACCTACACTGTCCTGCTAATGTAGGTGAGTCCTCAACTTCTGGCAGAGTAGTACGGCATGTTCCATCATTTGAGGATTCCTCTGAGGTTTCTGATCAAGATGACGGGGAGCAGAGGAAGACGAAGAAGAAAAAGAAAAGGAACAGGAGAAAAACAAAGGTACTACTATCTTTTTACTGAAACATAGGTAATACTATAATATAGTGGATGCATTGGTTCTGATTGTCCTTTTCCAAGTGAATTATTGGGTAAGACACTAGATAACCTGACAAACTGAAAGGTGTACATTGATCGTCATCCCTAAAGGGGCATTCGTGATACTAAAGCAGTTATGAAGTCTAGGCACTGTCACCTCTGTTTACAGGAACCTGATATTTATGGTCCGCAGTGTCTCCTTTGCATTGTTTGCACATTGAATGTCGCCATATGAAACAATTAAGAGTTGACACGATATTTTTTTGTTACTCCAGTTTTGCTTCAGCATCTGGCACTTATCACATATAGGACAATTTCATTCATGATATTCATGGTTTCCTATAACACCGTCATATTGTTGTTTTTTCCCCCTCTAATCGTCCATACCTATACTTCACACTGGCCCTTCCTAGATCTGACGAATGATTCTCTCATGCAGGCTGCTAAAGAGTCCAAGCTCCTCAAAACATCAAAGAAGAAAAAGTTATCAACACTATGATTCTCGAACCTCGCTGGCACTAGGGAGCTAAAAGCAGGGATTCTTCGTCAATACTTTTGCATCTCTTGATTCTATTGGAACCTCAGTCAGTACTGTAAACCTCTCACAGTGGACAGAAGTACACTCAGGGGGATCCCGAAGTTGCGAAGCTGAATATAGTTGCTTGCTCTGGTCTAGCGGCCCGCTTATCATTAGGATTTTACTGGCAAATATCGGATGTATTCTGTACTTTGTTGCTGCTGCCGAATGATATCCTGAACTGCGATGGTGCAGAGATGGTCAACTTGTCACTCGTCTGCTTGAGGAGTTGTTGTGTGGGAACTGGGAGTATATGCCGGTGTCCCTTCTCGGTTTTTACTGGAATTTCCTCCGCTTCGCATGGATGATGGATGGATGGCAAAGCTTCTGTGGACCCTTCCTCCTCGGCAGAATTCCTGCTCGACGTGTCTTTTCCTGGGACATTATGGGATCCAGCGATTGGCCTGTGGCCCGATCGATCAATCTTCCGGCAGGCTTGGTACTTCCCGAGGAGTCAACATGTCTGTACGTACACATAGGTATAGCCTGCTGCCATGTACTATACGCGTACAGCGTTACAGTATAGGGTAGCCCCTCCCTCCGGCGTAGTATCTTCCTGCAGCCATTCCTTGTAGTGTCACGCTCGCACTATGCTATGGATTCCTGCATCGTGTCGCCGTACACATGCCGGCCGCGATGCTTGCCCCAAACCATGTTATTCTTCCTTGTTTTTGACACGAAAACAGAACGAGATCTTTGTCTAAGCTTCGGGCGAGATTAGGGCATCTCCAGCGGGGCAGACCCATTTCAGACAGCAAAGGTGTTCGAAACTGTCCATTTAGATCGGCCATGCGGACATGAAAATGGTCTTTGTCCAGCCTATGTCAGGTTTTGGTGGTGTGTCCAGCGGCTCGACCCATTTTGAACGGATGTGCCTAGTCTCCCCACCTTTAGCCATAATTGAATCAATTCAACCATTTATTGAATAGGAAATACTAATGATGTAGTTCATAATCAAATAATTTAAATAGTTCGAAAGCAAATAAACAATATAGTTCATGAGCAAGCATAGTTCGCAAGCAAAACATAGCTAACAAATAAATAAATTTACGAGATGATTCATAGCGGCTTTCTATGTGATCCCACATATTGAAGTCGATTGTGAGTGCTGCGGTCACGGATACCATGGTGCACATGGAGGAACTCGTCGAAGGATGCTACCCCTGTCGTCGGGTCGACTAGTTGGCCCTCAAATTCCCAACCTTGATCATAGAGCACATCATCACGCTCATCCTCAACGATCATGTTGTGCATGATCATACAATCGGTCATCACCTTCCACATAGTATCACTGCTCCATGTTCTAGCAGGGTGTCGAACAATAGCCCACCGAGATTGGAGCAAACCAAATGCCCGCTCGACATCCTTCCTACAAGTCTCTTGTTCCTTGGAAAACCTCGCACATTTCTCATCATAGGATCATGAATTGTCTTCACAAGTGTTTCCCAATCAGGATAGATGCCATCAACTAGATAATACCCTTTGTCATATGGATGTCCCATGATATCATAGTGAAGCACTGGAGCATTGCCTTCCACAAGCCTAGAGAATACATGCGAGCGTTGGCGAACGTTGATATCTTTGTTAGAACCTGCCATGCCGAAGAAAGAGTGCCATATCCAAAGATCATGAGATGCAACTACCTCAAGTATCACTGTGCACCCATCCATATGACCACCATACCGCCCCTACAAAGCAAAAGGATAGTGCTTCCACTCACAATGCATGCAATCTATGCTTCCTAGTATCCTAGGAAACTCACTTGACAATGTCTTCAACATTTGGCTCTCTCAGGTCAACATCACCAGAAATAGCACTCACTACTTTGCCAAACTTGTACATCGACTCAAGGAAAGTGCTCTCGCTCATGCGCATGTACTCATCCACAAGATCACCAGAGACTCCATATGCAAGCATGCGAATTGATGCGGAACATTCCTTGTAAGAAGTGAAGCCAATCTTACTAGTACAATCGTTCTTGCATTCGAAGTAAGACTCGAAGTCCCTCACACCATCGAGAATTTTCAAGAACAAACTCCTTGCCATCCGAAATTGATGACAGAATATGTGCTCGAGTATAGTGGTTCCGTAGGATGGAAGTAGTCCTTGTAAAATCATTCATGGCCACCTTCTTGATCACGCTTCAAGTTTGTCTTGCGCACCTTCACTGTGCCCTGACATATGGGTTGCATGCTCTCGGCATGGTCGTGGATGAGGGTGGACATGACCATCGACATCTCCATATCACCGTCGAAGTCATCATTGCCCGACGATGTGTCCATGATGGCTCAATGCACGGCGCCCAGAAAAGTGCTGGTGTGGTGTTGATGTAGAGCTCGTTGGGAACCCCAAGAGGAAGGTATGATGAGCACATCAGCAAGTTTCCCTTAGTTATGAAACCAAGGTTTAATCGAACCAGTAGGAGCAAGGAAACACCCCAAAGGTGTTACTAGCTGAGCTTTGGCAGGGCGCACTACCGGTGGTAGTAGCAACGTGGAGACCTGCACAACACAACCACATAACTTTGTCCCCAACTTGCGATGAGGTTGTCGATCTCACCGTGTTTTGCGAAAAACAAAGGATTAAACGTATCGAATGGAAAGAAGTAAAAGTTTGCAGAAAGTAAACACAAAGCAGTAAACAGTTTATAGATTGTATATAAAAGAAAAGGACCGGGATCCGTAGTTCACTAGAGGTGGCTCTCCTTAAGATAGATAACATGCTGGGTGAACAAATTACAGCGGGGCAATGACAAACACCGAGAAAGCAATATATGCATATACTAATCATCTTGACTCCTTTGAGACTTGATTGGGCATTACATTATACATAGACCGCCATCCAACTGCATCTATGACTAATAATCCACCTTCAGGTTATCATCCGACCCCCCTCCAGTATTAAGTTGCAAGCAACAGATTATTGCTTTACGAACTGCGTGTAAAGTAAACAATACGATTGTTCTATGAACAAAGGATTGTTGTTTTCTCCCTAGTAGCAACAACACATCTAGTACCTTAGAGATTTCTGTCACTTCCCCAGATTACCAGAGGCATGAACCCACTATCGAGCATAAATACTAACTCTTGGAGTTGCTAGCATCTACTTGGCCAAGATAGCTACTAACAACGGAAAGCATGCAAGATCACAAATAACAAAGACATGATAGAATCAATAATCAATCTGAAATAGCATCTCAATATCCATCAGATCCCTGCAAACACAACATGCAGAATTACAAATAGATGATCTTGATCATGAACGGAGCTCACAAGATCTAGACATGAAAGCACAAAGGAGGAGAACCAGCCATCTAGCTACTACATGGATCCGTAGTCCAAGGATGAACTACTCACGCATCATACCGGAGGCTTGCATGGTGATGAAGAAGGCCTCCAGGGTGAATTCCCCTCTCCGGCAGGGTGCCGGGAAGAGCTTCAGATCCCTCCCGATCTAGGGATAGAGACGACGGCGGCTACGGACTCTTTCGTGGATTTTTGATCGGGTACTTAGGGTTTACGTCCCGAGGGCATCTTATAGTCGGAAGGGGAGGCCGAGGGGGTGCCAGGGCTGGCCACACCACCCCCTGGCGTGGGCCAGGCCTGGCCGCGCGGCCAGGTGGTGTGGCCGCCCTCTGGACCTTCTCCGTCTCGTATTCTGACACTCGATGACTTCCAGAAAAATAGGCACTTTGGCTTTTGTCCCGTCTAATTCCGAGAATATTCATTTTCTGACTTTCCTGGAACCAAAAACAGCAGAAAACAGGCAGCTCACACTATGGCTCTTGTTAATAGGTTAGTCCAAGAAATCATATGAAAGTACTCCAAAGTTGGAACAAAACACAAGAAAGTGGATAAAACCAAGCATGGAACATCAAAAATTATAGATACATTTGCAATGTATCAGTCCACCGCATGCTTGAAGAACAACTTGATGGAGTTCGATCTAGTTTCCATCGGCTTTGGCTATGCAATTAGACGAGCACGTCCTGGGCGGTGAGCTCGGCCACGAGCCGGAGCCTATGGTCGACGAAATGGACCTGTCCCTGGTGGGTGACCGGAATAAGGCCAGAGCAGCACAATGACCTCGAAAAAATGTGGTCTGAGGAACAAATCAACGGTGGGGATGGCCGGCAATGACGTCGCTAGAGAGTGGCAGTGCATAGAGTGTGTACGATGATTTGGGGGCAACTAGGTTTCGTAGCCGCTAAGCTGGCGAGCCAGGGAAGAAAAGAGGAGGACATGAGAACGCCACGCCTGAATGCGCGTACTGTCCAGGCCGATGCAAAGCCAACCCAAATCTAGGCTCAAAATGGATCATCACGAACCGGCCCCAGACGCTCGGTCATTTAGGGCGTGCCGCTGGGCCCTATCCCATATCTGAAATTTCTAGTTTGGATAGTTGATGGTCGAATGGGTCTGCCAGGTGGGGATGCCCTTAGTATGAAGAATATCCAATGGGGCTAACACGAAATGGTGTGCGCTTGTCCGTTTGTGCCAACACGAATAGGAGGATATTGAAAACTAGGTCCAACGACACAACACAAATATACGTGAGGTTATAGACCGACATATTCCCAACCCAAATTTGGGTTAGGAATGCGGTGTCGTGGATGTTACCACAGCCATGGTCAGCGTAACAATTAAGGTCATGAGATCAGATCAAGGCTTTAAAAATCAGTGGTTCCTCATTCTTCCTCAAGTTATACTAGCTCCACTTTGATATTGGCCATGCCACTCAGCAGTCACTGATTCACTAGCAAACATGTTCATGTCTATGAGATATGAGGATCATGTTGTCCGTGCCCTTAAATTAGACAGCAAACATTAGTCACACAAAGACAATTATTCTCACAAAGAATAATCACGATGATAATCACAAATAGATAGAAATAAAATAGGCACATCACATATCACTATTCCCTATATCTCCCACACCTAGGGGATTTACTCGCACATGAGAAGAGGATAGCACAATTATATAATCATAACATAAACAGAGTTCATCTTGATACTACTGTAGCAAACCACAATAAAGGCTCACCCTATTCTCACGTGAGTTCGCCATAAAGGCCTACTCATGATCCACTATAGGACACTTGTGGGTAGCCACCGAACCCGTACAAGGCACGAGGAATCTCCACATCTCAATTGGAGGCCTCAAGAACTCACCGCAACTCCATACAACTGTCTAGGGTTCCAAGAACCCAAGAGAAGAAAACTCAAGAGCTTGAACTCGCCGAATCTTCGAGGAGAACTCAAACCTATGCACCAAATGCAAGAGACAAGTCATTCACTCTCAAATTCCACCAAAGCTATTAAGGAAATAAGAGAGAAAGAACACAAGAGGAAAACACAAAACTCTCCAAGATCTAGATCCCAAAGATTTCTTCACAGAGAAGGGGATTTGGTTTGGTGGGGTTGTAGGTCTAGATCTCCTCTCTCAAATCCCTCAAAAAGATGCAAGAATCATAGGGGGGTAAGAGGAGAGGGCAAGCTCTTTAAGGTCAACAATGGAGGAGAGAGAGAAGGGCAAGAACCAAGAAAAGAGCTAGTACCCATGAAGGGGAAGAGGAGCCCCTTTTAAAGGGCTCCTAGATCTTCCCGTTACACACAGATTCGTGCACGTCCGGTAGTACCAGCCAACGGTCAAAAACTGCAATGTGGAAAGAGAGAACTGGCATGGCTGGTACTACTGCCTGAGATTCTGATAAAAAATCCGCCAAATAGGACTCGCCAAACAGAGACACTACTGAACCGCAATTAGGGTGAGCGGAAGTATCCCCGGTACTTCGGTCATTACTACCCGTGGCAATTCTGCCCGAGCGGTACTTTCGGCGCCTGGTCGGTACTTCCGCCCACGGACGGTACTACCGCCTTTATTTCCGATCGTAGCTCCGTAAAATAGAACTCACAAAACAGAGAGGCTACTAGACCGCAACTAGGATGAGTGGAAGTGGCTCCGGTACTTCCACCGGTACTACCGGAAGCAAGAATGTCCTAGCGGTACTACCGGCGGCTCGTCGGAACTACCGATCAGGAAAAACTTCAGAACTAAAACTGCCATAACTTTTGCATCCGAACTCCAAATGATATGAAACCAATTTTGTTGGAAAGATAATGACGTGTAAAATCATGAATATATATGTGAGGTATCTCCCAAGGTGTGGAGCTGGAAAACCCACAGATCAAAAACGCAATAAGATATGCAAGGGAAATTTGTTTTTGATGAACTAGATCTTGTTATGAAGATAACCACTAGATCTAGATCCTCACATGGAAAAGATTCAAAACAACAACAAAATATGATGCTATGTATGCAAAGGTTTGAGCTCTTTCTGAAAGATACGACCGAGTCACCCACTCGAGAGCCCCTCTTGATAGTATGGCTATCTATCCTAAACCCAATCTCCAAACAACAAGAGACCGGTAAAATAGAAAACCTATCAAGGTCATACCTTTGCTTTGAGCATTCCACTTAGGCTTGATGTAGACTGTCTTGTCCTTCTCAATATGGATCGCCTTTCTTGATTGCTTCTGCTTGATGAATACTTGTGAAATGTTCCCCCATACTCCATGGAGGAACCTATTTTTTAAACTTGTCTTCATCACTCCATGATTATCGAGGATGGCAAGCTTTAAGCATGAGATCTTCTAGAGATGATGCACCTTGAGCTTGCCCTTCATTTATTCATAATGTCTTGAAGATAGCCATGATGAACTCCATCTTTTTCTTCTAGATACTCTTGATCTTTTTCTTCTACTACTTGATTCCAATAAGCACAAAGCCCTTAGACATTGCTTCTTATTTTCAACCTTGAAACCAACACATGGTCCAAGCGATGCCAATGGACAAACCTATAAGTGAAATGCAATTTACACATTAGTCCATAGAGATTGTCATTAATTACCAAAACCACACATGGGGGCATACATGCCCTTTCACGGCTGAAACATGGTTGCTCGGTCTTATAAGAGGCATCCTAGGCCTAGGCGGGAAATCGCGCGACCATGGAAAAAAAAGAGGGGGCGAGGACATGTGGGTGGGAAACTGAGCGAGAGAAGCGTTGGGTGGTAGGAAAATGGAGGAGGGAGCAACCCATCTAATTAATGGGCCACCTCAAGCGTGTTGTCCTTGGCAACACCTCTAACAAAATCGGTCCAGTGGGCACACTTACCTCACTTGAATGGATAAGGGCATAAGGCCTATCCGTGAGACGTCTCAAAACAACCAAATTACACCGTTTTGGTGTCTGAAACAGGAAGCCAGTTAGGTTAGAGGTGTTGTTGCCTCTACTACTGAACTGATTATCCTACCGAACTATGAACAATTTCTGTGAAAAAAGCTTGTGAATTTCTAAAACCCTAAGTCCTAACAGCACCCAAATCATCAACCAAAATCCTACCCAAACCAAACTACTGATCACTGATAGAGAACTCACACAGAGATATAGTACTTCAGATTCACACCTCCTGAACCAAAAATCTCTACAAAAAACCTTAGATTTTCGTCCACGACAATGGCAATTGAGGGCTTGCCGTACACGGGAGCAGGAGCGCCGTCCGCCCGTCGGATTGGAAACATGGCCTCGGCTCCTCGCCGCATCTCAGAGAGGCACTGCGCAACCATCAGGGCCGACGCCGTCGATGAAGACCCCGACCAACAACCTAGACCACCGTCGACCTCGTTCCCTCTCTCCCCTTCCTAGTGGCGTTGCCTGTTCCCGCTCCCTCTCTCCACCTTCACCTCGAGCGCTCCACGGAGTAGATCAAGTTAACCAGGGTGGGAGGGGCCGTCTGAAATTAAGTGCTTGTTTTGGAGGCATATGGGCTAATAACTGCTCGCTCATAACATCATAAATGCAAGCGGGTCCCACTAACTGCCACATCATCGCATACACAATCTGTGACCATGGCGGCTATCGCTCTCGTGCGAGTTTAGTGACGGTAGACTCATATTTCGTACAGTGATCATGTTAACCTTGCTAAGCAAGTTCATTGACTAACCGCGTGGCAAAGGAAACGAAACGTGAGCCTTTATTGCCATTTCTGTCGCGGGCGAATAGGCTGAGACCCGCGCGCGGCCTGACACGTCTCCGGCCCATTCCCTTGGCCCTCACCACCTCGGTCGTGTGCTGCGTGAACAGTGCGCGACTTCCCCCTATCCTTCTACCCCGCCTGCTGTACCATGTGGCCGTCAACTTGTCGTCCCACGTTACGTACGTCCTTTTTTTACCTCTCCCGTCCAGTTCATCATCGTCATCCACCGCGCGTTCGACACGTGCGCCCGGCCGCGACGAGTCTCGCCCCTCACGTGATAAGGTAGACCGTGACGACCGACCCAGCGATCGATGGAACTATCTTAACATTCTCACTCTGTCCCGTGAAGTACACCATCTTTCTCTCTGTCAGTACTCATTGCAACGAACTCGTGACTTAAGTCCGTCAGTGAGTGTTACTTTCCGCCGCTGAAAAAGAAAAATATCACTCCGTCCAGAAATAAGCAATTTATATTTGTCTTAATTCACATGTATCTATACAATAAAATATTTCTAGATATTTTTGAACAAAGGGATTATAACATTAACTTCACAACGACACAGCATTATTACACTCTCCATACCGGTGTAGTGTATTAGCTATTACGCTTGGAGGTAAAGCTTTGACTACTAATTTAATCAAAAAAATGTTACTTATATGTAACCAAAAAATATATCATCGTAAACATGTTTAAAATATGAATGCAATGGTATACTTTCTATGAGATATAACTACTCCATCCGATCCATATTAGTTGACTCGAATTTATCTATATTTAGATGTATCTAGACATGTTTTAGTACTAGATACATCTAAATCTAGATAAATCCAAGTCAACTAATATGTGTAGGGGGACTAACATTTTCTTGGATTCATGAACACAAAATAATCTTGGTCTCTAAAGTACATGTTGCATTTGCATACTCTCGCATGCACGAGCCAGACCGTAAGTATGGCGCGCGCCCTACGGCCGGCCGGCGGTGTACGAGGTAAGGTGCGGTCAGACGTGAGCGCTACTAGATGGGAGCCTGCTGGGACGATATGATGATGGTGATGCACGCGATCGAGTCGAGTGTCAAGCATCATGGCGCCGGGCGAGGGCGACCGACGGCCGGGCGGGTACGAGGTAAGGTGTGTGGTCAGCGCGCGAGAGCGGCAGGCACGTCCCGTGGAGCGGCGCCCGCGCGCCGTGCCGGCGCAGCGGCGGTGTTGTGGGTGGCTACGACTACGCGCGAGGAAAGGAATTCGGCGCACCCCCGACGTACGCGGCCGAGCGGCCGGCCGTCTCTCTGTGTCTCGTGCGCGGCAGGCGTAGGCGTGTGCGTAGGACCCACACGGCGGGGCAACGTGGACAGACAGACAGACGCGTCCGCGCGCGTGCGCCGTATGGCGCTGTGGCTGGCGCAAGCGGGGCGTACCCGCGGTACCCGTCCCGTTGGTCGCCCCGCGACACGTCGCCCATCGCCACTGTCACCCATGCGCACGACCCTACTGTTCCCTTATACGTACGCCCTTCCCTCTATTCTACTCTACTCTACTCTACCACCGCCGACTGCTGCCTCCTTCCTTATCGTTTCGCTCCTTCATTCACCACCCCGTCAAATCCTTCTAGTAGATCACACCCTAGATAGCTAGCTGCTGCTGCTGCTGGTTCTGCCTCACGTATGCGCGCAGAGGGAGTGGTTGGTGTCTGCCGTGAATTTTTCTTTCTTTCTTTCTTTCCTGCATGTGTTTGTGTGTGTGTCGATCCATCCACCTTCCAGTGAACTACACATATTCCCTTCTCGACTTCTCGTGGTGTAGTGTACTGTAGAGGCGAGCGAGACAGGAGGCTAGCCGTACACCTCCGTCATGTATGCTTCCCTCTCCCGGCCCCTTTTTGCGAGGGGCTGTGCTCTCGTACTTGCCAGTTTTTGCTCCAACACTGGAGTAGTACACACGCATCTGTCGCTCTCCTACTACCCCGCGCCCGCCCACGCTCCTCCTTGCTGCCTGCAATATGCTCGTATCGTATCACCAAGTATTTCTCTCGTATATATACATACCTAGCTAGCTGTAGTAGTTACTACTACTACCACACTGGGGTTGTGAACGAGGGCTTCCTCCAAAATCTAGATATTTCTCTCGTATATATGCATAGATGTGTTTCTTAAAACAAATGAAAACTACAGCTTTGGAAAACCGGATCAGTGCAATACCGACGTACCCCGTAGGAATAAGCATAACTCCAACAGCACCCCGCAAACGACCCTGGCCAGTTTGAATTTGTGCGATCGGAGAGCGAGGACAAGGCCCAACGGAGCACCACAAACGGACTGAGGCCGCGACTCTGGCCAGCTGGCCTCCATTTCAGCCTAAAATTAGGCTTTCTTTGTAAGGACCTGTATCGTCTATTGTGTCCTCCCCTAGTCCTTGCAGGACCCACACGTCAGCCTCGAGGGAGAGAATTGGCGTAGGCCACAAACCTCTTAGGTCATTTTTAATGGGTAATTGCGTCGTCCAAACATTGCTATCCACACTAGCTGTCAGTCCCCAATAGAAGCTACCACTCCACACACGCGCACAATAGGAACCCTACATA
The DNA here is from genome assembly GCA_910589775.1 of Avena eriantha. NCBI lineage: Eukaryota > Viridiplantae > Streptophyta > Magnoliopsida > Poales > Poaceae > Avena > Avena eriantha. The sequence continues at coordinate 62,519,261 of OU342741.1, forward strand.
AACCCTAGGGCTCCAATGGTGAAGGGCGGCGACAAGGGCTGGTTCGGTCGTGGCCGCAACGAGCACGAGGCGAGGTCCTCCTCCGGCGGCGGTGGTGGCTGCCATTTATACAAGTCCCCACCTCACCGTGCGGCGCCAAGGACATCACGCCCGCCTCCCGCACCCATCCTTGAGTGTCGTGTCTACATAAGGTGGAGGTTGCACAACAGTTCACAGAGACAGATGTCCACCTTTCGCACGTGGCGGCATCTCAATCAAGCTTGCGTGCCGATGCCAGCCATTCCTACCGCTAGGAGATCCTGCATCGCTTTGCTTTCCTTCCGCTAGATCTACAACTAGGATCCGCCTACACGGTCAATACGTCGCTGTGCAAGCGGTGATTCGAGGCCGAGCATGACGGTCGTCCACAATCCATCATGGCCCCAGTAGAGGCCTCGATAATGACAAGGACTACGAGGTGTTGATCTTGCATACCTTTAGTTTACCTTGAGCAACAATATCTCTGACAAAATGGTACCTGACATCAATGTGCTTTGTTCTCTCATGGAACATCTGATCTTTTGTAAGGTATATGTCACTTTGATTGTCACTAAACAAAGTAATGCAATAATCATCTCCACAAAGCTCAGCAAACAAACCTTTCAATCAAACAGATTTTTTGCAAACTTCAGCAATAGTCATGTATTCAACATCAGTGGTAGATTGGGCAACAGCAGCCTGCAACATAGCCTTCCAGCTAACAACCACCAACATTAAACATATAACCTACGAGGGATCTTCTCTTATCCAAATCGGTAGTAAAATCTGAATCCACATAGTCAACGAGTCCCTCACCGGTCCTGCCAAACTTCAAACAAGCATTAGAAGTGCCATGTAGGTACCTAAAAACCCACTGAACAACCTTCCAATGTTCTTTAATAGTATTAGCCATGTATCTACTTATCAAACTCATAGCATATGATAAATTAGAAGGAGAAGAAACCATGACATACATCAAAGAACCAACAACACTAGAATATGGCACCTTTGACATGTACTCAAACTCTTCATTAGTAGTAGGACATTGTGAAGCTGACAACTTAAAATGAGGAGAAATAGGAGTACTAACTGACTTGGCACCATGCATATTGAAACGATGAAGAAATTTCTCAATATAACTATGCTGACTAAGAAATATCAAAGTAGATTTTCAGTCTTGGGTAATCTCCATACCTAAAATCTTCTTAGCAACACCAAGATCCTTCATACAAAACTCACTACTTAGTTGTGCCTTCCAAGTAGTGATTTCTTTCATGCTCTTGGTAGCAATTAACATATCATCAACATATAACAACAAGTATATCGACGATCCATCGACAAACTTAATGTAAACACAACTATCATATTGAGACCTCTCAAAACCATGTGAGATCATGATTGAATCAAACCTTTTATACCATTGTCTTGGAGATTGCTTTAAGCCATAAAGAGACTTCTTTAACTTGAATATAAAATCCTCTTTACCAGGCACTATGAACCCTTCTTGTTGGTCCATGCATATTTCCTCCTCAAACTGTCCATGTAGAAAAGATGTATTTACATCTAACTGCTCAAACTCAAGGTCACGCATAGCCACAATATTAAAGAAAATGCGAATGGAACTATGCTTTACAACTGGGTAGAACACATCATTGTAATCAGTACCTGCAATCTGATTGAAACCTTTTGCTACTAACCTTTCCTTATACCTTGAAGGCTCTTTTTGAAGTGGATTGCCTTCTTTTGTTTAGGCAAGCGCACAACATCCCATGTGCCATTTTTATCAAGCGATTGCATCTCTTCTTGCATAGCAGAAACCCACTTCTCACGATCAATGGATGCAATGGCTTCATTATATGTGGCAGGTTTAGAATCATTCTCCACCTGTTCAGCACAACTCGAAGCATAATGAACAAGATTACATTCTTGAATTAAACGAGGATAAGTACCTTTGTTACGCCTCGGTCTATGAGCATCAATGGACTCATGTGGCTGCTGCAAAACAGTAGGTGAGTGCTGAACAACATAATCATCAATGCTTTCCTCATGTTTATCTTTAACAACAACATCGTTATCAACAGTTTCAATAGTTTTCTGTAGGTGCTCCACCTGCACACTAACTCTCTCCTCTCCAATAGAAATAGGAGAGAAATCAGGATGCAAGGAGTTACGATACATAACAGATGATTGAAAACTGAAGGGGTTCCATGGCAGAAAACAAAAAATTTACTACACGAAACACCCTAATGCCCGGGATCTATCCAGTAAGTAATGTAGTAATAGAGGAAGACATCGGTAACCGACCCTTGTAGACCGTAAGCACGTTACGCTCATGCAGGAGCATGGATGATGTAGTCGTACCCGTCCAACCTCAAGATCACGCAGCTCCTCGTACGTCACCCCTTGTCTAGGTCCTTGCACGACAGTCAGGTCGCTACTATTGGTGGCTTCCGTCGAGTTATTGCACACATATGATGCAAGACAACGACTCCCGGGCTCTGACCCCTGCTGAGGTTGTGGAAGTAGAACTCCTGGCCAGAATCCCTGCAACACAACAGCGTGCCACATGGTGTTGACTTTGCATGTATAATCCTACCCCGAGACCGTGCCACCGCAAAGGAAACAAGAGGGAGATAGAGGAGAATTATCTAACGAAAAGTGCCTTAGAGAATATCTAGATTGGTGTGTTTAATTCCTCCCATGTCCACTCCTTTATATAGGTTGAACATGGGTACTTCCCACCTAAGGTTTCCCATATGGGACTAATAAAAAGCAAAGGAAAAAGGTTAAAGGGGAGGGGCAGCCGGGTGGGCCAATGGGTGGCCAGGTGGGCCACCTCGTCAGGCCCAGCGTTGTGTCGTAAGCAGCAGGCAACATTGGTCACCACCTAGGTGGCCGGCCTCGCTTGCCCGCGGCCTGCCAAGCGCGGCGGCAGCAAAAGCAGCTAACGGTGCATGGGTGGGCCGGCTGGTAGCCTAGCTGCGCGTAGCGCCCGCCCGCGCATGCGCCTTCCCGTGTGTGCCAAGCTGCTATGACCTGCGGCGGCGGTTGGCTAACTACCGCCCGCGCGGTTCCCACCACCAGTCTGCCCGCGTGGGTTGTGCCAAAACAGCCCAATAGTGGCTGTTTGTTGTCCTTTTGCTGTCCCTTTTCAGGTGACTTCCTCCTGGGCAAATTCCCTCTGGGGTTTTGGCCTATTGAGGAAGTTGCCCTATAAATAATATGTATTAATTATCAATTAACATATAATAAATGTATATTATAAATTGTCATTTATCCAAAACACCTTTCATTCTTTTCCTTTCTTTCTTTCTCCGAACAACCGTGAATCTCTCCGGAACGATTCTGGGTTCTCTCTCTTCTATGATTCCATCTTATAGGAAGATCTCTCAGCATCATAGTGCCCTTAAGTGTGTTTCCCTATAGTTCAGGAATGTCACCGACATGATCGATACGATCTCCGATCAATGATCAATAGCGGGATCGGGATGCCCATATTGACTCATATGCACTCCACGAATCACCTTTGTGTAAAACCTTAAACGATCTATGCAATTCCCTTTGTTATTCGATACTGGACTTGTTCGAGATCTGATCATCGGTATCATGATACCTTGTTCAGTCTCGTTTACAACACATACAGTTTTACTCGTTCACGTGATATTCCATCCCCATGACCTAGTCATACGCTGCGCAACTTATGGATGTAATTCATCAAGTGGGCCTGGTGTATCTTCCCGTCACTCAGGAGAACAAATCCTGATCTTGATGCATAGGCCTCAACATTCCCCTTTGGAATACCCAACATTCACCTTTATGGTCACCCAGTTATGGTCATGATGGTTGATGTAGTCAAAGCAATCCTCGGGTAACCGTGATTAATATGATCTCACGGTCTAAGGATTAGGACACTCCGTTTCTAAAAATTGCAATTGTGAACTAAGTGATACGATCGTGTTGCAACAATCATCGGTGGGAAATATCCATCACATTATCTATGCTGATATGACTTCATTGTCAGTTGGCTTAAAATCACCATGATCAGGAAACCTTGATCATCAACTGCCCACTGGACTAGTTGAATAGAGGCTACTAGGGACCCGGGTTTGTTTATATATCACACATGTAGCAATGTTTCCACTTGATACATTTATAGCATGATATAAAACTATTATGAACTAATGAGATATGATACTAAAACCCCTTTATTAGTTGTCTGTAGGGCATATTCCTTCAAAAACAACATTCCTACTCAACAAAATCTTTTTAGTTTCAGGATTCCATAATTTATATGCTTTAACTCTCAAACCATAACCAATGAATATGCACTTAACATCTCTAGGATCAAGCTTTCCATTATCAACATGAGCATATGCAGTGCAACCGAAAACTCTCAGCTATGAATAATCAGCAGGCGAACCTGACCGTACCTCAGTTGGAGTTTTATTCTCAAGTGGAATAGAAGGTGGCCTATTAATGAGGTAGCACACTATGTTGGCTGCTTCAGCCTATAAATGTCCACACATACCTGCATTGGACAATGTACAACGAGCCATCGAGATGATGGTTCTGTTCATGCGCTCAACCATGCCATTTTGCTGAGGAGTATAAGAGATGGTGTGGTGCCTGATCATACTATCATTGCTATAAAACTCCTCAAACTCATTAGAACATAATTCCATACCATTGTTAGTATGTAGTACATTTACCTTCCTTTCAGTTTGCTTTCCACCATAACTTTCCACTTCTTAAAAGCATAAAAAACATCAGATTTATGTTTTAGAAAATAAGACCACACCTTTCTTAAGTAATCATCAATGATAGTAAGCATGTAATTAGCACCACCAATAGAAGTCTTACAGAAGGTCCCCATACATCAGCATGCACATAATCTAATATGCCTTTGGTGGTATGAACGGAAGCATTGAATTTAACTCATTTATGCTTTAAGAAATGATGTGCTCGCATTACTCAAACTTACTCAAGTTGCAACCATCAATCGACTCTCTCTTTACCAATTCTGCCATGCCACGTTCACTTATATGCCCAAGATACATATGCCACAAATTAGTTTTACCACAATCACCAGAATCATTAGAAGTAACAGCAGAAACAATACCAAGCGAATTGCTACCTCTAAGAACATATAATTTAGAGAATTCATATCACCTATCATGTGAATAAGAGAAGCTTTTGATACCTTCATAAGTCTACACCCGCCGGCGTACTTGTACCCATCACATCCATGGTACTTATAGTTCGTTTGGCTCCCATCATTTTGGGCTGAATCAAGAAATTCAGTTGTGATTCCAAGAATCAACCTGTTTGTCTGCTACGGAATTGGTTAGGAATTCATTTGCAAATTTTATGGTTTTCATTTCATACCTAACCTTAATTTCTTTTGGTACCCTATCATTTTTGTGGAATTGGTAAATGAATAATATCATCAATGTCATTTCATTTCTTTTCTATCAAATGAAATGAAATGATGAGAGCCAAACGAGCTCTTAGTGATTTCAGATTTCTGACCATGCTTGGTATGTGCTTCACCTCAGTCAATGTACATGGCATGCCATCATGTGTCCTGATCTTAACAGACCCAACACCAATAATATGAAAAGGGTTGTCATTTCCCACACGCACAAAATCTCTAGTCTGCATAGACTCATATGAATTGAACCAATCTTTGTTACAACAAATATGAAATGAACCTGCAGTATCAAGTATCCATTCATCATCATAAGAAGGACAAGCAGCAAAAATGTCTAAACATTCACCATCAGAACTCTCACTAGAAACAACAATAGCCTTAGCAGTATCGTCAGACTTATATTTTGGTTGGTAAGTACTGTTCCTTTTATCCTTATTCTGAACCTTCCAACAATCATCAATAACATGATTAGTTTTCTTACAATACCAATAGAACTTGTCCTTTACCTTGGACTTTGAACAACCCCTGCCGTCCTTGCTCTTATCTCTGTTGCCGTAGTTGTTATTCTTCTCCTCGGTCCTACCACGAACCCGAAGAGCTTCAGCCTTGGATGATGACCCATCTGCTTGCACCATAGTTTTCATCTTTTCCCTCTGTTTGAGGGCCGCTTGTACTTCGGAAAGGGTTAGTTCATCACGGTTTAACAATATTATATCACAAAAATTTGCATAGGAACTAGGCATCAAACAGAGTAAAAGACTTAGATCCTCATCATCATATTTTACTTCCATGGAATGCAAGTCAAAAACTATCTCTCTAAAAATAGATAAGTGATTCATTACTGAAAGGAAATTTACTGTCTTAATCAATTTTAGTGTTCGTTAACAACTTGAGGATCATTTTACAGCGTGCTAATGTTGCTAGGTCATTCAACTGAAAAGAGAAAAGTCCGTATTTCAATGGAAATATCCCTGGCTGACAACAGAAGATTTATGAAGTATCTAGACCGGAGTCTCCGGTGTGCAAAGACCGGAAACTCTGGTGTGGTCCGGAGTTTCGCCACAATTCTCCAGAGTGAGTCGAAGAAGAAGCCCAGGGTCACTCTGTCTGGTGGTCCGGAGTTAGGACGGATATTTGCCAGGACCTCTGGTGTACTCTGAGGGACCGAAATATCCGGTGTGGGCAGTCTGGAGTTTCCGGTGTGCTCAGTCTGGAATTCCTGCCAAACCTCCGGAGGTAACGTCAAGACCTGGCCCAAGATAGTCTGATAGGCGGTCCAGAGATGGGCCGGAGATAGTCGGAATCTCTGGTGTAGACCAGAGTTTTCGGTGTGCAGACCAGAGTTTTTGGTGTAGAAACTCCCCAACAGGCAGAAAACGGGCAGAAATTAGTGGGTCTATAAATAGGGGACTTCATCCCCTACCTCTAGCTGCTCGTTCAGAAAAAGAAGAACACCCCATTTGAGCTACCAAATCTCCAAGGTCTCCCTCTACAACCACCCAAAGTCCCCGATCTTTTGGGAATCTAAGGAGGAGGCCTTGATCTACAACTTCACCAAGAGAGATCTTCATTTCCCCTAATTTACTTGAGGGACCCTTGCTCTAGTGTTTCATTGGAAAACCGAGGCCTTGATTTGGTTCTTACAAGCTTGTCTTTTGATTGTTGTGACAACTTTCTTGGATTCAGGAGCCTCCAATTCAGTTGTGGATGTGTGCCTCGAACTTGTTGTAAGGGTGCCGGCTACCACCTTGAAGGTTGCCGATATAGTGGAAGCGTGAACCGATCCCTTTAGGTGAGGTTCACCGGTAACAAGGGAGGCCTCTCGTGGTGTTGGTGGTTTGCTACCACCCCCTCTCCAAATGCAGATGTACTTCCCCTCAAAAGGAAGGAACTGCAGGAAATAATCCTTGTGTCTCCGCGTGCTTCATTTTGGTTACTTCTATCCTTTACTGCACCCTACCTATATCTTGCTCTTGCTTAGTTAGTTGTGCTAGTGTGACATATAGGTAAATTCACCCTAGTTGCATATCTAGAGAATTTACCTTTGTGTCAAACCCTAAATTGAAAAAGAGTAAAATTTGAAGTAGCACCTATTCACCCCCTTAGGTGCCCACATACGTTCCTTTCAATTGGTATCAGAGCCTCGACTCTTTGTTCGGGCTTAACCGCCTAAGAGAATATGGGCAACCCAGAGGAAGGTGGAGAGGGTGAGGCTAGCACTTTGGTGACCATGGTAGATCTCAAGAAATTGGAAACAAGCTTGAGATCTACCTTGGGAAACAAAATCCAACAGTTATGTCAACTAGTTGAGCAACTTGTTAAGGAAAAGTCAGCCTCACCACCTCCCTCTCAAGAGGACACACCTCCTAACCCTAAGGCAAATGCTCCGGCTAAGGCAATGGGTGAAGTAGTGGGGGATGAACATACTGGAACTAACTCCTCCACCAAAAAGGGTGATGGGAAGGAAGAGCATCATGTGGTTCCCGGATGGTACTCTCTCGACCCTCCGATCCCTCATCCCCATATAAATAATGGAGCTGACCCACCTATGTTAGCTGCACATTCTTTTGCTCAATGGCAAATTTTGATGAAATCTCATGTGCGCAGCTCTTGCATTGACTTGTGGAACATTATTGAATAAGGACTCAAAATTGAGGACCCAACCAACTTGACAAGAAGAGAAGTGGTCAATAGTCAACTCAATGCCACTGCTTTGCACATGATTCAACTTGGGGTGGGGCCAAAAGACTTTCCTCACATTGAGCACTTCAATACCGCCAATGGGGAATGAGAGTATGAGAAGAAACAAATATGATGCCCCGAGCAATGAAGCCGAAGGCTTCTATATGAAGGATGGTGAGGATCATGAAGACATGTATCGAAGACTCAAATCCACTACCACCTCCTTCAGAAATGTTCGTGCCTCTCATATTGATGATGCTTGGATAAAAAGGAAGTATGTGAGTGCGCTCATGCCCTTCGAGCCCACTGACTTGAAAAGTCTCCAAGGAAGACACAACTACCATCTCATGACCTCCAATGAAGTTATGCAAGAGATGTCCGTCTTCAAGGTTGCTACCAAGAATGCCAAAGATGTCTGGGCTCGTGCCACTGGAATGAGTAGTGGTGTCAATCTTGCCTTGAAGGCCAAGGTTGTGGAATATTAAGAAGAAGAAGGAAGTGATGATGTGCTTACTATGAGACATCCCGAAGATGTCAAGGTTGCTCATGGAGAATACGTGGCATTCTCTGCAAGAAACTTTTGGAAAGATCCTGCCAAGGCCAAGATGGAAATGCAACATAGAAACAGCCCAAGTGGTAGAAAAGAGAATGGCTCAAGATTGAGAACTTGCTTCAACTGTGGTGAATGCTATCACTTTGTTTCTGGATGTCCATATGAGAAGAGAGAAGACCATGATGGTGCACTCATATTGAAGAAAAATCCAAAGCCCCCCTTCAAGAAGCCTTTCAACAAGAAGAATGCCACCAACAAGAAGTCCGGTGACATTGCATTGGTAGCACATGAAGAGTTATCTTGCGATGATGAAGCGGAGGAGGAAGAAGAAACGATGAATGGTGTGGCTGCCATTGCCACTACCTATACATCCACCTTCTCCCTCTTAGATTCCCCAAATGAGAACATCTCCAAAAAGAACGTCAGTTGCCTTATGGCAAGAGCATCGGAGGTATCATCATCTCCTCTCTCCACCTCTATTATCAATGATGATTTGAATGATGATATAACTCTTGAGGTGAAGGAGGAATTAGTTGCTTTCGATGCTTATATGACAAACTTGCAAGTGGATAACAAGAAGCATTTTGTAAATCTCTTGAGCCAACTTGCTCACACACAAGAGCTCCTTGATGAGAGATACAAACTTGGGAGAGAGCATCTACTTGAGATGGATTCTCTAACTAATGCTCTAGAAGAAGAACAAGTGACTAGGGAGTCTCTTGAATAAAAACTTGAATGCCTCGATGAGGCAAATGATCAAATAGTAGCTAAACTCATTAAAGAACACGATCATGCCATTGCTAACTATAAAAAGGCTAAAAAGGACAAGATTGAGTTTGGTGTTGTTCATGACAAACTTGCTGAGGATTATAAGAAGCTTAACAAGGCTCACAAGGCCTTGGAAAGTGATCTCATGACTCTCACAAAGTCTCGTGAACAACTTCAAACTCAATTGACTAATGTTGCTTCACCTAGTATTTTCATTTCCTCTAGTAGTATGAACATTCTTGAAGAAAATGCTAGGTTGAAGGGGGAGCTTGCAAAGGCCATCTTCCTCGAAGGAAACAAGTCTATTGATGATCTCCTAAGTAAGCAAAGGTCAAATAATGAGAAAAGAGATCTTGGCTATGTGTCCAAGGCCACGAAGAAGAATAACAAGAAGAAGAAGACCAATCCCACACAAGAAAAAGGCAAGACCAGTATGGGTAGTAATACCACAAGTGGCAAAACTATGTCACACAATGAATTTGCTGGAAGTGCTAACCCTCACTATGTCTTAATGCGTAATTCTAATGGTGATGTTTATGCACAATATATTGGTCCGTTTGATGGTTATATTGCTTGGTCTATTTGGGTTCCCAAGACCCTTGTCACTAACAAGAAAGGACCCATTGAAAAATGGGTACCTAAAAACTAGTTTGATCTCTTGTAGAACTATGCTTCCGGAGGGTCAAAGTGGGTACTTGATAGTGGTTGCAGAAGTCATATGACCGGAAGCAAGGCAATAATGATGGAGATAAGGTCAAATCAAGATCATATAACCGTCACTTATGCCGATAAGTCAAAATCTCAGTAATGAGTCTTGGTAAACTTGTGGTTGCACACGATGTTACTCTCGTGGACATCATGCTTGTTGAGACTCTTGGTTATGATTTACTTTTAGTCCGTGCTCTTGCAAAGATGAGATTTGCCATCTTTATTAATAATGATATTGTGGTTCTCTTGTGGAGCAAGACTCTAAAGGTCGCCTTTGTTGGGTACGTCGAAAATGACTTGTATGTGGTGGACTTTTCGGGGAAAACCACTACAAGTGCGATGTGGTTATTCAGAAAGACCGATGTGGGTTGGTTATGGCATCGCCGACTAGCCCATGTCAATATGAGAACTTTGCAAAGCCTCCACAATGGTGGCCATATTGTGGGAGTAAAATAAAATGTTTGTTTTGCCAAAGATCGTGTTTGTAGGGCTTGTGTTGAAGGAAAGATGCATGATTCTTCCCACAAGCCAAATAACATTATAAAGTCGAAGAGGATCTTGGAGCTCCTTCATGTGGATCTCTGTGGTCCTCCATCTCATCCAAGTCTTGGTGGGACAAAATATTGTTTGGTGATTGTTGATGACTACTCAAGATATTCATGGGTCTACTTCTTCAAGTTGAAGAGTGAGACCCAACAATACTTCATCGACTTCGTCAATATGGTTCAACAACAATACAATGTGCTTGTGCTAGTGATAAGAAGTGACAACGACACCGAGTTCAAGAACTACACCTTGAATGGATTTCTTAGTGATGAGGAGATAAAACATCAATATTCCGCTGGATACACCCCTCAACAAAATGGTGTAGCTGAGAGGAAAAACTAGAATTTAATGGATATGGCAAGGTCCATGTTGGCGAAGTTTAAGTCTCCATACAATTTTTGGGTTGAGGCAATCTCCACCGCATGCCATGCATCGAACCGACTCTATCTCCGCAAATAATTGATCAAGACTCCGTATGAAATACTTACTGGTAACAAGCCTAACGTTTCATACTTCCAGGTGTTTGGTTGTAAGTGTTTCTATCTCATAAAAGGTGTTCGCTTGTCCAGATTTGATTCCAAAGCTTTAGAGGGTATTTTTATTGGCTATGGTCTTGATTCCCACACTTATAGAATCTATGATAAACTCTCTAGAATTGTCATAGAATCTTGTAGTGTGGTTTTTGAAGAATATGATGGCCCCCCCAAGCTGGGCATTTTGATGTTTGTGATGTAGATGATTAAATACCTACAGATGCCATAAGAAGAATGGATGTGGGATTAATCTGCCCCATTGAGGAACCCCTTGTGCCGGATTGAGAAGAACTATGCTCTACTCAAGTGGAGCCCTCATCTTCACAACTTCAACATGCTCCTGTTATTGAGGGCAATGATGACCCAAGCCAACGACAAGCTGAGAACCGTCACCAAGTTGATCAGGCTAGAAGCTCCAGGATGGATTATCCAGTCTCTCCACTGACCAGATTGTCTAGCCCTGTGCAGTTAGTTGATCAAGGCATATTTATTCAGTCATCCGCAAGATCTTCTCAAAGCCTTTCAAGTAGCATGCCTGATCAAGACCAAGATCAACCTGTAACTCATGTGGATGAAATTGAATATCAAGGTCAAAATGAAGGTCAATACAAGGACCAAAATAATGAAGTGATCCCCACAAGGAACAACATGGAGATCGAAACTCGTCGCAAAGCTAGAGTGGATAGAATGTTAGAAAGAAGAGACCACACTCTTAAGAATGTTCTTGGTGATCTAAGGAGTGGAATGTCCACTCGAGCTCAACTGAAGAATTTTGGTGAGCATCAAGCTCATATATCCATGGTGGAGCCTAAGAAAGTGTGGTATCACTTGAAGATTCAGATTGGCCGGAAGCCATGCACAAAGAGCTCATCAACTTTGAGAGAAACATAGTCTAGAAGTTAGTAGAAAAGCCCAAAGATTGTCGCAATGTCATTGGTACTAAATGAATATTCAAGAACAAGAAAGATGAACATGGAATTGTGGTGATGAACAAGGCACGATTGGTAGCTCAAGGGTTCTCACAAATTGAAGGCATTGATTATGGAGATACCTAGCTATGATCCCGTGGCTCGCCTTGAGTCCATCCATATCCTTCTTGCATATGTTGCACATCATAATTGTAAATTGCAATAGATGGATGTGGAAAGTGCTTTTCTAAATGGTCCATTGCATGAGTTGGTTTATGTTAAGCAACCCTTGGGATTCAAGGATCCCAACTTCCCAAACCACGTCTACAAGCTCGATAAGGCACTCTATGGACGTAAACAAGCTCCACACACATGGTATGAGCACCTTAGAGAGTTGTTGTTAGACCGTGGATTTGAGGTTGGGAAAATTGATCCCACTCTTTTTACTAAGAAGGTTAATGGGGAGATTTTTTTGCCAAATATGTTGATGATATCATCTTTGGCTCATCTAACAAAGTTTTTAATAATGAATTCTCAAAGCTTATGACTGATAGGTTCAAGATGTCTATGATGGGAGAGTTGAGGGTATTCCTTGGTTTTGAGATCAAGCAAATAAGGGGAGGAACCTTCTTCAATCAAGCCAAATATACTCAAGACATGCTCAAAAGGTTCAACATGAAGGAACTAAAGGGATCTCCTACTCCCATGGCAACAAATACTCATCTTGAGCTAAACCCAAATGGTAAAGATGTTGATCAAAAGGTATACCGATCTATGATTGGTTCTTTGCTTTACCTATGTGCATCTAGACCCGATATTGTGTTAAGTGTATGAGTGTGAGAAAGATATCAAGCGGCTCCTAAAGAAAGCCACTTGATGGCGGTTAAAAGAATCTTTTGATATTTGGTTCATACCCCAAACTATGGAGTGTGGTATCCTAGGGGCTCAACATTCTTTCTTTGTGGATACACTAATTCAGATTGGGATGGTGATAAGGATGATAGAAAATCAACCTCCAGGGCTTGCCAATTCCTTGGTAGGTCCTTGGTGTGTTGGTCTTCTAAGAAGCAAAACTGTATATCTCTCTCCACCGCCGAGGCTGAGTATGTGGCTGTTGCTAGTGCATGCACCCAATTGTTATGGATGAGGCAAACTTTAAAGTAATATGGTGTCCATTGTGACAAAGTGCCTCTTTCATGTGACAATGAAAGTGCTATCAAGATTGCCTACAATCTGGTGGATCATACAAGGACAAAACATATTGAGATTCATCATCATTTCATTAGAGATCATGTTACCCGGGGAGATATTGAGCTATCTTATGTGTCAACCAAAGACCAACTTCTCGATATATTCGCAAAGCCACTTGATGAATCATGGTTTTGCTATTTGAGGAATGAGCTAAATATCGTAGATTCAAGAAGTTTGACTTGATCATCTTGCATACTCACTTATTACATCATCATCGTGTGGTTCAGGTGCAGGCATGGACATAGGGGGAGTGCGGTCCTAATGTATTGGGCTATCCCTCCCCCCATAATGCCAAAATTAAGAAACTCAATTATCTTAGTATCATTCTTGTGATATGAAAGCTTCATTGATGAGTAGTGGCTATGAACCCAAGGATAATTCTTCGCGGTGTCATGCCTCACACTCTTACATGGTGGCGTTGGCCACCACCCTCTTTGTCATGAAGAGTTGGTTCTTGTTTTGATTGAATTTGAGATTTATTGGTTATTTATGTCAATTTTCACTGGTTCTTGGTTCTTCATAGTTTGGCATCTTAACCCAAGCCTTATACCTTCCTACAAAACCCGCTCTCCATCATATATGTCCCCAAACACTTGACACTGGCAGTTTTGGTCGAAGAGGACCGGAGATTCCAGTGTGCATACACCGGAGTTTCTGGTCTGGGACGGTTTCAGGTAGTGACTAAAGGGAGACGATATGAAAGAGTCACAGCGAACTCTTTTTTCCACCCCGACTCCCACCCTCACACCCGTTGCCTCCTCCTCCAAAACCGCCGCCTGGAGGCCGTTTTGCTGCTAGGATCCACCATGCCGCCGGCCACCTCCACCCTCTCCACCCTTGGGCCGTTCCCCACTGGTGGAATCACTCCAATGGATAGATCTAGTACACTCTGTCACCATGGACCTAGGGTTCATTCCCTTCATTTATTTTGAGCAATATACCGATTTTCCATTGGAAACTCATGTATGCGTGCACTACTATCACAGTAGCTTCAATTCCTTGCCCGGTCTACTAGAAGTAATGCCTCCTGCAGCCTCCATGTGCAACACGACCTCTCTAGACCGGAGATTCCGGTCTCTCAGACCGGAGACTCCAGACTGGTCCGGAGATTCCGGTGTTGCACACCGGAGACTCGGTGTGGATCACCTCTAATACATCCTGCAAAGTCTTGGAGGTCTTGTTTTGGTCTCCGGGACATATATGCTCACCTCCATACCATCTCCCTCTCTCTATATTCACAGGTGGCTCTGGTTCTCATCGTGGTCGCGCCAAGGCCAAGTCCAAAAGGACGGATCCATGGTTTGATGAGGAAGCTGGACAGTATGTGATTCCACCATCCAACCGGAGGCAACATGCCAGAGATGCAGAATATATGAGAAGGAACCAGGAGTGCATTGAGGAGCAAAACAGTGCCAAAAGGGCCAATTATGCAATTTGCAATCTCTTGCCCATATGTCAAATAAAGAATACCGTGAGCTGCACATGACAAGGTTCTATGACTTGCCAAGAACCAGTCATGACCCATGTTATTGGAGGAAGGAGCAGAAAGTGTTCATGACAGATATCTATCGCAAGCTCACCAAGTCCCCTGTGTCTCCACAACGGTATATGGACTTCCCTTTCATGTGTGTCAGTAACTATTTCACAGATGCTCTCTAGGTCACTGAGAAGCTTGGGCTGCACAATATTATGGAGCTCCATGAGGACTACAACATCATCTTGGTTCAAAAATTCTATGCTATAGTTGTTTTGATCATGATGAGGCTAGGACAATGACTTGGATGACCGGTAACTTTCGATGCACTGATACCTTCTATGACTTTGCCCATTGAAGGGATACGGGTAGGCTATACTAGCGTAAAATCAAAAATTTCTACCGCGTCAACCAGGAATACTATTGTCATAGATCACGGGATTACCGCTAGACGCACAGGTGCGGAACTCGATGAAGCACGTTGCGGCAGTGTAGATGTTCTATGTCTCCTCCTCGTCCTCGTCCCACGAGCAGCTCCCCTTTGCGCGGCTCGTCCAAGTGCTACAGATGCAGCACCTCCGAGGTATCCACACGTCCGGAGTGGAAGTCGTCACACGCCAGACTGCTAGGTCTGCGCGTGCAACACAGGCGGAAGAGGAGTGGCGGCTGGGTGGAATGCTCTCACCTTTTCAGCTTGCCTCACTCCCTCTTATATAGGCATCCCTGGTGGGCTTCTACATTAGCAGCCCATTAGCAGCCTAAGCCTGGTCTAATTCGGATCCAATCCTCATTAGGCTTCCAGCCCCTAAAGTGTGTGACCCTATAGGTTCATACACGTATAGACATGACGCGAGTACACTTACTCCGTCAATAGTTGGTAGCGGCCTCTAGCAAGACGTGCCAACTCCTAAACGCATATAAAGATCATTCGGACGAACCATCACAAGGTTGAGTACATGTCTTTCCCTTTGCCTCACGATATTTGGTCTAGCTCTAAGCTGACCTCTCTTTCTCGATACTGTGATTCAGAATCCCTTTACTAGGTTAACTCTTAACCATATGTAGCACGGCCATGCATTTCTGGATCCGATCACTCGAGGGGCCCAGAGATATCTCTCTCAAGTAGAGAGGGGCAAATCCCATCTTGATTGACCGATGCCTTGCAGCATGTATCAGGACAAACCCGAAAGCTACCTTTATAACTACCCAGTTACGGAGTAGTGTTTGATAGCCCCAAAGTAGGTCGATCCACATCTCAAGTACATGCGACAATCTCAGGTCTAAGGACAAAACGTACACGATGTGTAGAGAGAGCTGCAAGTATTATTGCTAGTCTCATGTTGGGTCAGTCCAACCCCATATTCATAACATGTGTCCACATCATTGGTTTGACATCTCCATGTCAATGACTTGCGAAACATAGTCATTAACCAATCGATGTGCTAGTCTAATATTCACGTGTGTCCTCGCATGAACTCTGACTAGGGACAATTATTAGATAACCATACAAGTAAAGAGTTTCACAAACAATTCACATAATTGCCAATCAATACAAGTTGCCTAGTATATGGATATTCAAGGAACATTATAATAACTCATGGATACACATGAAATACAATCATCTCTATGATTGCCTCTAGGGCATATTTCCTTCACCCATGTCATTCTCCAAACCTTCAGTGGAGTGTCCATTCTGGTTGGCCACCGTATGCATGATGCTACCCTTGGTGAGATCAAGAACAAGCTAGCACCTCTCTATGGGAAAGATGGCACTGTTGGGGAGTCCAAGGGACTCAAGCCTCTGTACAATCTACTGTTGAGTATATTTCGCCACACCATTTCCCCAAGTGCTAGAAATGATGATGCTGTTAGGTGTGGCCTGGTTAACTTACTTCACCATGCTCACAAGGTATATTGTGCTGGACCCACTGCTGCAAATTTCACTATTAACGTCATGGACTTCATTTTTGAGGAGATGCACTAGGCCATTCTATTCAGAAAGTCTCCCCCATATGCAGCTTTGGTAATGAGGTGCATCAACTCACAGCCACATGGTTAACCTCTTGCCCTTCCTCCTAATATTGTGGATCACATCTCTGTGGCTCTCCAAAAGAAAGGGAGAATGGGCCCTGCTCCTAGGCAGCCCTATGCCATCGAAGATGATGAGATTTCTGAGGCTGAGCGGGCTCCCACTACTCCAAGGGGCTCTAGGAGGAAGAATGCCTCCAATGCTCCTATGGCTCCTGTCACACGTGAGTTTGTTTAGGAGAAAGTCAAGAAGGCATATTTCTGGGAGAAGACATTGTGCTGCATGAATGTGGACATCCACACGGAACATCATGCCTCATATAAGAGCAACCATAGAATTGAGAAGATCCTCAAGGAAATCAAGGCATGAATACAATGATGAGCATGGGGTTGAACCATCTACATAGTCTGGTCACACGCTCTCCTTTAGTGCTTGGAATGCAATGAATGCCAGCTTAGTTAATTGGAAGACCTTCTCAGAGGTCACATCTAGCTTTGCTTCTCAGGGCACTTCCTCCTCTCTCCCTCATGGCAAAGGCCCCCAGACTACTGCTGCTGATGATGACTATGATGAGGATGAGGATGGGGATGATGACGATGACGATGACTCCGACTGATTCCTTTAGGGAGATAGCTTGGACTTTCCCTTTTCAGTGTTTCAATGCCAAAGGGGGAGAAGTAGTCTATTAGGACCATCCAGGATGTGCATGGGTTGGGTGTCATATTTGCCTATGCCGTTATCTTAAATTTGAACATTTTCTTTATTTGGTTCTTGTGATACTATCTACTGTGTGTATGGACATGATGTGCTTATACTATGTGAACTTTTATTATCCAATATGTGCTGCACTACATGTATACTTTGATGCACACTGTCAGGGGGAGCATAGCCATGTTGTTTATCTTTAACTATTTCATGCAAAACCTCTTGTTGTCATCGAACACCAAAAAGGGGGAGATTGAAAGGACATTTACTATCTTAATCAGTTTTGGTGTTCATTAACAACTTGAGGATCATTTTATAGTGTGCTAATGTTGCCAGGTCATTCAATAGAAAAGAGAAAAGTTCATATTTCAATGGAAATATCCCTAGCTGAAAACAAAACATTTATGTAGTATCTAGACCAGAGTCTCCAGTGTGCAAAGACCAGAAACTCCGGAGTGGTCCAGAGTTTCGCCGCAATTCTCTGGAGTGAGTCGAAGTAGAAGCCCAGTGTCACTCTATCTAGTGGTCCAGAGTCAGGCCGGATATTTGCCAGGATCTCCAGTGTACTCCGAGGGACCGGAATCTCTAGTGTAAGCAGTACGGAGTTTCCGGTGTGCTCAGTCCGGAATTCCTGCCAAACCTCCAAAGGGAACATCAAGACCTGGCCCAGGACAGTGTGATAGACAGTCCGTAGATGGGCCGGAGATAGTCTAGAATCTCCGGTGTGCAGACCAGAATTTCCGGTGTGGAAACTCCCCAACGGGCAGAAAACGGTCAGAAATCAATGGGCCTATAAATAGGGGACTTCATCCCCTACCTCCAGCTGCTCGTTCAGAAAAATAAGAACACCCCATTTGAGCCACCAAATCTCCAAGATCTCCCTCTACAACCACCCAAAGTCCCTGATCTTTGGGGAATCAAGGAGGAGGCCTTGATCTACAGCTTCACCAAGAGAGATCTTCATTTCCCCCCTCATTTACTTGAGGGCCCCTTGCTCTAGGATTTCATTGGAAACCCTAGGCCTTGATTTGGATCTTACAAGCTTGTCTTTGATTGTTGTGACAGCTTGCTTGGATTCAGGAGCCTCTAATTCAGTTGTGGATGTGTGCCTCGAACTTGTTGTAAGGGTGCCAGCTACTGTCTTGAAGGTTGCCGATATAGTGGAAGCGTGAACCGATCCCTTTGGGGTGAGGTTCACCGGAGAACAAGGGAGACCTCTTGTGGCATTGGTGGTTTGATACCACCCCCTCTCCAAACGCAGACATACTTCCCCTCAAAAGGAAGGAACTGGGGGAAATAATCCTTGTGTCTCCGCGTGCTTCATTTCAGTTACTTTTATCCTTTACCGCACCCTACTTATATCTTGCTCTTGCTTAGTTAGTTGTGCTAGTGTGACATATAGGTAAATTCACCCTAGTTGCATATCTAGAGAATTTACCTTTCTGTCAAACCCTAAATTAAAAAAGAGTAAAATTTGAAGTAGCACCTATTCACCCCCCCTCTAGGTGCCCATACGATCCTTTAAATTACCGATCCACCTTCTTGCAGCATATGGCGGGCACAACTTTATCTTCACATGCATCTTCCTGGTTAGATCATTTGACACACAGATCATTTCTAGTTTCAACCATGCTACATATTTCTTTGCCAACACTTCCTGCAAAGTATTATTGGATAAATAAAGTTGAATCAGAGACAAAGCCTTACGACTTTCCGCTTTTCTTTGTTAGACCACTCCTTCACATTATTCTTCCTGAATCCATCAAGCGCTTCATACAGATAAGAAGTTTGGGAAATAATCACCCGCATCTTCACCTGCCACAAGAAGAACCTCGTGGCGTAATCTAGCTATGGTCGATTGAACTTTAGTGACGACATGTCGCAAACCCTAGATTGAAACCCGGGGCTCTGATACCACTTATTATAAACGCGACAAGCAAATAACGAAGAACAAAACCGAAATCACAGTAGGGTGACATAGGATTTAACGTGGAAAAACCTCTCCAACAAAGAGAGAAAAAACCATGGCGCTAGTCAGCAAAACTTCACTCTATCGGGAATGTTTACAATCGCCGGGGATTATCTTAGATGTGACTTATCCCTAGACGGTGGCTTATAATAGTTATATATAATAGTTGGAAACCTAAGTCTTCAACGATCCATACCGCGAGCGACGGGCCTCGCTCAGCTCATTAGAAGTTAGCCTTCTTAATGAATTTGGATCATACTTCAACAACGACACGGCCATGCAGTACATGGATCCGATACCGTAGCTGTCGTCCGATGTCCACTACATCAAGGGTGGGCCTTCGAAGGACCTGTCAGAGGACCACGAGATGATGGAGGAGGAGCAGCTCTTCACCGCCATCGTTCTCTCCCGGTATGAGGAGGAGGCCAAGTGAAATGGCCTCTGTCAGTGGCGGAGATAGGATTGCAGCTTAGAGGGGGCCAAACCTGATAAAACTTTCAATTAGGGGGGACCAAATAAGCTAATTCCTCTAAAAATTATGTCTAAGCTAGCCTTAAGAAAAACTTTCCTTCATTCTGATGAATGCCATAAGGGTGTCAGGGCCCCTGCTGGTCCCCTGGCTCCGCCACTAGCCTTCGTGATGTAGGCTGCTGCATCGCCAGCGGCCCCCTCCTGCCGCGCCGCTGCCACCTCAACCTCCGGCCGAAGGAGTCTGGCCGCCGCTGCCACAGGTCTTCATCGTCATTGAGGAGGACTAGTGTACGGCCGCTGCCACCACCGCTAGCACACCTTTCTCACACCCTACTCTCTAGTAGGGTGTTTATCTTAATGATTTTCTTTTCTAACCAGAATGATGCCTTTTGTTAATATATGTAAATTATGTTTATATTTCCATTTGTTTTTTCTTTTATTTTGTGTCCACCTTTTTGCAGGGCGCCGTCGGGTGGCTACCCTAAACGGAGATAGCGAGGACACGGGCCTCAAAGCTGTCCACGGACCACTGCAACGGACCTATTCAGGCATCGGTGTCTGAAATGCGGGGCCTGTTGGAGTTAGCTGATATCCCCTACTCAAATAAATGTTTTAAAACACCTTGGGAGCTTTTTTTGACCACTGGGGTTTACATATATGCTTGCACACAGAAGTTTCTTTTTTTGTGAATATGCTCAGAGAAGATTTTATTTGCCACAATGCAGGGAGAAGATTTTACTCTGGTGAATGATCGGCTACCAATCCCCAAGCCACCAATCCCAAGTGGTTATTGTACATACACGAAAGATGCGCTTATGTTAACTAATCACTAGCTCTGACAAGTACAGACGTCCATGTATGGGAACTTGCTGAAGGAAATCAGATCAGTCTACTGCCAATCACCCTCGTGTAATCGCACATACTCCTAGTACTATTCAACCTCCTGGTTCACTGCACTACTCCTACTGAACTGCCTCTCTTGGTACTTGGGTCGCGTTGCTTAATCAAAGCGCACAAACAGCACCACTACCACAACTGTTTGACCAGTACGACATAACCCCTGTCCTAATTGCGGGCTCTGGGTTTGAACAAAAAGTTTCCTTATATGGTC
This sequence comes from Avena eriantha, assembly GCA_910589775.1. Lineage (NCBI taxonomy): Eukaryota > Viridiplantae > Streptophyta > Magnoliopsida > Poales > Poaceae > Avena > Avena eriantha. Next base: position 62,540,418 of record OU342741.1, read on the forward strand.
CCTCGCGTGTTGGTTAGACTATTTCTGATACTAATCAGCTTCAATTTCCAAATGGTACTGGAAAGTAGCAATTAAGCACTTAATTGGTGAATGTGTCGACAAATATGGTACGACTGCAATGAGTACCTAGGATGTACTAGAAATTAATTTGGAACTAGTAAGTAGCTTTTTTTTGCGTAGATAATATTTTTTGGAACTAGCTAGTACAAATATACTAGTATATGCAATTAGCGAAAAACCTACAAAAATGAAACGGGAGTTCAAAATCTCAAATGATTAAAGCAAGTCTTGGGGACCTTCGATTTAGTATTTGTGAGTTACACACTTTCAATTATTAAAATCCTGTCTCTCCCCGCTTTATTCAAACCACAACTTAATTGGTGAGACCAATATGTGCATGCCAGAAGTGGTCTTTCTCCACCTTTTTCCCCCTTAATCATGTTTAGTGAACTTGTCTTGCATACTTCTACAGTCCCTACGTTCCTCCAGCTCTCTCTTTCTCTGAAATACATTTTCTTGGGTACGTGTGTCTTTTGCACATCACTTGTTGTTCTATGAGGGGGTCCAAAGTCAAAGTAGCGAAAAGGCCACCCCAAAACCCGGGTGACCCTCTGAAATGGACAAGAACATGTGTCTTGTGTGATGTGCTCGCTCCATCATAATTAAGTACACCACAGTTCTGGTCTCTCTCAAGATTAACTAACTTACACATTTCTAGTACAATCTTGTCATGCATACTTGCATGTGTGGAGCCTCCTCGCCCTTAGATTGTGCCCCAACCCCTTTTTCTTTCTCCAGTTGAACATGCACCAGCTTCTCCTCCTCACACCTTTTCAGATGTTGTCTAGCTAGGGCGCTTGACCAGCCTGACCTGGCCCCATCTTGCATTTCACAAACCAACATAAGCCAAATTCACATGCACACAAGAGAATAAGAAGAGATGGGGTAGGGGAAGTCAAGGTCACCAGATAAGATTTCTCATGGCATGCACTCTACCTCTATACGAGCATGCACTAGTTGCATTCGTAGAAGCTATGGCCTTAGATGCAAGAATTGCACTACCACATGCAGCTTTGCATAAGAATCCAAGTTCCCCATTGTTCTCATGAGTGAGGGGAAGTCAAGGCTTTGCACACTCCAAGAACATCCTTTTACAAGATGCTCCCAACTAAGAAGAAAAAAAACACCAACTTTCTTGTGAACTAGCAATTCATTTCTTCGAATTGTACTTAAGTAATGAAAGTTTTTCCTAAATAAAGCAAAAAAATTACGTCCTTGTTCGTTTCAAAAGTCTCACCAAAAGATATTGAAGTTTAATTCCTCGAGGAAATATTAGGTGGGTAAAAAGTAGCGTCAATCCACATCACCTGTTCTTTTGTATCATCCTCACATGGCACACACTTAACAGTCGGTCGGGGTTAATGTTAATTGTGGCATTCGATGCATTAAGTTCATTTCATGTTCAATTTGCTCTGTCTCTCTCACACTCTCTCTCTAACTTTTTTGACCCCCAGAAAGCCATGGATTAGGCTCTAGAAAATGGCTCTAGAGAGACATGAAAGGGATAGTTCTCTTGTTTCCTGATTTAATATCGTCACTCCTTTCGATTTGTTCTGATTTGAAGCTCGCCACCGGCATGCACATGCGCACTAATGCGTAGAATGTCCATTAGGAATAAAGAATCAACATAAATACAATTGCTTTGAGAGGGATAATGATCCTTGTCCAAGCATTTGTCTAGCTCATGCAGGCAAAGCAAAGCTTCATTAGGAAAAAGGAGTCAAAGAGGGCCCTCACCTCATGTGAGAGTCACTCAAGGTTGCATGCATGGAAACAAAGAAGCATAATTAACAGGAAGTGGTGGCATAAGAAAGAGTGCCTTCTACACATTTCACACTGTTGTTTTATCTTGTTTTGAGGGCAAGCTAACCACTCCATTTGAATGTTTCTTCCATGCAAGGGGATGCAGTATGATCTTTTAGAGGAGTGGTCAACACTCTTAACTTTGGCTGCTGATAATATGCAAAGGACTATTTATTTCGATTGCATAAAAAGGATAACCTTAGATTTTTTTAAAAAGAAATGCGGTAGGGGAAACCCCTACAGCTAGTTTTTTTGAATAATAAGAACCCAAATATGTATCCATGAGGACTTGAACCTGGGTGGCTGGCCTGTACATCCACTTCCCTAACCAAGTGAGTTAAACTCACTTCTTATAACCTTAGATTTATTAGGAGTAATATTTTCGAAATAGAACATATTTGTACATTTTCGTCATATATTGTTGAACAGAAGGAGTATCTTTCTCAATTGCTAATCTTTTTGAGTTTGCATGCATGTATTGGACAAACAAGCACATTAACACATAAGAAAACAAAGCCATATGGGTAGAAACCATAGAAAAGCACATAATCGTGTAGCATTTTGGAATGTATCATAATAGCTATTCTAGTACTAGTATCTTCGAGCATAAGATTGCAATTGTCTCTTTCGAAACAAATAAATTACAATTGTTCAAAAGGGTCTAAGCATAGGTAGGTATGTTGTCTTCTTTCCTCCTTTTCTCATCAGTGGCAGGCATGTTTACACTGTCTGATTAGTTTGCAATACTTGGTACTAAGTACTGAATCATCACATCATGCAAGGCAGTATGCTCAACGAACATGTATGCCATAATAATTAGCTATATATGTAGGACCATTAATTAAAAAAAAGAGTTTGTCTTGGCAGGGCTCCTTGGTCACTGGCTTCATAACTAGTGTGATTTAATTTGGTGGACACGAATCATGTCAGTCATACTATCTAGGATGAACAACTAATTAACTTAATTGCTTGGACTGTAGCATGCATAGTCATAAATGAAGTGTATGTGTATGTAAACTGAGGGTAGAACATTCCAAGTATTCTTTTGTGTAGCAACACATATACACATGCATGTATAGCTATCTGTCTGACACACAACATTCTCGTCATCTCTTTGGTCCTGAGGTTAGGGCACACAAATCCGAACACAAGATGCATACATACATACAAGAACAACATGGAATGAGCTCTCCACTCCCTCCTTTTCCTCCTAGAATTAAACAAGTGCATTTGGGGTGCAGTGCATGCATGCCACTCCCCTACCTTGCCATCTCATCCACAGTGCCCTCCTTCTAGCTTCTCCTTCCAAGCTTGCTCCCCATTTAAATACCGCCCTGCCTCCCTCCATAGTGAGCACTACACACACTAGAAGCTCACAGCATAACTACCACCTCAAGGCTCTCAAGCTAGCTAGCCAAGCTCACTGCACAAGCTATTTACTAAGCGTAGCAGGCCGTAGGCACCCTTCGCTTGTTCTGCCATGAGCACTCGCAGCAGCGGCAGCGGCAGCGGTGGCGGCCAGACCTCCCAGATGATGGCGTTCTCGGAGCATTCGCTGCCGAAGCCGATCTTGGGCCACCCGCTGCCGCAGCCGTCGCCTCCGTCATCGCCGACCGAGCGGCCGGCGGGGCGTGGCCGGCGGCGCACGCAGGAGCCCGGGCGGTTCCTGGGCGTGCGGCGGCGTCCGTGGGGCCGGTACGCGGCGGAGATACGCGACCCGACGACCAAGGAGCGGCACTGGCTCGGCACATTCGACACGGCGCAGGAGGCCGCCCTGGCCTACGACCGCGCCGCGCTCTCCATGAAGGGCGCCCAGGCGCGCACCAACTTCGTCTACGCGCACGCCGCCTACAACAACTACCCGCCCTTCCTCGCGCCGTTCCACCACGCGCAGCAGCCCACGTACGCGTCGTCGGCGACGAACGTGCAGTACGGTGGTGGCCAGCAGCACGTGGGCGCGGCGGCGCCGCACATTGGCTCGTACCACGGCCACGGCGGCGGCGGCTACCAGGCGGGTATGGCCGCCGGCGCGGGCGAGTGCTCCATGCCGGTGGCTAGTGCCGATCACGCCAGCCCGATGGACGCACGTCACAGTCACAGCGGACACGACTTCCTCTTCCCCAGCGCGGACGACAACTCCGGGTACCTGAGCAGCGTGGTGCCGGAGAGCTGCCTCCGTCCTCGGGGCGGCGACATGCAGCAGGACGCGCGGCGGTACTCCGTGTCCGACGCTGATGCCTACGGGATGGGCCTCCGGGAGGACGTGGACGACCTGGCGCAGATGGTGGCCGGGTTTTGGGGTGGTGCCGACGCGGCGTACGGCGGGTTCGCCCCCACGAACGGTGGCGGCCACGACATGGTCGCCTCGTCGCAGGGCTCGGACACCGGCTACTCCCCCTTCAGCTTCCTCTCCCACTGAAATGCATCCATGTGGCTGCAATGCATTGCTCAGTGATATGATCATGATCGATCATAGCTAGCTAGCCGTTTGGTTCGAGAGTTGGTTGGATCGGCGAGTGAGTAAGACAGTAGTAGCACGTAGCAGTAGATCGAGGAAGAAGATGCAGTCTCAGTGGCAAAATGTGTGCCCTAGCTTAGCTAGCTTCATACTATGTACTTAGGGCTCTCTTAGTACTATCACTAGTACCACGTTTACTACGTTTTCATGCATGCATGGCATGTTTAATTGCATCTCTAAATTGTTTCCCTCTCTAATTAATTGGATGATGACATGCCGAATTTAGCTCTCTCTCTCTAATTCTCTGGTCGATCGAGACTACTCGAGAGGCTCGAGAGAATGTAGTACGCACGTATACTGTTCTTGATCCTTGAAAGTTTCAGTTCGAGTTGGAATTTTGTTGGGATTCAGATAAGAGGAACATGGCAAGTACGTACCGGAAGAAAAGGGATAAGAGGCGCAGAGTACACGCACGACGTACTCCTACGCCTTGACAGTTCAACGGAAAGGTAGATGTTCACGGACAAGTGTCAACCAGGCAACCTCCTTTTTCTTTGGACGTCAGGTACTTGGTGCTGATTCTAGGGTACGTCAGGGTCAGATCCATCCATCCATCCATCCATCCATCATGAGACCAACTCCAAAATATATCCACTTCTATTTGCGGGTGCAGGCTTATGTGTAAATTCTTCGTTTCCTTAGCTTACTTTTTTTTTTGAAATTCCATTGATCTATTAATAATTAATTAATTATCAACGGTAGTACAAAGAAGTCAAAAAGTAATAACGACGACTATATACACTAGCATGGGCCGAAGGAGCGCTACCGTCCTCGCCCCTCCATCAATGGAGCAAGGCCCTAAAGGACCAGCACACCAGAGTAGAAACCATCGTCGAAGATGACAACCGTTGGTCGGAAGAGACTGGCCTTAAACCACACCAATGGATATGAAAAACGACCAGATCTCAAGAGATCCGCTAGACACACGACTCTATGTGCCCTCCGCCGGCGCTAGGCGCAACACCAGAGCTTCTGACTTCAAAACATAGCCACCATCTCATCATTCGGAAGAAGACACTGAAAAAATCTAAACAAATAACATGAAACATTCCCACTGGCGAAGCCGTGGTCCGCCACACCTCCAAGGCACCAAGGCCACCAGAGGAGGGGTAGACCGGCGGCGTCGCCGGCGAGAGGAACAAAACCCTAGATTGGTTCTACAAGTCACCGCCACTTTCCTGCCCTATGCATCGTAGTTCGATTTTCTCACAAGTCGTTAGTCACATTTATACCTAAATTCTACTGTAGCTTACTTGCATATATGTTCATTCCTTTTTAAGGGAATAATACCCTGTATGTATCCTCTTCTACGCAGGTTGATCATTTTTTATGGATTGCAACTGTTATTCAAGTGGCTCGGGCAGTGCCTTTCCTGTATGCAATCGTACTTTATGAATTTAAATATACATAATGTAAAATTGCAATATTATAGAGTGATTTTGAATGTTTCATCGTCCTTGCTTTCGAGTTTAATACAAAAATGAGGGTCCTCGAAAAAAAGTTTATCGGTGTAAATAAAACATTCATGTAATCAACATATTGTGCACATTCTGCTTGTTGCAGTAAAACATCTACTCCTTTCATTTCATAATATAAGATATTTTAGCTTTGTGAAGATAATGTATTTATACGCCTTTTAGTGTGTAGGTTCGGAAAGGTTCCCTCTAAATCTACATACTAAAAGGTGTCTAGATACATTACCTTCAAAGACCTAAAACATCTTATATTTTGAAACGCAGGGAGTAGATATAAAGTGAAAACACAAATGTTGTAAATTAGGTAGCTCGTTAGTGTTTCCAGTTAAGCTAATATTTGGAATGGGATACTAAGTAACTCTAAGAATCTGAATTCATGTACGTGGGTGAACTATTCTTGGGGAACTTTCGACCTATGTAATCTACTTGCCTTTCTCTTGTTGCCATCTGAGTTCATTTTTCTTCTGGCTCTTTCTGGTATACACTTCTCTCCTTATCTTAGGTTCTCTTACACTGACTCACCGAGAGGCTATTGAAAGATCACGGATGTCGCCTAAAGAGGGGTGAATAGGCAGTTTAAGACTTTTACGATAAAGGTTTGAACAAGTGCGGAATAAATCTAGTGTTTAACTTGTCAAGCACAAAACCCATAAACACTAGGGTTCACTTATGTGCACCAACAACTTATTCTAAGCAAGACAAGCAACTAGGTGATAGTAAGATAAATAACTTCAAGGACGAAGGCTATCACAAAGTAAAGTGCATAAGTAAAGAGCTTGGGTATGGAAATAACCGAGGCACGCAAATAAAAAGATTTATCCCGATGTTTCTTCCTTTTAAGGGGAAGTACGTCTCCGTTGGAGTGGTGGGAGATAATAAGACCACCAACACTACAAAAGGCCTCACCCTATTTTCCCGAGCACCCGCCATACGACAAGCACCTGATCCACTATAGGACACTTGAGAATGGTCACCAAACCATACAAGCTTAGGAAAATCTTTACAACTTTATTGGAGGCTCTCAAGAAATCACCACAAAGACTTTTAACTTGAGGAAGCTCCAAAACTTAATTGGAGCCCCCAAGGAATCACCACCAAGGCGACTACACCATCTAGGGTTCCAATAACCCAAGAGTAACAAGCTTGTTTTGATTTCACCAACCGATTCTCCATAGAGAACTCAAACCGATGCACCTAATGCAATGACAAGAACATCAGAACTCAAATCCTTCTCTCTCAAATTTCACCAAAGTTATAAAAGTTATTGGATAAGAGAGGCAGAACACAAGAGGAGACCACAAAAGTATCCAAGATCTATGTCCCAAGATGTGAAGGGAATATGCCCGAGAGGCAATAATAAAGTGGTTATTATCTTATTCCATGTTTATGATAAATGTTTATTTTGCATGCTATAATTGTATTGATCGGAAACATCAATACATGTGTGTTTAATAAACAAAAATGGTTCCTAGTTATGCCTCTCTTATAGACTAGCTTGTTGATTAACAAGATGATCAAGGTTTCCCGATCATAGACATTGGATGTTGTTAATAACAAGGTCACAACATTAGTTGAATGATGTGATGAACATTCATACGAAGTATAGCATTACGATCAAAGTCATTATGTTTATATTGCTATAACACAATACGAAGTAATCTTTATCCTTAGAACATGAGATCATGTTAAATGCTAAGACCGGAAGAGTATCTTGATAACATCAAACGTCACACCGTAACAGGGTGACTATAAAGATGGGTTCAGTGCTACGAAGGTGTTATGTTGAGGATCATGGATCAAGAGTGGAATTTGTCAATCCTGATGACGGATAGATATACTCTAGGCCCTCTTGGTGATATCACGTTGAGATAGCTTGCAAGCAAGTGATGTGATCACTAGAATGTTATATCACGGGAACGAGAAAAGAGTGCATGTCAGTAACGAGATCAAACTAGGTATGGAGATACCGATGATCGAATCTCGGACATGTAATATATCGCGAGACAAAGGGATTTAGTTACTAGCGTTAAAGGTTCTCACGATCACAGAAGTCATCGTTGAATGTGTAGGAGTCAGTACGGATCTCCAGGTCCCGCTGCTGATTATTGATCGGAGAGGGGTCTCGATCATGTCTGCATTATTCGCGAACCGTAGGGTGACACACTTAAGAGTTACCCGACACCATTTTGGAGCACATATGTTTGAGACGAAAGAATTGCAAAGCGCAGGAATTGTTTCGATAGAAACTGGAAATTGTTTCGGGTGAAATTGCAGAAAGTGGTTTTGCATGTGATATTGAAATATTGCAAGTTATTTTATGTGAATGTTTTTTAATTAAAGTAATTAACAAAATTTTGAATAAAATTAATAAAAGAGTTTTATTAAATGAGAGAGCATTAAATTTGGAGAAATTTAATGCATTTATAGTGGAGACTTTAAAAGGGAATGTGAAGAGGCATTTTAATGTGGAGGGTTTACCACCACATGAATGGAGGAGGTGAAGAGGCACCTCCTCCATGCGCCGGCCATGAAGGAGGGGCACCCCCTCCTCCTATAAAAGGCCCCCCTCTTCCTCCTTCATCCACACACCTCCTTGTGAAGGATCTCTCTCCCCCTCTAGAATTATCCCCCCATGGTCTCGGATTAGCGAGATACATGTTCCTGGTGGCATTTCGTCTGGAAGGAGTTGCTGCTTCCGCTGGATCGCTGGAGCAAGGAGGTGGAGGTTGTCCGTTGGCTTGAACGTGTGTGCGAGTACAGATGCACTGCTGAGTTGCGGCGCTCGGACTTCCTCACGATCTTGAGATCGACAAGTGTACGACTACATCAACCATGAGTTCCTACTCATTAACAAAACTCGTTGTCTTCGAGGGTAAGTTCTCATTGGATGTATGTCCACCCGTTGCTCTGTACCTAGTAGATAGATCTTGGCGTGTAGTTCTCATCGTAGGAATTTTTTTGTTTTCTATGCTGCGGACCCAACAGTGGTAACAGAGCCTGATCTATGCGTAGGTGCTTTGCACGGGTAGTACACATATGTTTATATGTGGGCGATGATGATCATGTTATTGCATCTTCTATGTATTTTGGATATTGGTGGCATAGTGGGATGAAGCGGCCCGGACCAACCTTACATGTCATCGTACATGAGACCGGTTCCACGACTAACATGCAACTTGTTTTGCATAAGTGGCTGGCGGGTGTCTGTCTCTCCTACTATAGTTGATATCTGATTTACAACGAGTTGCTAATAACTTGGTTATCCTCGTTGTGGTTCATGTTCGTAGGTAAGAACGGTTCTATCTCCGAAAGCCCTAAGCCACGTAAAACTTGCAATTGATAAATTAGAGGCGTCTAGTTTAGATCGTTGCCGGGCTAGTGTCTTGATATGGTATTGTTGTAAGTAGATGTATGATAGATACTCTTACAACACACTCAACATGTAAGTTCCATAGACCTTGGCCTTACACACAAAGGAATGATAGAGATCATACCATGATGCATATGATAGAGATCAAATGCATGGACCATATCATCTCACTTTACACATTAGATGTTAGCATCTTATACTGCTAGTTTGGCGCTTTTGGTAGCATTGTAAGATGATCCCTCATTTAGATATCAAGATAAAATGTGTTCTTCCTTAAGTATGCACCGTTCTGTGGATCGTGTTTCGAGACATCACGTGATGATCGGGTGTACTCGACTCTACGCTTTCATACAATGGGTGTAAGACAGTTTTACACACGCGAGTACTAAGGTTCTTACTTGGCGAGCCTAGCATGTACAGACATGGCCTCGGAACACGAACCGAAAGGTTAAGCATGAGTCATATAGTTGATATGATGCCTATATTGATGCTCGCCTTTGAAGCTACACCGACTCACGTGATGATCGGACTTGGTGTAGTGGATTTGGTTCATGTAATCACCAAAAAGGCACGAGGGACGTCGTTTTTGAGTGGGAGTTCATTAGTAATTTGGATTAGTCAAACTCAATTTGTCATACACTAAATTGAAGTGAATTTGCATAATTTGTTGTATTCATTGGCGTCTGTTCACTACCTTATGCTTATATTTAATTGAGATAATAGAACTATAGAATTCTGGATATTTACTTTACGAACTGGTATCATATTGTTTTGAATGTCAATTTAAAGTTTGTAAGTCCTATTGCAAACTTTCTGCAAACTCTATTTACTCCATAAAGTTTAATAAGTAGTATTAAATCAAGAGTAAGAATTCCAATGTTAGTATCTAAAGTATCATGTTTGCCTCCATGATTATTGATATTCAAAAGTTGTTTTAATATCAATATTATATTGGAGCTGAAAATTGTTTCAAAAACCATCATGTGTGAAAGATATTGTGATATCTGAAACAATGTTTTTGGTTGCATTATTATAGAGTGTAATTTAGCAAAATACATGTTCTCATATTGTATGAGAATTTGTGAAGGATGGAGATGCTAGGCATCCGAATCTCCCAAAAAGGTTTCAGAAACTAAAATTATACTCGTCATTCTTCCTTATAGGCTATAGTAGCTTGATCATGAAAGTTGTCGTGATAAGGATGAATAGAAGATGTAAGTAAAATGTTTACTACACTAATAGATTACTAAAGAATGGATTTTTGAAAGAATACCAAACATTTGATGATGGTGATCCACTTCAAAGTGCAAGTCCGAAGGTATTAGTATTTGACTATATACGCTTTGTACCATGTATCATGTGAATGACACCACTATTGATGTTGATAGATTCTTTTAAAAGAAAAAGGAATTGCTGAAAGAGAATCTATAAAATATTTGGCAGAAAAGAAAAAGTTGGAGATGTCCAACTTAGGTATATAGAAGATATACATGTTATGGATGTATTCCTTGCTTGTTAAACAATGTGGTTATGAGGTATTGGATACCGGTATTGGATACCGAATTGGTTGGTATGAAGTGTCATACAGGATAACGCAATTCGTGAACCACAATGGCCTAAGTAACTAGCAAGAGAATAAGTGATGATGTTCATCGAAAACAAATAAAGTGTTATTGTTTTTTTCGTTGTCGTCAAACCTAGCCTTCAAGATTTGTTTTAATAATTGTTATTTTGTTCCGGTATTACGAGAACAGTGGTTATTCAAATAATTACCGTATTCCATAAAGGATGGATGAATTTTTACAAGTCTAGTGGGAGAAATCACATCCATAAACACTATTGCTAAAATGTCGCAAGACAAATAATTAAAATATCACTTATGAAGTGACATCGCTATTTTAAATTATATTGGAAAGAAAACATGAAGAAACTCCATGTTGATGGAATTTTGGAGTCTTTGATTTTGATCAATTGACGCATGTGAGACTTTCCTCGAGATAATTGAAACTCCGTCCATAGGCCAGAGAGGAACGAATGACTAGCTTATTGGAAATTGTGCATGCTGATGTGCATAGTCCGTTATGTGTAGCCATATGCAATGGATCTTTTTGCTTCATATGCTTTGTCCAGAAATTTGAGTGAATATATCTGTATATTTACTTAATAAGGAAAAAGTATGAAACATTTGAAAATTGTTCAAAGACTTTCAAGATGAAGTGGAAAATCATTGTAACAAGAAAATAAAGAGTTTATGATTCGATCATAAAGGAAGATATTTGAGTTACATGTTTAGCAAAACACCTAAGATTTGAGGAATTGTTGCATGATTTGTGTTTTCCCGATAAACCATAGGAGTATGGCATATTCGAGAGATGAAATCAAACCATGTTTGACATGGTAAGATCAAAGGTGTCATTTATAAAACTGCCATCATGTTTTAAGGATTGAAGCTTTAGAGACTACCGCTTTTACACTGAAAAGAGCACCATCGTGATCCGTTGAAATGACACCATATAAGTTATGGTTTGGGATAAAACCCGAATTGTTTTTTTCTTAAATTTTGGTATGCTATGCATAAGTAAAATGTTTACAGCCAAAGTCGGATAAGTACGTCTTTGTAGGTTATTCCAAAGAATTTGTTGGGAATTCCTCCATAACACCGAGGACAAAAGAGTTTGTTACTTGGAGCGTCAAGTTTCTTGAGAAGGAATTCTTCGCGAAAAAGTGGGAGGACAATAGAAACTTGATAAGGTTATTGAACCTTAGCTATATGTGCTAAGTAGCGCAGCGCCGGAAAGTGTCCCAGTGCGGCCACAATGCTCATGGCTCCCGTGATTACAAAGGGTGTGATCTCGGAGATTATAGTTCCTATTGAACCGTGTGGGTCGATAAGAATCAAATAGTGTGATTTGATAAGCAAGTCGTTATTGTTTTGACAATGATGAACCGACTACATGCAAAGAAGCGATGATGGGCCCTGACTCCATAAAATGACTAGAAGTCATAGAATCCGTGATAGTATCCATACACGAGAAATCAAGTTTCTGAACTTGGAAGACCCTCCGGAAAGGCGTGAAGCCTATCGGTCGTGTTTGGATCTATAAAGAAATAGACATGGATGTTTAACATCTATGAAATAGTCGACATGTCGGAAAGAAGTTTACGACAATGATCAAGGAGTTGACTATGACAAGATTTGATCTTTCATAGCGATATTTAGTCTTGACGGATTAATGTAGCAACCACTACATATAATTTGATGTATGGTAGTTGAACAAACAAAACAATGTTCTTCTAATAGAATGGTTACCTAGGACGTGTACAAGACACGATCCGAAGGGTTTTTGTTAATTCAAAGGGTGCTAAAAGGGCATGCAAACTTCAATAGTTAAAGTAAGCATAGCGGAGTTGGAATCTTCACCATGATGAAACTATTAAAAGAGTTTAAATTCATGGGAGATGATGAAGATGATTGCATTTGCAAGAAATTAAGTGGGAGCACTGGGACATATTTCTAATACATTATGTAGAGGACATATTGTTGATTGTAAATGATGTATCTTGTATTGACACAAGTTAAGAATTTCATTAAAATGAGATTTTGATGAAAGACTTGGGAAAACCCGGAATATTTGGCATCAATATCTATATGGATAGATTGAGGCGCTAATATGGTTGTGCCAGACATACATATATGAGATATTGAAAGGGTTCAATATGGAAACAACAAGAAAGGTTCTTGCTGCATGGAAAGGATTGTATCAAGATTCAAGTGTTTCAACACTTGGTGAGTAAAATCACATAAAGATTTTGATCGATTGTACCATGATATGTATATATCCAGAATGTCCTATGCTCTAAATGTTATGAGCACAAACCAGAATGATTCATAAGATGACCATTGGACGATAGTAAACATATTCTTATGAGCTTTGGAAGAACTAAGAATATATCATGTATAAGTGACAAATAGTTAAAGGTAGTTCATTGTAAAGTGTTACATTGATACTAGTTTTGTCACAAGATACAAATTAAATTTATCTCAATTTACACTATGGGTGGCACAATGTAATGGAAAGGATGTTCCATGGTGGATTTGGATGAGTTCCAAAGTTGAGACATTGTGACGGATACTATAACAAAAGGCTAAGTATATAGCTGCTATAGTAGCAGCAAAAGAGGGCATTTGTGTTAAGTAGTTTGTTATCAAACTAGGTGTGGTTCAAAGTGGGCTAATACTATGAAGATATATTGTGTGACAATAATATCAACATAATTTGATCCGAACGAACTAAAGGTCTCACCAAAGGACCAAATTTATACAATGCCATCTCATTTGAGAATGAGTGATGCGTAGAGACGCAAAGACATGCAAATACACACGGACCTGAAACTGTCAGATCCGGAGATTATGTTAACCACTAGCAATAGCGTATATGCAACACCAGAAAGCCATAGGTGTTCAATACGCAAAGTTTTTCAAACTAGATTATTGACTCTAGTGCAAGTGGGAGACTGAAGGGAATATGCCCGAGAGGCAATAATAAAGTGGTTATTATCTTATTCCATGTTTATGATAAATGTTTATTTTGCATGCTATAATTGTATTGATCGGAAGCATCAATACATTTGTGTTTAATAAACAAAAAGGGTTCCAAGTTATGCCTCTCTTATAGACTAGCTTGTTGATTAACAAGATGATCAAGGTTTTCTGATCATAGACATTGGATGTTGTTAATAACAAGGTCACAACATTAGTTGAATGATGTGATGAACATTCATTCGAAGTATAGCATTACGATCAAAGTCATTATATTTATATTTCTATAACACTATACGAAGTAATCTTTATCCTTAGACCATGAGATCATGTTAATTGCTAACACCAGAAGAGTATCTTGATAACATCAAACGTCACACCGTAACAGGGTGACTATAAAGATGGGTTCAGTGCTACGAAGGTGTTATGTTGAGGCTCATGGATCAAGAGTGGAATTTGTCAATCCCGATGACGGATAGATATACTCTAGGCCCTCTCGGTGATATCACATTGAGATAGCTTGCAAGCAAGTGATGTGATCACTAGAATGTTATATCACGGGAACGAGAAAAGAGTGCATGTCAGTAACGAGATCAAACTAGGTATGGAGATACCGATGATCGAATCTCGGACATGTAATATATCGCGAGACAAAGGGATTTAGTTACTAGCGTTAAAGGTTCTCACGATCACAGAAGTCATCGTTGAATGTGTAGGAGTCAGTACGGATCTCTAGGTCCTGCTGCTGATTATTGATCGGAGAGGGGTCTCGATCATGTCTGCATTATTCGCGAACCATAGGGTGACACACTTAAAAGTTACCGAACACCATTTTGGAGCACATATGTCTTCGAGGGTAAGTTCTCATTGGATGTATGTCCACCCGTTGTTCTGTACCTATTAGATAGATCTTGGCGTGTAGTTCTCATCGTAGGAATTTTTTTGTTTTTTATGCTGCGGACCCAACAAGATGTTCCCTTTACTTAGAAGAGAGATGGATTGGTGGAGTTGTAGATCTAGATCTCCCCTTTAAATCCCCCAAAAGGATTCAAGAAGTATGGGAGCGAGTGAGAGGAATTGAATCTCTTGAGGAGAAAAACAATGGAGGAGAGAGAGAATGCAAGCAAGAAGATCCAAGGAAAGATGATGGGACTTTTTATACCAAGGGAAGAGAAAGAGACCAAAAGGAGACATTAGGGGCAATATGGGCCGTGCAGACTAGCCGGCCTAGGCCGGACCACTCCGGCAGTCCGAACCATGGGCCGAACCAGTCCAGTATAGCTGGCTAGGTGGGCTATAGAGGCACAAGTGGATGATCATCGCGCGTGGGAGGGCCGGTCCTGCCAAACCACTCCGGTCGAGGATGGTAAGCTACTGCAGTAGGAAGGCGAGATGGGATGGCCTACCCGAACCAGGCAGCACACAGTGAGGGGCGTTGGCAGGCCGGCCCAACAGTCGGACCACTCCGGGACTTAGTACAACTAGGCTTCGGAGCCCGAGCGGGCGACCATCCTAGAGCCATGGACTAGTCAGGCCAGCCGGCCAGGCCAGCCTAGCACGGACCACTCCAGCCTTCCCTTTTTCTATTTTCAAAACCAGATAAAATCAAATACCAAGACCGCTATAACTTTTGCATCCACCGATTGAAACCAGATTTGTTGAAATATTGGATACCACCATGGGATAAAATACTAAGGAAGATGTGAGAAACTCCCAAGGTGAAGAGACAGTAAAATCTCCAAAGAAAAAGCTCCATAAGATATTCATCTGAAATCCGGTGTTGATAAACTAGAGCTTTCAATGAAGACAAGATCCAAATAACAATCAATAAAAATAATGCAAAATATGAAAAGATCTAAGATATTTTCAAACAATATGATCAAGTGCTACTGTGAAAAGGTTAGCGGTGATGGGTCAGGAATCAACACCGCGAATGATAGAGCTGTTCATCAGCAGTATACAATCACTGGTAACACCTTACTGCTAATAACGTATATAGGACTTGTCGGCTGAACAATCAGTGTTGACGATTAAACTGATTTTTGCCCGTCAATGGTAGGTACTCTAGCCGACGATACGTGGCTAACCAGAGATATTCTAGCAGCATCCGTATAATCTGTGTACGTCGATGGTGCTCCACTAAGTGACAACCAGAAATTGCAAGTGGACGTCAATAGGAAGCTCTTAGTGTCGTGTTTGTATAACGTGCGACCGTCATTTGTAGTGTTTCTGTGACGCGTTGGTTATCAAGTGGTTGTTGTTTGTAAATAATCAGTAACGATTTTATCTCCAGATAGACTGGCATTTGTATATGACCACTAATAGTTTCTTTTGTATACTGATTGTCATTAGTATATTACCGCTGATAGTTGACTATTCAATAGCTCGTCATGTCTATCTTGCCTTTGAGGTGCATATCTAATGGCATGTTATGATTAGTATATCAGTATTGCTGAGTTATAATTTTGAATATTGTCACTGGTAATGTTGCCAGTAACAAGCTATGAGCAGACATCTGTCACACTTTTATTTAGCACTGGTGTTTATAGATTTACATGCGTATCACTAGTTTTCGATTTCAGAATAAAAAATATACGTATTTACAATATACAGATATATATGATGGATATGTATAAAATAGGTTGTTTCATACATACACAAATTCACAGACATCCATAAGTTACAACATGCACCATACATAATGTTTTGCATAAACATTAGTAGCTGAACAAAAATCAACATAATGTTTTGCACCAATATTTCTAGCTAAACAAAAATCACATAAAACTTTGTCAGAACACTAAACAAAGATCCCGCTGATCTTCACTTGGTGTCACACTATTGCAAACAAAACAGAACAATATGGTAGAGAAAATCCAGACTCTAAAGATGAAGACAATTGAGAAGATGAATAGTTAACTAAAAGATCAGATGCATAACAACAGATACAACTTTTTCCAAGAGATAAGTGATATATAATTGAATAAGAACTAGCTTCACATCAACTAGACGGTTGTTCTGAATATAAATATGGAGGCATCATAAAACAAATAGTACTTACAAAATAGATCATTGCTAGCATGATCCATGTATTTATGTATGATTCGGTGATGTCAGCTGTGATTCCTGAAACAATGAACGATATCAGATCAAGAACCATAAAAAATCTGGACAAAGAAAAGTGATATGTGTTTTTATACTTCTAAACAGGAAAGAACAGAAATATATAAAGGATACAATCAACTTAATTACAAGTATAAGAAAGGAACATGCACAAGAATACATGGCTTTGTCTTGAAGGAAAAGCCCCACATTCGGGCGAGAGCCATCATTTTCTAGTATGTCGTCATTGTAATAGACAAGCCCGGTCTCCGCAATGACCTCCTAGTTGATGATTTTGGCAAAGGATTGCTCCATCCATTCAAACTCTTTATTATGGTCAAATGCATCTTGCTCGATACTTAAACCGATCTTCACTAAGTCTTCAACTGTGAAAAAATTGTTCTATATCTATACTAAATACACTAGATTCCGACAAAGGTAGTAGACTGCTGGGATATCTGAAGACTGTTGTACGCAACATATATCAATAATGTGTCTGAATTGTTCCTATTTCCTCTTGTTACTAATGATTGGCATATTCCTACCCTCTCTGAAAAATCGAGGAGAGCGTTATCTAGAATAGTGGATATAGTTTTGTGTTTGAACTTTGGTTTTCCTTTCATCGAATTCATGTAATACGCCTTTCGATCTATCAGCGTGAGGACTATCAGGACTAGTGGTCGCTGCACAAACATGTGATAGACAAAAGTATTAACCATATATAATATATTAATATATAATCAAATATTCAAACATTTTCTAGATGTGATGACATAGTGAAATATTCAAGCATTCTGGGTAGTACCATTCTTATATGATAGCAGAAAATATGTCAATTAACGTTGGAAACATGTTACTCTATCAAAACTTGGAGAATTTTAGACATAGTGCACACGAGTCAATGGGCATGCAAGTGAACTTAAATCACCACATCGATGCATAAGCTAATAGGTGTATGTACTAGTAAGTTGGCACAAAAGTTGAAGGGTTCGTAGCATAGAAAACAAAAATTTCCTACGATGTGAACTGTACGCCAAAATCTATCTACTAGATACAAGCAACGGGTGGATATACATCCATACAGAACTTACCCTCGAAGACAACAAAGCTTTGTTAACGAGATGGAACTCGTGGATGATGTAGTCGTATACTTGCCGATCTCAAGATCGTGATGAAGTCCAGCAGGTCCGGCTCCATCACGTCCATCAGATCCAGCTCTAGCAAGTCCAGCACCACAAAGCAGTGGTGCATCCGTGATCGCACACAGGTTTACTACCCCAACAACCTCCGTCCCTCGCTCCAGCAAAGCAGCGTAAGCAGCAAATCCTTTCCAGATAAAGCCAAGGGAACATGTATCTCGCTAATCCGAGACCATGGGGGAAAAATACTAGAGGGGGAGAGAGATCCTTCACGAGGAGGTGTGAGGAAGAAGGGGTGTGAGGGTGGCCTTTTATAAGAGGAGGGGGTGCCCCTCCCCATGACCGGCGCCCAAGGGGTGACCCTTCACCTCCTCATTCATGTGGTGGTAACTCCCTCCACATAAATTTGCCCCTTAACATTCCTCTTTAAAGTCTCCACTTTAAATGCATTAAATTTCTCCAAATTTAATGCTCTCTCATTTAATAAAACTCTTTTATTAATTTTATTCAGAATTTTGTTAATTACTTTAATTAACAAACATTCACATAAAACCCCCTGCAACATTTCAATATTACATGCAGAAACAATTTCAGCAATTTCACCCGAAACAGTTTCGGTGTCTATTGAAATAATTCCAGCGCTTTCTTAAATGTTTATCTGAAACATATTTGCTCCAAATGGTGTCGGTATCCCTTAAGTGTGTCATCCTACGGTTCGCGAATAATACAGACATGATCGAGACCCCTCTCAGATCAATAATCAGAAGCGGGACCTGGAGATCCATACTGACTCCTACACATTCAACGATGACTTCTGTGATCGTGCGAACCTTTAACGCTAGTAACTAAATCCCTTTGTCTCGCGATATATTACATGTCCGAGATTCGATCATCGGTATCTCCATACCTAGTTTGATCTTGTTACCAACATGTACTCTTTTCTCGTTCCCGTGATATAACATTCTAGTGATCACATCACTTGCTTGCAAGCTAACCAATGTGATATCACCGAGAGGGCCTAGAGTATATCTATCCGTCATCGCTATGGACAAATCCCACTCTTGATACATGAGCCTCTTCATAACACTTTCGTAGCACTGAAACCACCTTTATAATCACCCTTTCACGGTGTGACATTTGATGTTATCAAGATACTCTTCCAGTTTTAGTGATTGACATGATCTCATGGTCTAAGGACTAGGATTACTTCGTATGATGTTATAGCAATATAAACACAATGAATTTGATCGTAATGCTATACTTCGGATGAATGTTCATCACATCATTCCACTAATGTTGTGACATTGTTATTAACAACATCCAATGTCCATGATCAGGAAACCTTGATCATCTTGTTAATCAACGAGATAGTTTATATGAGAGGCACAACTTGGAACCTTGTATTTGTTTATTAAACACACAAGTATTAACGTTTCCAATTAATACAATTATAGCATGTAAAATAAACTTTTATCATAAACAAGGAATAAGATAATAACCACTTTATTATTGCGTCTCGGGCATATTCCCTTCAGTCTCCCACTTGCACTAGAGTCAATAATCTAGTTTGAAAAACTTTGCGTATTGAACACCTATGGCTTTCTGGTGTTGCATATACGTGATTGCTAGTGGTTAACATAATCTACGGATCTAAAAGTTTCAGGTCCGTGTGTATTTGCATGTCTTTGCGTCTCTACGCATCATTCATTCTCAAATGAGATGGCATTGTATAAATTTGGTCCTTTGGTGAGACATTTAGTTCGTTCGGGTTAAAATATGTTGATATTATTGTCATACAATATATCTCCATAGTATTAGCCCACTTTGAACCACACCTAGTTTGATAACAAACTACTTAACACAAATCCCCTCCTTTGCTGGTACTATAGCAGTTATATACTTAGCCTTTTGTTGTAGTATCCGTCACAATGTCTCAACTTTGGAACTCATCCAAATCCATCATGGAACATCCTTTCCATTATATTGTGCCACCCATAGTGTAAATTGAGATAAATTTAATTTGTATGTTGTGACAAAACTAGTATCAATGTAACACTTTACAATGAACTACCTTTAATTATTTGTCACTTATACATGATATATTCTTAGTTCTTCCAAAGCTCATAAGAATATCTTTACTATTGTCCAATGATCATCTTATGAATCATTCTGGTATGTGCTCACAACATTTAGAGCAGAGGACATATCTGGATATACACATATCACGGTACAATCGATCAAAATCTTTATGTGATTTTACTCACCAAGTGTTGAAACACTTGAATCTTGATACAATCCTTTCCATGCAGCAAGAACCTTTCTTGTTGTTTCCATATTGAACCCTTTCAATATCTCATATATGTATGTCTGGCACAACCATATTAGCGCCTCAATCTATCCATATAGATATTGATGCCAAATATTCCGGGTTTGCCCAAGTCTTTCATCAAAATCTCATTTTAATGAAATTCTTAACCTGTGTCAATACAAGATACATCATTTCCAATCAACAATATGTCCTCTACATAATGTATTAGAAATATGTCCCAGTGCTCCCACTTAATTTCTTGCAAATGCAATCATCTTCATCATCTCCCATGAATTTAAACTCTTTTAATAGTTTCATCATGGTGAAGATTCCAACTCCGCTATGCTTACTTTAACTATTGAAGTTTGCATGCCCTTTTAGCACCCTTTGAATTAACAAAACCCTTCGGACTGTGTCTTGTACACGTCCTAGGTAACCATTCTATTAGAAGAACATTGTTTTGTTTGTTCAACTACCATACACCAAATTATATGTAGTGGTTGCTACATTAATCCGTCAAGACTAAATATCGCCATGAAAGATCAAATCTTGTCATGGTCAACTCCTTAAACATTGCCGTAAACTTCTTTCCGACATGTCGACTATTTCATAGATGTTAAACATCCATGTCTATTTCTTTATAGATCCAAACACGACCGATAGGCTTTATGCCTTTTCAGAGGGTCTTCCAAGTTCAGAAACTTGATTTCTCGTGTATGGGTACTATCACGGATTCTATGACTTCTAGTCATTTTATGGAGTCAGGGCCCATCATCGCTTCTTTGCATGCAGTCGGTTCATCATTGTCAAAGCAATAACGACTTCTGCTTCAAATCTTACTATTTGATTCTTACCGACCCACACGGTTCAATAGAAACTCTAATCTCTGAGATCACACCCTTTGTAATCACGGGAGCCATGAGCATTGTGGCCGCCACCGGGACACTTTCCGGTGTTGCGCTACTTAGCACATATAGCTAAGGTTCAACAACCTTATCAAAGTTCTATCCTCCCACTTAACTTTTCACGAAAAGTTCTTTCTCAAGAAACTTGACGTTCCAAGCGACAAACCTTTTGTCCTCGGTGTTATGGAGGAATTCCCAACAAAATCTTTGGGATAACCTACAAAGACGTGTTATCCAACTTTGGTTGTAAACATTTTACTTATGCATAGCATACCAAAATTTAAGAAAAGACAACTCGGGTTTAAACCCAAACCATAAGCCATATGGTTTCATTTCAACGGATCACGATGGTGCTCTTTTCAGTGTAAAAGCGGTAGTCTCTAAAGCTTTAATCCTTAAAACATAATGGCAGTTTTGTAAATGACACCTTTGATCTTACCATGTCAGACATGGTTTGATTTCATCTCTCGAATATGCCATACTCCTATGGTTTATCGGGAAACACAAATTATGGAACAATTCCTCAAATCTTAGGTGTTTTGCTAAACATGTAACTCAAATATTTTCCTTTATGATCAAATCATAAACTCTTTTATTTTCTTGTTACAATGATTGTTCACTTCATCTTGAAAGTCTTTGAACAATTTTCAAATGTTTCATACTTCTTCCTTATTATGTAAAATATATAGATATATTCACTCAAATTTCTGGAGAAAGCATATGAAGCAAAAAGATCCATCGAATATGGCTACACATAATGGACTATGCACATCAGCATGCACAATTTCCAATAAGCTAGTCATCCGTTCCTCTTTGGCCTATGAACGGAGTTTTAATTATCTCGAGGAAAGTTTCACAAGCGTCAATTGATCAAAATCAAAGACAAAAATCCATCAACATGGAGTTTCGTCATGTTTACTTTCCAATATAATTTAAACAACGATGTCACTTCATAAGTGATCTTTCAATCATTTGTCTTGCGACATTTTAGCAATAGTGTTGATGGATGTGATTTCTTCCACTAGACTTGTAAAAGTTCATCCATCCTTTATGGAATACGGTAATTATTTGAACAACCATTGTTCTCATAATACTGGAACAAAATAACAATTATTTAAACAAATCTTGAAGACAAGCTTTGATCTCAATGAGAAACATAATAATACTTTATTTGTTTTCGATGAACATCATCACTTATTCTCTTGCTAGTTACTTAGGCCATTGCAGTTTATGAATTGTGTTGTTCTGTATGACACTTCACACCAACCAATTCGGTATCCAATACCGGTATCCAATACCTAAGAACCACATTGTTTAACAAGCAAGGAATACAACCATAACATGTATATCTTCTATATACCTAAGTTGAATATCTCCAACCTTCACAAATTCTCATATAATATGAGAACGTGTATTTTGCTAAATTATACTCTATCATATTGCAACCATAAACATTGTTTCAGATATCACAACACATGATGGTTTCTGAAACAATTATTTCAGCTCCTAGATAACCTCGATATTAAAACAACTTTTGAATATGAAGAATCATGGAGGCAAGCATGATACTTAAGATACTAACATTGGAATTCTTACTCTTGATTTAATACTACTTATTAAACTTCATGGAGTAAATAGAGTTTGTTGAAAGTTTGCAATAGGACTTCTAAACTTTAAATTGACATTCAAAACAATACGATACCAGTTCGTAAAGTAAATATCTAGAATTCTATAGTTCCATTATCTCAATTACAACTAAGCATAAGGTAGTAAACAGATGCTAATGAGTACAACAAATTATGCAAATTCACTTCGATTTAGTTTATGACAAATTGAGTCCGACTAATCCAAATTAGAAATGAACTCCCACTCAAAAACGACATCCCTCGTGCCTTTTTGGTGATTACATGAACCAAATCCACTACACCAAGTCCGATAATCACGTGAGTCGGTGTAGTTTCAAAGGCGAGCATCTATATGGGCATCATATTAACTATATGACTCATGCTTAACCTTTCGGTCCGTGTTCCGAGGCCATGTCTATACATGCTAGGCTCGCCAAGTAAGATCCTTAGTACTCGCGTGTGTAAAACTGTCTTACACCCGTTGTATGAAAGCATAGAGTCGAGTACACCCGATCATCACGTGATGTCTCAAAACACGATCCATAGAACGGTGCATACTTAAGGAAGAACACATTTTTATCTTGATATTTAAATGAGGGATCATCTGATAATGCTACTAAAACGCCAAACAAGCAATATAAGATGCGAACATCATATGTGTAAAGTGGAATGATATGGTCCATGCATTTGATCACCATCATATGCATCATGGTATGATCTCTATCATTCCTTTGTGTGCAAGGCCAAGGTTTATGAAACTTACACGTTAGGTGTGTTGTAAGAGTATCAACTATACATCAACTTAGAACATTACCATATCATGACACTAGCCCAGCAACGATCTAAACTAGACGCCTCTAATTTATCGATTGCAAGTTTTACGTGGCTTAGGGCTTTCGAAGATAGAACCTTTCTTACCTACGAACATGGAACCAGAATGATGATAACCAAATTATTAGCAACTCGTTGTAAATCAGATATTGACTATAGTAGGAGAGACAGACACCCGCCAGCCTCTTATGCAAAACTAGTTGCATGTCAGTCGTGGAACCGGTCTCATGTATGATGACATGTAAGGTTGGTGCGGGCTGCTTCATCCCACTATGCCACCAATATCATAAATACATGAAAGAAGCAATAACATGATCATCATCGCCCACATACTCTTAAGTTTTCTACCCGTGCAAAGCACCTACGCATAGATCAGGCTCTGATACCTCTGAAGGGTTTGCAGCATAGAAAACAAAAATTTCCTATGATGTGAACTATACGCCAAGATCTATCTACTAGATACAAGCAACGGGTGGATATACATCCATAGAGAACTTACCCTCGAAGACAAAAAGCTTTGTTAACGAGATGGAACTCGTGGATGATGTAGTCATACACTTGCCGATCTCAAGATCGTGATGAAGTCCAGCAGTTCCGGCTCCAGCACGTCCATCAGATCTAGCTCCAGCAAGTCCAGCACCACCAAGTCCAGCACCGCAAAGCAGCGGTGCATCCGTGATCGCACACACGTTCGGTACCCCGACAACCTCTGTCCCTCGCTCTAGCAAAGCAGCAGAAGCAACAACTCCTTTCTAGGTAAAGCCACCGGGAACATGTATCTCGCTAATCCGAGACCATGGGGGAAAATACTAGAGGGGAGAGATCCTTCACGAGGAGGTGTGAGGAAGACGGGGTTTGAGGGTGGCCTTTTATAGGAGGAGGGGGTGCCCCTCCCCATGGCCGGTGCCCAAGGGGTGACCCTTCACCTCCTCATTCATGTGGTGGTAACTCCCTCCACATAAATTTTCCCCTTAACATTCCTCTTTAAAGTCTCCACTTTAAATGCATTAAATTTCTCCAAATTTAATGCTCTCTCATTTAATAAAACTCTTTTATTAATTTTATTCAGAATTTTGTTAATTACTTTAATTAACAAACATTCACATAAAACCTCCTGCAACATTTCAATATTACATGCAGAACAAATTTCAGCAATTTCACCCGAAACAGTTTCAGTGTCTATTGAAATAATTCCAGCGCTTTCTTAAATCTTTATCTGAAACATATTTGATCCAAATGGTGTCGGTATCCCTTAAGTGTGTCACCCTACGGTTCACAAATAATGCAGACATGATCAAGACCCCTCTCAGATCAATAATCAGAAGCGGGACCTGGAGATCCATACTGACTCCTACACATTCAACGATGACTTCTGTGATAGTGAGAACCTTTAACGCTAGTAACTAAATCCCTTTGTCTTGCGATATATTACATGTCCGAGATTCGATCATCGGTATCTCCATACCTATTTTGATCTTGTTACCGACATGTACTCTTTTCTTGTTCCCGTGATATAACATTCTAGTGATCACATCACTTGCTTGCAAGCTAACCAATGTGATATCACCGAGAGGGCCTAGAGTATATCTATGCGTCATCGGGATGGACAAATCCCACTCTTGATCCATGAGCCTCTACATAACACTTTCGTAGCACCGAGCCCACCTTTATAATAACCCTTTCACGGTGTGCCGTTTGATGTTATCAAGATACTTTTCTAGTGTTAGTGATTGACATGATCTCATGGTCTAAGGACTAGGATTACTTCGTATGATGTTATAGAAATATAAACACAATGACTTTGATCGTAATGCTATACTTCGGATGAATGTTCATCACATCATTCCACTAATGTTGTGACCTCATTATTAACAACATCCAATGTCCATGATCAGGAAACCTTGATCATCTTGTTAATCAACGAGCTAGTTTATATGAGAGGCACAACTAGGAACCTTGTATTTGTTTATTAAACACACATGTATTAACATTTCCAATTAATACAATTATGACATGTAAAATAAACTTTTATCATAAATAAGGAATAAGATAATAACCACTTTATTATTGCCTCTCGGGCATATTCCCTTCAAAAGTTGCTTCTTCTCTATTAAGTAAAATAATTAACCTAAGTCTGTTTACAACAAATATATCACTCAACTAAGAAGGAAGTAAGTAGGACAGAAGACTGAAAACAACTTACAATGTAACATAGGGAACGAGTAGAAAATGGGTCTTCTTATTTTCTAGCATTGCATTGACGATGGACTCTCTAATACTAGATCTATCTGCATCTGTAGCATCATTCCCCTTGTTCATGTGAAATGGATCATCCACTCTGCATATTCCCACTTTCAACCATCTAGTATCCTTGGCTTGGAACAGGGCCCAAAGTCTGACCAGTGACACACCGATCAAAACTAGGTTAAACATTTTGAAGATATCCTTGAATTCCAAAGTGAACATCTCACAAAGTTCTCAGTGCAGAAGTGGTAACCCTCTAGCATGGCAGTGTACCGTGTGACATTGCCTTCATCAGTTTTTAGGTTTCTGATTTCTTCATGCAAAATCTTCATTTATGAGGGAAGGAGGTATTACATATGTTCAGATACCATGCCCTCCCCACGGATATGATGTTTCTGCCGTCTAGCTTCTTCTAGAGCTCCTTTATGAGTTGAATCAAAACCAAGTTTTTTCGTCTTTTTTCTTTTTTCCTTAGTGTTGCCTGAGGGCCCCTGCTTCTTTGCAGTATGTTGCTCTTCCTCTACGACCATCTCAACTTCCACGCCTAGTATGAAATCTTCCTTTGAGGAATTTCTACTCTTTTGAGTAGTTTTAGAGAACGGTGGGGTATGAAGATGTATGGGTGGAAGTTATTGTGGTACGCCTAGATTCCGTAATACAATTAGCACATGCTTTTCCACATTCTTGAGGAAAGCGATCCTACTTAACTGTTTCCCTAACATCCTCTGCTTGCTATCATTGTCCTCCTTGGCCACTGCTATGTGCTTCTTTAAGTAATCACGGATGGCTAGCGATTGCTTTATGTTCCCTTGCTCTTGCTGCTCGACAACAACTCATGTTTGCAAGGTCGATGCATCCATTCTACAAAGAATTTAAAACTAGTTATGATAATGAATTAGTCCAATTATTTAACATAATAAAGGACTATTTGAACTATTACAGAATACTTGCTAAAATGAGGAGTACAATAAGGATACAAATATATCATTATAACAAGTAAATAATGTGTAGATATGAAATTCATTAAATAATGCACTATATGGAAATGGCTCTGACATTCACATATAGCAGAAAATTATGGTACAAGTATAATCTGATTTTCGTAAACATGCGACAATTAAATCAGATAAGAGGGAGTAATATAAGAAATTAGCATGGAAATGGAAATACTTAAATAACAATGGTCAAGTTACCATCGTATATGATCTTCACTCAAATATGGCAATAATGGATCATCATCATGACTAATTAAAGTAATTATGAACATATAGTGCACAGGAAATGTTACATACATATATGATCATCGGTCAAATATAGCAAGCAAGGATCATTAACATAGTTAACTAAGCAAAGTAACTACAAATATGAAGTGTGTTTGTGTGACACCTCAATCTTAAAATTACTGATGACTGGAGTGATTACCTGCAAGGTATAGTGGAAGAAAGAAATGTCAACTTGTGAACATAGACAACTGACCATCACAGTAAACAAGCATTAACAACACATGGTTTCATAAAACAAGGAACGAAAGATATAAAAACCATACTAGCAAAATTTAATATTCAAACAAACTAAGAACTATCAAAAGAGAGTTATACAACAATTAACCAAGATTTCTATGAACAATTACTATGGGCAACAGTTTTAATCATATACAAACTATAATCAAATGAGCATGATAAACACCGTGGGCTGACAGGTCCTTGCTAGGAGGACAGTGTATCCCTGGTTTCCACGGGAATGACACCATGGATGACAAAATTTTGGAACTTGGTTGATCTGGTTGATGGTGCAAGACCCATCGAGTACAAATGGGTCTTTAAGAAGAAAACTGACCAAGACAAAATGTTTTTGTCTATAAATCTTGGCTTCTCGCGAAGGGGTTTCGGCAAGTTCAAGGAGTTGACTACGATGATACTTTATCGCTCGTAGCGATGCTTCATATGGTGAGGATAATGTTAGCATTAGAAACATACTTTGATTGGGAAGTATGGCAAATGGATGTCAAAATGGCTTTCCTTAACAAAAATTAAATCGAGGACGTGTATATGATACAACCAGAGGGTTTTGTTGATCGGGATAACGCTTGCAAAGTTTGCAAGCTTTATAAATCTATCTATAGATTGAAGCAGGCAAGTCGGAGTTAGAACATTCGCTTTGATGAATTAGTCAAATCGTTTGGCTAATGTCAAGAGCGATCAAGATTCTTGTATCTAGAAGAAGTTCAGTGGAAGCCCAGTTCAGGGCCTGTCTGGCCCTGGTGTGCCCCTACTGCCGCGTCTGGTCGGCTACCGTGATAGAGGTGGAGGCAGCTTCCTCCCGTCGGTTGCGGCACTGTCACCCCCATTACCAGTTGTTCCAAGTTTTTTGTCCTCAATGCCCCACATCGATTCACAGTGAGATGGTAATGGTGGTTTCACGGCCGTGGTGTCGCATGTTCATGAGCGTCGTGGATGGGTGGAAGTCTACGGAGTGGTCGGTTAGTGGTTTTGGGGTTGGGAGAAATCCCTATCAGTCTTCTGATACCGGCGGGGTGACGCTGCGGGTGTGCCATTCCTTCGTGAAGGGTGTTGGGTGTACCCCTTTCTCACTGACCTCTGCGTATGGGGGTGTAGCATCCCAATTGTCTAACAATTGTAATGCTACTTGTTCTAGTAAGATATTGGCTACTTCCTATATACAATTGTTGCATCATAATTATATCATGCTCATGTCATCATGCCACCTTGCATTTGAGCATCATATAAAACCCTGGTTCTTTGGTTCTTCTCTCATATGCACTATTAATTGTATTTGCCTCTTGATATTGTATTTGGTTATTGATATATTGTCTAAATGCCCAAGTTGAGTTGGGGGCATATCTTTTATTCAACTCCACCACCTTTCTTTTCCACCACTTTATAATTCCACCATCCTACTAGTCCATGAGCTTGTTTGTCTTTCTTTTGATTTTATCTAGCTCATGGGAAATAGGGTGGGTCTAGTTCCTTAAATTCTCTTGCTTGGCCTTGATTCTACTTCATGGGAATGCATTAGAATAATGCCATGTTATTAATATTGTTTTCACAAAGTAATTCATGGCATTTATTATCTTTGCATGGGCCATGCAAAAGTACCACCACCTTTAGCCATTTGGTTTCTTTTGGATTTAGTGATTCTTTTCTTTGTCGATCATCACCATCTCTACCACTCCTTTACTCTCATCAACATCTATTATTTTAATTATCTCCATTCATGTTTTATATGAGGGGTTCTTCCCATACATCTTTTTCCTCTTTTCTTGTTTATTCCTCCACCTCATCTCATGATAAATTAAAGGACTCATTATCTTTCCTCTTGGTTTGATCCCATAAACAATTTCAAAATAAACCTAAAACTCTAATCAACTAGGCCCCAGCCACCCTCCTAACAACTCCCCTAGCCTACCGCACTGGTACCGCCTCCCTGCGTGAGCACCCGAGGTCGCGGGATCAAATCCCCCGCGCCGCACGCGCGCTGTCGCCACGAGTACCGTTAGAGATCGAGGAAGATCCACAGTGCACGCGGACACTTTGCACTAACCCTCCCCACCCTTTTGACTTCCTCAACCCGCGCCCCTAGAGGCCCCACCTGTCAGCCGCAGTGGCAGTTTAACGAAAAGGCACCCGGGGAACCTTAACCTCAACCCGCGGTCCAGTTTGCCCCCACCTGTGAGTCGCTGCAATCCCCACCCCTGGCACGTGGGCCGTAGCCGCTGGGCCCGCTTGTCAACCGCGTGGGCTAGCCAGAGCCCGGTGGAAAAAGGATTTCCGGAGCGCGTGGCCCAGTCCGTTTGGTCCCACCCGTCAGTGGCTATGGCTGGGACGGGCTGAGTAAGAAAAGTTTGCCTGATGTCTGTTTTAATTAAACCTTTTCAAAAATTGATTTAAATTCAAATTCAAATCAGATTTAAATAACTTTTCAAATATAAATCCAAATAATACAAATAATATATGGTTTGGAATCAGAAAAATGTGAGGAATTCAAATATGCCCTTCAAAACAATATTTGGACACTTTAATTTTTTCGAGATGATTAAAATTACAATAAAATGCCCCTTTTCTTAATAAATTAATAACTTTAATTCTATAACTCCAAATTTGGCAAATAATATGTCTAAATCGATCAGCGCGACGAGACCGTTCTATCTATGCAGTCCTTTTTCTGAATTGAAGCATGCATCATGTCATTATTAGAAATCTGAACTGTTTATGACAATAAAACTTGGCCAAATAAATAATAAAATGCTTTATTTCTAGTATCCACACCTCACCCTTGCCATACTACTTTAATGCCATGTACATTGTGCATCATTCATCATGGCATGCTTGTCTGCTTGTCGCATTTTAATTCATATGCTTGTGCACTTTATTTATGTTGGCCCTTGTTTGTTTGGTTCTTCTTCGAATAGACGCCCAGCAGGAGAATTACCAGGAATCACAGGAGTACTACCCAGATCCATCTCTCGCTTCAACTGAGCTGCCAGGAAAGCACTACCACATGCTTGCATACATACAGTACCTATTGCCTCTCTCTTATTCTTGCATCATTGAGTCGCGATTGCATTAAATTGAATCCCAAGTACTGCATAGCCTTTACTATTAAACCCCACCAAAGCTTGTTCCTCCATCCCATGAGCCATTACTACAGGAGTTGTTTGAGCCATGCGAGTTGTAGCAAAGCATGTGTAGGGTATGTGAGTGTCTGAGGAATAATGAGGTACTAAACAACTTAACCTAAGTAGTAATGGGATAACTAATGAAAGAGGCACCGGTGAGCAATATCTGCTATTTGGTTTTTCATGCTCACTTGTGTCCCGTAGGACCCCGAGTACTTGATTCCTGTTCCTTGACTATTCGCAGTATCCACATCCGGGAGGCCTTATGGACCCTCCTGAGCCAGAGCTTGATTCATTCTTATTTCTTGGGGCCACAATTAGTTTGGGGCTTTATTACTATTCTGTACTTATGCCATGTTACTGCTTTATTTAAGATTGTGCGTGGAGCACCTGTACTGCTTTGGATCGTGACACGTTTTCGCTGTATCGACAAGCCCAGTCACATTTTTGGGTTCCCAGTCATTTACCGCCGTCCACACAAACCTTGGGTCCGTCTCGGAGCCGGCCAACTTCGTTGCGGGTAGCTTAATGGGGTGGCCCCCTGAAATATTTCTGAATCCTGTGATTGCTTTGTCGTGAATGCCTCGTTGGGTTTTGATTTGGTTTTTCCGAGGTTGATTGAGTGTGTGTTGCTATTCGTGCACCCCTGCAGGGTAAATCTTTCTGAAAGCCGTGTCCGCGGTTATGGACGACTTGGAGCACAGTTTCTCGATCATAGACAAGTATAACTAAAGTACCGCTCTCAATTTGACTAAGTACTTGACTAGTAAATAGTGCAATACTCATGGAATGGTTAATAAAACTGCCAACGGATGATGGGGGTTGTTCGTCTGCTTCCTCGTTGGTAAGCGAGGAGGAGGATGGATCTGTTAATTATACTATTATAACTGTTGTTCTTAATTCACGGACTTCCGTCTATCATTGGTTAGGTGGAAGGTTAGCGAGTATCTGTAGAATTGATAGGTACTATCTTTTGCTGCAATTGCGTCACCCCAGGTTGTGTCCCCTTTAGTGGCATAAAGACTTGCTGAGTACCCCTAGGGTCTCACACGATAAATTGTTTGATTTAGATGAACAGGTGTACCCGCAAGATGGATACTGGGTGGAAGAGACATATGATGTTGGCAACGATCGTTCGGTGTAGAGATTCCGGGAACGGGGATCCGTGAGATCTGTGGGCGGGATGTGTTTATTTATGTGGCATCTTATGCCGATTTGCTTCTTATCCGTACTCGGATCTTGTTTTCCGCTTCCGCCTGATACTTTGATGTTTGTTGTATGAGGAGCTATCCTAAATTATTATCTCTATCTAGGATATTTGAATCTTGCCGTATGGCGTTGCAATATTTCTATTTCTTTTAGATGGAATGGCTCTGAGGACTGTTGTATGTGGCTTGCATACATACTCATTTGTGTATGTAGTTGATCCCTTTGCCTGCCGATTACGCCGCTCGTTCTTGTCCCGATGATCTGAAAGTGGTTAGGACGGCCGAAAGGTCTACCGTGAGTGGCCCTGGGCCCCACCGTACTATTTTAACCACTTTCGTTCATCCAGGCATGTAAATAAGAGCGTAATTCACCGAGGTAGTTACAGGGGGAAACCCTAGGACAGTCCGAGGAGCAGCGTCATCATTGTCACATCCCTTCTTGAAGGTGTTGCTTGATACGACGCTTCAGAGGTTTAGGAGTGTGGTGGGACATCGTCATAGGGTGCAACGGTTGAGATCCGTCTTTGTTTAGTTCGTCTTCCATTGTTGGCATTGTTTTTATTTTTATTTTCTCTCTTCTTTAGTTTGGGCTTGCCTGTACTGAGGCCCCAACAGTTGTACCGCTGTATCGGGAAGTTGCTATATTATATAGCGGGGCGAAAGCCTATTCGGAGAAATAGTTCTCCATACCATTTACTAGTATTGTACCATTTTCGTGCTACTTCAACCTGGGTACATACCTACTCCCTCCCTCCGCAAATAAGTGTATTACTAGCCTTGTCCTAAGTCAAAGTTAATAAAGTTTGACTAAGTTTATAGGGAAACGTAGCAATATTTATGACTCCAAATTGGTATGTGGTAGATATGTTTTCAAATTTAGTTTCATAATATGTCCATTTTATATAATATATGTTGTTGTATTTATTTATAAAGTGGTCAAATTTTGATAAAGTTTACTTAGTCAAAATCTAGAAGTCCACTTATTTGCAGACGGAGGGAGTAGGATGTACCAGAATTATTTTATATTCTATGTTGCGTACTTCAATGATTTCTTAGGCACGAACGTCCTTGGTTCTCATGTCTCTACCGAATGAATCAGGTCCTCTAATAGGGATTTGACCTCTTTTTCGAGGAAGTGATGATGTGAAGTGGGAGAAGCAGAAGCGCCGGCTACATGAGAGGAGGCACTACATATGTTGTATTAATAAGTAAGACCTCGTACCTATCTGACTAGTCGCCTAACTTAAGTTTGGTAGGACTTACATAACACCTAGTTTTTTTGTCAAAGAACTTTTTCATTAAACTCATAGGTTCAAAGATACAAGAAGACTACATGATGCACATATCCAATAAGAAGACCACAAAAATATACGAAGGAAAAAATACATAGACATAACACCCTAAGAGTATTAGAGCATCTCTAACCGAAAGCCAATAACTTAGAAAATTTCTGTCCGGACTAAAAGCTAGACTTAAAATTTAAGTCCTCTAAATGGTAGCCGCAAGATTGGAACCCCAATAAATTAAAGGACTAAAAAAATTAACATCATTTTTGAAAGATCTCAAACATACAAAGTTCAAACATGCATAAATATTATCCAAAAAACATCACATCGATCAAGTTTGATACAAAAGCACAACATATCATGTTTATGTTGTCGAGGCCACCACCATCTTGGCCACCTCAAACACCATCTCAGCCACCACCACCACTCTCTTGGGCCAAGATCTTTGCATGAGCGATCTCGCAATATGCCTTGCTTTATCATCCAAGGTGCTTGGGTTCATGAACATGATGGTGCGGTCGGCATCCTCCTCTCTTTGACCAACTTATCCACCTCAAGTGCAAGTCTTTGATCTTCTAGCTTCTTCTCCTTTACTTTCTTCTTCTAGGCAATCCTTCATTCCTCCACCGTCAACTGTTGCATCAAGAGAGACATTAATCCAAGCATGGCACAATGCAACATCTTCTTCTTCACTATAGTTGGTGGACCTCTTGCGCTTTCCCTTGCCCTTGCGGCCCTTGCCTGTTAGCGCCTCCACCTCGGTCACCTCTTCCTCGGCCTCTTCTTTCTTGGCCACCACTTCCTCGGTCTCCTCTTCCTCACCGTAGGCATCACTGAAGTGGAGATTGTTGAGCCCTTGCGTGTGTGAGCAATCCAATTGGGACATGAATTTGGCAACCCCAATCTTGGTCGCACTTGCATGAGACCTAGGCATTTCATCATTCACCTCACGGGCGACGACTCAGGGATGAGTTGTGACGGCTGCTGTGGAAGAGGGAGAAGGCGTGGTCATTGAGGATGTCGGAAATGGCTTGACCTTGCGTGTAGGCATCAAGGATGCCACCACCATGGCCTTCCTCTTCTTATTCTCCACAACTGAATACGAGTGGGCTTGCATCGCCGTCGTCGGCTTCTGCGACCGCGGGCCGCTCAACACCGGCGCAAGGGCGGCTTGCCCATGTGTGACTTGCCGGTGCCCTTGATGTCCGCTGCCTCCGCAGGCACCGCGCCGGTGTTGCCCCAGCACTTCCATGGCATCACAGGCATCGTGGGGGTTGAATCGGGAAGCAACACGTCAGCGGGAAACTCCGGTAGGCATGCGGGATCGAGTTTCGGTGACATTCCGGCTAGGGGAGGGGAGAACTGTGGCACCGACGATGACTGGCGACAGATTTGGGTTGAAAAAGTTGGCCACTTGGCGGGAGACCAAAATTATTGTCATTGAGGTCAGCAGGGAGAAAATCTGATAGAGGGGCGTCGACTTTTTGGGGGCAGTCTCTCATTTTTTGTCTTCTAACCGTTTTTGGGAGTTCGGCCGGAGGTGCTTATGACTGTTATCGTCCTATGTTTTCTCCTCTAAAGACTTCTACTACTTCGGTTAGAGATGCTCTTACATATACGTAGTAAAGCTACAATCCTTATAAGAGGTTTGCTTCGGTGTCCTTCCCCTCCTCCAAAACATAAGAAACTAAAAACGCAAGGATGACCAGGATTAGCCGTTAGCCCTTCATGTCCTCCGAACTAAAGGGCTATTGGTTAATCCTGGCCATTTATGTGTTTTCAGTTTCTTAAATTTGGGAGGAGTCATAATTATACCAACATGCCATGGCAAGGTCTCCTTATGCTGAAAGACACCATGGCCACTGGATTTTTGACAATCTGGTTACCATCATCACATGAAAGGGTGCCAAAGTATGGTTTTGAAAAGATAGATGGGTCAATAGTTGGACAACGTACGACATTGCTCTGATGATTTTAGAGGTGAGCATAAGGAGGAAGAACATCATGATGGTGGAGAAGGTGATGCATAATAACCTATGGCTACTAGATGTGGCTACACTTGAGTCAGCTGGATTGACCTTGGAATGTATTCACATGTGGATTGGTATTCAGGAGGTAGTGAACCAAGACCCACAAATGGAAGAAAAATTCATCTAGAGATGGTCTTGGATAGGAGAGTACTCAACTAGCTCTGTCTATAGATTATTGTGTCAAGGAAAAATTCACTCTGCACCGGCAGATTAGATCTGGAAGCGTCAAGCACCACTTAAAGCCAAAATCTTTTCTTGGTTTTAGCCTTGTAGCACCAACTATTGATGTCAGACATAAGATCCATGCATGGAGTACCTTGCTATATATGTGTGTTTACAAGTAGAGGATACAGTAAAGCATATAGTGGTGCAATGCCCTTTCATGGGGCTGGTCTGGTTCAGTTGTTTTCAGACCTTTCAGTCGGAGACACTTTGACACCCTAGTATTGTTGATAGCTTGGTTGCTCTGGAAACTGCGCAATGCCTAGGTGTTTGGCAACACGAGACAATAATTCTGAAGTGACCTAACCCGGTAGGGGTCCAAGTCTTTATACTTTACAGTGCTAGTCTCTGGATCGACTCGCTAGCACACACAATTTAATATGTAATATCACGAAACAAAGGTCATATTTCTATTACATCGAATGGATCAGAACTTTAAATACTCACATACAAGTTGCATAGTAGAAGGGCTAGCTTGTCACAAACAAAGATCAACATCGGAAGACTAATAACCATAAGGAGCTCCATTAAGAGCCACAAGCGATAACATGTCGAGTGGAGACTCATGAACCTAACATCATCTGGATATGATCTTGGACAAGAGAGTACTCAACTAGCTCTATATATAGATTATTGTGTCAAGGAAAAAATCACTCTGCATCGGCAGATCAGATCTGAAAGTGTCAATCACCACTTAAAGACAAAATCTTCTCTTGGTTTTAGCCTTGCAGCACTAGCTATTGATGTCAGACATACGATCCATGCATGGACTACCTTGGTATATATGTGTGTTTACAAGTAGAGGATACAGTCGAGCATATAGTGGTGCAATGCCCTTTCGTGAGACTAGTCTGGTTCAGTTATTTTTAGACCTTTTAGTCAGAGACACTTTGACACCCTAGTAGTGTTGATAGCTTGGTTGCTCTGGAAACTGCGCAATGCCTAGGTGTTTGGCAACACGAGACAATAATTCCGAAGTGACCTAACCCGGTAGGGGTCCAAGTCTTTATACTTTACGGTGCTAGTCTCTGGATCGACTCGCTAGCACACACAGTTCAATATGTAATATCACGAATTAAAGGTCATATTTCTATTACATCTAATGATTCAAAACTTTACATACGCACATACAAGTTGCATAGTAGAAGGGCTAGCTTCTCACAAACAAAGATCAACAGCGAAAGACTAATAACCATAAGGAGCTCCATTACGAGCCACAAGCGATAACATGTCGAGTGGAGACTTATGAACCTAGCATTGTACGCCACTCATCTTCAGGGTAACCTACAACATGATAGGTTGCAGCCATGAATGGTTAACACTTTGATTGTATTGGCAAGTTCACTATTTATGGTGGACACAAATCTCAACCTATATTGTACATGCATATTTGGCTAAGTGGAGTTTGGCTGAATTTGCATAAAGCAATGGTTTAATCCTATCATTTAATAAACATAGTTTTCATATAATTAAATGGTACCACTGGTCGATAGCAGTGAACACGGGTACCACCGATAGATACCGGTGAACCCTCCTACCCTTGTTTACCCTTCAAGTTTTAATTAAAGAAATTGGAATGATGATATTCTCGGTCTGCTTCATATGTCTAGTCGCTCATAGTTGTCCATAAACAGGGACATGGCTAAGTACCTAGATTTTACACTCTCAAGAGGTTTTTACACTTTACCCATAAGACCCAATCAAGCCCCACACAAGTACCACCCAGATTTGGCAGAGCCGAGAAAATACCGAGACAAGACCTTTCAGAAATAGTTGCCCGATCCCTGGATGGACCCATATAACCTACACCCTCTACATCTGCTGGTCACATCGGGCCGGGTTTCCATAACACACTTAGTTAGGATAGATCCTTTTGACAAGTGGTCGTACATGGAAGATCCTAAAACACTAAGTGCCTCCAATCTCTTTAAGCATGGGTGCTTTCTGTGTGCACATATGATCGGAGCAAACCGTTGATAAGGTTCCAAATGAATGGACCCCGGTGATATGGCTCATAAATATGTTTCCTGATTGGAACTCCACCTCAAAATATCAATCCCATTCACCCAGGTAGTTCATTCAGTTAAGTTGTTTTTCAACCTTTGAAAAACACACTTTCAATGTCACAAACTTGTTGTGAAATCATTCACAAAACTACTACAGGGCTAAGCATTCAACTCCTACATTGTCTTCTACTCATCAGTTAGGGAATCATGTGTCTAATCTAACTGGGTTGCATAGTGACATAGGTATGATTACTCGGGTCCTTATGATTTGCTACCTAGGATCTGCAAAAAGGCTTATGGCCCATGAAGAATCAAGATGAAGATCCAAAGAAGCAACCGACAAAGATTATAGTTGTATTAGGAGAGAGGGAAAAAGACCGATAGGGAATTAGTGTTGTAATCATGTAACATATCCGCATATAGCTTTGAGACCCGCCCTATTATATATAGGGCGAGAGAAGCCTAGGAAAGGCACGGAACAATCTCCAAGCGATTTGTAATAGAGCGATTCCTCGTAATACTCATGCGACTTTGATTCCATTGTTTCCTGACATTGACGAAATCCCCAGCGTTCTCTTTTCCACAAAACCATAAGTCCTTCTTCATGGACATTGCCGAGATCTCCCCTTGTTAATGAAGGAAATATGCCCTAAGAGGCAATAATAAAGTTGTTATTATGTATTCCTTGTATATGATAGATGTTTATTTTGCATGCTATAATTGTATTGATAGGAAACATCAATACATGTGTGTTTAATAAACAAAAAGGGTTCCTAGTTATGCCTCTCTTATAGACTAGCTTGTTGATTAACAAGATGATCAAAGTTTCCTGATCATGGACATTGGATGTTGTTAATAATAAGGTCACAACATTTGTGAAATGATGTGATGAACATTCATCCGAAGTACAACATTACGATCAAGTCATTATGTTTATATTTCTATAACATCATACAAAGTAGTCTTAGTCCTTAGACCATGAGATCATGTTAATTGCTAACACCGGAAGAGTATCTTGATAACATCAAACATCACACCGTAACAGGGTGACCATAAAGGTGGGTTCAGTGCTATGAAGGTGTTATGTTGAGGCTCATGGATCAAGAGTGGAATTTGTCAATCCCGATGACGGATAGATATACTCTGGGCCCTCTCGGTGATATCACATTAAGATAGCTTGCAAGCAAGTGATGTGATCACTAGAATGTTATATCACGGGAACGAGAAAAGAGTGCATGTCGGTAACGAGATCAAACTAGGTATTTGGATACCGATGATCGAATCTCGGACATGTATTATATCATGAGACAATGGGATTAAATTGCTGACGTTAAAGGTTCTCACGATCACAGAAGTCATCGTTGAATATGCAGGAGTCAGTATGGATCTCCGGGTCCCACTTCTGATTATTGATCTGAGAGGAGTCTCAATCATGTCTGCATTATTCGCGAACCGTAGGGTGACACACTTAAGGGTTGCCGGACACCATTTAGGAGCACATATGTTCCAGACAAAAGGTTTGCAAAGCGCAGGAAATGTTTCGACAGAAACCGGAATTGTTTCGGGTGAAATTGCAGAAAGTGGTTCTGCATGTGATATTGAAATGTTGCAAGGGGTTTTATGTGAATGTTTGTTAATTAAAGTAATTAACAAAATTCTGAATAAAATAAATAAAAGAGTTTTATTAATTGAGAGTTGCATTTAATTTGGTGGAAATTAAATACATGTGAGTGGGATTTTGGGTGGAGGCCATGTTTATGTG
The DNA here is from genome assembly GCA_910589775.1 of Avena eriantha. Taxonomy (NCBI): domain Eukaryota; kingdom Viridiplantae; phylum Streptophyta; class Magnoliopsida; order Poales; family Poaceae; genus Avena; species Avena eriantha. Next base: position 62,579,488 of record OU342741.1, read on the forward strand.
AGTGGAGGTTCACCACATGAATGAAGGAGGGGAGGAGTCCCCCCCTCATGCGCCGGCTATGGGAGGGGAGGGGTCTCCCTCCCTCCTATATAAAGCCCCCCTCTCCCCTCTCACAAAACACACCTCCTCATGAAGGATCTCTCTCCCCCACTAGATATTTCCCCATGGTCTCGGATTAGCGAGATACATGTTCCCGGTGGCCTTGCGTCTGGAAGGAGTTGCCGCTTCCGCTGATTCGCTGGAGCGAGGAGGTGGAGGTTGTCCGGTGGCTTGAACGTGTGTGCGAGGACGGATGCGCTGCTGATTTGTGGCGCTCGGACTTCCACACGATCTTGAGATCGGAAAGCGTACGACTACATCAACCACGAGTTCCTACTCGTTAACAAAACTCGTTGTCTTCGAGGGTAAGTTCTCCATGGATGTATGTCCACCCGTTGCTCTGTATCTAGTAGATAGATCTTGGCGTATAGTTCTCATCATAGGAATTTTTTTGTTTTCTATGCTACGGACCCAACAGTGGTGTCAGAGCCAGGTCTATGCGTAGGTGCTTTGCACGGGTAGTACACATATGTTTATATGTGGGCGATGATGATCATGTTATTGCATCTTCTATGTACTTTGGATATTGGTGGCATAGTGGGATGAAGCGGCCCGGACCAACCTTACATGTCATCGTACATGAGACCGGTTCCACGACTGACATGCAACTAGTTTTGCATAAGTGGCTAGCGGGTGTCTGTCTCTCCTACTATAGTCAATATCTGATTTACAACGAGTTGCTAATAACTTGGTTATCCTCGTTGTGGTTCATGTTCGTAGGTAAGACCGGTTCTATCTCCGAAAGCCCTAAGCCACGTAAAACTTGCAATTGATAAATTAGAGGCGTCTAGTTTAGATCATTGCTGGGCTAGTGTATTGATATGGTATTGTTGTAAGTAGATGTATGATAGATACTCTTACAACTCACTTAACGTGTAAATTCCATAGACCTTGGCCTTACACACAAAGGAATGATAGAGATCATACGACGATGCAAATGATAGAGATCAAATGCATGGACCATATCACCTCACTTCACACATTAGATGTTAGCGTCTTATATTGCTAGTTTGGCGCTTTTGGTAGCATTATAAGATGATCCCTCATTTAGATATCAAGATAAAATGTGTTCTTCCTTAAGTATGCACCGTTTTGTGGATCGTGTTTTGAGGCATCACGTGATGATCGGGTGTTCTCGACTCTACGCTTTCATACAACGGGTGTAAGACAGTTTTACACACGCGAATACTAAGGTTCTTACTTGACGAGCCTAGCATGTACAGACATGGCCTCGGAACACGGACCGAAAGGTTAAGCATGGGTCATATAGTTGATATGATGCCCATATAGATGCTCGCCTTTGAAGCTACACCGACTCACGTGATGATCGGACTTGGTGTAGTGGATTTGGTTCATGTAATCACCAAAAGGACACGAGGGATGTCGTTTTTGAGTGGGAGTTTATTAGTAATTTGGATTAGTTGAACTCAATCTATCATAAACTTAGTCTAAATATATTTTACAAATTCTGTTGTAGATGGCACCACCTGCTTTTAATTTCAATGTGTTCATGGAGAAAGAGAAGCTTGCTGCAAATGGTAGCAACTTCACCAACTGGGCTATGAATTTGAGGATTCTCCTCACTGATGCACAAAACCAATATGTGCTAGAGGCGCCGCTAGGCCCCCCACCAGCTCCTGATGCCCCTGGCAAGGAAAAGAACGTCTATATAACTCGTCAGGAGGACCACAACTTAGTTCATTGCGGCATATTGTATGGGCTAGAGCCAGAACTTCGAAAACGTTTCGAAAATGGCAATGCCTTTGATACCATGGGAGAATTCAAAATGATTTTCGACACCCATGCTGCCGTAGAGAGTTATAATGCTTCTGAAAAGTTCTTTAGCTGCATGATGGAAGAGAACAGCTCCGTTAGTGAGCACATACTCAAAATTTCTGGGTACGCCGATAAGCTTGTGTCCTTGGGAATAACGATCCCCATTGACTTAGGCATACATCGTGTTCTCCAATCTCTGCCACCTAGCTACAAGAGCTTCGTGATGAACTATAATATGCAGGGCATGAAGAAGTCTCTTCCCGAGCTTCTGTCAATGCTTAAGACTGCATAAGTGGAAATTAGGAAAGAACATCAAGTGTTGATGATCAATAAGACCACCGGTTTCAAGAAGGACAAGAAAGGCAAGCAGAAGGGAAAGAAGGGCGGCAAATCTGTTGCCGGGCCTGAAAAGAAACCCCGAGCTGGCCCTAAGTCTGACACCGAGTACTACTATTGCAAGGGGACTGGCCATTGGAAGCGCAACTGCCCCAAGTATTTGGCGGACAAGAAGGCCGGCAAGGCAAACAAAGGTATATGTGATATACATGTTATTGGTGTGTACTTGACTAGTACTCGCAGTAGCACCTGGGTATTTGATACGGGATCGGTTGCTAATATATGTAACTCGGTTCAGGGGCTGCGGAACAAGCGACAACTAGCAAGGGATGAGGTCACGATGCGGGTCGGCAATGGATCAAGAGTTGATGTGATCGCCGTCGGAACGCTGCCTCTCCATATGCCGTCGGGATTGGTTATAAACCTGAATAATTGTTATTTGGTGCCTGCACTGAGCATGAACATTGTATCCGGATCGTGTTTGATGCAAAGTGGTTATTCGTTTAAGTCTGAAAACAATGGTTGTTCGATTTATATGAATAATATCTTTTATAGTCATGCACCTGTGTTGAATGGTTTATTTCTGTTGGATCTCGATAGTAGTATTACGCATATTCATAATGTTGATGCTAAAAGGATTAAACTTGATAATGATATATCTGCATATATGTGGCACTGCCGTCTAGGTCATATTGGCGTTAAACGCATGAAGAAACTCCATTCTGATGGACTTTTGGAATCACTTGATTTTGAATCATTTGATACATGTGAGCCATGCCTTATGGGAAAGATGACTAGAACGCTGTTTTCCGGTTCAATGGAACGGGCGACAGATTTATTGGAAATCATACATACTGATGTGTGTGGACCAATGAGTGTGTCGGCGCGAGGTGGATATCGTTATTTTGTTACTTTCACGGATGATTTGAGTAGATACGGGTATATCTATTTGATGAAACATAAGTCTAAAACCTTTGAAAAGTTCAAAGAATTTCAGAATGAAGTGGCAAATCATCGTAACAGAAAGATCAAATTTCTGCGGTCCGACCGTGGAGGAGAGTATCTTAGTTACGAGTTTAGCACACATATGAAAGACTGTGGAATAGTTTCACAACTCACGCCTGCCGGAACACCATAACGTAATGGTGTGTCAGAACGTCATAATCGTACTTTATTGGATATGGTTCGATCTATGATGTCTCTGACTGACTTGCCACTGTATTTTTGGGGTTATGCACTGGAAACCGCTGCATTCACTTTAAATAGGGCACCATCTAAATCCGTTGAAAAGACACCGTATGAATTATGGTTTGGAAACAAACCTAAGATGTCATTTCTTAAAGTTTGGGGATGCGATGTTTATGTGAAGAAACTTCAATCGGATAAACTCGAACCCAAAGCGGAAAAATGCATCTTCATAGGATACCCTAAGGAAACGATTGGGTATACCTTCTATCACAGATCCGAGGGCAAGGTCTTTGTTGCCAAGAATGGATCCTTTCTTGAGAAGGAGTTTCTCGCGAAAGGTGTGAGTAGTCAGAAGGTAGAACTCGAAGAGGTTATTGAACCTTCTCTTCATGAAATGGCGAGTAGTGCAGCACCGGAAGTTGTTTCGGAGCTGACTTCACCTAATGAAGAGAGAGCTAATGATATTGATCATGAAACTCCGAAAGAGGACACTACCGAACCTCGCAGGTCAAGCAGGACACGTGCAGCTCCTGAACTGTACGGCAATCCTGTTATGAATTTCATGATTGATGAAATAGATGACCCTGCGACGTATGAAGAAGCGAGGATGAGCCCTGATTCCAAAAAATGGCTAGAAGCCATGAAATTCGAGATGGAATCCATTACGAAAACCAGGTTTGGACCTTGGTGGACTTACCTCACGATCGAAAGGCCGTTGAGAATAAATGGATTTTCAAAAGAAAAACTGATGCTGATGGTAATGTAACCATCTATAAGGCTCGACTTGTCGCAAAGGGGTTTCGACAAATTCAAGGAGTTGACTATGATGAGACATTCTCTCCCGTAGCGATGCTTAAGTCGGTTAGGATTATGTTAGCAATTGTTGCATATTTCGATTATGAAATATGGCAGATGGATGTCAAAACTGCGTTCCTCAATGGTAATATTGAAGAAGAGTTGTATATGATACAACCTAAGGGTTTTGTCGATCCTAAGGATGCTGATAAGGTGTGCAAACTTCAGCGATCCATCTATGGACTGAAGCAAGCATCCCGGAGTTGGAATCTCCGCTTTGATGAGGTGATCAAAGAGTTTGGATTTGTCCAAACTTATGGAGAGGCTTGTATTTACAAGAAAGTGAGTGGGAGCAATGTGGCATTTCTGATATTATATGTGGATGACATATTATTGATTGGAAATGATATAGATCTTTTAAACAGTGTTAAAATTTATCTAAACAGCAAATTTTCGATGAAGGACCTTGGTGAAGCTTCATATATATTAGGCATTAAAATCTATAGAGATAGATCAAGACACCTAATTGGGCTATCGCAGAGTACATACCTTGATAAGATATTAAAGAAGTTTAATATGGACGGAAGTAAGAAGGGGTACTTACCTATGTTGCAAGGAAAGACATTGAGTAAGACTCAAAGTCCGGCTACGGCGGAAGAAAGAGAGATAATGGATAAGATCCCCTATGCCTCAGCCATAGGCTCTATAATGTATGCCATGCTATGTACAAGACCGGATGTGGCACATGCTATTAGTTTGACTAGTAGGTACCAATCTAATCCAGGTTCGGAACACTGGATAGCGGTCAAGAATATCCTTAAGTACTTGAGAAGAACTAAGGATATGTTTCTTGTATACGGAGGTGAAGAAGAGCTAGTCGCTAAGTGTTATGTCGATGCTAGCTTTGACACTGATCCGGATGACTCTAAGTCTCAATCCGGATACGTATTTCTCTTGAACGGAGCAGCAGTTAGTTGGAGGATCTCCAAACAACCTGTGGTGGCTGGATCAACGACGGAGGCGGAATATGTTGCTGCTTCAGAAGCAGCGCAGGAAGCGGTTTGGATGAAGGAGTTCATAATGGAACTGGGTGTGGTTCCTAGTGCGTTGGACCCAATGGTGATCTATTGTGACAACAATGGAGCTATAGCCAACGCCAAGGAACCAAGGTCTCACAAGAATTCCAAGCATATTAAGCGCCGGTTTCACTCCATCCGCGAGCATGTCAAGGATGGAGATATAAAGATTTGTAAAGTGCACACGGACCTGAATAGATCCGTTTACTAAAGTACTCCCTAGGGAAAAACATGATCAACACCAGAACAGGGTGACCATAAAGGTGGGTTCAGTGCTATGAAGGTGTTATGTTGAGGCTCATGGATCAAGAGTGGAATTTGTCAATCCCGATGACGGATAGATATACTCTGGGCCCTCTCGGTGATATCACATTAAGATAGCTTGCAAGCAAGTGATGTGATCACTAGAATGTTATATCACGGGAACGAGAAAAGAGTGCATGTCGGTAACGAGATCAAACTAGGTATTTGGATACCGATGATCGAATCTCGGACATGTATTATATCATGAGACAATGGGATTAAATTGCTGACGTTAAAGGTTCTCACGATCACAGAAGTCATCGTTGAATATGCAGGAGTCAGTATGGATCTCCGGGTCCCACTTCTGATTATTGATCTGAGAGGAGTCTCAATCATGTCTGCATTATTCGCGAACCGTAGGGTGACACACTTAAGGGTTGCCGGACACCATTTAGGAGCACATATGTTCCAGACAAAAGGTTTGCAAAGCGCAGGAAATGTTTCGACAGAAACCGGAATTGTTTCGGGTGAAATTGCAGAAAGTGGTTCTGCATGTGATATTGAAATGTTGCAAGGGGTTTTATGTGAATGTTTGTTAATTAAAGTAATTAACAAAATTCTGAATAAAATAAATAAAAGAGTTTTATTAATTGAGAGTTGCATTTAATTTGGTGGAAATTAAATACATGTGAGTGGGATTTTGGGTGGAGGCCATGTTTATGTGAGTGGAGGTTCACCACATGAATGAAGGAGGGGAGGAGTCCCCCCCTCATGCGCCGGCTATGGGAGGGGAGGGGTCTCCCTCCCTCCTATATAAAGCCCCCCTCTCCCCTCTCACAAAACACACCTCCTCATGAAGGATCTCTCTCCCCCACTAGATATTTCCCCATGGTCTCGGATTAGCGAGATACATGTTCCCGGTGGCCTTGCGTCTGGAAGGAGTTGCCGCTTCCGCTGATTCGCTGGAGCGAGGAGGTGGAGGTTGTCCGGTGGCTTGAACGTGTGTGCGAGGACGGATGCGCTGCTGATTTGCGGCGCTCGGACTTCCACACGATCTTGAGATCGGAAAGCGTACGACTACATCAACCACGAGTTCCTACTCGTTAACAAAACTCGTTGTCTTCGAGGGTAAGTTCTCCATGGATGTATGTCCACCCGTTGCTCTGTATCTAGTAGATAGATCTTGGCGTATAGTTCTCATCATAGGAATTTTTTTGTTTTCTATGCTACGGACCCAACAGTGGTGTCAGAGCCAGGTCTATGCGTAGGTGCTTTGCACGGGTAGTACACATATGTTTATATGTGGGCGATGATGATCATGTTATTGCATCTTCTATGTACTTTGGATATTGGTGGCATAGTGGGATGAAGCGGCCCGGACCAACCTTACATGTCATCGTACATGAGACCGGTTCCACGACTGACATGCAACTAGTTTTGCATAAGTGGCTAGCGGGTGTCTGTCTCTCCTACTATAGTCAATATCTGATTTACAACGAGTTGCTAATAACTTGGTTATCCTCGTTGTGGTTCATGTTCGTAGGTAAGACCGGTTCTATCTCCGAAAGCCCTAAGCCACGTAAAACTTGCAATTGATAAATTAGAGGCGTCTAGTTTAGATCATTGCTGGGCTAGTGTATTGATATGGTATTGTTGTAAGTAGATGTATGATAGATACTCTTACAACTCACTTAACGTGTAAATTCCATAGACCTTGGCCTTACACACAAAGGAATGATAGAGATCATACGACGATGCAAATGATAGAGATCAAATGCATGGACCATATCACCTCACTTCACACATTAGATGTTAGCGTCTTATATTGCTAGTTTGGCGCTTTTGGTAGCATTATAAGATGATCCCTCATTTAGATATCAAGATAAAATGTGTTCTTCCTTAAGTATGCACCGTTTTGTGGATCGTGTTTTGAGGCATCACGTGATGATCGGGTGTTCTCGACTCTACGCTTTCATACAACGGGTGTAAGACAGTTTTACACACGCGAATACTAAGGTTCTTACTTGACGAGCCTAGCATGTACAGACATGGCCTCGGAACACGGACCGAAAGGTTAAGCATGGGTCATATAGTTGATATGATGCCCATATAGATGCTCGCCTTTGAAGCTACACCGACTCACGTGATGATCGGACTTGGTGTAGTGGATTTGGTTCATGTAATCACCAAAAGGACACGAGGGATGTCGTTTTTGAGTGGGAGTTTATTAGTAATTTGGATTAGTTGAACTCAATCTATCATAAACTTAGTCTAAATATATTTTACAAATTCTGTTGTAGATGGCACCACCTGCTTTTAATTTCAATGTGTTCATGGAGAAAGAGAAGCTTGCTGCAAATGGTAGCAACTTCACCAACTGGGCTATGAATTTGAGGATTCTCCTCACTGATGCACAAAACCAATATGTGCTAGAGGCGCCGCTAGGCCCCCCACCAGCTCCTGATGCCCCTGGCAAGGAAAAGAACGTCTATATAACTCGTCAGGAGGACCACAACTTAGTTCATTGCGGCATATTGTATGGGCTAGAGCCAGAACTTCGAAAACGTTTCGAAAATGGCAATGCCTTTGATACCATGGGAGAATTCAAAATGATTTTCGACACCCATGCTGCCGTAGAGAGTTATAATGCTTCTGAAAAGTTCTTTAGCTGCATGATGGAAGAGAACAGCTCCGTTAGTGAGCACATACTCAAAATTTCTGGGTACGCCGATAAGCTTGTGTCCTTGGGAATAACGATCCCCATTGACTTAGGCATACATCGTGTTCTCCAATCTCTGCCACCTAGCTACAAGAGCTTCGTGATGAACTATAATATGCAGGGCATGAAGAAGTCTCTTCCCGAGCTTCTGTCAATGCTTAAGACTGCATAAGTGGAAATTAGGAAAGAACATCAAGTGTTGATGATCAATAAGACCACCGGTTTCAAGAAGGACAAGAAAGGCAAGCAGAAGGGAAAGAAGGGCGGCAAATCTGTTGCCGGGCCTGAAAAGAAACCCCGAGCTGGCCCTAAGTCTGACACCGAGTGCTACTATTGCAAGGGGACTGGCCATTGGAAGCGCAACTGCCCCAAGTATTTGGCGGACAAGAAGGCCGGCAAGGCAAACAAAGGTATATGTGATATACATGTTATTGGTGTGTACTTGACTAGTACTCGCAGTAGCACCTGGGTATTTGATACGGGATCGGTTGCTAATATATGTAACTCGGTTCAGGGGCTGCGGAACAAGCGACAACTAGCAAGGGATGAGGTCACGATGCGGGTCGGCAATGGATCAAGAGTTGATGTGATCGCCGTCGGAACGCTGCCTCTCCATATGCCGTCGGGATTGGTTATAAACCTGAATAATTGTTATTTGGTGCCTGCACTGAGCATGAACATTGTATCCGGATCGTGTTTGATGCAAAGTGGTTATTCGTTTAAGTCTGAAAACAATGGTTGTTCGATTTATATGAATAATATCTTTTATAGTCATGCACCTGTGTTGAATGGTTTATTTCTGTTGGATCTCGATAGTAGTATTACGCATATTCATAATGTTGATGCTAAAAGGATTAAACTTGATAATGATATATCTGCATATATGTGGCACTGCCGTCTAGGTCATATTGGCGTTAAACGCATGAAGAAACTCCATTCTGATGGACTTTTGGAATCACTTGATTTTGAATCATTTGATACATGTGAGCCATGCCTTATGGGAAAGATGACTAGAACGCCGTTTTCCGGTTCAATGGAACGGGCGACAGATTTATTGGAAATCATACATACTGATGTGTGTGGACCAATGAGTGTGTCGGCGCGAGGTGGATATCGTTATTTTGTTACTTTCACGGATGATTTGAGTAGATACGGGTATATCTATTTGATGAAACATAAGTCTGAAACCTTTGAAAAGTTCAAAGAATTTCAGAATGAAGTGGCAAATCATCGTAACAGAAAGATCAAATTTCTGCGGTCCGACCGTGGAGGAGAGTATCTTAGTTACGAGTTTAGCACACATATGAAAGACTGTGGAATAGTTTCACAACTCACGCCTGCCGGAACACCATAACGTAATGGTGTGTCAGAACGTCATAATCGTACTTTATTGGATATGGTTCGATCTATGATGTCTCTGACTGACTTGCCACTGTATTTTTGGGGTTATGCACTGGAAACCGCTGCATTCACTTTAAATAGGGCACCATCTAAATCCGTTGAAAAGACACCGTATGAATTATGGTTTGGAAACAAACCTAAGATGTCATTTCTTAAAGTTTGGGGATGCGATGTTTATGTGAAGAAACTTCAATCGGATAAACTCGAACCCAAAGCGGAAAAATGCATCTTCATAGGATACCCTAAGGAAACGATTGGGTATACCTTCTATCACAGATCCGAGGGCAAGGTCTTTGTTGCCAAGAATGGATCCTTTCTTGAGAAGGAGTTTCTCGCGAAAGGTGTGAGTAGTCAGAAGGTAGAACTCGAAGAGGTTATTGAACCTTCTCTTCATGAAATGGCGAGTAGTGCAGCACCGGAAGTTGTTTCGGAGCTGACTTCACCTAATGAAGAGAGAGCTAATGATATTGATCATGAAACTCCGAAAGAGGACACTACCGAACCTCGCAGGTCAAGCAGGACACGTGCAGCTCCTGAACTGTACGGCAATCCTGTTATGAATTTCATGATTGATGAAATAGATGACCCTGCGACGTATGAAGAAGCGAGGATGAGCCCTGATTCCAAAAAATGGCTAGAAGCCATGAAATTCGAGATGGAATCCATTACGAAAACCAGGTTTGGACCTTGGTGGACTTACCTCACGATCGAAAGGCCGTTGAGAATAAATGGATTTTCAAAAGAAAAACTGATGCTGATGGTAATGTAACCATCTATAAGGCTCGACTTGTCGCAAAGGGGTTTCGACAAATTCAAGGAGTTGACTATGATGAGACATTCTCTCCCGTAGCGATGCTTAAGTCGGTTAGGATTATGTTAGCAATTGTTGCATATTTCGATTATGAAATATGGCAGATGGATGTCAAAACTGCGTTCCTCAATGGTAATATTGAAGAAGAGTTGTATATGATACAACCTAAGGGTTTTGTCGATCCTAAGGATGCTGATAAGGTGTGCAAACTTCAGCGATCCATCTATGGACTGAAGCAAGCATCCCGGAGTTGGAATCTCCGCTTTGATGAGGTGATCAAAGAGTTTGGATTTGTCCAAACTTATGGAGAGGCTTGTATTTACAAGAAAGTGAGTGGGAGCAATGTGGCATTTCTGATATTATATGTGGATGACATATTATTGATTGGAAATGATATAGATCTTTTAAACAGTGTTAAAATTTATCTAAACAGCAAATTTTCGATGAAGGACCTTGGTGAAGCTTCATATATATTAGGCATTAAAATCTATAGAGATAGATCAAGACACCTAATTGGGCTATCGCAGAGTACATACCTTGATAAGATATTAAAGAAGTTTAATATGGACGGAAGTAAGAAGGGGTACTTACCTATGTTGCAAGGAAAGACATTGAGTAAGACTCAAAGTCCGGCTACGGCGGAAGAAAGAGAGATAATGGATAAGATCCCCTATGCCTCAGCCATAGGCTCTATAATGTATGCCATGCTATGTACAAGACCGGATGTGGCACATGCTATTAGTTTGACTAGTAGGTACCAATCTAATCCAGGTTCGGAACACTGGATAGCGGTCAAGAATATCCTTAAGTACTTGAGAAGAACTAAGGATATGTTTCTTGTATACGGAGGTGAAGAAGAGCTAGTCGCTAAGTGTTATGTCGATGCTAGCTTTGACACTGATCCGGATGACTCTAAGTCTCAATCCGGATACGTATTTCTCTTGAACGGAGCAGCAGTTAGTTGGAGGATCTCCAAACAACCTGTGGTGGCTGGATCAACGACGGAGGCGGAATATGTTGCTGCTTCAGAAGCAGCGCAGGAAGCGGTTTGGATGAAGGAGTTCATAATGGAACTGGGTGTGGTTCCTAGTGCGTTGGACCCAATGGTGATCTATTGTGACAACAATGGAGCTATAGCCAACGCCAAGGAACCAAGGTCTCACAAGAATTCCAAGCATATTAAGCGCCGGTTTCACTCCATCCGCGAGCATGTCAAGGATGGAGATATAAAGATTTGTAAAGTGCACACGGACCTGAATAGATCCGTTTACTAAAGTACTCCCTAGGGAAAAACATGATCAACACCAGAACTCCATGGGTGTTAGATTTATCACTATGTAAACTAGATTATTGTCTCTAGTGCAAGTGGGAGACTGAAGGAAATATGCCCTGAGAGGCAATAATAAAGTTATTATTATGTATTCCTTGTATATGATAGATGTTTATTTTGCATGCTATAATTGTATTGATAGGAAACATCAATGCATGTGTGTTTAATAAACAAAAAGGGTTCCTAGTTATGCCTCTCTTATAGACTAGCTTGTTGATTAACAAGATGATCAAAGTTTCCTGATCATGGACATTGGATGTTGTTAATAACAAGGTCACATCATTTGTGAAATGATGTGATGAACATTCATCCTAAGTATAGCATTACGATCAAGTCATTATGTTTATATTGCTATAACATCATACAAAGTAGTATTAGTCCTTAGACCATGAGATCATGTTAATTGCTAACACCGGAAGAGTATCTTGATAACATCAAACGTCACACCGTAACAGGGTGACCATAAAGGTGGGTTCAGTGCTATGAAGGTGTTATGTTGAGGCTCATGGATCAAGAGTGGAATTTGTCAATCCCGATGACGGATAGATATACTCTGGGCCCTCTCGGTGATATCACATTAAGATAGCTTGCAAGCAAGTGATGTGATCACTAGAATGTTATATCACGGGAACGAGAAAAGAGTGCATGTCGGTAACGAGATCAAACTAGGTATTTGGATACCGATGATCGAATCTCGGACATGTATTATATCATGAGACAAAGGGATTAAATTGCTGGAAATAGCCGAAGCTAACTTGAGTAAAGCCGAGGGTACGAAAGAATTAGTTGAAGCAAAGCTAGCTCTTAGACGAGCTAGGGTACGAATCGAGGCTGTCAATTGGATTCCCCCCTCCAATTGAAGACAATCCAAGGGTTTATAGTTGATACAAAGAAAAAGGGAAGAGGGGTTAAAGGTTCTCACGGTCACAGAAGTCATCGTTGAATATGCAGGAGTCAGTATGGATCTCCAGGTCCCGCTTCTGATTATTGATCTGAGAGGAGTCTCAATCATGTCTGCATTATTCGCGAACCGTAGGGTGACACACTTAAGGGTTGCCAGACACCATTTAGGAGCACATATGTTCCAGACAAAAGGTTTGCAAAGCGTAGGAAATGTTTCGATAGAAACCGGAATTGTTTCGGGTGAAATTGCAGAAAGTGGTTCTGCATGTGATATTGAAATGTTGCAAGGGGTTTTATGTGAATGTTTGTTAATTAAAGTAATTAACAAAATTCTGAATAAAATAAATAAAAGAGTTTTATTAATTGAGAGTTGCATTTAATTTGGTGGAAATTAAATACATGTGAGTGGGATTTTGGGTGGAGGCCATGTTTATGTGAGTGGAGGTTCACCACATGAATGAAGGAGGGGAGGAGTCCGCCCCCTCATGCGCCGGCTATTGGAGGGGAGGGGTCTCCCTCCCTCCTATATAAATCCCCCCTCTCCCCTCTCACAAAACACACCTCCTCGTGAAGGATCTCTCTCCCCCTCTAGATATTTCCCCATGGTCTCGGATTAGCGAGATACATGTTCCCGGTGGCCTTGCGTCTGGAAGGAGTTGCTGCTTCCGCTGATTCACTGGAGCGAGGAGGTGGAGGTTGTCCGGTGGCTTGAACGTGTGTGCGAGGACGGATGCGCTGCTGATTTGCGGCGCTCGGACTTCCACACGATCTTGAGATCGGCAAGCGTACGACTACATCAACCACGAGTTCCTACTCGTTAACAAAACTCATTGTCTTCGAGGGTAAGTTCTCCATGGATGTATGTCCACCCGTTGCTCTGTATCTAGTAGATAGATCTTGGCGTATAGTTCTGATCATAGGAATTTTTTTGTTTTCTATGCTGCGGACCCAACAGTTAATTGGTGCCGTATGTGGGAAACTTGAACGCTGGAACCATGGATTCGGTGGAACCCTTTTTGTCAAACAACAACCCCACAAAAGCAGATCCACGCCCGCCCACCCCTGTGATATTACCCGCCGAATTCAACGGCGGATCCGATCTAATCATCAGAAGCTTCCACTTCCAAGGAGAAGACCCCCAGGAATCAGACCCTTCGAACCTGATTACATCAGAACCGTCGGCGGAAAAGACTGCACCTACGATGTTTCTAGCATCATCTGTTGGATCCTCTATGGAGGTCACGGCGGAAATCGAAGCACGAGAGGAAACAAGCAAGACGAGACAGATCTAGGGGGACCTTGATGGTCTTTACGACAATCTCCCTTTCGGATTAGATTCCCCACTAACTCCACCACGCGAAACAAGCCCATCAAACTCTGAACCCAAGGAAAGCAGCGAAAACATTGACTTTAGAATAAGGACGTCAGAAATATACCTAGAGCAGAAATTTACGGACTTCTCTGATCTATCTGAAATTATCTCCCCAATTCGGATGACGATGCTACAAGTCCATATATTACCTAGCACCAAGTATGCGTAATCATCGGCGACGCATCGAGCCAGCAAGACTCCAACGGTAATCCTATTTTAACCCCGATGATATCCTATTAAGCGGGAATACAGGAAACCACGGAAACGAAGGAAATCACGGAAACGGGGAAGATCCAGCAAACAACTACGTAACCCTAGGAGGAGGAGAGCCACGCAGAGGCGAGAGGCAAACTCTCCGGCGGCCAACCGAAGCATGGGAAAAAGCAAGAGCAGCAATTTTGGGTGCAATTCCCATGACAGCTGACGCCACGCGTGAGGATCTAATAGCATACCAATATTTTCTCTATCACAAAAAAAGACCTGCTAAGGATGCAGAGGCAGCTCGACGAAAAAAAAGACTTGCTGACGTATCTAGCCTACGACAGGCCTAGCTAAGCTCTACCCAAGGATCAGGGAGCATGACAGGAGGAGCACCATCAAGAAGGGGAACATATCGACTACAGAACATCCCCGAAAAAGAACGAAGTGAACTGATCCAAGATCTAGATCTGTCTTTCATGTCAATAGATCAAGCAGGAAATATCAAGGCAAAAACAGCTCAAGCAGCAATTGTGGCTACACAAACATACCAGATCACAACTCAACCTGCACCCGACAATCCTCGTGCATCCCTCCACTGCTCCGCCTTGATGAACCTCGGCATGGTGGGAGCATCTCTCGCACAGGCAGAGCAGGGAACCATATGGCAACCCGATAGATCCCCACGCCATCGCAGCAGCCCTTGGCAAATAGGTCACACCTGATGATCAAGATCGCCACATCCGGTCCACTTCTCGGGATTCGAGCCGTGGAATGATGCACGAAACGATATTTCACAGCGAAGGATCGATCGATCTAGGGAAGAGCGTAGCCATCGAAGATATTATGACGGTGAAAGCGAGAAAGAGCAAGAACTATGTGAAGCTAGTTGCTTTACCCTACGTGTTTGCAAGACTCTAGTACCGAAAGACTTCAAACTACCTCAGGATCGTCAGAAATACGACAGCCTCCAAGAGCCCGAAGCTTGGTTGACAGATTATTTGGCCACAATTAAACTACAAGGTGGCTCCAAGGCCACTGCAATGCAAAGCTTGCAACTGCATTAAACCAGCGCGGCTTACTCTTGGTTACGACAATTACCCAAAGACTCTATCACCAGCTGGAACGACATGGAGGACAAGTTTATCAGAAATTTCAATTCTACCTTTAAGCGACCCGCATCCCTAGAACAATTACGAGTATGTAAACAAAATCCAAGAGAATCAATACGAGCTTTCATTCAGTGGTGGGGCATTAAACTCAGCTAAAACGATATCCGATGGAAGATCAATTGACGACGGGCTCCGTCGACAAGAATTCATTGAAGAACTGGGACTAATCAAACCAAAGACAATTTCGCAGCTGATGGAAATAGCCAATCGTTGGGGTGATGGAGAAGATGCATTACACAACAAAAGAGCCTGCTCACCCGAAGAAGACATGGATAGGCAAAACAACAATAAAAGGCGATGAAACAGCGATGGGTATATCACACCAAGTTATGTTGCAGCCGGTTTTTCTAGAGGGGACAACCGACGAAGCGACGACTACAATAACGGGTACCACAGCAGCAGGGACGGCACTGGAGGAAGCCAGCCGCATCAACAGTACCAGCCAACAAATCGAGACCCACCTATGTCAGCGGGACAAATGTTGGAAGGGCCATGCAATATGCACTTCTACGTAGACTCGATAGGGAAAAGGCGATCCAATCACCTCCTAAAGGATTGTCAAGCAATCTTAAAAATGCAGGAGCTATGCAATGTAAGGGCAACCGAAGCAACAAACAGAGGCTACGTTACTACACCTGGCACTTTTGCTACCGGTGCATCGAGAATATCATTTTGCGGCCCGAAAGTTGAGGCGCCCAGGCAACGCGGTACCCAAGTTGCCTTTAATGAGACGCGATGACCATAGTTGGCGTGCCAAATACTCAGAGGGCCTTTTTCGGCACGAATTCAACTTTACATTTCAATACAAAATATCAGGCTAACGGCCGTCAACTTGGGCCCCCTGTCAGTTTTCGCCGTTATGTCGCTCCGTCGCTTAGGCGTGAATTGGGCTTGCAGCGTTGGTGCCTGCATCCATTACGCATCTTCTTCTTCCCCGGAGCGGCAATCAGTGGGGTGTCGTGGCCATGGCACGGAGCGAGGACGTGGACGAACCTGCTCGGCCCTGCTCTCCTCCCTGTAGGCTTGCAGCATTGGCACCTGCATCCATTATGCGTCTTCTTCTTACCCGGAGCGGCAATCTGTGGTCGCGGCCATGGCACGGAGCTGGGACGTGACAAACCTGCTCGGCCCTGCTCTCCTCCCCATCCCGAGTCGGAGCTCGCCCTCACCATGGCCGCACCCATGGCACGGTGCGGTGACGAGAATTGGTTCCCTGTGAGATCTGTCACTGTGTTGACCATGCTCGGTCCTGTTTTCCTCCTCTAGAATCCGAGCCCACCGTCGCCGTGGTCACCCGCACCAATTCTACCACCTCGGCTGAGGTCTCTGTGGTAGCTCAAGTTCTGCCATGTTGAACCTGTAAGCGAATTCGGAGCTGGGCAACGGTAACCCGTTGTTGAACCTATATGGATTTTGCTAAAGATTGTGTGCCGCTCCAAGGTCTTCGGCTGATGCCTTCGGCTTCTGCCAACGTCCACCGCTGATGTGAGATCATTTAGTTACTTCAATACAAAATTTCGACCAATTTAACTTGTTGATGTATTCCTTGACAATTATAATATAATCGACCACTAGAAATATTTTGTAGTGTGCATGAGCATGATCAGTAATATAATTGAACACTAGAAATTTTAAGGCACTCCATATAAAGGAGTAGATTAACATATATATATATATAGAAGATTCACTAGAGACACCACGGATATATTGTCTTACATGCCACACACAAGTAATAATTAACTAAAACAAAATAAAACCAGGGGCAGCAGCCGGAGGCCGGGTCACGGAGACGCCTAGCAGCGCAGGGGCATCGGCAGGAGGCAGGGACATCCTAGTCTAGGGGATACAGGCCAGTCCTGACATAATCCCGGAGGAATTTGCCGAAGGCTGCGTGCCCCACCAAGGTAATCGGCCTATGCCTTCTGCCTCCACCTCTGGCAACACCCACCGCATGCTGGATCATGCTGTCGAGGTCCACATTGATTGCTCTGGCACAAAATGGGCAAAAAAGTCTCCCCCTACGGTAGAAATGGATTAGCCCACACCGTAACCGCCTCAGCACGTAGCGGCTCTTGTTGTCCCTGGATTCCTTGATAGCGTCCACGTTATCATCATCCTCCTGTTGATTTTTAAGAACATAACTTAGAACTCATACATATGATTGAATTGTGTTACAACTCAAGAATAGACAACATGTATATGTAAGACAATATATTCGTGGATATCAAAGAGAAAGCATCTCAACAATAGTTTGATCAGTTCATATATCATTTCATCTCAACACAATGACAATTAATTGCATCAGAGTGTATGTAGAATAAATCTAGGGGCCTCATAAGTTTCTTCAGGAATGGAGTGAGTGAACCAAGTAACAATTGAACAACCTATAATGTTCTTGTACATCGCCCCAGGTTCGCTAACTCATCCCTGAAAAAATCTAACACCAATGTGTCTGCCTCTCTTTTGGGGCAAATTTGAATCATTGGCCACCATAAGAAATTGAAATGTAATTGTACAAAACAATATTCAGGGATATACATAGTCAGGTAACAAGCCTAAATATTGTAATTATAAATAAAAAACCAAACAATTAATCTTTAGGTACATGTTAAAAATACTTATGATCAAAACCATTCATTTACATATGCATCATATGAATCATTCAAAGATCAAAAACAATTCAAGGATCATATATGTAGTTCCATATGAGAATAAATCAAGGGCCTCATAATTTGTCTCAGAGATGGAATTGGAGAACCAAAATACCAACAACACAACCTATATTGTTTATGTAAATTGCTGCCTCAGGTTCACTAACCATCCCTAAGAAAACGACACCATCAGATTCCCTTGCACTATTTTGGGCAAAACTGAATCATTTGGCTCAGTAAGGAATATAAATGTAATGTTATAGGCATGTTGTGTATCGAAATCAACACTCAATTAGCAAACTCAACTAGGTGGCAGATGAGCAGATTGGGGTTTTGTGACTAGATGGATTGGGGTTTTGTGACTAGATGGCAGATGCATCAAGCGACCGTTCGAACCATATATATACTACCCTACTTCAAGAGCAAAAGAATATATACACTGTCGTGGTGTGGAACATGGCAGTACCATCGGGGATGGCTTGAAGGGGACAATTAGGATGCTATCGGTGGCTACTCGCAACGGGTTGGGCACAAATACTACAAACACAATGATGTACCTAGGCTCGAAGCCCTCTTGGCGAGGTAACACCCCTACTCCTATAAGGATCTACTATCAAAGGGGGAGAGTGCCCAATATAGATGCTCCTTGAGTTGTTTCCTTAGCTACTTCTTGCTTGAAATTGTGTAAGTCCTTCCTCTTGTGTCTACCTAGAACCCTAGCACTACCCCCCTTATATGTAGGTTGAGGAGGTAGCTTACAAGGTGGGTTCTAGGGTTTACCATTTGGATTTGGGCCTTACAAAGTGGGTCGGCTGGACAGGGCCAAACGGTAGGCCCGGGTCCAGTCAAGCCTCTAGTACAGGGGAGGACCATGCTATAGTGCACAACGCCACTGCTTTACTCGTCATCCGACTCTTGATCCGTCAGCCGATTCTTTATGCGTAAGCCGAAGCTTTCCTCGTCAGCCCTTGATTTGCTCGTTAGCCTCCCGTAGAGGCACAATTGTCCAGTAGCGCCGGCCAGGCCAGCCAGCCTATCCGGTCAAAGGTGCGCTTAGCAAGGAGCGTCACCCCTACCGTACCGTGGCCAGCGGATCCGAGGCGGCCGGCTAGGAGGGCCTCCTAGCCAGTTCTTCTGGCTGCCCGGCTAGACGAGCCAGCCGGGGAAACTTGAATGCGGACCAGGTGGGTATTCCACTCGGTTGTTGTTCCTTGATCTGGGTTCAGACGGCCTGTGCTCCTTGGAGCTAGCCGGTTGGTCCCGTCTTGGCCTACCCGGGGGTCATCCCCCTGACATACTCGATTGAGCAAATCCTATGTATGAACAGTGAAATCTATGAATGCGACTAGAGAAGCTAGCAATGTAGTACCTCAGACTCCTCATCAGGGACCCTCCTCCTCGAACTCGTCATTTTCCGCGATTGCTTCGAAGATTTCTTGGATGGCGATGGGATCGCTGATGTAGAGCACCGGATTGCCTCCGCCTGCCGCCTGCCCCCCATCCAGATCTGCCGCTGGCACCACGACGTTGTCGGCCACCTGCTGCTCGGCGGCGATGGCTACTGGCTGGACGGATGAGCTCGAACCCTAGACGGTGTGACGACGAGTGGCGTTCGTGCCTAGAGAAGACGCCTCCGCCTGCTTGGCGACGACTGGGCCATCTGCTACTGCGCCTTCAACTGGCTTCACCTCCGGCTCTTCTCCACGCGTACGCTTCATGGTGCACCTAGGGAAGGAGGTGGTGCAAGCCAAGGAGCTTCGACGCGTGCGGTAGGTGCAAATTGGGGTTTTGGGACTAGATAGATTGGGGAAAATGACACGAGCTCATGGAAGAAGAAGGTCGAGCGGGTTTATAAACACTGGACCATTCGTAGTCCTCGAGTGGACATGGTTGGTGGGTGGAGGGGATAGGGCTACCATGATCTCCATCTTTTTTTCGGGTTCCCTTTTTTTTGAAACAACCACGATCTCCACTTTAGAACTGCATTGAAAACATGCTCATGGCAGACCTCGATTCCACTGCATGCAAGTGGCGTGGAACCAATTTCTAGCAACGTTAGATCTACTCGAGGGCCCCCTTGACTCATGGAAGTTACTTGCGGTAGGGCCCAGCTGGAAGTGAGATTGAGAGCGCTGCATAAAAATGGGATATGTCTTACTAAAATCAAGTGGCAATAAATTGCAGTGTCCCGTCGACAACCGTGCACTCGATGACCTTGTTGCCCTGTGCATGTGTTGTAGTAGCAGTAGTAGCCTTTGCAGACTAGATTAAACGTGACATGACCACTCGACGACTTTTTCCATGGA
Organism: Avena eriantha; assembly: GCA_910589775.1. Classification (NCBI taxonomy): domain Eukaryota; kingdom Viridiplantae; phylum Streptophyta; class Magnoliopsida; order Poales; family Poaceae; genus Avena; species Avena eriantha. The sequence goes on from OU342741.1 coordinate 62,599,864, forward strand.
CGGCATCATGTTCCTTCTTGTAGAAGTCTTGCTGAGGGAGGCGTCCGTGCTGTCTCACGCTGTACTGTGAAGGGCACGGCATGTGCAACGATCCTTGTTGGATCACACAGGATCAACGGTTGGTGTGCACGATCTGTGTGGCAACTGTGACAACCAATCAGGGCGTAGCAGACAGAGTGAGCACACATTTGGGCTTCTACGAAAGAGAGAGAGAGAGATAGAGAGATAGATAGAGAGAGAGGGCAAAACTGAGTAGTATCAAAAAACCAAGGGAAAAACTGAGTAGTATAAAAATGGAAAGTGAGTGTCTTCTACAATGAAATACATCATGGCATACATCAAATTATGCCAAGATAGATCCACTAGAGTTCATTGGATGTGTGTTCTTCTCATAAACCACATGGATCCACTAGAGTTCACAACATGTGTGTTATTGTGATAAACCACATGGATCCACCAGTTTCATTGCATGTGTGTTCTTTTAACAAACCACATATAGATCCACCAGTGTCATTGCATGTGTGTTCTTTTCATGAACCACGACTAGAGTCAGTGAATGTTTGTTCTTTCACAAACCACACAAAGATCCACCAGAGTCATTGCATGCCTGTTCTTTTCATAAACCACAGCTAGAATCATTGCATGTCTGTTCTTTTCACAAACCACATATGGATCCACCAGAGTCATTGCATGTGTGTTCTTTTCACAAACCACATATGGATCCACCAGTGTTATTGAAATGTGTGTTCTTTTCATTAACCATAGCTAGAATCATTACATGTCTGTTCTTTTCACCAACCACATATGGATCCACCGGTGTCATTGAAATGTGTGTTCTTTTCATTCACCACAGCTAGAGTCATTGCATGTCTGTTCTCTTCATAAACTACATATGGATCGACCAGAGTCATTGCATGGGTGTTCTTCTCACAAATCACATATGGATCCACCAGTGTCATTGAAATGTGTGTTCTTTTCATTAACCCCAGCTAGAGTCATTGCATGTTTGTTCTTTTCATAGACCACACATGGATCCACCAGAGTTATTGGATGCCTATTCTTTTCATAAACCATAGTTAGAGTCATTGCATGTGTGTTCTTTTCACAAACCACATATGGATCCACCAGTGTCATGGGATGTGTGTTCTTTTCCTAAAACACATATGGATCGACCAGTTTCATTGCATGTGTTTTTTTTCATGAACCATAGCTAGAGTCATTGCATGTCTGTTCTTTTCACAAACCACATATGGATCCACTAGAGTCATTGCATGTGTTATTTTCATTAACCATAGCTAGAGTCCTTGCATGTCTATTCTTTTCACAAACCACATATTGATCCACCAGTGTCATTGCATGTATATTCTTTTTATAAACCACATATGGATCCACCAGAGTCATTGCATGTATGTTCTTTTCATAAACAACATGGATCCACCAGTGTCATTGCATGTGTGTTCTTTCAATAAAACACAACTAGAGTCATTGCATGTCTATTCTCTTCACAAACCACATGGATCCACCAGAGTCATTGAATGTGTGTTCTTTCAATACACCACAACTAGAGTCATTGAATCTCTATTGTTTTTTTAACCACGGCTAGAGTCATTGCATGTTTGTTCTTTTCACAAACCACATATGGATCCACCAAAGTCATTGCATGTGTGTTCTTTTCACAAGCCACATGGATCCACCAGTGTCAATGCATGTGTGTTCTTATAATAAACCACAGTTAGAGTCACTAGATGTGTGTTCTCTTCATAAACCACATATGGATCCACTAGTGTCATAGCATGTGTGTTCTTCTCACAAACCACATATGGATCCACAAATTTCATTGAAATGTGTGTTCTTTTCATTAACCATAGCTAGAGTCATTGCATATCTGTTTTTTCATAGACCACACATGGATCCACCAGTGTCATTGAAATGTCTGTTCTTTACATTAACTGCAGCTCAAGTCATTGCATGTCTGTTCTTTTCATAAACCACATATGGATCCACCACTGTCATTGCATGTTTTTTCTCTCACAAAACACATATGGATCCACAAGTGTCATTGAAATGTGTGTTCTTTTCATTAACCACAGCTAGAGTCATTGCATCTATGTTCCTTTCGTAGACCACACATGGATCCACTAGATTTATTGGATGACTGTTCTTTTCCTAAACCACATATGGATCCACCAGTGTCATTGCATGTATGTTCTGTTCATAAACCACATGGATCCACCAGTGTCATTGCATGTGTGTTCTTTTAATAAACCATATCTAGAGTCATTGCATGTCTGTTCTTTTCACAAACCACATGGATCCACTAGAGTCATTGCATCTGTGTTCTTTCAATAAACCACAGCTAGAGTCATTGCATCTCTGTTATTTTCATTAACCATAGATAGAGTCATTGCATGTCTGTTCTTTTCACAAACCACATATGGATCCACCAGAGTCATTACATGTGTGTTCTTTTCACAAACCACATGGATCCACCCGTGTCATTGCATGTGTGTTGTTTTCACAAACCACATATGGATCCACCAGTGTCATTGAAATGTGTGTTCTTTTCATTAACCACAGCTCGAGTCATTGCATGTCTGTTCTTTTCATAAACCACATATGGATCCACCAGAGTCATTGCATGTGTGTTTTTCTCACAAACCACATATGGATCCACCAGTGTCATTGAAATGTGTGTTCTTTTCATGAACCACAGCTAGAGTCATTGCATGTCTGTTCTTTTCAAAGACCACACATGGATCCACCAGAGTTATTGGATGCGTGTTCTTTTCGTAAACCACAGTTAGAGTCATTGCATGTATGTTCTTTTCACAAACCACATATGGATCCACCAGTTTCATTGGATGTGTGTTCTTTTCCTAAAACACATATGGATCGACCAATCTCATTACATGTGTGTTCTTTTCATGAACCACAGCTAGAGCCATTGCATGTCTGTTCTTTTCACAAACCGCATATGGATCCACTAGAGTCATTGCATGTGTTATTTTTATTAACCATAGCTAGAGTCATTGCATGTCTGTTCTTTTCACAAACCACATATGGATCCACCGGTGTCATTGCATGTATATTATTTTTATAAACCACATATGGATCCAGCAGTGTCATTGCATGTATGTTCTTTTCATAAACAACATGGATCCACCAGTGTCATTGCATGTGTGTTCTTTTAATAAACCACAACTAGAGTCATTGCATGTCTGTTCTCTTCACAAACCACATGGATCCACTAGAGTCATTGAATGTGTGTTCTTTCAATACACCACAGCTAGAGTCATTGAATCTCTATTGTTTTTTTAACCACGGCTGGAGTCATTGCATGGCTGTTCTTTTCACGAACCACATATGGATCCACTAGAGTCATTGCATGTGTGTTCTTTTCACAAACGACATGGATCCACCAGTGTCATTGGATGTGTGTTCTTATAATAAACCAAAGTTAGAGTCACTAGATGTGTGTTCTCTTCATAAACCACATATGGATCCACTAGTGTCATAGCATGTGTGTTCTTCTCACAAACTACATATGGATCTACTAGTTTCATTGAAATGTGTGTTCTTTTCATTAACCATAGCTAGAGTCATTGCATGTCTGTTTTTTCATAGAACACACATGGATCCACCAGTGTCATTGAAATGTGTGTTCTTTTCATTAACCACGGCTCAATCATTGCATGTCTGTTCTTTTCATAAACCACATATGGATCCACCAGAGTCATTGCATGTGTGTTCTTTTCAAAAACCACATATGGATCCACCAGTGTCATTGAAATGTGTGTCCTTTTCATTAACCACATCTATAGTCATTGCATCTTTGTTCTTTTCATATACCACACATGGATCCACTAGAGTTATTGGATGTCTGTTCTTTTCATAATCCACATATGGATCCACCAGTGTCATTGCATGTATGTTCTTTTCATAAACCACATGGATCCACCAGTGTCATTGCATGTGTGTTCTTTTATAAAACCATATCTAGAGTCATTGCATGTCTGTTCTTTTCACAAACCACATGGATCCACCAGAGTCATTGCATCTGGGTTCTTTCAATAAACCATAGCTAGAATCATTGCATCTCTGTTATTTTCATTAACCACAGATAGAGTCTTTGCATGTATGTTATTTTCACAAACCACATATGGATCCACCAGAGTCATTGCATGTGTGTTCTTTTCACCAACCACATGGATCCACCAGTGTCATTGCATGTGTGTTCTTTTCACAAACCACATATGGATCCACCAGTGTCATTGAAATGTGTGTTCTGTTCATTAACCACAGGTCGAGTCATTGCATGTCTGTTCTTTTCATAAACCACATATGGATCCACTAGAGTCATTGCATGTGTTTTCTTCTCACAAACCACATATGGATCCACCAGTGTCATTGAAATGTGTGTTCTTTTCATTAACCACAGGTAGAGTCATTGCATGTCTGTTCTTTTGAAAGACCACACATGGATCCACCAGAGTTATTGGATCCCTGTTCTTTTCATAAACCACAGTTAGAGTCATTGCATGTGTGTTCTTTTCACAAACCACATATGGATCCACCAGTGTCATTGGATGTGTGTTCTTTCCCTAAAACACATATGGATCCACCAGTGTCATTGCATGTGTGTTCTTTTCATGAACCACAGCTAGAGTCATTGCATGTCTGTTCTTTTCACAAACCGCATATGGATCCACTAGAGTCATTGCATGTGTTATTTTCATTAACCATAGCTAGAGACATTGCATGCCTGTTCTTTTCACAAACCACATATGGATCCACCAGTGTCATTGAAATGTGTGTCCTTTTCATTAACCACATCTATAGTCATTGCATCTCTGTTCCTTTCATAGACCACACATGGATCCACTAGATTTATTGGATGACTGTTCTTTTCCTAAACCACATATGGATCCACCAGTGTCATTGCATGTATGTTCTTTTCATAAACAACATGGATCTACCAGTGTCGTTGCATGTGTGTTCTTTTAATAAACCACAACTAGAGTCATTGCATGTCTGTTCTCTTCACAAAACACATGGATCCACTAGAGTCATTGCATGTGTGTTCTTTCAATACTCCAGAACTAGAGCCATTGAATCTCTATTGTTTTTTTAACCACGGCTAGAGTCATTGCATGTCTGTTCTTTTCACAAACCACATATGGATCCACCAGAGTCATTGCATGTGTGTTCTTTTCACAAGCCACATGGATCCACCAGTGTCATTGCATGTGTGTTCTTATAATAAACCACAGTTAGAGTCACTAGATGTGTGTTCTCTTCATAAACCACATATGGATCCACTAGTGTCATAGCATGTGTGTTCTTCTCACAAACCACATATGGATCCACCAGTGTCATTGAAATGTGTGTTCTTTTCATTAACCATAGCTAGAGTCATTGCATGTCTGTTTTTTTCATAGACCACACATGGATCCACCAGTGTCATTGAAATGTGTGTTCTTTTCATTAACCATAGCTCGAGTCATTGCATGTCTGTTCTTTTCATAAACCACATATGGATCCACCAGAGTCATTGGATGTGTGTTCTTTTCACAAACCACATATGGATCCACCAGTGTCATTGAAATGTTTGTTCTTTTCATTAACCACAACTAGAGTCATTGCATGTCTGTTCCTTTCAGAGACCACACATGGATCCACCAGAGTTGTTGGATGCGTGTTCTTTTCATAAACCACATATGGATCCACCAGTGTCATTGCATGTATGTTCTTTTCATAAACCACATGGATCCACCAGTGTCATTGCATGTGTGTTCTTTTAATAAACCATATCTAGAGTCATTGCATGTCTGTTCTTTTCAAAAACCACATGGATCCACCAGAGTCATTGCATCTGTGTTGTTTCAATAAACCACAGGTAGAGTCATTGCTTCTCTGTTCTTTTCATTAACCAGAACTAGAGTCATTGCATGTCTGTTATTTTCACAAACCACATATGGATCCACTAGAGTCATTGCATGTGTGTTCTTTTCACAAACCACATGGATCCACCAGTGTTATTGCATGTGTGTTCTTTTCGCAAACCACATATGGACCCACTAGTGTCATTGAAATGTGTGTTCTTTTCATTAACCACAGCTTGAGTCATGGTATGTCTGTTCTCTTCATAAACCACATATGGATCCACCAGAGTCATTGCATGTGTGTTCTTCTGTCAAGCCACATATGGATCCACTAGTGTCATTGAAATGTGTGTTGTTTTCATTAACCATAGCAAGAGTCATTGCATGTCTGTTTTTTCATAGACCACACATGGATCCACCAGAGTTATTGAATGCCTGTTCTTTTCATAAACCATAGTTAGATTCATTGCATGTGTGTTCTTTTCACAAACAACATATGGATCCACCAGTGTCATTGCATGTGTGTTCTTCTCACAAACCACATATGGATCCACCAGCGTCATTGCATGTGTGTTCATTTCAGAAACCACGTGGATCCACCAGTGTCATTGCATGTGTGTTCTTTTAATAAACCAAAGCTAGAGTCACTGGATGTGTGTTCTTTTCACAAACCACATACAGATCCACAAGTGTCATTGCATGTGTGCTCTTATCACAAACCACATATGGATCAAGCGGTGTCATTGCATGTAAGTTCTTTCACAAACCACATTGATCCACCAGTGTCATTGCATGTGTGTTCTTTTAATAAAACACAGCTAGAGTCACTTGATGTGTATTCTCTTCATAAACAACATGGATTCACCACTGTCATTGCATGTTTTTTCTCTCACAAAACACATATGGATCCACAAGTGTCATTGAAATGTGTGTTCTTTTCATTAACCACAGCTAGAGTCATTGCATGTCTGTTCTTTTCATAGACCACACATGGATCCACCAGAGTTATTGGATGTCTGTTCTTTTCATAAACCACAGTTAGAGTCATTGCATGTGTGTTCTTTTCACAAAACACATATGGATCCACCAGTGTCATTCGATGTGTATTCTTTTCCTAAAACGCATATGGATCCACCAGTGTCATTGCATGTGTGTTCTTTTCATGAACCACAGCTAGAGTCATTGCATGTCTATTCTTTCCACAAACCACATATCGATCCACCCGTGTCATTGCATGTCTTTTCTTTTCATAAACCACAGATGGATCCAGCAGTGTCATTTCATGTATGTTCTTTTCATAAACCACATGGATCCACCAGTGTCATTGCATGTGTGTTCTTTTAATAAACTACAGCTAGAGTCATTGCATGTCTGTTCTTTTCAAAAAGCACACGGATCCACCAGTGTCATTGCATATGTGTTCTTTCAATAAACCACAGCTAGAGTCATTGCATGTCTATTCTTTTCATTAACCACAGCTGGAGTCATTGGATGTCAGTTCTTTTCACAAACCACATATGAGTCCACTAGAGTCATTGCATGTGTGTTCTTTTCACAAACCACATATGGATCCACTAGGATCATTGCATGTGTGTTCTTCTCACAAACCACATATGGATCCACCAGAGTCATTGCATGTGTGTTCTTTTAATAAACCACATGGATCCACCAGTGTCATTGCATGTGTGTTGTTTTAATAAACCACATCTAGAGTCATTGCATGTCTGTTCTTTTCATTAACCACAACTAGAGTCATTGCGTGTATGTTCTTTTCACAAACCACATATCGAACCACTGGAGTCATTGGATGTGTGTTCTTTTCACAAACCACATATGGATCCACCAGTGTCACTGAAATGTGTGTTCTTTTCATTAACCACAGCTAGAGTCATTGCATGTCTGTTCTTTTCACAAACCACATGGATCCACATGTGTCATTGCATGTGTGTTCTTTCAATAAACTACAGCAAGAGTCATTGCATGTCTGTTATTTTCATTAACCACAGCTAGAGTCATTGCATGTCTATTATTTTCACAAACCACATATGGATCCACTAGAGTCATTGCATGTGTGTTCTTTTCACAAACCACATATGGATCCACCAGTGTCATTGCATGTCTGTTGTTCTCACAAACCACATATGGATCCACCAGAGTCATTGCATGTGTGTTCTTTTCATCAACCACATGGATCCACCAGTGTCATTGCATGTGTGTTCTTTTAAAAAACCATAGCTAGAGTCACTGGATGTATGTTCTCTTCATAAAGCACATATGGATCCACCAGTGTCATTGCATGTGTGTTCTTCTCACAAACCACATATGGATCCACTAGTGTCATTGAAACGTGTGTTCTTTTCATTAACCACAGCTAGAGTCATTCCATGTCTGTTCTTTTCACAAACCACATATTGATCCACCAGAGTCGTTGCATGTGTGTTCTTTTCACAAACCACATATGGATCCACCAGTGTCATTAAAATGTGTGTTCTTTTCATTAACCACGGCTAGAGTCATTGCATGTCTGTTCTTTTCACAAACCACATGGATCCACCAGTGTCATTGCATGTGTGTTCTTTTCATTAACCACAACTACAGTCATTGCATGTCTGCTCTTTTGACAAACCACATATAGATCAACTAGAGTCATTGCATGTGTGTTCTTTTCACAAACCACATACGGATCCACCAGTGTCATTGAAATGTGTGTTCTTTTCATTAACCACAACTATAGTCATTGCATGTCTGTTCTTTTCACAAACCACATGGATCCACCAGTGTCATTGCATGTGTGTTCTTTCAATAAACCACACCTAGAGTCATTGCATGTCTGTTCTTTTCATTAACCACAACTAGAGTCATTGCATGTCTGTTCTTTTCACAAACCACATATGGATCCACCAGATTCGTTGCATGTGTGTTATTTTCACAAACCACATATGGATCCACCAGTGTCATTACATGTGTGTTCTTCTCACAAACCACATATGGATCCACCAGTGTCATTGCATGTCTGTTCTTTTCATAAACCACATGGATCGACCAGTGTCATTGCATGTGTGTTCTTTTAATAAACCACATCTAGAGTCACTGGATGTGTGTTCTCTTCATAAACCAAGGAAACAGCTAGAGTCATTGCATGTGTGTTCTTCTCACAAACCACATATGGATCCACGAGTGTCATTGAAATGCGTGTTCTTTTCACTAACCACAGCTAGAGTCATTGCATGTCTGTTCTTTTCACAAACCACATATGGATCCACCAGATTTCCTTGCATGTGTGTTCTTTTCACAAACCACATATGGATCCACCAGTGTTCATTGCATGTGTGTTCTTTTCACAAACCACATATGGATCCACCAGTGTCATTGCATGTGTGTTCTTCTCATAAACCACATATGGATCCTAACCTTAGGAGAGCCCTAACCTTAGCCCCCCAATGGTGGTCGTTAGACCGAGTCTTCTAGAAGGCACGCCCTAACAAAGTTGTTCTGCATGACGATTGTTACATACTGTTCGATCGGGGCGCTTGGACGATTGAGATGGTCTTTGTAAGAGTGATCCGCGAGTAGGCTATTATGTGACATGATTGGCCACGCTTACTGCCCGCTTGCTCTGGACAAACTAGGAACACCGGGAGCTCCCCTTTTGCGAGTGTCACGACTCATGAGTTTCCTGGGCCATATGCCAGTGTCACGTCCCCTTTACTTCTGTTCCTCCCTATACTTCTCTTCCTTCCCCTCAAAGCCACTTTCACCACTTCTCTCCCATCCCGCCGTAGCCGCAAGCCGACGGCGCCTCCAGCTATCTCTCTCGTATCCACCCAAGTCCCTCACCCCCCCTCTTGCCATGGGTTCAAGGGGAGACAGTGAGGAAACACGTCGTGACAACAGGGACGGTGATTTCGATGTGAGTCGTCTCATCTCTATCTCTATCATCTGTGGCCAATTATCTATTTTGAGCTAGATCTACTCTATTTACTCATGCGTGTATGATGTGTTAGGCCAACCAGACGCTGTACGACTCCGACTATCACGGTTTAGCGGATGAAGACAGTCCTCCGCTATGTAAACATGGATATGTGCCTGCTAAATTTGTAGCGTTCGAAGGACGAAACACAGGCAGGAGGTTTTTACGGTGTCAATGACATCGTGCAATGATGCAAGGTAGAAGTTGCGGTGTTGTCAAATGGGTAGATCCAGAGTGGCCCAAATCAATGCGGAAAACGCTGGAGAAACTATGGGATATGACTGTTGAGTTGAAAGAATCCATAGTCAGCTCACTTCTTGACAGTGCTGAGAGGAAGCTATGGGACCCAGTTGACACAACCAAGCTTAACCGAGATCTCAGGAGGGTGCAAGACAAGGTTAGCAAAGTCGAGAAGGAGAGGGATGTGGCGTTGGCCCTGAAGGCTAAAGTAGAGCAAGAACTAACTCAAGCAAGTAATGATCTTCACCAGGCCAAAGTCCTGCAGTTCACAACTACGAGTATTGATAACTTTATGAGGATAAATGCAGAGAAACAATTGAAGCTGTGCAAGGAAGATGCTAAAAGGAAGGAGCAAACGATTCGATCCTTGCTCTCGCAGGAAGATGCGCATCGGGCTAAGATTAGGAAGATCAAGGAGATGTGTGATAACTAGTTCTATTTAGCTTGAGCTCCGTGCTTTTTTAAGTTGTAATAGTAGTACTTGTTGACCTAGCGATCTGAACTAGTGGTCCCGGAGTCTTGAGAGAAAAAATTGGTTGCCCATTAATCTGTCTTAACCCTGCATTACTTCCTTTTGTCTGATCATGGTGGTATTCTAACATTGGTGGTTTCTTTAAACGTAATCTATGTGGATTGTGCCGTATGCAAATGACACAACCACAATTTATAAAGTAGAAGCACGTACACTCGGTTACTAGATATCCGGGGAGCTTCGCCGGATGCAGAGGATGTAGGAGCAGGGAGGCGGTGAGATAGATGGGCTCAAGATTAGGCCAGAAAGTGATAACGATTTCCTCATCATCTGGGCATTTTCGGTTGCCATTGTTGTTTATGTTACCATGTCGTTGTGCAGCAGCTCAAATAAGTTGCTGCTTCATGGAGTGTAGCAGCTTCAATAATTTATTTCTGTGCCACTTACATTCCATCGAATTTGGAGACCTCCTGCCCCTCAGCAATCGTGGAACCGGTGTTGCGTGTTTTCAGATAGTAGTGGCAAAATCATAATTTCAGATTCAACTACTGAGTCAGGCGTTTCCAAATCCTAAGTCGCGATACATTTTGCTCCGAGAACGTCGGTAGATTGTTTCGCCCCGCAAAGTTCCACACACATAGCTCCAGAATTTAACCGAATTACAGATACTAGCTGAATGCCCGTGCGTTGCTACAGTCCATTTTCAATTGTTACATATATCACACTTGTACATATGAAATATATGCATGTAAAAATATCAGTGTTGCTTTAAAAAATTAAGATTTACTATGCCTAATTCTCCTTGCACTCTGATGATTCCATGTCTAATGTGTTATAACATTATTTTTATTTAACAATTGTTGGTTGGAGAGTTGTTAATAGAACAAAATATGCCTAACTTTTAGGAACATAGAGAGTGGTATAATAAATAAACAAATATTGAAAAATGAACATTTGAACTCTAAACAACTCTAAGAATGAACAGATAAATCGGATACCATCGATTTTAAAATTCTCCATAAAAGAAGTGTAGAGCCAAAGTACAACATAGATGAATTCTAAAGGGAAAGTTTGTCTTGTAAAACTTACCTTGGTTTGCCTTGTATTTGCATGAAGTGAAACTGATTTATATTTTCACTGTCTATCATGAAAACCGGGAGATATTTAGTACTTACAACTTAATGTTTATTAAGTAACATGTAGATCAATCAGTTGGAAGGGTCACATGCTGATTTATAGCTTTGTAATTATGGGGGAAACTTAGATTAGATGAGAGATATAGGTCATCATATCCAAATGATAATAAAAAAACATACAGGTGCAACAATTTCACTTGATATGACAAGTACGAACCTGAAAAATAAATCTGATTCCAGCAAAGATCATCGACTGAAAAGTTACATAGCATTAGACATATATTCTTGAAGTGACGTGTTTGATTTTGAAAAAAAAATGGATTGGAAGAGAGACCTATCTGTCCTGCAATGACTACATCGGCAAGTGCATAAGATCACCCACAGCGTGTGGCTAAATGTGGTTCTATATCTGATATTTGGCTTTTGGAACTAGTTTCCACGGCTGTGAGGTTAGTTCCAAAAGAGAGAAATGAGGGAACCGGCGCAAGTTCGTGCTCCGATGCCAAATCTGTCGATGGAATAAAATAATATTCCGTCTCCAACCTCTCTTGCATCTCGCGCTTCAGCTGGACATCTCCGACGAAGGCACACCCCAGCGCGGCGCTGGTGGAGTTGGTCGAGAGATGGACGGAGCTGGACGAGGGGTGTCACGCGTGGCCAGCGTGAGGTGGGGAGCCGCGCTTGGCCGATGCATCGAAAGGAGATGGCATGGCGGCTGAAGCGCGTCAAGCTACAACTGGAATCAGAGCGCGCGTGCCGGCGGCGCGAGGCGGCGGGGTAATCGCCGCTAGATTCGCCCGCCACCGCAGAGCCGCCGCTAGATTCGTCCGTCGCCGAAGAGCTGTCGCTCGATTCGCCCGCCACCGCAGAGCCGTCGCTCGAGTCGCCACCACCTCAACTGGATTTCTCCTCGCCGGATCTGAGCACTAGAGAAAAGTAGAGAAGATACATCGGATGGACCGAGAGGATAGGGAAAGGGGAATTTCCCACGACGCCGAACTCGCACAAAGACGTGGGGTGAGGAGATATACTGCCTTTTTTTAATTGTTTTATGTGGTGCTGGGACCCACAGTACAGAGATTTAGCTCTTACCAACGTTGTGGAGCACTTGCCAATTTTTGACTCGTTGCCAAATTGTCCCTTATGTCAGATTTGGCCAAGCCAACGTTGTGGCTGCCCTAATGGTCTTCAGATCCTTTGGATTGTCCAAGCATCTCAAGCGTCGCGGCTGCAGTGCGCGTACCCGCCCTGGACCTAGACGCAGCCTATGTGGACGAAGAAGAATGCACCACGGTGGCTATACATGGTGTAGGAGAGGCCCACGTCGTTCTGGCCGTCGTGCGGCACACAGCTTTGCCACCGCCTTCCTTTTGAAGCCCACGGTGCGGATGCTAGCGCCGGCTAGGCCGTCTCTTTGACGCACACCCACTCGTCCACTAGTTCCTCGCTGGAGTGGATTGCCATGGATGGGGTTTTTCGTCGTCAAGCTCCTCGCGTGCCTGCGCACGTACTATAGAAACTTGCCTATAGAAGGATACTCAAACCCAGACTCCTAGATCACACAGAGCAGCTCTGCCTTTAGCAGGACTAATCAGATCGCTCAACCATGAATCCTCACAACAAAAGTAGCGGCTGTCTCCTAGGTCACCACACACGAAACCTTACAAGATCAACATCTAGATTTTGAACAATCGGTGTCGCGCCAGCGCCAAAGCGCCTGGTCTTCCTCTCCTCGGAGAGCTGCTGCCTGGCGAACCCGTTGGGCGCGTCGGCGTTGCTCCCAGCCCCTGCACCTCCACGTACCTCCACGTCAGCCTCGACACGCGCTGAGTCAACATCCGCTCGCTGATCCTGACGAGTTCCCTCATGCTGTCGGGCGTCGCCGCGTCCATTGTGGTTGCCGAGCCCCGGAGCCAGTTGTCCTGGATCCGGAGGTAGTTGTCGTTGCTATCCAGCGACTAGAAGAGAACGGCGGCATGGATGTCCACGAGGTCTGAGCTGGCCGCCAGGAACATGTCGATGATGGGCGCCATGCCCTTGTTGCGCATCCATCGGATGATGCCCCACCGGGTGCACTACTGCGCCATGTACAACCCATGGTCGGGTGTCGAGCTTGTCCCGACGGACAACACCAGGAACTTACTGCAGTCTGCCGGCTTCATGGGGTACAGCTCCTCCTTGTCCTTGCAGATCATCTTCTTGGTGATCTGTGTCATCGTAACCTTCATCTGCATCTCTCACATGCCCAATCACACTTACTGATGAGTTGGTTACTACTCACTGCTCACCACTCACGCGTGACACGTCCGCGCTCAGGCAAGGCGGCATACTGAATATCTCTGATAGAGCGAAGCACGTTTAACTGCATACCTGATTTTTGGCTGTGACACACTACCGTCGATCAGGTTGTACTCGTATGTCTTGCGCTGCCTGTCTTCCGTCTGGAAGTAGTACGTGGGGAGGTAGGTCGGAAAGGCAGAGGTGCCGATGCAGACGTCGGCGAGCAGCTCGTTCTTCGGCGGCTGATTCACGTTTTTAGCCAGATGCCGGTTTGATCCAGGGTCGGTCTAATCAATCGCACCATGACCATTAGTGTCGAAAATTAAATTAGCACGCGTACGTACGTCGTATGTATGTGGAGAAGATGATGGGTTGGAGGAGCTTGACATCGAAGGTGGGGATGACTACGTCGGTTAGCGTGTCCCACATCCTCATCTCGCCTAGCATGTCTCTGATCTTGCTGCGCAGGTACTTGCCGCTGTACCACCGCCACCGCAATGCCGCGATCACGGCCGCGAGCACACTCCTCCTGACACAACTAACTCGATTCATCAATCAATCACTGGTTCAGTCAGCACGATGAGATCGTCTACACGAAGGACAATTGATTACCAGTACGAACGATCGATATAGAGACTCACGTTTGGGAAAAAATATATGGGCCATTAGAGAGAAACCCTAGCAAAGCGCCCAAACCTCCTTAGATCCGGAGAAGGAAGCTGCATTGGTTTTGGAGATCGTGCGTGTGTACGTGGCTACTATTCCTGACCGGTTTTTATTTCGGGTGGCAAGGACCGTGGGTGGGTGCGTGCGTATAGGGGTTCCGTTTTAGTTCTAGCGATCGGCAGAGAACGAGGGCACATACGGACGACGGACGAAAAAACGGGGTGACGAAAACCACGTTAATACTCTTCTCAAGAGGATTGGAGTAGAATGAGGTGGATTAGAAGGGATTTCAACTTGCTTGGAATTTAATCCACCCCAATCCCTTTCAATCGTCTTCCAACCCTGCTGAACCGAACAAGCCCTAAGACAAATTATATAGTAGAGATAGGTTTAAGTTCAACACATTATTATGCATCTTTATTGCCAGCAACCTTCTTCTCTAGTCTGGGTGCCAAGCCTTCACGTCTACTGACTTCTTCATTTCCTGCCTTCTTACTCTTCCTCGGTGCCAATTTTCTTAGCTTCACGTACTCTCCATCGCCGGGACAATCAGCACCAGAATCGTGTCTAGCATCATCTTTCTACTCGTTTTTATTTTCTTTCGGCAGCAAAATGACTGACCCGACAGTCATGTTTCTAACCTTGCGGCGCTTCCTATCAAAAAAAACGGGACTGTTGCATAACTGCCCAATATATACAGAGTAAATAAAACAAAAATTACAATTCAGCATAAACATGCGAACCCCCAGAGACTTTTGCTTACCAGGAGCTAATTGGGTTCGAGCGACCACCCTGTCTAAGAATAGAAGGGCGACTCACAGTTGCAGCAGCTTCCACATCCAGTACATCACAATTCAGCTCAAACATGCAAGCCAAAGCATACTTTTTCATCAACTCAATTAGCTAATTGTCACACGTTAGAGGAACCATGATGCCTCGTTCATCCATGAAGCTGAACTTTGTAGTCTGCTTCGGCCATATTTCATCATGATTACGCAGAGCAGCAACCATACCAGGGATAGTGCCGCGCAGGCACTTCTTCCATCGTGATACAATGGTGTCCATACCACTTTCCCTTCACCCTTGCTGATTTAGAGTTGTACCTAAAGAGGGCTACCGTAACCATGTAAGGGTGGTCCGAGATCCCACTTGACAGAAAATTGAGGACAAAATATGTTTATCAGCGTTGGGCTAACAAACAATTTTAGGTTCAGTAGCCAGCTAGCATTTATAATTAGTGCGCATAGCAAAGAGAAGGGTAGCTCACCCGCATGTAGCCAGAACTTCTTCTTCCTTGGTAGTAAGATCTGCCATCCTCCAAGCTGCTCAGCTCATCGGTGGCGGAGGCGGGCTAGAGCCTCACAACGGCGGCTACGACATGCGCCATTGGAGCTTGGGATCAGCGAATGGGCGCAACAACTTGGCGCCGGAAGTTAAATGTCTGAAGGGATCGTTCTGCCTGGAGGGTGGATTTCAACGCCGCCGGTGCTAGGGGAAAGGAGGGAATGGATTTGTGAAATTGGTCAACGCATCCAATCCACTTAGTTCCTCGATTTGCCTAAGAGGTTGCCGCATTGGCGCTCGCGTCACGGACAGATGACCGACCTGTGGGTCCCGACCATCTACTTCATGGGGCAGTTTAATGAAATGTTTGAATTTGGTAGGGGTGAGATGAGTTTGCCTCGAAATGGCCCCTCTCAGTAGTTGGCAGCCCAACTTTACGAAACACGGCAATTACAGGGAACTTGGGTACCATGATGCACTCGCCCAGGAACTTTCGGGCCGCAAACAAACACACCACCACCACCGGGGCATCCACCTGCGGGACAACCGCAAAACACAACAAACCAAGAAGATGAGTACCCCAGGTCAAAAGGGGCTATGTCGATGATTCAGAAGGGGCGACCATCCAATAGAACACAGAAGCTGATTACTAGACAAGTAAACATGGTAGAAACAGTGCCACCCCTACACCGTAGTATCTTCATTGGTCAGAGTAAGAAATAACCTTCAATAGAACTGACATCCCACTTTGGGTCCCACAACCTAGTCAATCACTCGTAGTGGAGGTACAAATCGGCGGGTTCGACATGAGCAAGGTTTACTTGGATGCATGGAGCAACATCGACCTCATTTACGCCAAAACTCTACGAGCAATGAATTGGTCCCTTACGAATCTAGCACCAACAGATACAACTTTTCACGGAATAGTTCTAGGCAAAGCCGAAGCTCCTTTGGGAAAAGTATACCTCGACATAGTCTTCGGGTCAAGAAGCAACTTCAGGCGCGAAAAAATGGAGTTTGAAGTCATGGACTGACATGGCAATACCACCCGATCCTGGGATAACCAGCTTTCGCTCGATTCATGGTAGTACCCTACTATGCATATCTGGTACTAAAAATGCCAACCCCTGATGGGGTCATAACAGTAAAAGGAAGCTTTAGCCGCTCGGATAGCTATGATCCCGAGTTCAATAAAATATCAGAATCTTTTGGGATGGAAACGCAATTTGCCATCTGAGAATAGTGATGAAGAGCTACTACACGAAGCACGCAATGAGCAAAATCTGGAAAATCAGGAGCACCGCGCACCCGCAAAAGCTACGTATTCGGCCTCCACCTCTGGCCTCGCATAAGGGGACGCACTGGTCAGTTCTCCCAAGTATAAGTAACCCATAAAATCAAACTACTTTTCTCCCTGGTCCGCCGTACATACATGACGCCTCTAGTCGACAAATTACACTTACCACGAAGAAACATGATGGAGCACCTCAAGAGAGAAGTTGCCGTTTTAGGAAAATTCGTTACTTTTATCCAATAAGGCCAACGGCCAAGAAATTACGCCTATGCAATGTATCCATTTATACTCATGAATGAATAAAGAAAGTACATCTCGGCATAGAAATTTCTAAGACACATACAGGAAGTTGTGCAAAGAGACATCAGTTCGTCGGGTACTCAAACAAAAGAATACAATGAACAATCAAAATCTCGTATAAAGCATACGACCTTTTTGACAAGTATGAAAGAAGATCTAGATAGTATTTATCCTACAAAAGTACAAAGCAACATAACAGAAGGAGAAACGATCAGATAGCAAAATTCATAAAAAAACTCCTCATCTGCCTCTAGGCACTTTCGAACAATTCTAATTGCAGGTCTATAGGAGGCAGCATAATGAGGCGCCATGTCGATAAGACCACCATCAGCAGGAGAAGGCAGCCCCGACGATATGATGTCCAAATCTAGCGTTGGATGATGCACATGCACCCAACATTGTGCAAGCTTGGCACCCGCCACAAGTTGAAGCTTCACAAAATGGTGAATCCGTTCACCCTACTGAAATTTCGCCATCAAATCAGCCAAAGTCTAAGGCTGGGGATCCCGAGGAAACATGGCATTATAAATAATGGCTAGTTATCTGCGATAGCACTCGACAAACTAATCCACCTTGGATACATGGTCCTGAAGCAAGGCCACGACACAAGCGCGGCGATGATTAATCCAGAAATCCATCCTAGAATTTTGAGAAGCAGACACAAGAGCTTGCATTCGGTTGCGCAGACGTTGGGTTTCTTCCCTCTCGCACAATCAAATGCCTACAAGGAAAAATAAAAAAGAGAGAGAAATTGGCATCCCGCAAAAAGAAGAGTGGCAGAAAGCAAAAACTTAAGGACTTACACATCATCTTTCACTTTCCTTGGAAATCTTTTCCAGGAAGTACGCCTCATGATCAAGGGCTTGACACGTCTTCGATTGGGCAACATCCACCATTGATTGAACAACTCAAAGTTTTCCTTCGAGTCTCTTCACCTGTTCAATTTTTTCAGCATATAAAGGCAGGTCTACTATACGCACAATGGCAGTCTCGGCTACGCCCAGTCCAGATGAGGATGGAGTCACATCCAACGTTTGCGCAGGCACAAGAGGGGCATCTGAATCATTCAAAATCTAGCAAGACATATGAAAGATAGAAAGTCTTCAGCAAAGAAAAGAGCCACTCATATACATATATACAAAAATATCCTTCTCATCAAAAGGAGATCTTCGAGTAACAAGATAAAGTGAATAGTCATTACAACGGCAGTAGAAATGCAGGAAACTATAGAACAAGGCTATGGAGCTGAGTTCTCCAAAGATAAGGTTGCGCTAGTAGAAGGAGCACTAGCTATGGCAGGGGCAACAGCCGAACAAGGAGCAGCAGCTGAAGAAGGAGCACTAGCAGAAGAAGGAGCAGTTAACCCCTTTGGATCTGGCTTTAAACCCAGAAGCAGCCAAGAATAATTTCTTGCCTCTCTTAACAAAAGGCTTCAAATCAACTGGCTAGCCTTTGGAGTTGACTGGGACACATGACTTAACCTTTTCTCCCAGTCGACCTTCTCTCCATGCGCTATCTCCAACGCCATCGACATTTCCGCACCACTTTTCGACTGAGTCACACTGTATCCAACAAGCGGACTCGGGTCGGCACCAAAAACAACGATAAGATCGTTCATGTCGGCGGGTACTTCCTTCGATGGACAAACTTCGGCATGCAAACCCTTGAAGGCACGGCAAGATCGGACAAGGAGGTTGCACACACGAACACTATTAGCCTCCAAGGTGCTAACAACATCTGATAAGGGGTCAACCTTCTTGTCTTCATCAAGAAGCAAATTTTGGCCTAATAGTTCTACACATACCAAAAAAGGAGGGACGATCAGAAAACAGAAACAACAAGGACTGAAACAAAAATTCTCCCTTGCAAAACAGAAAACTTACGAGTCAAGGAAGCATTAAGAGCCTCCAAGCGCTTCCGAAAATTTTCATATCGGATGGCATCTTGCTTGGCTATTTCTTCGGCATTAGCACTGGCTTTCTGTTTGGCCTCCTCCAAAGCTTTTTTAGTGATTCAATGTTGGGCCTCAAGATCATCGGCACGCTGCAACGCCTCGTCCCGGATGACCTCGGACTCCTTGGTAGTGGCTGAATAAGAAAGGAAAGCAAAAAGTTAGGAAAATGAGAAGAAGCGCATAAATTACGAAAATATAAAAATATACCTTTAAGACCTTTGGCTTCATTGTGGATCTTAATGAAGTGGGCGGCCATGTCAACCATCTCATGCATCACAGGGTTTAAAGAAGTACATTAGGAAAGGCAAATAAAGGAGGATCAATGATGAAATTAAAAACCACAGATGCACTTATGTCCTGCATATCCACCTCGGTAGGGCTCTCGGATATTACCACACCTTTGCTAGCCGGTTTTATTCTTTTCGGTGTCAGGGGCTTTGAGACAGCAGCAACATCCTTCTGGATAATTGGATCCGTAGAAGATGTGAGCAAATCTTTTGGCTCCTTGGTAGAAGGAGCGACAGAAGTGCGAAGAGGAGACAAAGGCGGGTCTTCCGCATCATCACCACTAGAAGAGCAAAGACAAAGAATAAGAAAGCATCAATAACTGAATTATCTGACAAAAAAGTAAAAAGAAGATAAGTACTTACAAAGATACGTCCTGCGCTAAGCAGAATAGATTCTTCTGGGAAGGAGCCGACGATAATGGTATGACACCCGACGGTTTCAAGGCCTTAGAATCATCTGAGTCTTCAATGGTTTCTGCGGGGTCCAAACATTTTTGTTTTTTGCCAACAGGCGCAACACGGAAATCCTCTAAGTGCGCCGACGGAAGCGATGGCATCCTTGTCGAAGATTCTGTGGCAGATGTCTCTATCTCCTCATCAGCGACAGTCCCAGTCAAAGGAAGATCATCGGAAGCAGAAGGATTGGCGGGAAGCTGACCGCTCTCAGGAAGTGTAGGAAGACAAGATAAATGATCATGATCGTGCATAAACACAAGATTAACAATCACAAAGGAGGACAATTGCAACAACAATGAACAAAAAAGCAAATGGATCAAGGAATTTACCTTAGGAAGGCGGTTCTTCTTGCCGAAAGGCGCTACACGACAATCAACAAGCACTGAGATTTTCTTTGTAAGGGTCGTAAAATTACGAACCCTTTTCTCATACACCTTGAGGGTAAGATCATCCTGTGAAATCCTCATGGGATCCTTCTTGCCAGTATATGCCCACATACCAGAAAGCCTGGCCTATAGAGGTTGCACACGGATCCGCAAGAAATATGGCAGAATTTGAAGTCCTGATAGTTCTTTGCCAACCTCATGGCGTAATTTGAAATACGTGCAAGAAGAGGTTCAATCTCCGTCATTTCTTCGGGAGTGGGATGTTGGTCCCAAGAGTCAAGTTTACGACAAGGCTTCTTCGGGTCACAGGGAGCTAAGCCAAAAGATTGACCTTCGACTGACTGGTCCTTGATGTAAAACCACTTGGTTTTCCACCCTTGGACAGAATCAGAAATCTTAAAGCCAAAATAGTCTACACCAGAGCGAACAGAAAAGATGGTGCCACCGACGTCATGGACGATGGTGTCGGTGGCATTGCGGCGAACGTAAAAGAAGTACTTCCATAGGCCCCAATTGGGAGGAATCCTGAGAAAGCATTCACAGAGAGTGACAAAACAAGCAACATGGAGAATGGAGTTCGGCGTGAGCTGGTATAGCTGCACACCATAGACGAAAATAAGACCAAGAAAAATTTGTGGATAGGAAGAGAGAGGCCGCGAAAAAGAAAAGAGAGGAACATTACCCTCCAGCCTGGTTCGAGGATTGGAGCAGCTTCATCCCCAGGAAGTTTGAAGGAGCCCTCTGTCAGATGGCCGGAGTTCCGCACCTCGCATAGCTCCCGCGTCATGTACTTGGAAGGATCCCATCCGACAACCCTCTTCCTGGTGGCCTTGGTGGTTGTGGAGGAAGTTCCCACCTTGCTTTTCCCCATGGTGATGACGAAGCGACGCTAGCGCAAAGCAAGAGTGTCGCAAGGAGAACGGAGGAAGGCAGGGGCGCAAGGAGGAAGATGAAGTTAGCAAGAACAAGGTAAAAGGGGTAAAGGAAATCCCCTTCCCCTTATAAAGAGCAAAGCTACACAAATTGGACCATTCAATGTAAAATCGAAACGTCCAAAAGGCACATGATAATGACACGTGTCCTCAGATTCCGTAAAGGAAAATATCTTAAGAAGTTATTATGGCGGTAAAAATGGGAGAACAGCGCACGCCGTCTCGATCCTCGTGCAAAAGAGGGGGTGTGCAGTCAGGAAACTACGCTGAATACGCCACCACGCGTCATCATTACTGCAACACGGGCCCACGCTCGACGTGTCTCGTCACGAGCATATGTTTCGAGAATTAAGAAGTCTAAAATGGTTCAGTGGAAAGGGTACACACCCAAAGAAAAATAGGGAGTCGAAGTAAATTCCTCCATGAAGAAGATTGAGACTACAGTCGGAAACGAAAAACTCGACTGTAGCCTCGGGGGCTACTCCTATCGTGAGCGCTGGTCACACACCCGACAAAAAATTGAGGACACATTGACATCATAATAGAAAGATTTTCGAGCCTATGTCCTGATGCATACATCCGAACATAGCCTCTGGGGATACTCCTACCAGGAGCACTGATGCGCACCTGATAAAGGAAAAAACGAAAAAACTCATATTGGGAAGGTGTGTATGAAGCAAAGATCAAAGCAGCCGACAAAATATGTAAATCTCGGATCGCAGCTAAATGCGACAAAACTCCGAATGTCGTGTTCAGAAACATGAAGGTAAGACCCCGGGATTCGTCTTGTGTAGTGTAACATCCCAAAATTTTCCTCTGAAAATCATCATCATTGCATTCATATCACCATGGCATGTACTACATTGCATTAGGATTGTCCTCAAAAAATTTGGTGAAATTTAGAGACTTTTTGGAGCACTTTTGCTAAATTCAAAAAAAACCTAGAAAAGAAATTCGAAAAGAAAAAGGAAAGGAGGAAAAGGATTTTAAACAGCAGCAGCAGTTTCTGGCCTTTTGGCCCAAACTGGCCCAGCTAGCCCACCCGGAACTCCCTCTCTCTCTCTCTGTCTTTTCGCACACCCCCTCAGCTCACCCCCACCCACTTACCTCCAGCCCCCACGCCACGTCGACGCCACCTCAACGTCTTCCACGCGAACGGCCGGCACCCCCTCCCCTCCTCTGCCGTTACCAACTCCGGTTGATTACGAGCGTTACCGCGAGTTAATCGCCACAATCACGGCCCCTTCTTAATCCCCTCCCCCTCCTCGACAGATTCCCCCAGCCACTGCCCCTGGAGAGCCCCCAGGCTCCCCAATTGCCACCTCAAACCGCCGCCATCCGAAGCAACTCCGGCGACAATTCCAGTGAGCCCCGGCCATGCCGCGCCCTCCTCTCTGCCTTGTAATGCTTGTCGTGTCCTGGCGCGTGTTTTAACCCTGGCCACGTGCCCCCCTTTTGCTCCAGGTCGACGACACGGTCCAACTCCGGCGAACCCCCTCTGTCGCCGCCGTCCATCGCTTGTTCCGGTGAAGGTAGGGTTTCCGCCGCCCCTTTTTGGCCTCTGCTAGACCGTGCTGATCCGTGCGCATCTCGCTGACCCCCTTGCTGGCTTGTTCGAGCCCCAGGTCGTCATCTCCGTCATAGAGCCGCGAGCTCCGCCGATGACGCAACTTCGGCGAGGGATCAAGGCCAAGCCAGAACACCCCCCACGCCACCGTGACCTCTATCGAGACCGCCACGACCTCCTAGACCGCTGGTACGTGTCCGCGGACTCCCCTCCCGTGTAGAACCGTCGGACCGCCAACGGCCGACGCTCCGCCGCCGCGCGCAGCTAGTCAGCGCCGCCCGTCTCCGGCTAGGCCACTAGGGACCGTTAGATCCTTTGTCTGCGGCTAGGATTAGATCAAGGGCGAAGCGGTACGGGCTAATCAGATCCGTCCGTAGTCACTTAAGATCCAACGGCCCACAGCAGCCGATCCGACCGAATCGGTACGAGCCAATGAGATTGTGCCACGTCGCCCAGGTTATCTCTTTAAATAGAAAATTAGACAGATTTTGTATTAAACTTAGAAAATCCATAACTTTTGATCCACAATTCAGAAAAATGCAAATTTGGTGTCTATGGATTCAGAAAAATAAGACCTTTATTATAGAGGCCTTGTTTCACACTTTTGCTTCTGAAAAATTGGAATTATAGGCAAAACCTTTTTAGGAGTATTTTGCTCATAAAAATTGTTCTATAAATTGTTTTGGGGTACTTCTTATGCATTTAGATGAGGTATTTTACCCTCTGTACTGTAGACTCTGTAAGTTATAGAGTGGTGATCATATCATTGCATTTTGCATACATTCATATTTTTGTAATGTTTTATTGATTGAATTATTGTTGTAAGAACCGTTATATTCCTGGATATGTGATGTAATAATGACCTTTGTTTCTATGTACTTCATCTTAAACTGTGGGTGCTAGCATTTTGATCCAGGGACTAGCACTGCAATCATAGGGATCTTACCTTATTATCGTGAGATCTTACAGATGGTATCAGAGCACTGTGTTGCCTATAGGTTCGTGACCCTAGAATGGATTAGACTGAGGAAAACCCTTAGGAAAAATAACTTTATATTCCAACTTTACACTTGGTCTTTTCATCTCGTAAAACTTTCCCTAATCATCCTTTCTCATCTATTTTTGTAGATGTCCACCCAATGCACTCAAGAACCTCATGCTCGGCTTGGGAATGAATGGTGAAGCCGTGTACAAGGGATTTCCTGTGACAGATGAAGGACAAGAGTATTGGTGGGTGCAACTCCATTTGTACAGGAACAAGGAAGATGATCCCAAGAGTACGGGATTCTGCATGTTCACCAACTCTGAAATGCACATGTCATTCTTTGACTCTGCAAGGAATGCTGCGTGGAAAGCTATTGAGGAACTTGGGGAAAGACTCAAGTATAGAATGCTCAATACTCAGGAGGATCTCATGGAGGAGAAACGTCTTGTCCAAGACTCAAAGGCCACTGTGAAACGCCTAAGTAAGGATATCATAGGCCTAGCTTTGGAGCTATGCAACCAAGACAAGCAGATTGCTACCAAGGATGCCCAGATTGCCACCTTGGTTAAGAAGGAGTGAGATACTAGTTGGACCACCATCCTTGGCATTTTATCTCGTTAGTATTTTGATCATACCAACCTATGTGGTATGGCAAAAATAAGTTATGTCTAGAACCTTGACTGCTTGAGTTGAATAATGTATTGCTACTTGGAATGTTTTGTTGGTTGATTTTTATTTTGTGACTTGTGTTTTCTTTCTCTATTGTGTTTTACTAATTTTCTCCATACTATGCAAAAGATGCCGAATTTTGTCTACAGCACGGCTGAGGACTTCAAGGGGACTCGCTTTGGGACTCGTATGTTGGAGCTCGTTGGTGTGCTCGCTCTTCCAATCCCTACCATTCAGGGACTTCAGCTGAGGAAGTTTCAGAGAAAGGACTTATGGGGATTTAGAGTTACCCAGCCAGGACGTGAGACAGAGCCCCAAACTGGGGAGATTACCTTCAAGATACTACATGATGACATGGAGAGGGGCCTCGACGTCGCTATGTAGGAGCTGTTGGGACGCCTATGTGGACGTCACTCTTCTGAGATCAGGAGCCACTACTTCCACTTCTTTGGGAGGCGCGACAAGGATGGAGAACCTTTTGTGTTGGACGAGGCCACTAAGGAGTCTATCAAGCCCGTGCGTCACTACCTCTAGGACTTAGAGAGCCTTATCAGACACCTAGATACTGATAGGACTAATGTGATGCTTAGCAATGATGAACTACGAGTCCAACTTAAGGAGAAGGACAAGGCCTTCCAGGAACAGGAAAATCGAATCAAGGAAATGGAGAAGAAGTTTGAAGACCAAGAGAAGAAATTCAAGAGCCAAGAGAAGAGAGTTCAGGAGAAGAACAAGAAGATTAGAGACTTGGAGACCAAGTTAGAACTTGAAGACATTGAGCTGGAAGCGGATCACGAGGTGATAGAGAGGCTACACACACAGAAGAGAGAATTACAAACAAAGATCGATGCTTTGACTACAAGCTTGGAGGAATACAAGGCAGGATTCGTCGCAGCAGGACTTGCACTAGTGGAGGAGGAAGTTGACATGGAGTAGTGATACTATTCCATCTACCTATCGTTTCATTATTATCGAGTTGCATAGGTCATACCGACTTGTGGGTGACTATGCTAGTATGTTATTTTTGCAAACTCTGTTTTTGTTGTGATGTTGAACCTGCATGTGCTTGTTTGTTTGATTGTTGTTACCTATTGGGTTATCTATCATTACTTACCCTTATTAAACCCACAGATGCCTCCCCGACGCAACAACGAGGATAACAATGACAATGGCAATGGCAATGGAATGCAGCAGATGATGGCTGCACAGACCCAATTGATGCAAATGATGACTCAATTCATGGCAAACCAGAATCAGAACAACAATAATAACAATAACAACCAGAACAGTCCACCACCTCTGGATATGCTTACAAGATTTCTAAGGCTAAGACCTGCTAAGTTCTCTGGAACCACTGACCCCATGGTAGCAAATGATTGGCTACGCTCTGTGAATAAGGACCTAGTCACAGTTGGATGCACGGATGCAGAAAAGGTCAGATTCGCAGCACACTTATTGGAAGGTCATGCAGCTACTTGGTGGGACAATTTCCAAGTTACTCACCCTATTGAGGAAGTGACTTGGGAAATGTTTGAGGATGGGTTTCGCACCACTCACATCTCTTCTAGAATAATGGGGTTGAAGAAAAAGGAGTTTCACAACCACAAGCAACGCCACCGCAGTATTTCTGAGTACATCGAAGAGTTCAACAATCTGTCATGTTATGCACCAGACGATGTTGACACTGACGCCAAGAGAAAGGAGAAGTTTCTGGATGGGTTGAATGATGAAATTTCTATGCAACTATCTGTTGCATATGTTCCAACCTATCAATCCTTGTGTGATAAAGCTACCATCCTAGAAAACAAGATGAAGCAAGTGGAGGGTAGAAAGAGAAAGCACCATTTTGATAAGTTTGGATCAGGATCACCTCACAAGCGCTCTCATGGTGAAGGAAGTGGGAGTTCAGGATTCCACAAAAATGGGAATCATAATAACCATTGCAACAATAACCACAACCATGATGGAAACAATCATCATGGACATAACAAAAGTGGATTCAGGAACAACCACAATGGGCATGGCCATGGATACCAAAATGGTCGGAATCGTCACAGTCAGACAGCAAAGAAAGACATCAGTCAGGTGGAATGTTTCAAGTGCAAGAAGAGAGGGCACTATGCTAATGAATGCCCAGAGAAGAAGACTGATGGGGCTAAGCCAAACCCATTTCAAAATGGTTATGTGAACCACATCAATGTGGAGGAAATTCAAGAAGGATCTGATGCCGTGATCGGTAAGTTCAAGATTAATTCCTTTCCTGCACTTATCCTTTTCGATACTGGCGCATCGCATTCATTCATTTCAAGGGCATTTGTAATAAAAAAACGAACTCTCCACTGAAACCATTGGATGTCCCATTAAGGTAAGCTCCCCGGGTGGAGAAATGATAGTAAATTCTGGGTGTCGACAGATAACCCTAGAAATTGGGAAGAACAAGTTTCCAGTTAATTTAATAATCCTAGAGTCCGAAGGATTAGATGTAATATTAGGGATGGACTGGTTGACCCGTTATGAAGGAGTGATCGATTGTGCCAAACGAACTGTTATGCTCACCACCCTAGAAAAGAAAAGGATCAGGTTCAAGTCTAACTTTGAACCCAAGGGGAGCAAGGTTAATTCTCTTAAGGGGGTTAGCCTAGACAGTGTGCCAATAGTGAAGGAGTACCCAGATGTGTTCCTCGAAGAATTACCTGGCATGCCACCAGATAGGGATGTGGAGTTTCTGATAGACCTACTGCCAGGAACTGGGCCTATAGTAAAGAGACCTTACAAAATGTCGGTGGACGAGTTAAAAGAACTAAAGAAACAGCTGGGAGAACAGTTGAAAAAGGGATTTATCCAACCAAGTTCGTCGTCTTGGGGAGCACCAGTTTTGTTTGTTGAGAAGAAGGACCGAAGTCAAAGGCTATGCATAGATTATCGTTCACTTAATGAAGTGACCATAAAGAATAAATATCCCCTTCCTAGAATAAATGATCTCTTCGATCAGCTAGAGGGACCATGTGTGTTCTCAAAAATTGATCTTCGATCAGGATACTTCCAACTAAAGATTAGAGAACATGACATACCCAAGACTGCATTCACCACTAGATATGGGTTGTATGAATATACAGTGATGTCGTTTGGATTGACAAATGCACCAGCCTATTTCATGAACATGATGAATAAGGTATTCATGGAATTCCTTGACAAGTTCGTAGTGGTATTCATCGACGACATATTGGTATATTCCAAGAGCAACAAAGAACATGAAGAACATCTACGCCTAATTCTAGAGAAACTCAGAGAACACAAACTTTATGCCTAGTTCAGCAAATGTGAATTTTGGCTGAATGAAGTGGGTTTTCTTGGGCACATAGTATCTGGAAATGGTATAGCTGTTGATCCAGCAAAAGTGGCAGCTGTGACAGAATGGGAACCTCCTAAATCGGTTAAAGAAATCCGTAGTTTCCTTGGCCTAGCAGGGTACTACCGGAGGTTCATTGAAAATTTCTCTAAGATAGCAAAGCCTATGACTGATCTGCTAAAGAAAGAGAAGAAGTTTAATTGGACAGAAGCTTGTGAAACCAGCTTTCAGGAGTTGAAGAAGAGACTAGTGTCAGCACCAGTGTTATGTCTGCTAGACCTTGAGAAAGACTTTCAAGTATATTGTGATGCATCTCACCAAGGATTAGGAGGTGTACTGATGCAGGAAGGTAGAGTTGTAGCTTATGCATCAAGGCAACTCAAAAATCATGAAGTGAACTATCCTACTCATGATCTAGAGTTGGCATCAGTTGTACATGCCTTAAAAACATGGAGGCATTATCTTATGGGAAAACGTTG
This sequence comes from Avena eriantha, assembly GCA_910589775.1. Taxonomy (NCBI): domain Eukaryota; kingdom Viridiplantae; phylum Streptophyta; class Magnoliopsida; order Poales; family Poaceae; genus Avena; species Avena eriantha. The sequence goes on from OU342741.1 coordinate 62,628,452, forward strand.
TGAAATGTTCACTGATCACAAGAGTCTGAAATACATTTTTACACAGAAAGAACTCAACATGAGACAAACAAGATGGCTAGAACTTATCAAAGATTACAACTTAAGTTTGCAATACCACCCTGGAAAGGCAAACGTCATAGCCGATGCATTAAGCCACAAGGTTTATGTAAATGGCCTCAATAAAGGAGAATTGCCGGAGGAGTTATGTGCCCAATTTAGAGAGCTGAGACTTGAAATTGTGCCTGAAGGGTATCTTGCATCCTTGGAAGTGCAACCCACACTAATGAACAGAATTCAAGAAGCCCAAAAGATGGACAAAGAAATAGAAGAAATCAAAAGTAAGGTTAGTGATGGCAAGGCAAAAGGATTTCATGTAGATGAACAAGGAATCTTATGGTACGAAAAACGTATCTGTGTTCCGCAGGATCTTGAACTTAAGAAGTTGATCTTACAAGAAGCGCACAACTCACCATATTCAATTCATCCTAGCAACACCAAGATGTATATGGATGTTAAGGAGAGGTTTTGGTGGAATAATTTAAAGAAGGATATAGCAGAGCACATTGCCTTGTGCGACGTGTGTAGTCGTGTAAAGGTAGAACATCAGAAACCGGCAGGATTATTACAACCACTACCAATACCTGATTGGAAATGGGATAAAATCGGTATGGATTTTATCACCGGACTGCCAAGGACTAAATATGGATACGATTCTATATGGGTTATCGTTGACCGCTTGACAAAAGTGGCCCATTTCATACCTGTGAAGACCACCTATACAAGTGCAAAGCTAGCCAAGATATACATGAATAGAATTGTATGTTTGCATGGGGTACCTAAGAGTATCGTGTCTAATAGAGGAACTCAATTCACTTCGCACTTTTGGCGACAACTTCACGAGTCATTGGGAACTCGATTAGAATTCAGCACTGCATTTCATCCACAAACTGATGGACAGACAGAAAGGACCAATCAAATATTAGAAGATATGCTAAGGGCTTGTGCATTAGATTATGGATCTAGTTGGGATGAGAGTCTACCATACACAGAGTTTTCCTACAATAACAACTATCAATCAAGCATAGAAATGGGTCCGTTTGAATTCCTTTATGGAAGGAAGTGTACTACACCGTTGCTATGGAATGGAGTAGGAGAAAGAAATTTGTTCGGGCCAGACCTAATCAAGGAGGTTGAAGAGAAAGTCAAAATGGTAAGGGATAGGCTAAAGGTAGCCCAATCTCGGCAAAAGAGCTATGCCGATCCAAAACGTAGAGAGGTTACCTATGAGCTTGGTGATAGAGCTTACCTCAGGGTATCACCACTTCGTGGTGTGAAGAGATTTGGAATCAAAGGAAAATTAGCAGCACGCTATGTAGGACCTTTCAAGATTTTGAGCCGCAAAGGAGAAGTGGCATATGAGATAGAATTACCAGAATCTCTGTCAGCAGTTCATAATGTATTTCATGTCAGTCAGCTGAAAAAGTGTCACCCAGAGATGGAAGAAACTTCGTTGAAAGACACTATACCATTAGAGGAAGTTCAGCTAGAGAATGATCTCACTTATGAAGAGAAACCTATTAAGATTCTGGAGACAGCAGAAAGAATTGCCCGTACCAAGACCATCAAATTCTGCAAAGTGCAGTGGAACCATCACACTGAGTCAGAAGCAACATGGGAGCGAGAGGATGAACTTCGGAGAGATCACCCTCACCTATTTGCTAGCCAACCTGAATCTCGAGGGCGAGATTCATCTTAAGGGGGTTAGATTTGTAACATCCCAAAATTTCCTCAGAAAGTCATCATCATTGCATTCATATCATCATGGCATGTACTACCTTGCATTAGGATTGTCCTCCAAAAATTTGGTGAAATTTAGAGACTTTTTGGAGCACTTTTGCTAAATTAAAAAAAACCTAGAAAAGAAATTCAAAAAGAAAAAGAAAAGGAGGGAAAAGGATTTTAAATAGCAGCAGCAGTTTCTGGCCTTTTGGCCCAAACCGGCCCAGCTAGCCCACCCGGGACTCCCTCTCTCTCTCTCTCTCTGTGTGTCTTTTCGCACACCCCCTCAGCTCACCCCCACCCACTTACCTCCGGGCCCCACGCCACGTCGACGCCACCTCAGCGTCTTCCACGCGAACGGCCGTCACCCCCCTCCCCTCCTCTGCCGTTACCAACTCCGATTGATTACGAGTGTTACCGCGAGTTAATCGCCACAATCACGGCCCCTTCTTAATCTCCTCCCCCTCCTCGACAGATTCTCCCAGCCACTGCCCCTGGAGAGCCCCCAGGCTCCCCAATTTCCACCTCAAACCGCCACCGTCCGAAGCAACTCCGGCGACAATTCCGGTGAGCCCCGGCCACGCCGCGCCCTCCTCTCTGCCCTTTAATGCTTGCCGTGTCCTGGCGCGTGTTTTAACCCTGACCACATGCCCCCTTTTTCTCCAGGTCGACGACACGGTCCAACTCCGGCGAACCCCCTTTGACGTCGCCGTCCATCGCTTATTCCGGTGAAGGTAGGGTTCCGACGCCCCTTTTTGGCCTCTGCTAGACCGTGCTGAACCGTGTGCATCTCGCTGACCCCCTTGCTGGCTTGTTCGAGCCCCAGGTCGTCATCTCCGTCACAGAGCCGCGAGCTCTGCCGGTGACGCAACTCCGGCGAGGGATGAAGGCCAAGCCAGAACACCCCCCACGCCACGGTGACCTCCATCGAGACCGCCACGACCTCCTCGACCGCTGGTACGTGTAAACGGACTCCCCTCCCCTGTAGAACCGCCGGACCGGCATTGGCCGACGCTCCGCCGCCGCGCGCAGCTGGTCAGCGCCGCCCGTCTCCGGCCAGGCCACTAGGGACCGTTAGATCCTTTGTCTGTGGCTAGGATTAGATCGAGGGCGAAGCGGTACGGGCTAATCAGATCCGTCTGTAGTCACTTAAGATCAAACGGCCCGCAGCAGCCGATCCGACGGAACCGGTACGAGCCAATGAGATTGCGCCACGTCGCCTAGGTTATCTGTTTAAATAGAAAATTAGACAGATCTTGTATTAAACTTAGAAAATCCATAACTTTTGATCCACAATTCAGAAAAATGCAAATTTGGTGTCTATGGATTCATAAAAATAAGACCTTTATTATAGAGCCCTTGTTTCACACTTTTGCTTCTGAAAAATTGGAATTATAGGCAGAACCTTTTTAGGAGTATTTTGCTCGTAAAAATCATTCTATAAATTGTTTTGGGGTATTTCTTATGCATTTAGATGAGGTATTTTACCATCTGTACTGTAGACTCTGTAAGTTATAGAGTGAGTGATCATATCATTGCATTTTGCATACATTCATATTTTTGTAATGTTTTATTGATTGAATTATTGTTGTTGTATGTTCTTTGTGTAGATGGTGTGGATTGTGAAGTTTGTTGCTGTGACGATTGTACCTATTCCCCTAGCTACCAAGGCAAGTGATATTTCATCTCATGTCCTATTATTTTCACTATTGCACTAGTGTTATTTTGTTAGATCTTAGCATGATAGGATTATTTATATGTTGCTATACTATGCTATGCTACCCTATAGACTATATCTTGGTAGTATCTCCTAGTTGAAAGACTTCGTATGCTAGAGTGCTTAGCCATGCTATTAGAATTCGTGGGTGGAAAATACATATAAGATAGTATGGAAAGACATTATTTTGTTTGACTAAGAAAACAACTAATATTAATGAAACACCTAGGTGGAATGGGACTTGGTTGGATTATGTTGAGTGGTTACTCAGGGGCCATGTCTATGGTCAGCTGGTGTATCGCACTTGTGGATGGACACCCAGGAACAAAGAGATTGGAGACGTTCTTGTCACGAAGCTTCCAGTGCAGCCACATGGCATATGGGCTCTGCCTTGACCAACTAAGTTGCAAGAACTCAGCCAGACGGACAGAAGGTGGTAGTTGTGATAGGATGGAACGCGTCCATGGTGGTCTGAGGGATTGCTTCTGAAAAGTCCTGTCTCGATGCATGTCCAGTCTTGTGGGGAAAGTGCACCACCTCTCGAGAGGGTAAAACTAAGTACTTAGCCGTGTCCCCGGTTATGGACAATTTCTGAGCCTCAAGACAGTGAAGCAGTTCAATAATCTCCTCATCCAAATTTCTCTAAGTTAAAACTTGTGGGTGAACATGGGTAGAGGTTCAGTGATGTCTATCATTGGTACCTTAGTGTTTGAATGAGAAAACTTACTCTTCAAAAACTATAAGTTATACTAGCTTTTAGCAAAGTCAGCCAAAACCCCACTTAGCCATATATTCATGTAGTTGTTAGATTATACTAAGTATCTATGGTATCACTTGCCAATACAATTCCAAATGTATTGACCCTTGTGCCTGTAACTTATTATGTTGCAGGATACTCTGATGATGAGTAGGGTTGCGGGTCTACACTTGACATGTTTGCCTGTGGCGCATGAAGACAAAAGACTCTATTATTATTATGCTATGTAATGTGAACCTTAAGTATCTTAGCCTTGGGCCAAGTGAGTTGTAAGAACCGTTATATTCCTGGATATGCGATGTAATAATGACCTTTGTTTCTGTGTACTTCATCTTAAACTGTGGGTGCTAGCATTTCGATCCAGGGACTAGCACTGCAATCACAGGGATCTTACCTTATTATGGTGAGATCTTACATGTAGCCTGGTAATCGCACAAGAATGCGCTTTGCCAGTATTATATCCGTATCTATGATACGATGAAAAATTCAGACGGGCGCGTTGGCTACCCGATAAAATAAAACTGGAACTCAGTATTCGATAAGACCTAAGTGGCCCGGACTGAGTTACGCCAGTAATAAACCCGAGTTTTGGCCTGGGGAATTGAATTTGATGTAGGACAATCTTGCTTTTCCCCAGGAGCAATTAACTGATTCCCGATCCGTCGGATGCATCAGGCTCGTTGTACCAAATCCCTATAAAAATATTAAAAACAGTAAAAAAACAAAGAATTAAACATTTTCTTGAGACTCGACCCGACTCTACAGTTCGGGTAGAGTCTCGGGGGCTACTGAAATAGGTATGATTACTCGGGTCCTTATGATTTGCTACCTAGGATCTGCAGAAAAGGCTAACGGCCCATGAAGAATCAAGATGAAGATCCAAAGAAGCAACCGACAAAGATTATAGTTGTATTAGGAAAGAGGAACAAAGACCGATAGGGAATTAGTGTTGTAATCATGTAACCTATCCGCATAGAGTTTTGAGACCCGCCCTATTATATATAGGGCCGGAGAAGCCTAGGAAAGGCACTGAACAATCTCCAAGCGATTCCTCGTAATACTCAGGCGACTTTGATTTCATTGTTTCGTGACATCCGACGAAATCCCCAACATTCTCTTTTCTGCAAAACCCTAAGTCCTTGTTCATGGACATTGCCGAGATCTCCCCTCATCACATAGCATATCAGAACACTATATAAGACTACACATGCATACTAAGAAAAGAACTAAGTGCATAGGAAAAATACTGGGACATTTATGAAATGAACTTACCTCTTATTAAAGTTGTCGGATCCACTCTCTTTGTAAGATATCGGTTATTCTCCAGACAATATACATGTTTCACATACATTGCAATGAATAAACAAAGTAAACAGGCACACCAAAATCAAGGTAGTACAAAGGGAAGTAAGCAAAGCATGCTGAAAGGTTTTGCTTAGGTTGCAAATGTTTTATTTAACAATGGTTGTTATTGGAAACATAGTACTTATAGAAGTACTAGGTCACATGCATTATATTAAGGTTAATATGTTTTGAAAATCTCATCCTTTTGTCCTATTGGACAAATAAAACAAATGTGAAGATTTTGCAAAAGGTTTTATTTTAAAACCATTTATTTAAACATAGTTACGTTCAAAATAGCATTTGAGAGGGGTATAGCTTCATATTTTAATAATACTATTGTAAACCTACATGATAATTTTACTCTCTGGTCATATTGGACAAAGGCCTAAAATATCAGCATTTTGCAAAAATAATCATTCAAAAATCATTTTTAGAATTGAAGTTATGCCCATATTAGATAAATGGCAATTAAGTAATACTTGTCAATTTATAATGTTAAATTCAAAATCGAACAATGGGATATTGTAGCACTATTCACCAAGATTCCATAAAGGTATCATTTGCAAAATTTGGATTTATAGAAACATTTATTATGATTTAAATAACCTAGATTAGAGTTTAATTGTTTAAAATAATTTTCTCTGGCAAACTTCAAATTTTAATTCATAATAATGTTGTACACATTTTTATGAATCCATGCATGTATCACTTACATTTTTTTAACCAACACATAATTTTCTACAATTTTCGGAAGGTTATATTATTTCTATCCATTTCTCAATCTAAAAAGGATTAATAGGAAAAGGAATGGATACAGAGCCATTTCTGATTGGCCGGTACCCCATAGCTAGCTGGACTGATGTGGAGGGTCAGATCAATATAATAAGGATAGCCCAGATCGTCGCGGCTCATAGCTCGTCTTGAGTCTATGCTTGGCTCGTGGCATACGGCTAGGCGTGGTTGACACAATCTCGTCCACCGAAACAAGATCGGATGATAGAAGGGAGGGGAGAGGCTCACCTATAGCTCCAACCACCGGAAATAGAGGGGATGTCGGCATTGCGCTCAAAAAATGATGGAATCAACGCTCCGGTGGTCCCGGTGGAAAATGAAGTAGATGACGTGGTCCAGGGATTCAAGGGGAGGTCATGAGTGACGGCGGTGTCAACTCATGCTTCCTGGAATAGTGTTGAGGCGCATATGGTGAACCATCAACCCTAACGAGCTCAGGAGAAGATGGGGCTGACGCCGTGCTATGTGAAATAAAATGAAGAGGGGATGAGGAGGTGCGCATGGACATGGAAAAGGGAACAGAGGAGAGTTGGGGGCCTAGGTCCCACTATTCCAGACGGATTCATTGTCGGAACGGCGGCGAGTGGTAGAATTCCGATGACGAATTTCGTCAGCCCGACGACACAATTGAGAGAGGGGTGTGGGGGGGAATGGAAAGGGGGCCAGGGGATTTAAGGGGGGCTCTCAGGGCGGGTGTGAGTGGGAGAGGTGGGGGAAGTGTGGTAGGGTGACACAGTCGTCCGCTGGTCGTGCACGTGAGAGCGAGCAGGAGGTTAGGGATGAGGATACTGATAGGTGGGTCTCGCGCGTCAGCATTTTTTTTGTTAGGATGTGGAGGTGGGCTGATAACAGGCTGATAGAGAGAGATAGAGTGGGGCTCGGTCGGCCGGCTGGGCGGGTTGGACTGGTCCGGTTGGTTGGCCTCTCTTTTTAACACGCCATCAAAAATTCTTCTCATATTCAATCTGTACTATTGGTGTGGACGACCCTAAAATCATAGCAAAGTACAAGTATAAAAGCACGCATCCTTACTCATACATCTCATACAATAATTACAAAACCGAGAATACTTCACATATCATAAAGGCTCAAAAAATAATTGGATATATAATTATTTCCTTCTCCAAGGGAGTTGAATATGCAACTAATGCAAAACTTTGAATTTAAACTAGTATGCATATGAGAAAGTAAACATGCTAAACTTTAAGATAGATTATAAGGTGTTATAAATCTCCCCAAGCTTGGAATCAATCAAGTGGGATCAAATCATCCATTGAGATTATTTGATACGGTGGTTCTCCTTTTATGTTGGTGGGATGTCGTGAACGACGGTTGTGCGGAGCTTCATATTGGTCTCCTCTAAAGCAGAGATGCGGTGACCTCTGCAAGTCAGTGCGCATAGTGTTCATTGCATCCACAAACCTTCCCAGCGTGGTGTTGAGCTTCTTCTTGTTCTCCAAGTTCAAGAGACGCTGGTGTACCACCTCCAGATGGATCAGTTCTTTTTTGATATACCTCTTGAGCTTCGTGGTGCCCCTTAGTCTTCGAGATTGGCTTCTCTCGGACAAGGAACACATTGTGGAGGATGAATCCCCAATTCTCATGCGGTTGCACACTCGTGCGAGTATTCATGGTGATCTTATTTGTCATGGACGTGTGTGCGGTGGTCTCCTCGTAGGTACTTGCATCAACTGGTGGAGATATCTTACATTTTGTCATACAGTGGTTCGTGGTAATGATCTTGAGAGTCTCCACGCATCCTTCATGTGTGGCTTCTTTTCTTCCTCTTCATCCTCGGGCCTCACAATGGCGATCTAATCTGGTTGTTGCCAACCCTTCAAGGCTTGGTTGATGAGGATGTCATAGTCACCTTCATCGTCGGTGTGATATGATTCTCCATCATCAGCGTCATACGATTCATGGGAGTGTTCCTAGTTCTTGGGGCTAATACCTTGAGCTTCACTGTCATTGGCTTCGATGGACGAGGTCTGGAAGTTGTCCCATGAAGGAGCCATGAGACTGCGAGGTTTGCCTTTGCCTAAAACTAGGTAGATTAGATATGAAGATATAAGAAGAAGAAGACTCTTGGGAAAACTTATAAGGGGTTAGGAATAGGGAAAACTCATTATATTGGTGAAAAAACCAAATAAGAAAAGAATCCCACCAAAATAGGAAAGAAATTAAGAAAATAGGAAAAATCTGGATACGTAACGACCATTGGTATGGGAGGTTCTCGTACCATCCGCCCATACTCGATATTCTGACACAAAACTTCCTTCGGCGACACGTCGGTAAAACTTCCAAATAATTTGGTACGGGCAGGATGTGCCTGTACCGTCTACTCGTACCCAAGGCACCGATCTTTGATAGGCGGTAGAAATATTTTTTACAACAAAAGGATGGAAAACAAAAGGGACATAGAAGTTGACGACCATCGGTATGGTGAGGTGCGCCCATACCTCATGGTTGTACCGACTCCTTGAAAAAATAAGAAAAGAGTCCGAGTTTACTAGAGGTTTAATGACCATTGGTATGGGTGGGTGTTGTTGTACCATCCGCTCGTATCACCTTCTGAAAACTGCCAATCAGCTTAGAAAAACACAAGGACTTTGAAAACAAAAACAAAAAAGGCAAAACAGGAATAAAAACATAAAGAAGAGTAAGTTTAAACTTACCTTACTTACCATATCCTCAAGGAACGTGTTTAGGGAATTTACTTACCTTTAACTTTTGTATTATTTCCTTTTTCTCCTTGTGTATGGTTGGTCGCAAGAAATTGCTAAAGACATTACAAAAACATTAGAAAACTATTTCTCTCGACATATGTTAGTTGGAGGTATATATTGATGCTACCCTCTCTTCAGCTAACATATCTTCAATTGAATATGGTACCTCCGATGTTTTTCCTTTGTTTGCATAATTTGCTACTCAAATTCTACAAAAAGCAAATTCCACCGAATCATCCTAGGTTTAACATCAGTTCATTCAAGAATTTCTTTTAAGCTATTACAATCGTTATGGACTCTAAATTTTGAGTCAATAATGTAAGATCTAAACTTTTCATAGGATAATACAATTGCAAATAGTTCCTTCTCATCCGTGGGATAGTTCCTTTGGGGATCATTAAGAGTGTGACTAGCATGATGATGACTGATATTGAGTTCATCACCATCGCACTAGCAAAGAACAGTCCTAATAGGTTCATTTTTTGGTTCACAAAATAAATCAAAAGGATATTTTCCAATTAGGTGGATTAATAGTATGAGCATTTTAAATAGCTTGTTTTAAAGTGGTAAAAGCAGTGAAACAACTTTCATCAAAAGTAAAACGAGCTTTGTTCTGCAAGAGATTAGTTAATTGTAACACCCTCGAATCGGCCCTATGCAGATTTTAGCGCTTCTCGCCAAACCCGCATAGAAACGATTCAAGGACGCCCACCAGGCACTTTCGTGCAGGTGGAAAACGAAGTAATATCATTACACAATAGTCCACGATGGAACCCACATGCATATATATATACAACAGTGACTCAACGAGTCAAGAATACAGATATACCATACAAAGATCTAAATCACCTTGAAAATGATACACATTCGAGTACGGATAAGAAGCAAATGGGGCTAAGAGCCCTGAATAATAACCAATGACGTCTATAACCCTGCCCAGGGCAAGCCGGAAGGGTAACCCTGCTAACGACGTTGATCGCAAACCTGCTAAAACAAAAGGGGGTGCCGACAAAGGGCAAAGGAAAAAGAGGAGCGTCAGTACTGAGGCCAGTACACGACGATGCTAGAATTCGGCGGCTCTCGCCTACATAGGTACGGTGGACTGTAGCGGTAGCGAAGCATGCACTATACAACCTATAGAGACTCTATATAACTATCTACTATTAGAGAGGGATAAGAGAGACCTATTTGGGACCAACCTGATACTAACACCAATCATACTCATCCTGGTATTTCCCCCTCGAGACCAAACGAGGAAGTCAAACCAAGGAACTCACACAGTTGGCAGTTTTATTCATTCCATTATAGTTGCAGCACTTACTAGTCAAATATAGATAGCATGAGTCATCCTGATATCATAAGCAGTGGGCAGTTTTAGTTAACCATTCCATTGTAATTGCAATACTTACTAGTCAGATACAATTAGCATGTAACAACCCAAACCTAGCAGTTGTTGGCACTTTTATTTCATTCCATTGGAGTTATGATACTTACTAGGCAGGTATAACATGAGACGATACACCACAGAGCCACCACTTGTTGGCACTTTATTATCCATTCCATTATAGTGAAGCTGATTACTAGTCACATAAGTCAAATGTATAGCACTACTTTAGTTATGCTTGTCTATGATCGAGATACCGTGCTCCAAGTCGTCCATAACCGCGGACATGGCTTTCAAAAAGATTTACCCTGCAGGGGTGCACAAATAGGAACACACACACGATCAACCTCGGAAAAACGAAATCAAAACCCAACGAGGCTTTCACGACAAAGCAATCACAGGATTCATAAAAGATTTCAGGGGGCCACCCCCAATAAGCTACCCGTTACGAAGTCGGCCGGCTCCGCGACAGACCCAGGGTGTGTGGCGACGGCTATAAACGACTGGGAACCTGAAAATGTGACTAGGCTTGTCGATACAGCGGAAACGTGGCACGGTTGGTCCTAAACAGTACAGGTGCTCCACACACAATCGTAAATAAAGCAGTAAAACATGGCATAAGTACATGATAGTAATAAAACCCCAAACTAGTGTGTGGCCCCAAGAAATAAGAAATGAATCAAGCTCTGGCTAAGGGGATTCATGGTCCCACATGCGGATAGTGCGATAGTCAAGGAATGGGTATCAAGTACTCGGGACCTACGGGACACAAGTGAGCGGTTAAAACCAAATATTTGCTATTGCCCACCGATGCCTCTGCATTAGTTATATCTATTCCTAGGAATTAATCAAGTTGTATTTAAAGTCATGATCATCTCCACGGTTAAGCATCTCCACCATTTATCATGTGCCAACTTGTCGTCAACGGTGGAACGACAGCGACGTGAAGCAACACATAAGCAAGCAACTACGACTCGCAAGGCCGACTATCTATCAAACAACATGCAATATGATGTCTCCATGGCAATATAGAGGCTGCAAGGAGTATAAATGGTGCACGGAAACTAAAGCATCGCAACCCGGATAGCAATAGATTAACATGAGGAAATAAAGACTATAAAAGCAAAATAGGTAGAAAGAGGGAGAATGCTCGCCTAGGAAACACTGCCGAAGATACATTATCCGAAGAACTTGTCGATACTCGCATCCACTCAACGTCCTAATCTGTGAAGAAGCAAAACACTAAAAGAAACACCGGATACACTATTTAATACTATGGCAGAAGAACGGGCATGATGCGTGTATGATGCATGACATGGCAAAGATGCAATGCAACTAGGCAATATTAAGCGAAACTGGGGTCCCGATAATTAATTAGAAGGTTCAATTTATGTAGATACCCCGCAAATTTAAATGTTGTATTAACAAGGCAAAACATGGCATCGGTTCGCTACGCAAATTTAAATGGGCCAATATAAGACTATAATAGCCCGCATATAGTCCCCATATTTAATTATGAGGCAAATCTACAAAGTACCCCAAATAAAAGAATATGTATGTGAGCATGACCAATTTAATATGCAACAGGTGTATATAGCATTTATAAAATAGGGTTCGGAAAGGTTCACACATTGGGAGGGTTGGCACCGATTGTCTTGGGGTTCGACAGGGTCTTCGGGGTTCGGACTCGATCTTCGGACTCCAGGATCGGGCTTCAGGGTGTCTTCAGATCCATAAACAAGGTCATGGCGGTTCCGGGATACCTTGGCATGCTGAGATGGAGATGTTCGGATGCCGACTTTATCATCGATGGTGAACTTGTATCCGCACTGGTGGTTCTCGGGTTGGGTCGATGGTGAACTTGATTCAACAACCGGAGCGGTCTCTGGGCGATGTCACGATGATCTTGAGGGGAGAAACGTGGCCTTTGGTGGTACTCGCACAACCGAACACCATATTCACCAACAAACAACAACAAGCACTCGCCGGGACACCACCTGTGTCCGAAACAGAGGTTCAGGCGAGGGGCGTCGAGGACAGGGGATGTAGCACAGAGGGAGCCGTGGCAGCGAGTCTCACAGCGGCCGGATCAGGGAGCTGCAAGGTGAACAAGGAGGAGCAGGGCGTTGCCGATTGGGTCGCAGGCAGCGCGTCCACGGGTGGGGCAGAGCTGGGCTCAAGCAGAGGAGCAGGGCGGCGAGGCGGCCCGACGCGGCCGAGGCAGGGGCTTGGGGATGCGGGTGACGCCACGGGCCCGACGACCGGAGATGAGGGGATGTGCCCGGGAGCATAGGAGAAGGGCGGCCCTGACTTCCCATGCAAGCGGCGGTCGATGGAGCTCTGCAGGCCAGGGGAGGAGCTCGAGAAGCAGAGGTCGACGGGGGCCCGCGGCTAGCGCAGCTCGTGTGGCGCGGATGGGATGAGGCCGGCGGTGGCTTGGGCACTGCGAGGGAGGCGGGGGGGCCCTAGCGGCGACAGGCATCGATCGGTGAGGAGGAGGGCATGTCGGGGGTTGGGGATTTGTCGTTGCGAGCACCGACAGAGGAGCGGGGGGAACGTTGTCGGTAGGTGGGGCCAGGCGGGGGTTGCGTACGCGTGCGGGGTAGGTGCTGGCGCCGGTAGCGGGAGCATGCAAGGAGGGTTGTGGGACCGGGCGCGACGCAGTGTGCGTGAGGCATTGCGGTGCACCGCAGGCAGCATGCGTGTGTGTTGCGGCGGCGCACGGTGAGGTTGATACTAGATGGGACTAGGTAGGGTAGAGTTAGGGTTTGGTCTGGAGGTGGCCGGCTGGGATTTTGGGCCTGGTTGGCTGCCTCCCAAAATAATGTAAGTTTTATTTATTCATTTATAAGACTATTGTAATTAGTTTTTAGACAAATAAAATATCAAGGTAGACCCAGAGTTTTCATTTGAAGTAAAGACGGGATTTAGGAAAACAAAGATAGGCTTTTCGAAAATAGTTTTAGGCAAAAATATGCATGATGATATGACGATGCTCAAATGCAATGTGGCATGATGACATGAGCATGCGGTCATGATGATGCACAAAACAACAACAACAAAAATACAACGATTTTCTAGTAGTGGTTTTACCGGGGTGCTACATTAATGGTCTAGCAACTTTAGAGAACTTCGTACTGAACCTCCTCTAAAAACCAACATGACCAAACTTCTTATACCTTTCACATCACGTGGACGTGGTAGCCACTCTATTGCTTCTTTTTTTCCTTTATCAGCCTCTATACCTTTACCTGAGATCTTGTGACCGGGCACTATTCCTTCATGTACCATGAAGTGATATTTCTCCTAGTTCAGGACAAGGTAAGTGTCTTCACAGCGCTGTAAGACTTTATTAAGGTTGTTGAGACAATGGTTAAATGAAGTTCCATAGAAGGAGAAATCGTCCTTGGATACTTTCATGATATTTTCAACAAAATCTTCAAAGATAGCAGTCATACATCTCTAGAGAATGAAATGATGAACAAATACCCAACCTAAACATCGTGACCCGATCATGTCACGAAGTTCAAGTTACGATGATTAGAAATGGATCCTCGTAGACTATTCCTTAGACCGTGAGGCTATATCCATCACTGTCTCCTGAGAGTGCTTAGATAGCATCAAGCACCACTTTGTAATACAATGGTTATAAAGGTGTGTTCAGGTACTCGAAGAAAACCGTAGAGGCAATATATGTCAAGAGCGGGATTCATCCGTCCATGTGATGGAAAGATACTCAAGGTCCCACTCGGAGAGGTTATATCCAATAGCTGCGCAGTGTGTGATTTGATCACATGGATATCACTTGTCAGAACAAGTCAAGTAGCATTGTTCGGTAACGAGATTGAACACGACATGGTGATGTCATTGATCAGATCTCGGGCAATGCAAGTATCGAGAGACAAAGGGAATAAGACACGACTGTCCCGGTTCAAATGACGAAAGATCTTCGTCGAACGCACAGGGGTCACATGGCCATCCAGGTCCCTCTGTCGATCATTGGTGCGGGAGTGTCTCGAACATGTCTGGAGTGTTCCTAAACCGTGGGGTATCACTCTTAAGGGCTTGATGATTCTTAGAGAGTGTTTATAGGATCGGAAGAATCGCCGAAGAATAGTAGAGAGAAAACCGGAAGGGTTTCGATAAGTCTGAAGGATGTCCGAAGTGGAGGTGGAAGGTGTTCCATAGCCACGGAGGTTGAATAATATGTGAATGAATGTTAAATATTGATGTAATCATTTATTCATAATTATTTAATAAAAGAGAAAATCAATTAAAAGGTCAAAGGGCTTAATGGGCCAATTCCTCGAGGGGAAAGGGCCCAAGAGGGGACCGCACCCCTATGAGAGGCCTAGGGGGTGGTCGGCGGCCCTAGTGCGCTAGCCCCACGTGGGGCCCATGGGTGGGGGCTGTCCGGCGCGCCTCCCCGCCTCTCCCTCTTCTTTAGTCCCACCCTGGGACTTTGAGGGAGGTAGTACCTCCCCTCCCCCTATATGTAGTGGGGGTATTTGGCCAGATAAAGACACACAATATTTAATAGAGGTCTTCTCACTTTTGGGAAGACCTCCAATTGATATTCTCTCTCTCTCTCTCTCTCTCTCTCTCTCTCTCTCTCTCTCTCTCGTTCGGACTGCGCGAACGAGAGACATCTTCATAGCGGACCGCCGTCGCGCTGCGGGATTCGGATCCAGGAGCTCTACTTCCGCAACTGCTGCTGGATCAGGGAAGCGGGAGTCATCGTTAGGCACGGGATGTGTGTAAGTCCCCACGAGGTGTCACACTTGAGGCACTCAAGTCGTTGGAGCCACAGGAGCACAAGGACTTCATCACGACCTTGAGGTCAGCTTTGACTCGTCTACATCAACCACGCTCTCCTGAGCGTTGACAATGCTTTTGTTGGAGATATGCCCAAGAGGCAATAATAAAGTGGTTATTATTATATATTTATGTTTATGATAAATGTTTACATCCCATGCTATAATTGTATTATTAGGAAACACTAATACTTGTGTGTTTTGTAAACATAAAAGAGTCCCTAGTAAGCCTCTTGTTAAACTAGCTTGTTGATTAATGGATGATCATGGTTTCCTGATCATGGACATTGGATGTCGTTCATGACAAGATCATATCATTAGGAGAATGATGTGATGGACACACACCCATAATAAGCGTAGCATAAGATCAAGTCATTAAGTTCGTATTACTATAAGCTTTCAAATGCATAGTAACCTAATCCTTCGACCATGAGGTTATGTTAATCACCATCACCGGATGGGTACTTTGATGACATCAAACACCGCTTCGTAACTGGGTGGTTATAAAGGTATCATTGGGTATTCTGAAAGTATGTGTTGAAGCGCATGGACCAAGATTGGGATTTGTCCATCCATATGACGGATAGATATGCTTTGGGCCCTCTCGGTGGAATGTCATCTAGTTAGCTTGCAAGCATGTGACTGGTTCACAAGGGATGACATATCAAGAAACGAGTAAAGAGTACTTATCAGTAACGAGGTAGAACTAGGTATGGAGATGCTGACGATCAAACCTCGGATAAGTATAGTATCGCATGACAAAGGGAATTTGTTTCGTATGTAAGTGGTTCAATCGATCGCGAAGTCATCGTTGAGTATGTGGGAGACATTATGGATCTCCAGGTCCCGCTAATGGTTATTGATAGGAGATGTGTCTCTGTCATGTCTGCATATTCACGAACCGTAGGGTGACACACTTAAGGTTCGAAGTTATTTTAAGTAGATATGGAATATGCGTTGGAGACCGAATGTTGTTCGGAGTCCCGGATTGGATTCGGGACATCACGAGGAGATCCGGAATGGTCCGGAGAATAAGATTCATATATTGGGGATCATTTTCTGAGTTAGGAAATGTTCCAGAGTATTTGTATGAGGGTTCTAGAAGGTTTCAGAATGTTCCGGAAGGTTCTAGAAGGTTTCTTGGAGTTTGCTTGAAAACCAAGGAAGGGATCAAGGAGTCCTGGTGGGTCAAGACTAGGAGTCGTGGGGGAGGAGGACTCCTCCCCCCACTCCCCAATCCGACGGCCTAGAGGGAAGGGGAGTCCTACAAGGACTCCCCCTCCCATGGCGCCTCACCCCCCTTAAATAGAGGGGCAGGGGCGCCCCCTCCACCCTAGCTTCTATAACTCCCAATCTCTGCCGCCTCTCTCCTCCACCTTTCTTCTGCACAGGCATAGGCGAAGCCCTGCAGAATTCTCTACTCCACCACCACCACCACGCCGTCGTGCTGCTGGGATTCTGTGGAGAAGATCTACTACCTCCGCTACTCGCTGGAACGGGGAGAGGAAGGTCTGCTTCGACTCCGCACGTGTGACCGACTGCGGAAGCGCTGCCGAAACGCGGCGCCGAAAGGATCGTGAACTTGACCGACTACGGGAGCGCTGCTAGAACGCGACGCCGGAAGGATCGTCCACTCGATCTTGAGATCGGCAAGTGATCAACTACATCAACCACGAGATCTAATCTCGTTAACGCTTTCGGATCTACGAGGGTTAGTTCTTTTCTATCTCGTTGCTCATGTCTAATAGATTAGATCTTGGCTTTTATCTAGATTAGATCTGGGTATTGTTCGTTCTTGCGGTAGAATTTTTTTGTTTTCCATGCTACAAACCCATCAGTGGTATTAGAGCCGTATCTATGCGTAGATCTGTTGCACGAGTAGAACACAATGTTTTTGTGGGCGTTGATGCTTTTGTTGTCGGTGTCTTAGCGTGTACTTTGTATCTTGCGGCATGGTGGGATGAAGCGGCTCGGGCTAACATTACATGTCATCGCACATGAGACTTGCTCCACGCTTGACGTGCAACTTGCTTTGCACAAGTGGCTTTGCGGGTGTCTGTCTCTCTCACCATAGTTAAGATTCAATTTACAATGAGCATCTTGAAAACACTTGTATCAACGTTGTGGTCCTTGTTCGTAGGTAAGATCGATCTTATACGAAAGCCCCAAACCACGTAAAACATGCAAAGAAAATTAGAGGCGTCTAACTTGTTTTTGCAGGGGTTTTGTGATGTGATATGGCCATTATGTGATTATGATTATATTTGATGTATGCAATGATCCTTGTTGTAATATGGCAACCGGCAGGAGCCTAATGGTTGTCTTCAATTCTGTTAAGACCTGCGTGTCTATTCATCTTGTAATAGCTTAGTTCCAAGTAGTTGTAATAGTTGCTAGTGATGATGGACAACCATGAAGCGGCGCCACGGACCTTGACGCCATGCTGGTGATGATGGAGATCATGTCCGTGCTTTGGAGATGGAGATCAAAGGCACAAGAAGAAAGGCCATATCATATCACATATTATGAATTGCCTGTGATGTTAATCCTTTATGCATCTTGTATTGCTTAGATCGCGACGGTAGCATTATAAGATGATCCCTCTCACTAAATATCAAGTAATAAAGTGTTCACCCTTAGTTGGCACCGTTGCTAAGACTCATCGTTTCGAAGCATCTCGTGATGATCGGGTGTGATAGACTCTATGTGTGCATACAACGGGTGCAAGCCAGATTTGCACATGCGAAAACTAAGGTTAACCTTGACGAGCCTAGCATGTACAGACATGGTCTCGGAACACGGAATACCGAAAGGTAAAGCATGAGTCATATGGATGATATGATGAACATGTTGATTATTCGCCTTTAAAGCTACATAATCTCACGTGATGATCGGACTTGGTGTAGTGGATTTGGTTCGTGTAATCACTAAAACAACTCGAGGGATATTTTTTTTGAGTGGGAGTTCATTTGTAATTTGGATTAGTCAAACTCAATTTATCATAAACACAATCAAAGTGAATTTGCATAGTTTGTTGTAGTCATTGGCATCCGTTCACCACCTTACGCTTAGTTATAGTTGAGATAGTGGAACTATAGAAATTCTGGATATTTACTTTACGAACTGGTATCGTATTGTTTTGAATGTCAATTTAAAGTTTATAAGTCCTATTGCAAACTTTCAGCAAACTCTATTTACTCCATGAAATTTAATAAATAGTATTAAATCAAGAGTAACAATTCCAGTGTTAGTATCTAATGTATCATGTTAGCCTCCATGATTCTTGATACTCAAAAGATTGTTTTAATATCAAGTTTATCTAAGAGCTGAAAGCAATGTTTCAGAAACCATCATATGTGAAAGGTATTGCGATATCTAAAACAATGTGTTGGTTACAACATGATAGAGTATACGTCCTCATATTTGATGAGAATTTGTGAAGGTTGGAGACGCTAGTCGTCCTAATCCTCC